>OY743215.1:18881315-19481315 GCA_963555745.1 Cardamine flexuosa
TAATTAGATGATAAGTGAAGAGACTAGTGTCATGGAAGGGGATTAGTTTATATTAGTGATCTAAAGCATATGAATTAACTTCACACAAAAAGAAAAAATCATATGAATAAGCTTTTTTTTATTATTTTTTTATTATCCACTAGTTAACAAGTAGTCATCCTAGTCAATTTCCTCATCTTGAGAGCTGTGTTTATTTATTTTATTTCGAAAACCGATTTTAGTCATTTTCTACTTTTATTTACTTTCAAATTTTCCAAAATCAAAAGCCATTTTATTTCTTAGATTGAATTAATGACATGTATTATTTGAGTGCAAATATTTTTTTCCTTATGCATTGACTCTAACTATCGACAAGAATGATAGCTTAATTGGTAATCCAATCAATATAAGTTTTGCTTGATCATTTTACAGGGAAACCATTTTTGTAACGAGGTTGAAAGCTTCTTATTTTCTCTGTAGTAAGAACAAAATCATATATGGAAGTCCCAAGGATTCTCGTGACATGCAAAACCTTGAAAGGCTAAATTGATAATCAAACATAATACATGCAATAGCTATCAAGCTATAGATGGAGAAGACAAAATAACGCTAATCAAATTACTGAAATTTATTTTTTCCACATTTTGTTTCACCTAGCAGCTAGCTTGATGAATGTCTTGCTATGGACAGAAATACAACATATAAAATTTCTACCAACATCGTAAGGAAATAATTGTCAGAAAAATAAATAATCCAAAAACAAATACTATAATATACATACGAAATTTAACAGATATTTTGTATAAAAAGCTATCTGCTAGCAAACCATTATCACAATGAAATACAAGAAATTTATTGGGAGCTTTACCAATGCTAACTACTTCATCGGCCACAGGAATTTGAATGGAACTACATGTACGTAGCAGGGAGAGCACCAATAATAGTCCTTTTGGCGTTCTGGCGAACCTCTGAAGTTTGAGTTCTTTTTCTTGCATTAACAAGTTACATTGTGAACTAAAAACTTGATATAATAATTTGAAGATAAGCCTTCTTGAATGACAGGATGCACATGTATATCAAAACTAAGAATCACCAGATAATAGAACATGTTCCCATGTACAAGAACATTAGACACCAAACAAGAAATCTAGATACAAAGATTCAAAATTCAAACCAATGTAACATTAGCTCATTAGTAATATACTATTACTTTTATATTGGTGCTACTGGATGGAGAAGCAATGGATTTTAAAATGGTGATCATAGACGTTACGAAACACTTTGTGTACTTAATAAAATGCATGCGATGATACAGATTTTGAGAGAGGGTGGGATGAATAATTTTATTTTTCATTCATGATAAGGTTCAAATTCTTGTAATTTGATAGTGGACTAAGCAATGTGGTTGGCTTTAAATGAAATCAGAGCCAACAAATCATTTTTCTTGCTTATCCCACTCTGAGTCTTACAGAGAGTTTGAGAGTTTCCTTTTTCATCATTCGTTTTTTGTGAGAGATTCCCATTTATCTAGCATTATTTCTCCGATTTATTTTATCCAACTGAAGTTTCAATTTTCCCTTCTCGTGTGAAAATATTATATTCTCCTTTCTTGCACCAAACTCTTTTCTCTACCTTACTTCTTCGATTGATTACCACAATGAATTACCTTTACTTGGCCATTGGTGCTATGACTCTTGAAGAGTTGTAATAATCTATTTTTGAAGGATCTAGGCCATTAAGGCTATAAATCCTAAAGGGGAAAAAAAAAGACTCGTGAACTAAATCTCTCTTCCACGCAAAATGTTGAAAACAACACCCTCGAAAGAGTGCAAATACTATAAAAATCATTGGAATACCACAAAGCATCGGAGGCAAGAATAAGTTGATGAAAATGCCAACCCGGGTGACCATAAAATCCTAGAAAACTACATAAGAAATGTCACAATCAACAAAGATGATATATCTAAGGCCATTGAAAGTTTTGACAAAATTGCAATTATAAAAGATGATGATGACTGAAATTTTTTACGAGGAGGTGACTTTCATTCTGGATGCTAGAACCCAAACCACCAAACATTGGTTAGCGCATCTACAACATCAACTTATGTTCCAATGTCAGAAACGTTTACATGGGAGAATCATACTACAGAGTCACGTGAACACATGGATTACATTCACATGTTGATTAATTTCTGGGACTAATTTACAATGATGAAAATTTCTCTAATCCAGGTATTTTATGTTATCATCTGAGGTATTACATCTATCTTCCTTTCTTTCTATCTTTCATATTGATGACCATCCTTGGTCATTGTAAATTATTCCCACTAATCCATCAACATGTGACTGTAATCCATGGGTTCATAAAACTCTTTAGTATGATTCTCCCATGAAAACGTGTTGGCATTTGAACATAAGTTGATGTTGTAGATGCGTCAACCATAGGTTTGGTTGGTTGGGTTCTAGAATCTAGACTAAGATTCAGCTCCTTGTAAAACATATCATTACAGTCATCATCATCTGTTATGTTTGCAGTTCTATCAACACTTTCAATGACCTTAGACCATCTCCAATGTATTCCTCTATTTTTTTACCCTAAAATAGAGTCACTCTATAATAGAGTAGTGTTTTCCTCCAATGTATTACTCTAAATAGAGTAGAGTCACTCTATAATAGAGTAGAGTCACTCTATAATAGAGTATTCTTTAGTATATTCTATTATTTAAATTTTTTACTAAAATAATTTATTTTTAAAACTTACTATTTGACCCCATATCTTTTATTTCTTACAAATTTAAATAAATTATCATATTATTTAAATTTATAATTTTTTGGGGGCATTGTCTAAAATGGACCATTTCAGAAATTTATTTCCAAACGGGGTCCCCTAGGAAGGATTTTTAAGGCAGCAAGGGTCCCCGTTTGGAAATAAATTTTTAAAAGGGTCTATTCTAAGTAGTTTTCCCATTTGTTTTTGCCTCCGACGCTTTGTGGTGTTCCAGTGGTTCTTAATAGTCCTTGTGATCCTTCCAAGGAGTATTTTTTCAAAAACTTTCGCTTGCATGAAGAACTAATTAATAATACATTCTAAGAAATTCAAAATTTGTAGTTTCCCCAAAATATAACAAAATATTTAAAAAGATTTCTGAAAATGAATAGTGGTGTTATTGGAAAATATATTTTTGGGGTGTTGTTCCTCAGTTAAAATATAGCTACTGATCCCTAGAAGATTTTTCAAAATCCATTTGTACACAAATGCCAATTTTAATAAATAGTTTACTTCAAGCGACTGCTAATAATATAATAACTCAGCAAAAGTTACGGAAAATTTGACATAGAAGAAGCAAGCTGAGAAGTAAAGAAACATACCTTCAACCGCTATAGTCGGTTTCAATGGTCTACTGCGCTTCCGCACATTTGAATGGGAAGTGATAAAGCTTCACTCCTTCTATGTATTCTGGGTGGTTGCTCAAAATCTTACAGTTCAATAATGAGGTTTATAAGGGGATAAAGAAGGTATCTATATGATATTGAAAACAATATGGTAATCACATAAAGAATTGATAAATCACTTTTCTTCTACTACTCATGTTGATCTGAAATGCTTGAGAGAAGTATTATATAAAATAAGGACGATATTAAAGCTGATAATGGCGGCGGCGAAAAAAGGCGATATTAGGGTTTCAGGTTCAGAGAGTCAAGATGCTATGACGGAGGACGTCGGGGAGAAAGGACAACCACCAAGAGACCCTCATGATGCTGCAGTCTCATGGGCGCAAAAAGTAACAGGGAGGCGAATAGGAGGGATGCCAGTTCCAGAAGAAGTGTTAGATGAAGAGTTTGTCTCGGCGAGGTTGAGGTTGGAGTTTCCCAATGGGGAAGATGGAAAGCCCGTGATAACCATAGGATCTGAAGTCCTGGAGGCTATGAACAGTATGTAGAAGAAATGCATGATAGTAAAGGTGTTGCGGAGGAACGTTTCTATCGCGCTGTTGAATCGGAGACTAAGGGAGATGTGGAAACCGAGTGGAGCGATGTATGTCATGGATCTCCCAAGGAATTTTTTTATGATCAGGTTTGAGGAAGAGTCTGAGTATCTGAATGCCTTGACAGGAGGTCCATGGAGAGTCTTTGGGAGTTACCTTATGGTACAAGCATGGTCTCCGGTTTTTGATCCGTTGAAGGAAGAGATCACTACGACACCAGTTTGGGTTAGGTTATCGAATATTCCAGTGACCTTTTCTCACAAGTCGATCTTGATGGGTATTTCTAAAGGGTTAGGGAAGCCGATAAAGGTGGATCTAACAACTTTAAACTTTGAGCGGGCTAGGTTTGCTAGAATTTGTGTTGAGGTCAATTTGAAGAAGCCCCTCAAAGGCACAATCATGATCAATGGTGAGAGATACTTTGTCTCGTATAAAGGCCTAGCAAACATCTGTTCGAAATGTGGGTTATATGGTCATATGGTCCACACATGTTTGAGGGGAGTACATGAGAGAGCGGTGATGCCGGTAGTAACTACTGGATCAGGCAATATGAGTATTGTGAACCAGCCAAATGATGGTTTATCAGCAGTACGACAAACTGAAAGGAGGCCGGACTTAGCGATGCAGAGAGCCGGAACAATGGTGGGAAATAGGAAAGGGAATATAGAAAGAAGTCAACATCAATCGGTGAAGAATAAAGGTACCGAGAATATAGTGATTTCCAACAGTTTTGGAAGGTTAAGAGATGATATGAAGGTCAGCAGTAATGTTAGAAGGAGATAATAAGGAAAATGAAAATACAATCAACAGATTGGAGAAAAGAAAGAGTATCTCGAAGGATAAGGAAGTGATATTCAGGGATGTTATGGAAAACATCAAAGGTGGCATGAAGGATGGTAATGCAGTCATTAATAATGGAAAAAATAAAAGCCTGGATAAAGACAGAATTAGGCCCAAACAAATTAAATCAGGACGGATATACTAGCAGTATTCGAGACCCATGCGGGTGGAGATAGAGCGGCTAGGATATGTCAAGGAGTGGGTTTTGAGAATTCCTTTTGAGTTGATGCAGCAGGGCAAAGTGGCGGGATATGGATTCTGTGGAGGACAGTAATAAGAGATGTGGTAGTAGTGGATTCGTCGGATCAGTTCATATATGTGAAGATTGTGAACGGTACGGAGGTTCTGAATCTGATTGTTGTTTATGCTGCTCCCACAGTGAGTTGAAGGAGTGGCTTATGGGACCGATTATGAGATGTAAGTTGCAATATTGTTGGACCGGTGGTGATCGGAGGTGATTTTAATACTATCGTTCGATTGGATGAGAAAACTGGTGGGACTGGTCGATTATCACCGGACTCTCTAGAATTTGGAGATTGGATAAATGAGTTATCCCTTATTGATATGGGATTCAAGGGAAACAAGTTTACATGAAAAAGAGGAAAAGAGGAAAAGAAGAACGGTTCTTTGTTGCTAAGAGGTTAGATCGAGTCTTGTGTTGGCATCAGACCATGCTCCGCTGTATGTACAACTAACTCCGGAATTGAGATGTAACCCGAGTAGAAGACTGTTCAGATTTGAAGCGGCTTGGCTGAAATATCCAGGCTTTAAGGAGTTGTTATCAACGTCTTGGAATAGGAACCTTACTACACCAGAGGCGTTAAAAAGGTTGAGGACATGGAACAGAGAGGTATTCGGGGATGTTCTTGTTAGGAAAGAGAAATTGATGAAAGAAGTCAAAGTTACTCAGGAGTTGATTGAGCATAACCAAACGGATGAATAACTGAGAAAGGAGGAGATGTTACTAAAAGAGTTTGATGTGGTACTTGAGCAGGATGAAATGATTTGGTTCCAGAAATCTAGAGAGAAGTGGATAGTAGAGGGTGATAGGAACACAAAATATTTTCATACCTCTACTATCATAAGAAGAAGACGGAATAGAATTGAACAGCTTAAGAATGATGAAGGGAGATGGATATCTAATGCAAAAGAGCTTGAAAAATTAGCTATTGACTATTACAAAAGGCTTTACTCGCTGGACGATGTAGATCCAGTGGCGAATGTACTTCCACAGGGAGGATTTGTAAGGTTATCAAGGGAAGATTACCAAGACTTAAGCAAACCTTTTTTTTCCATAGAGGTGGAGAAAGCAATAAGAAGCATGGGTAAGTACAAGGCGCCGGGGCCTGATGGGTTTCAGCCAATTTTTTATCAGAATGGCTGGGAAGTTGTCGGTGAGTCGGTGGTATGATTTTTGCTGGAGTTCTTTAGGACAGGGACCTTGCCAGAAGGATTAAATGCCGCAATAGTGGTGCTTATTGCTAAAGTGCGAAACAAGAGAAGATAACCCAATTTAGACCCATAAGTTTATGTAATGTATTATTCAAAATCATTACGAAAACTATGGTGAATAGACTTAAGGGGGTTATGACTAAGCTTATAAGTCCTGCAGTCAAGTTTTATCCCAGGAAGGCTAAGCACGGATAATATAGTGGTGGTACAAGAAGCAGTTCATTTGATGCTTCAGAAGAAGGGTAAGAAGGGTTGGATGCTCTTGAAACTCGACTTAGAGAAAGCCTACGACAGGATACGCTGGGATTTTTTAGAAGATACACTTAAAGTGGCAGGGTTTTCAGATATGTGGGTCCGATGGGTAATGCATGGTGAATCAGGACCAGAGATGAGTTTATTATGGAATGGGGAGAGGACAGAATCATTGACGCCATCACGAGGACTACGACAAGGAGATCCATTGTCTCCGTATTTGGTTATCCTCTGTATGGAGCGGCTATGTCATTTGATTGAGAAATTCTATTGAGGAGAAGAAGTGGAAGCCGCTTAGTCTATCAAGAGGAGGTCCTAAACTATCACATATATGCTTTGCGGACGATTTGATATTATTTGCTGAAGCTTCAGTTGCACAGATTCGTGTTATACGGAAGGTGTTGGAGACGTTTTGTAATGCTTCAGGTCAGAAAGTAAGGCTTGAAAAGTCTAAAAAATAATTCTCAAGTAATGTTTCTCGAGACTTGGTGAAACTAATAAGCGATGAGAGTGGGATCCAGTCGACGAGGGAGCTGGGGAAGTATCTGGGGATGCCGATACTTCAGAAAAGGATCAATAAGGAGACCTTTAGGGAGGTCCTTGAGAAAGTATCTTCACGGTTATCAGGTTGGAAGGGACGCATGATGAGTTTTGCAAGAAGGATTACTCTCACCAAAGCGGTGGTCGCCTCTATTCCAGTACATTGTATGAGTACGATTAAGTTGCCAGCGTCTACTCTAGAACAACTGGATCGATTGTCAAGAACTTTTTTATGGGGTAGTATGCCAGAGAAAAAGAAACAACATTTACTGGCTTGGAAAAAGATTTGTGTGACGAAATGTGAAGGAGGTTTAGGGATAAGACTAGCAAAGGAAATGAATATAGCTTTGGTGGCGAAAGTTGGCTGGAGGGTCCTCCATGACCAAACTAGTCTTTGGGCAAGAGTGGTGAGGAGTAAATATAAAGTTGGGGATATTCATGATATATCTTGGACTATCGCTAAAAGTAACTGGTCCTCTACTTGGCGAAGTGTGGGTGTTGGGCTGCGTGAGGTGGTGTGCAAAGGCTTAAGTTGGGTTTTGGGCGACAGAAGGAGCATAAAGTTTTGGACAGATAAATGGTTATCGTCAAAGCCGCTGCTAGAAGACATAAACGAGGAGCTCCCAGATGGTTGGGAGACGTTATTGGCTTGAGATTTATGGAGAGAAGGTACAGGTCGGGATTGGTCTAAAATCACACCATATGTTTCGGAGAACAAAAGGCTTGAACTTGCGGCAGTGGTGCTGGCTAGTGTAATAGGAGCAAAAGATAGACTGTCATGGGGAGAGAGCCAAGATGGGAGATTCTCGGTGAAGTCTGCTTACAGTTTGGTATCGAGGGATGATTCACCTAGACAGAGTATGCTGACATTCTACAACAGGGTGTGGAGAGTTGTTGCACCAGAAATGGTATGAGTCTTCCTCTGGTTAGTTGGAAACCAAGTAATTATGACTAACTCGGAACGGTACAGGCTCCACCTTTGTGATTCAAATATATGTCAGGTGTGTAAAGGAGGCGTAGAAACCATAATTCATGTTCTGAGAGACTGTCCTGCAATGGCCGGAATATGGAATCGAATAGTGCCACAACGAAAGAGACAAGCTTTCTTTGCCAGTTCTTTACTTGAATGGATACATGTGAATCTATGTGAGGGAGTTATAACAAATAATGGATCATGGCCTACTATTTTTGCTATGGCTGTGTGGTGGGGCTGGGAGTGGAGATGTGGAGACGTGTTTGGAGAAAATCGAAAGTGCAGAGACAAAGTTCAATTTATTAAAGATGTCTCCAAGGAAGTGAGTATGGCAAATGTGAGAAGTATAGAGAGAGACGAAGCAATGAACAGAGTAGAGAGGATGATTGGGTGGGAGAAACCGGGGATAGGCTGGTATAAAATGAATACGGATGGAGCATCACATGGTAACCTGGGGTTGGCCACTGCAGGTGGAGCACTAAGGAATGAAGAAGGCGAGTGGTGTGGAATGTTTGCGCTGAACATAGGGAGATGCTCAGCACCATTAGCAGAGTGTGTATTACGGACTCTACACAGCTTGGGAGAGGAGAATTACACATCTTAAGCTGGAAGTTGACTCGGAACTGGTGGTTGGTTTTCTTAAGACAGGGATTGGTGAATTGCAACCGCTGTCATTTCTGGTACGACTGTGCCATGACTTTCTTTCAAGGGACTGGATAGTCCGTGTTTCTCATGTGTATAGGGAGGCTAACCGTCTAGCCGATGGGTTAGCAAACTATGCGTTTAGTTTACCGTTGGGGTTTCATGCTTTTAGTGATGTTCCCATTGTTGTTAGTTCAATTGTGAGGGAGGATGTAGTGGGGACTACATACTCGAGACAAGTTCGTCTGTAATTTCTTTACTTTTTTATAATAAAATCTGGGAGACATGTCTCCCGTTTTACACCCAAGAAAATAAAATAATAAGGATGATATTTTATCTAAATAAGGAAAGCTTTTACTTCCCTTCGTAAGTAAAAGAGTTTGTTTCTTTTCTCATTGGCCGAGTAATCTGTTAAAAGTAGATAACACTACCAAAATTAACTGTAGCAACAATAGCACAAAAAAAAACAAATTTTCTCATTACTGAATTGATTGAGACAACAAAGGAAGAGAACCACACACCAAAGAAAGTAACAACATATAATGAGAGCCAACCTACAATGATAGAGAAAATATCCAAAACGCATATTATCCAAAATATAATTAAATGATTAAATATCTCAAACACAGAGAAGAATATTCAAAACACAGAGAAGATTAACACAATATATCCAAAAATGGTTTTGGAGGATACCTGTGTTTCTGCAGAAAATTATTTTGATGAATTAACGAACAAAAAATAGATGAAACAATATTTAAGAACGAGATGAGATTTACCTAATTTTACATGCAAAAAAGGATTTGTATTTACACACAAAATATATTTAACAGTATTTATGTGCCAGAAATCTGTTTCCTCTTTCTCTTATAACTGCTCAAATCTGTATTCTACCCTTTCCTCTTCTGTCTCTTCTTCTTCTCCTTCTCTCAGCGGCCAATCTCGCTCTCGAGCATCTGCTCTGGCTATATTTTCATCTCTCTAGGTTTAGGGTTTTGGTGGCTAATGAGGTTCCAACCCTAACAGCCTTTAAATACCTCTTCCTATTATATATTCTAAATGGGTTTAATGGGCCAGGGATATATACCTCTTCCACAAATTTTAAAATGTGCTATGATGAGGATATTAGAAATTCAGTGCTTGTCTGTAGTACCTCTTAAATTTAAATCCAACATAAGAATATCACATATATTTATTATTAATATTTTAGTAACAAGTTATGGTAGTAGCTTCATTTCTCAACTTAAACCTCTAAGGATTTTTACTCCTACAACCAGTGTCATAAACAAAACATTTAAAGTAGATTTCACTTCAAATCAAGAAGAGATTATCTATGCTATCACTTTATGAAACATGCACGACCAAATCAAAAACCAATTTTGTATGCTTGTTTTTTTTTTCTGAATACCAGGAGGTTCAGGGCCGAAACCTGTAATCCTCCAGGCTCGAAACCACAACATGTAATATTAGTTTCATCCCAAGCGTCACTCGAACCGGTTATCTCTGAGCTTCGCCTAGGATCTTTACCAATCGTGCTTGTTGTCCCAGTTTTAAGTCTATATTATTCAATAATCGATCCAGAACAATCTCTAATTGAGGAAGAAACAACAAGATAGGAAACAGTACTCAGCAGATTCCAATTGGCGCCAAGCTCTGATTGATGAAAGGTTAGCAGCATTGAATTCATTTGACTGATTAGTTTCTAAAGAGGTATATATACAACCCTAAGAGCATCTTTAGCAGTAGTCTCTCACATGATCTCTCAACTAATATAAAAATTAAATTTTAATTAAATATTGGGAGTCTCTAAAATATTGTGAAAACCTTAGGGCACCTTCATCAGGAGTTTCTCACTAGATATCTAATAATTTAAATAATAAAAAGTAATCAAACAGTACCAAAAAAAAAAGCAGAACCGTCCCTTGTTGGAGAGACTTTGCACTGTTTTGAAGAGACTCAACTAACATTTGTTGAAGTGTGATAGGTCCAATTTTTTTTAATGACTAAATTTAATTAGATAACTAAAACAGATTTAAAATATTTATTAAATAATGAAAAGAAACTCTTATGAGTCTCTTAACTGATAGTAGTGCTCTTATGCAATAGTCTCTCAAATGAGAGACTCATCCATGAGGTTCTCACACTTTTTGAGAGATTCCTAATGTTTTATAAATAATAAATTTTTATTTTATTTGAGAGATTGTGTGAGAGACTACCAATGTGGTTGTTCTAACTAAACTATAGATGAATTGAAAGATGTCTAAAAACTCACCAAAAATTTTGAATTGAAAATAAAATCGGCTTCTAGACCTTTGAGGGTTTAAAACAATATATATACATCATACTAGGGTTGTGCATCGAAGATTTGAGTTGCGAAAAACAACAATTTTGGAAGGAACAAACTTAATTCTTATCATTTTCATGTTTTATACAATACTCTCTAAATTCTAATCTATGTAAACCTCTTATTTCTAACTTTTATATTGATAAAAATCCCTCAACATGGAAAAGAGATTCTAAACTTTTAAATTTATCAACTCAACCTAAAATTATCTTTCTTTCTTCATTTAATTTTGGGTGTTACAGTGGGCTACTCTGTGAGGCTTGAAAGACTTGTTGATGTCCCTAAAATCACCACAAGATCTTTCTCTAAGTTTTTTCCTCCATATAAAAGTACAATAAATGATTTCTTGGTAGGTCACTGATGTGTGTCAGGTTTTAACCTTGAATAACACGACGATAGAGCTGCAAGTGCACAGTAAATCGGTTGTAGTACTTAAGATATCAATCCCACGTAGACTAAAAGCTACACAATGAGGCAACTTTCGAGAAGAATAAGGTATAACAAAATAAATGGGGTTTTATTTTGGGTTTCAATGCTGAACGAAATCTAGAAAACATATAAAAGTTAAAGCGATGTAAATATCAATGAACAAAGTGTTGGGCTGCAGGGAATTCTCAGGATATCATGGATCAACTTATACAAGGTAATAAAACAGGGAATTTTTGGTTAATTATGTTCAAGAACTCAAATTTCAATAAAGCAATTAAAGCTATAAAATTTTCAGTAGGTTATAACGCTTTGCTCATTTAAATTACTTTAGGAAATTTAAATCAATCCTAAAACCAATAGCTGTACGGTAAATCAAGCAGTAAGAATCAAAGATAAATCTAGATGAAGAGAAAAAAACAAACGAACAAGGTTTTAACAACCAAGTTAAGTAATTCATGAATTCCCTTTCGAAAACACTTAAACCCAACGAGAGAACTACTCACACATACTCAAGCAAAGCAAAAACATATCAATAATCTATTGCATAAACGAATAAGAGTATGAGAAAAGGGATTATATATATTCTCTGTAGCTCAAAGTAGACGAAACTTGTCCCTGATTCAAGTAGAAAACATAGAATATAGAAGAGAAGAGGCTAGAAGGCAGTGATGACTTCAGTTGTGACAAACGGTGGTGAGAGGGCTTCGATGGCCAGGAAATGCTGAGGTGGTAGCAGGACTATCTCTTGAGGTCTGTGGCGTCACACTTTAGAGTCACACGAAGTCACCCCCAAAATATTAGGTTTTGGGGTGTAGGAAGTCGGTTTTAGGGTTTTGTGGCAAAACTCGTCTTTATGGTAAGTATAGAGGCTGGGTCTTCAACCTTGATAATGTGGGCTATTACTGATTTGGGAGAGAGGGATTACCTTGGTCATGGGCCTTGTGACCGAGGTCACCAAGAAGCTTGGCCTCAGACACACTCCTTGTGACCAAGGTTGACATGTCTTCACTCTTAGGGTTGTATCTTCCAAACGGCCAAATGGATTGCTTTGGTTCTTATCCGAGATGAATCTTGACTCTTATATCATTCAATAGACATCAAGATTTATGGATTTGGTCCACGGGAAGGTCTTCAACGAATGCCAAATATTTGATACTCTGAAACTGTCTTGAAACTAGTTTTGTTTGCCTTTGGTCTTTTTTTTCTTGAAAAGCTGTAAAACCTTCTTGAGACTATAAATATTTGATAATAGTCTATTTAGCTTTGAAAACATACTAAACTCTTCCTAAAACCATCCAAAAACAATAGCTAAAATATAAAGTTATCAGTCACCCATCATTAAATTTCTCCAGTTTATGCATGATTAACTTTGGAGTTATGTCACTTTTACATGAAGGTTACAACTCATTGAGTTGGTGATTCATAGTTTGGAAAACTTTTGGATTTCAACAACTAGACTACCAAATACATGCGTCAACGAAATTCATGTTATGTTCTGCTTTTCTTTGGTCTAGTTCATATTTAAATGCAAATAAAGCAAAAATATCATGGACATATGTTTGTAAACCGAAGGAGGAGCATTACTTGGGTTTTAGACCATTGATGGAAGCAAATAAAGTTTGTTGTTGGAAGAAGATTTTGAGAATACTATATGAGAACTCTTCGCTTTGGGTGACATTGATAAGAATTTATTTAATTCAAAATGGATCGTTCTGGACTGTGAGAGAATTCGCATATTTGGGATCATGGATATGGAAGAAGTTGCTCAAATACACGGAACTTGCAAAAACTTTTGTCAAAATGGAAGTTAGTAATGGCACAACAACTTTATTGTGATATGATCATTGGTATTTAGTAGGAAACAGAGTCGGACCCACCCTAGAAGGTGCGAGTGGACGTGCACCCATCGATTTTACATACGACATACTAGAAATTGTGGCAGTTTTGTTTTCTTTCTTATTTAATAATTTTAACTAAAAACAATTTGGGTGTGGTTAAGGTTAGAGATCCATTTTACTAAAACTGGTTTGTTTTTTCCTTTTTCTATATCAGATGAAACAAATCTCTCTTTTTAGTATAAACTAAGTTACCTGCGTAAGTTGCGAGACTTTTTTTTAATATTAATATTTTCAAAAGTATTAATGGTTAGTTTGTGTCATCTTAGTATATTTTTGTTCAAATATTTCTAAAAATTTAGAAGTCTCATATGAATTAGTGTTTTGTATTAGCTCAAATTTTATGTGGCTTTTGTAGTAATATGTTTGTATTTGTTATTTTTTTTTGTATTAGTTTTAGTTTATTAGTGTTTTAGTTTTAAGAATGTTAATTTAACTCTGCTAACTTTGTATTTGTTGAAATTATTTTAAAAATATTTTGAGAGTTAATCAGAATAAATATATATTATTAAAGAAACTCTGAATTTTCAAAATAATTTGAGGATACCATAATAAAATACCCATCTCCCACATCCGAAAACCCTAATTCTAAAATCCATGTGTGAGAATTCTACAATTTCTTTTTTAAAAAATTCATATTGAAAGAAATCCAAACTCTTGACTTTCAATCCAACAAAAAAACATTAGCTTAAGAAATATAAAACCAATAATAATTTAACAAAATGAGACTCGAATATGTCGGTTAAAAAACTAACTAATCAACACATGTATTTTTATTCATAGTAAAGAAACAAATATTATCTGGTGTGTATAATGAAAATAATTTTATTTGTTTAGAAAGTTTTTTTCTTAATTTATTTATGGTAAAAAATAAATATTGTATGAGGTTATAACGCTTTGCTCATTTAGATTACTTTAGGCAATTTAAATCAATCCTAAAACCAATAGCTGTACGGTCAATCAAGCTGTAAGAATCAAAGATAAATCTAGATGAAGAGCAATAAATAAACGAACAAGGTTTTAACAACCTAGTTTAGTAATCCATGAATCCCCTTTGGAAAACACTTAAACCCAACGAGAGACCTACTCACACATATTCAAGCAAAGCAAAAACATATAAATAATATATTGCATAAACGAATAAGAGTATGAGAAAAAGGTTTACATATATTCTCTGTAGCACAAAGTAGACGAAACTTGTCCCTGATACAAGTAGAAAACAGAGACTAGAGAAGAGAAGAGGCTGGAGAAGGCAGTGATAACTTCAATTGTGACAAACGGTGGTGAGAAGGCTTCGACGGCCGGGAAATGCTGAGGTGGTAGCAGGACTATCTCTTGAGTTCTGTGGCGTCACACTTTAGAGGCACACAAAATCACCCCCAAAATATTAGGTTTTGGGGTGTAGGAAGTCGGTTTTAGGGTTTTGTGGTGAAACTCGTCGTTTATGGTAAGTATGGAGGCAGGGTCTTCAACCTTGATAATGTAGGCTATGACCGATTCGGGAAAGAGGGATTACCTCGGTCATGGGCCTTGTGACCAAGGTCACCAAGAAGCTTGGCCTCGGTCACACTCCTTGTGACCAAGGTTAACATGTTTTCACTCTTAGAGTTGTATATTCGAAACGGCCGAATGGATTGCTTTGGTTCTTATCCGAGATGATTCTTGACTCTTATAGAATTCTATAGACATCAAGATTTATGGATTTAGTCCACAGGAAAGTCTTCAATGAATGCCAAATTTCTGCTGCTCTGAAACTGGTTTTGCTTGCTTTTGGTATTTTTTTTTTGAAAAGCTGTAAAACCTTCTTGAGACTATAAATACTGGATAATAGTCTATTTAGCTTTGAAAACATATTAAACTCTTCATAAAACCATCCAAAAACAATAGCTAAAATAGGTTAAAATATGATGTTATCAGTCACCCATCATTAAATTTCTCCAGTTTATGTATGATTAACTTTGGAGTTCTGTCACGATAAGTAACGCAAAATATAAGTGCACTATGGAGACATAGGTAACCAAATAAAATTTTGATGTGTCGAAATTTTTAAACCTTAAATGTCACACTACCACAAGTGCATAGTATATCGATGTACGATTTAAGGATCAAATCCACGAGTTGGCTAAACCGGTTGGAAATCTGATGTTTTTCTTCTTGAAGGTGGATAATAAGTCTTTTCTTTAAAATGCCCCCCCCCCTTCTAGAGAATATTATTCTGGACAGCAAGATACTTGTCTTTTACATGAAGGTTACAACTCATTGAGTCGGTGATTCATAGTTTGAAAAACTTTTGGATCTCAACAATTCGACTACCGAAGACATGCCTTAACGAAATTTATGGTATGTTCTGCTTTTCTTTGGTCTAGTTCATATTTAAATGCAAAGAAAGCGAAAATATCATGGACATATGTTTGTAAATCGAAGGAGGAGCATTACTTGGATTTTAGACCATTGATGGAAGCAAATAAATTTTGTTATTGGAAGAAGATTTTGAGAATACTATCTGAGAACTCTTCGCTTTGGGTGACACGAATAAGAATTTATTTAAATCGAAACAGATCGTTCTGGACTGTGAGAGAGTTCATATATTGGGGATCATGGATATGGAAGACGTTGCTCAAATACACGGAACTTGCAAAAACTTTTGTCGAAATGGAGGTTAATAATAGCACAACAACTTTATTGTGATATGATCATTGGTATTTAGTAGGAAGCAGCGGCGGACCCACCCTAGAAGGTGTGAGTGCACGTGCACCCATCAATTTTACATACGACATTTAGAAATTGTGACAGTTTGGTTAAGTGTGCATGATATCTTAGAGTTGGGGGGTTTGAATCCTCTTAATGTCATATGTGAAGACATTGATATTTTATGCTAGATCCACCCCTGGTAGGAACGATAATTGATATAAATAATGAAAGAGGATATATTAACTTCGGCATTCAAAAGTATTCTACGATGGATACGATGGATTTGATTGACCAATTTTATCAGAAAAAAAAAATAACACAGAGCCAAAATGTTCAAGAAAATAGAAGAAGTCATAGAAACTCAAAAGAGAAGCCAACTAATGGTTAGGGAAACTTCGTTCAACGTATCCTTCCCCGCTTTGGAATCAGAAGCTTTTGAAAATTTTCGAAATCTTGTTTCCATGACGTTTCCAAAAATACTCTTATAAAAAATGCGTTGGAAGCTTGCACTTCTGATTTGAAAGTTCACGTTTCCGGTTTATGAGATACTATTTTTATATATTTTATTTTTGAAAAAATTAATAACTAATATATTAATTTTTTTGATTGTGCATATCATTTCGACTTTCATTTATAAAAAAAATTACTTCAAATATAGTCTAATTATCTAAAATTAAAATTAAAATTATAAATCTAGATATATCAGTTATTTTAAAATTAAAATAGTTAAAATATCTAAAATAACTATATTATTTGTAAACTTTTAATCATATTTGTAAATTTTTATTCAATTTTAACTAAATTTTATTTAAATTTCTTTCTTTATTTATTTTCTCTTAATATTTCGAATACCCGGACCCGAACCAAACTCGCATAGACCCGAACTGAACCCGATCCAAAAAATAAGAATATCCGAAAAGTGTCTCAAGCTCTAAACCCAAAAACCCGAAAATTTCGATCCGAATCCGAACGGATACCCAAATACCCTAGGCTAATCAATACATATATGGTATATAAGGATATTCACCTATGATATCTTTTGAGTAAATGCGTAATTAAGGAATTATTTTGTCAACAGTTGAATAAATATTTTGTGTCAACATATTTATGCTAAACGAATTGAACTCACTCTCTTTATCTCTCTCCCATTTCCCCATTTCTGTGTAGACAACAACAAATCTAGAAGCTCCCAGTCCGAATTTGTTCCGTTTCTAAAATGAGATTGTCGAATTAGATAACCTCTCTTCCGCAAACGATCTATAGAACCTTCCCTGGTTTTATTCACGATCTCTCTCACCGTGTAATGATTCTTGTTCCTATAAATCTCTTTTGGTTTTATCTCATTCAATGATATGGGTTTTGGATCTTGTTGATTATTATTGCTTCCTTTTGGTGTCTCACTCAATTTTGTAGAGCTGATTGTAAAAAAATTATGATTTTTATCAATGCGAGGGTTTCAACTTTTAACTTTTCATTACTCGTATGATCAACTTTGTGCCTGAATTTTTAATTTTTGATTCCTATAAATTTCATCATGTTCCATGGTTAAACATTAAATTGTTGATACTCGACGGTTAAAGTTTTAATTTTTAATTCCTGATTCCTATAAATCCCTGATGCTCCAGGTTTATACATATGAATTCTTGATACTCAAACGGTTAAAGTTTTAGTTTTTGATCGAATTTTAAATTCTTGATTCCTATATATTTCCTGATACAGTGATACTCTATGTCAAAACATATAAATTCTTGATACTTAGATGGTTAAAGTTTAAATTTTTAATTGAAAATCTAATTTGTAATTCCTGATTCCTAAAAATTCATGATGCTCCATGGCTAAGTATATAAATTCTTGATACTCAATGGTTAAAGTTTTAATTTTTAATTGAAAAATCAATCTGATTTTTGTCTTCTGGATCTTGTTTTCCTATGATATTCTTTACTTGTTTCTTTGTTGAATGTGAAAACTATGTTACTTCTATGGTTCCATATAAGTCCTATATAACCAATTATATATATCATTTTTATTACAGGTAGTTTGTATCTGAGTATGTCACAGTGTTGCTAAGGAAACAAATCAAACAAGATAATGGAGGAAGAAAATGTTACCCCTTGGCAAGAATCACCGAGGGAGAATCAGTTGGTGGTTTATGAATCCAAGGGAAATGATAACGAAGAAGAACTTCAACTTATTCAATCTCAACCTCCTCCATCATCCAAAATACAATCCCCTTCCATTGGAGCTTTTACGGTTCAGTGTGCAAATTGTTTTAAATGGAGGCTAATGCCTTCGATGCAGAAGTACGAAGAGATAAGGGAAAACCTTCTAGAAAACCCGTTTTTCTGCGTAACAGCTTGCGAATGGAAGCCAAATGTGTCTTGTGATGTTCCTGCAGATATTTATCAAGATGGAACTCGTCTTTGGGCTATAGACAAACCCAATATCTCTCGTCCTCCTGCTGGTTGGCAACGTTTACTAAGAATTAGAGGTGAAGGAGGTACCAGATTTGCCGATGTGTACGTTCCTTTGGCTTCGTTTACTTTGCTCTCTTTTATGTCAAATCATTATTTTCTCTTATATCTTTCTTTATAATTCTGTTGTTTCAGCTATTATGTTACTCCGTCGGGAAAAAAGCTTCGATCAACTGTGGAGGTCCAAAAGTTAGTCCATTCCCTTTAGTTCATTTGCCTACACAACTCATTGATTGATATGCACTCTCTATATTTCCTGATTTAGGATAATATTTAGATTTCAATTATTTGTTTTGCTGTTACATGGAAATATATCTAAAGATGAAGTCTTAGTGTCCCATTTTGGGCTAACCAATTTATAGAATGAGCCGGAACGTATAGGTGTTGTACTGTGGTGATATCTATAGTTAGCCAGTTCGTTAAAATATTAATTCCTTGTTTTCATAATACTTCCCTGAAGCATTTGAAATCAATGGTAGAATAAAAGCTAAGTGATTTTACTAATTTGTTTTTAGTAATTTTTGTAGACAGCTTTTTTATACTCTTATAAACCTCATTGCTGGCTTACAGGTACTTGAACGACAACCCTGAATACATAAATGAAGGGGTGAAGCTTTCTCAGTTCTCGTTCCAAATCCCGAAACCTCTACAGGATGATTATGTGAGGAAGCGCCCAGCTCGACTAATGGAATCAAGTGATAATACAAACACTCATGTAGCTAGAGAAGGTATGTTACTTCATTTTCTACTCTTACATATCAAATGCTTGCTAAAACTTTTCGAGTTTTTATTAGGGAAATATTATTACGAATCATTTGAAAAAGAAAACTATTTATCAATGCTAGCATTTTTCCGTACATGGATTTACGGGTTATGATTGTGTTCTTAAACCGATAACATGGTGTCTTAGGGAACTTATAAACAAGAAAATGAATATCAATTATTTTCATCAAGTCCAGCCTTTACAATTTGGTCATGTTGTTTTCTTCAGCTAATCCACTAACATGGATATCTCCAGATGGTGTTCATACAGCATTGCAGCTAGGTAATCCAACAACCGAGTCTGGACTTAACAATTCACATTATCAAACATCGAAAAGGAAAAAGACACCCAAGCTATCGACTTTTGTCTTAAATGATGATCTTGTTGCTAGACAAGACTGAAGAACTATCTTCTGATCTTCTTTCTTCGTTGGAAACTTAGAGAATATATTCGGTTTTCGGGTTTGCGTATAACGAAGAAACTGAGGACATGTGGTTAGCTCGTTTTGTGTGTATCATCATCTTTTATTTTATTTTGCAGTGTAAGCTATTTTATAGGTACTTCCATGAAAGAGATGGGTTGTTTTGTTTTGTTTTTATTTGTTTCAAATTACTAAATTTTCATGGAACTTGAAGTTAATGTTTTCCAATCTTGTAAATTTTGGTGTAGTTTGCAAAAGTGTAACAAAATTTAAGGTAGTTGAGCAAATAATCCCTAAACAAAACCTGTCAAGCAACATATTTTGATGTTTTGAGCTTTTGATAGTGTGGAAAAGGCTGGAGAAAATAACCCTCATTTTGATTGTATGATAACATTTTGGAGCAGAATTGGATATCAATTCCATTAACTTCACACAAGTAGTAATTAAATCAGACCATCCAAGAAAAACCAGATTCATGTAAAAATTTAACTTCACACAGTAGTAAAGGTCTGAAAAACTAAGTTACTAATAACAGAGGAGCAAAACCAAGTTGCTAATAACAGAGGAGAAAAACCTAATAAGATGTAAGATCACATTGGTAATAAAACCCTAAATTTGTTAATTAATAAACTTGCAAGAGAAGTTACCATGTCCCAAGGGAAAAGCAGAGGACTCCAAAGACTGATATGGTCGCCTTCACGCAAACCGTTACCTCTAAGCACGTCGTTCCACCCCCAATTCAAAATGAAGTTCGAGGTACCTTTTCCGGAGTTCCTCTTCTTCATCTCCCATATCTTAAAACGTAAACCCCACTTTTCAGACCTTTGATTCACAAGAATACTTCCCACACCATCGTCTTCATCATCATTTTCGTCTTCTTTATCTCCCAGCTAGAGACTCCTCAGGAGTCAAGAAGTCGTTTCTGAGTAGCTTCTTGAAAGGGATTAAGAGACGGCTCTGTTGTTTCTTGACATCACTAGCAGATAGAGTCCTTTTGCTCCGTTCATGTCTCTCATCACTTTGACAAGCCACTCTGGTGTCTCTCTACCTACCATAAGTGGGAAAGAATCAACCTTTGCTTTCTTGAATCCACCTTTTCTCTCCGTTAGGCATGCAGATGGAGAAGATTGGTAATTAGGGTTTGAAGAAGTAGAAGCCACATTAAGATTTTCAAAGTTTCTTCTTTGTGATTCTTCTTCTGTCTCAGAATCAGTTTGGGATCTTGTTAAGATCGATAAGTGATGAAGAAGACGTTGAAGCTCCATTGTTTTGATGTGTAAAACTACTTCTATGGGCAATATTGAAGAGTCTCCTCTTGTCGTTGTCGTCTTCTTCATAGACAATCTTGGATTTTCCATTCTTTGCACGTTGATCTTCATCATTCAGGTGAGGGCACTGCCAATGTATGGAGATTCAACCACTTATGATTATATACCTTAGGCTTAGAACAACGATGGTTTTGTGATTCTGCTTCTTTAACAGAATCAGTGGGGGTCTGCTCCATAAGTGATGATGAAGACGTAGAAGTTCCATTAATATTTTCACGGTTATCTTCTGGGAATCTTCTCTATACGGCAGCCTCGAAAAGTTCATTGAAAGTAATATTACACATAGTGAATTGTGATCGAACAGAAAATCCAAAGCTCTCAGAATGAAAGCTTGAGGATTAAAGAATTTAACCTAACATATGACTTACATCATATTTAGGGTTTTGTCTCCTTTTTCTACTTGGATTCAGGTGGTTTAATACTGTGATTAGTAAATAATTAGTGTGAGTGGTAACTAATTATTACCCTTTATCAAGTTGGTAACCAATTATTAACAATGACTTTTTATTCAACACTCTATTTTTTTTAGTTTTTTACACTCCACTTTATTTTCTTTTCCACCTGATATTTCTTTACACACTTAAGCCATGAATGGTTGTTAAATTCTAAATAGTTTTTGCTTTTTGAATTTTAGTTTTTGAGTTTTTTGTTTTTTGATTTTGGGTATAGATTTTAAGGGAGAAACAACTCTATTGTGGTTTTTGGTTTTTCTTTGAAAATTAGAGAAACCATCCAAAAACCAGTTTTCCTAACTTTTAGGGAATCTATTTTTGTAAAATCTTGAATGGATAAAAATTAGATTTTTCAAAATATAAAACCAAAAACTGTTTCAAAAACTACAAACAATCAAGGCCTTAATATTTAATCATTACAATGGTTTTATTTAATAAAATTTAACACCTTACCTCCACAATTTTCATATTTTCATTTGCTTTTATAATAATTAAAAGTTAAATAATATTTTTTAAGGATTTTTGTTTTCTTTCTTATTTTATAATCTTAACTAAAAACCATTTGGGTGTGGTTAAGGTTGAGATCCATTTTACTAAAAACTGGTTTTCTTTCCTTTGTCTAAATCAAATGAAGCAAATCTCTCATTTTAGTATAAACTAGGTTACCCACGCTATGCTGCGGGACATTTTTTTTAATATAAATATTTTCAAAAGTATTGATGGTTAGTTTGTGTCATGTTAGTATGTTTTTGTTCAAATACTTTTAAAAGTTTAGATTAGAAGCCTCATACGAATTGGTGTTTTGTGTTAGCTCAAATTTTAAGTGGGTTTTGTAATAGTGTGTTTGTATTATTTTTTATTTTTTTGTATTAGCTTTAGTTTATTAGTGTTTTGGTTTTGAAGATGTTAATTTAACTCTGCTAGCTTTGTATTTGTTGAAATTATTTTAAGAATATTCTGAGAGTTGATAATAATAGATATACATTATTGAACAAACTCTGAATTTTTAAAATAATTTGAGAATACCATAATAAAATACCCCTCCCCCACATCCGAAAACCCTAATACTCAAATCCATGCCTGAGAATTCTACAACCTTCTTTTTAAAAACTAATACTGAAGGAATCCAAACTATTGACTCTCAATCCAACAAAAAAACATTACCTTAAGAAATATAAAACCAATGCTAATTTAACAAATGAGACTCATTTATGTCGGTTAAAAAAATAACAAATCAACAGATGTATTTTTATTCATAGTGAGGAAACAAATTTTATATGGTGTGTATAATTAAAATAATTTGATTTGTTTAGAAAGTTTGTTTTATTAATTTATTTATGGTAAAAATAAATATTGTATGATGTGTATAATTAAATTGATATGATTATTTTAGATAATGTTTTATTAATTTATATGTGATAAAAATAAATATTATGATTATTATCTTATGTGTATAATTAAAATGATTTGATTGGTTACACAGTTTTTCCATTAATTGATGTGTCATCAAAAATCTGATGTGTCATCAAAAATCTGATGTGTTTACTTATGTGTATTAATGCAATAATTTGATTTGGATCACAAATTTTTTTATTCATTGACATGTCAAACTCACAATGAATGAAAAAGCTGATGTGTCATCTCAGGAGAAACACACTAATTTATTATAGTGTTGATTATTTTACTATGAAACAACTAATTTCAAATAATCTATTTGGAAAAAAAATATCAAAAATATTAGCAGCCAATAATATTTCGAAACATGTCTCAAATTTTCTTTCTCACAACCAATTTTTAGGTCCAATCGGTCTGCGCCATCTGCCCAAATAGAGCTCTTTACATTCAAATCTTTTCAACATATTTTAATACATCTTATTTTCAACAAATAATTCAACATACCATTATAGTAATTCAACTGTTGAATGTTTCTATTCAACATACCATTGTAAATAATCTTATAATTACAGTTGTGTACCTATTTTGGCATTTCTTTTACTTTTTCGAGTAGGAGAATAGTGAACATTTAGTGTTTCATTGCTCTTTTTCTCATAACAAATTTCTGTATATTGTTATTTCATATTTTACTAACATATAGTTTTCATATATGGTTCTATTTAGGAATGGAAATGGGTTTACAAAATATTATTATTAAAAGGTTTTAATCATATTAAAGATTTGTTTCCCTACATATTGGGAAACTTTGGTTTATTTGTAGCCATTAAACAATATAGAGATTGTGGAATGTGTGATTACACAACATTGTATTTATATAGCTTCCTTCAATGAATGTCTCTAGACAAATACTGCAATCTTCCAGTAGATCATCGTTATTAGCATGAGTTTGTGATAGTTGTAGACCTTGTATGAGTAAGTTGAGATAGAGCCTCCGGTTTGAATGATAATATGGGTTTATGACGTCGATAATATATTGAAAAGTAGTATTATTACCTCTCACTAAACTATCAGGTAAAATATAAACATAAATATTTGCAAAATAATTCAATTACACATAGTTTTTTAAAAATATCATTTTAAAATGATTTCATAATCTTGGATTAAATTGGGCATAGTTGATTTTGAATGTGATTTTAAATTTGTAGAAAAACTCCTTCATAGAACATAAGTTCATTACTGGAAATTAGTAATTATACTTAACTTCATAATATTGTTACTATACGTACATTAATATAAAACTCAAAATAAGCATATGTATTATTAGTATATAAGTTTCTTTTACATTATTACTGATTTCATATTTGATGCAAAGCCATCGCATTAAGAATAGAAAACTGACTAAATTGTAAAATATAACTTGTGTGATGAACTATAA
Organism: Cardamine flexuosa; assembly: GCA_963555745.1. Classification (NCBI taxonomy): domain Eukaryota; kingdom Viridiplantae; phylum Streptophyta; class Magnoliopsida; order Brassicales; family Brassicaceae; genus Cardamine; species Cardamine flexuosa. Next base: position 18,905,601 of record OY743215.1, read on the forward strand.
TATTAAGAACCATTCTAGTTTCGTTTTCTTAGATACGGTGAGAAAAATTAAATGACTCAAAGGAGAGATTTTATCCGAAAACCCCACATTTTGAGGGAAGCAATCTGAAAACCCCATCAAGTAAAGTTATAATTTTGAAGAATTAATTTTAAATAAAAAAATTGGTATATTACTGTCTTACCCTATTAACATCTGATTATTTACACCACAAACCTGGATTTACCCAAAACCCAACCCGGAAACCCGACTTGAAAAACTCCAAAATTGATTTCTCAACTCAAATCGCGATAGAATAAAAATCAAACACAAAGTTAAGAGAACCGTTCTCTAACTTCTCATGCTCTCCTCTTTCGAACTCTCTTCGATAAACTAGTGATAACTAGAGGATAACAAGGAGCCGATTGAAAATTTTCTACTCGATTTGTTGTGTTAAAAATGGTTGAAACAAGGTTGGGAATGAAGAAGTCAAAGATTGCTGAGGAAGTGAAGGAGTGATCTCCGCTTCTAAGTCGGAATGATGAGGAAGTGAATTCCCGCGAAAGGACTGAAGAAGAAGATCTCGAAGAAGAGAGCCACCGGAGTCTGGTTGGGAATGATGAGAGTGAGCGATCTCCGGCTCCTCCGAAGAGGAATGATGACGTCGTCACTGAAGTTGGAAGGATTGAAGTAGACGAAAGGAGTGAACAAGTAGAAAACCAACCTCTGGTGACTGTAGAACTCGGAGAAGAGAGCGAGGACAGAAGTGAAGAAGATCTTGAAGAAGAGTCCGACAGAGCTCCGGTTGACCGGAATGAAGAAAATGGAGATATGAACGAGGGAAGTACAAGCCGAACACTCAGCGAGTCAACGGTTAGTAGTTGATTGATATCTTGATTCATTTTAGTTTGGGAAAAAAGAGCAAATTGCTGTTGATGTTATTCGTTTTAGTTAGGAAAATGTATTGCTCTTGATGTCATTGATTTTAGTTTGGGAATAGAGTCACATGCAATCGATGTTTTTTGTAATTTATGAAAATGTATAACTCGGTAATACTTGGTAAAACTTGTTATTGCAGGGTTCCGAGGAGGAAATAGAGCCACCACTAGAACCTCTGCAAATGTGCTTTCCGCCTTCAGAGTATACGAAGAAAATAAAGCTATCTACCAGGTGTTATATCCTTGAAGCTTTGGAAACGCTAGATGGTTGACGCATCCGCTCACAACGTTTGAGAGGAAATGGTTTGAGGAACATCCATCCTTCAAACACATTTGCCACATGCCAAGGGAAAAAAATCACAAGGTTATGGGGATGTGGATGCTGTTTCTCCGAAAGGCATGTATCGGAAAAAAAAAGGAAGCTTGGTTTGTCATAAATGGTGTTCCAATTCGGTATGGCATTAAGGAACACGCCTTGATATTGGGATTTAACTGCCGCAACTATCCAATTGGTTATAAAAAAGCAGGGAGTGAGACCTTTGTGAAGAAGCATTTTAAGGGGCTGAAAAAATAAGATATCAAGACGTGAAAGCCAAACTACAGAAAATGGTACCGGTGGGTCGTTCTGTAGATAGGTTGAAGATGGCGGTCCTCTATTCTTATCCAGCATTGTTATAGCACAGACAAAGACTGGAAAGGATGCTAGTACCGTCGAGCCATTTTTTCTAAGAGTGGTGGATGATCTAGAGTTTTGTAGGGATTTTCCTTGGGGGAGATTATCATTTGATCACATGCTAGAAGAGATTGAGCACACGATGACTCATTTTGGAGGGACCATCAACGAATGTGTTTTATGGCCGGTTCCAGGTTTCTGTATTCCAATGGAGGTTAGTAAAATTTAGTTGATGTATTGACTCGTACTAGTTCTTATAATTTAGGATAACTCGAAATATATGTGTGTTGTGTGAGGTTGTGTAGCTTTTAGCATTTGAGGCAATTCCCGATTTAGGGGAAAAATTCTTAGAAGATTATCCAGAGGCAGACGAAAATTGTCCTAGGATGTGCAGGTAAATGTTCAAGAAAGGTGAATATAAAGGGATTAAACTTTCGGAAATATATAAAGCACTTGGTACAACTGTGGTAAGTTGTCCTAGTTATCTTGAGCATATCTGTTTTTTTGGGTTGTGACGTTATTCATCTTTCTTCATTGTTTACGTTGACAGGACATTGATAGTATGGTAGTTGTTAGAGATGAGGAAAAGTCTCTTTTGGCTACAATCACAGAAAAGGAAGACGACAATGATAAACATGACATCGTTTTTGATAGTTGGATGCAATGTCATAATAAAGGATTAACCATAACGTTAGATAAAGATGTACAGTGATGATGTGGCAACCAGAGTAGAAGAGCCACCTCAGGATGTGTTGAACGAGGAAATTCCAGGAAACTTCGAGGAATATGAGATTGGTGGATTGGACATAAGAGTCGGATTGTTGGAAGCTTCACAGCAGGAAAATGTGAGCAAGTTTGAAGGACTATACAAAAGAGTCGGATTGTTGGAAGCTTCAGAGAAAGAAAATGTGGGCAAGTTTGATGGATTGGACAAAAGAATCGGATTGTTGGAAGCTTCACATAAAGAAATTTTAGAAAAGCAAGATGGTTTGGACAAAAGACTCAGATTGTTGGAAGCTTCGACTGACGAAATACAGGAGAATATGGGTGGTTCAAGCAAACCACCAGATGCAGGAAAGGAGCAAGGCCAAAAAGGGTGTTAAACGAGCTGGAGTAGGCGATGTCGAAAATCAGAGAATAACAAGGTCAAAGACAATTGTTTCTCTTTAAATTTGTAGTTCTTTGTTTGATTGTTTTTAAAACTTGAATTTTACTATGTTTGATTGTTAAAACTTGAAAACTTGAATCAAAAGAAAAACAAACATAAGTCTTACAAATTAAAAGAAAGAGTACAAAGAAGCAACCAACCATGAGTCTTAGAAATTTAGAAAATAAACAAACGTAGCCATCAAGTTTTTCGATTCTACCCACAAGCCTAGCCACCAAGGTTTTTGATTCTACCCACAAGCATAGCCACCAAGTCCTTCAGGTTTGCAATCTCTTCAGCATTGTTTTGCACCTCTCTACGCAACTGCTTTATATTAAAATCAAGGAGTCTGAAGCTTCCCTCCTTCGCCTTTTCATCAAACTCCTTCCTTAACATAGTCACCTCTTCTTCGATAGCGATATCCCACCTTTTTTGAATGTGTAAGTGTAAGCCATCATTCTGCACATAAAGAGATAGAGAGAGATATCATGATATCTTCAACTATAATTCCATTAACCTAAAATCGATGTCCAACTACTCACCTTATACTGATTGCATTTTAAGTATCTCCTCCCTAATGGCGGCTCTCAGGTGGTCTCGTAGATTCCACCACATGGACTTCGTAAAGGATGACCATAGTCACCATCAGCAACTAAAGTACGCATGAGCTCTTCGTTCTTGTTCCTCTTCATTTCAGCGTAGTAAGGGTCCCTCTCACAGATTTTGTCCATGATTGAGTGAAAGGAGAGAATAAATTAAAATTTTACCAAAGTCGAAATCAAGATCTAAGAGTGAAAGGAGAGAATATGAGCTCGAGGAAGAGAGAAGAGAATGATGTTGAGCAAAAAAAAGATAGAGAATGGTCATAAATGGATAAGGCAGAATATGGAAAACAATTGAAACATTTGGACATTTGGGCATTTGGGCGCCAAAAATATTTCCTCTCGTGCGTCGTTTTTTCCACATGTGCGCCGCATAAAAGACATAGTTTTACTCTAGTTACCTGTTTTACCAGAGCTATGAGGTAGTTGTACTTTGACTGTTTTAGTATAACATACACTAAAAATAGTTTTAGAGGTGATTTTAATCAATTAACATATAATTAGTAGTGTTTTTTGAATTAAAATATGAAATCACTATATTTTTGTAACTTCGATATCCTAAGGTTGTTAATATTCACAAAGTCACCTTAAAAGTATAAGGATAATATTGTGTACATTGTTTTATAACAAACTAAGATATAGTATTATTGTTCTTTCACTTTTATAATATATTTTTAAAATTTATTTGTTTTTTTTATAACATATTTGTGAAATTCACATTGTAATTTTTACTTTTATTTTCCATGATCAACTTTCGCCAGTTATAGGAATGGAAATCTAGTATTACAAAATAAACATATCAATTACCATCAGTTATACGAATGAAAATCAAGTATTACAAAATAAACATATCAATTACCATCTGTTATACGAATGGAAATACAGTTTTACAAACGAAACATATCAACTTTCATAGTTTTACAAAAGAAACTTTCATCAAATACTAAAACTATTTCCAAATAACAACTATTGGAGTCCTTGTCTTTGCCGCCTTTTATTTTGTGTCCTTGGAGCCTTTGGACGCTTTTCGCCAGCCGATGGAAACCTTTTAATTTTCTTCCTTCCCTTTTTTATTTTCTTTTCTGGAGCTATGATTTCTTTGCTTATGACGTCATCTGGAACACCCCATTGAGACATATCCGACACTAAATAAATTGTCATGTAATACGCCATAACCCACAGCTCCGTCCAATAATATTTGGAGCACAAATCATGTAATTGCATTTCACGAGATCTATCATTGTCCCTTCTGAATTCAATGTAAGCAGATAGCGCATGCAGAGAAAGATACTTTTCAATATCAAACACCCTGCAAGAGCAACTTTTCAAGAGCAAGTTCACCATATAAGTCTTACCATCATTACCGATGACATTGTACTCAAGCTCATAATGGTTTAGCTCTGTCACACTCAGTTTCTCAGCAATGGGCCATAGGTCATGCATGAGGTTCTCCACTATAGACACAAGTTTATTTGAAGTCGATCCAGACACAACCTCCTTTCGATGTTCATTAAACCAGTTAGAAAATTTTCTAATGATCGTATCAAACATAGGTATTAAGGAGTACTTCCTTGCCTCCTTAAATACACTATTCATCGATTCCACACTGTTGCTTGTGTCTAAGTTGTATCTTTTTCCTGGAAAACAATACCTTGCCCATTTTTCTTTCACGGTACTCTCCTCCACATACTTGGCCGCCGAAAGATACCTCATCTTAAATAAAGTATAACCACAATTGAACTCAGCCTCAGTGTAACACCTACTACATTCCATATATCTCCATGTGACTACGTCTTTGTTGGCGTTAGAAGCATGACCTTTCACATTTTGGGACAAATGCCATACACAATACCCATGATGAGCTTCGGGAAAAACTGTGGCTATGGCGCCTATGAGCCTTGCATTTCTATCACTCATAAATACCAATTCATTGTTGTCCGGTATAACACTTTTAAGCATCTCCATAAACCACGTCCAACTTGCATCATTCTCAACATCGAGTACACCAAACGCTATGGGATAATAGTGACGATTAGGATCTTGAGCATTTGCAAATATTAGTACACCACCATATCCGTTCTTCAGAAAAGTTGCATCCACAACTATCACTTTCCTCATCACTTGAAACCCTTCAATGCTAGCTCCCAAAGCTATGAATAGGTACTTGAATTTTCCTTTCTCATCCAATTTCACACGTGTTGTTGTACCATCATTGCGCTTCTCTAACATATGCAAATAACAATACAATATCTTGTAGCTTTCTTCTGGACTACCGTGCAAATCACTAACAACAAGAATTTTCCCTCTCAAAGCCGTTGACTATGATATAGTCAAACCTATTTTTGTCTTCACAAGATCAACGATATCATTAGGAGTTGGAGTTTTCAAACAACCTGGATATTCTTCTTGCAAAATAGCTGCAACTAACTCTGGTGTCTCATGTCTCTTCGTGTTGCTCTGATTTGCCCGCGAGCATGTGTGCATTTTGTTGTACATTCTTATCGAGAAAATCTCTGTATGCTTAATCCGTGAAGCTCGTAAACACCATGTACAACTTTTATCACAACATTTTAGCACTAAATGTCTCGGTTCAAACCTTTCTATAACAAAACTAAAACTGTTAACAAATGAGGCTATATCCACCACATTACGCAATGCCTTCCTATTTGTAAATTCTTGATGTAGACTCACACCCAAACCATCTTCCCATCCCTCTATAAACTTACTACTCTCTATAACAGGTGGAACCTCAACATATTCATCACCCTTGTCCCATCTATCCAGACCATCATCCACACTTTCATCATGTGATGCAATTTCATTCTCAACCATTATCGCTCCATCTTGTTCTTTTCCTTGTTCTTTCTCTACGTAAAGAGTTATGGCATTATCTCCGATTTCACAATCATTTGAATGTAACTCCTCATAGTTCTTACCAACTGAACTTTTCACTGCTCTCGATAGTTGCTATGGTAGTTCCGATATAGTGATGACATCCACAAACAATATACACCTACGGTTCTCTTTATCAATTGACATTATATAAATACACACATCCTCATAATCAGAAATACTCAATTTTTCCTCACATCCCACTAGCAGTGGATAGTAACTCAATTGCAATTTAACCTTACTTTCATCTAACATAAGCTTTTTGTATATCTTAGCTTCTATCATCGAAAAAGTTATCTCCTCCACTGATGTCTTCACCATCAAACTATACATTCGACCTTCGCATTTAAAATGCATGCTGACGTTGTTCATCATTGTATTGTATCCTACGAAAACAATCAAAACTCAGTTATGGTATTACTAGTTTATACTGCTTATCGGTTTTACTAGTTTTACCCCGTCGCAAGAACTCAAATTGTATAATTTCGGGTTCAAATCTATAATACACTATGATTCAACCACTTAAATCGATTTAATAGCAATTGGAGGTACTAATCGACCCAGAAATCATGGTTAAAATCTCAATTTGGATTCAATCAAATCTTCAATTTTAAAATCTAAAAAATTAAAGAACCAACCTTGATTTAAAGCTTAAGGGCTTGCTGCGCGGATGCAGACCTCCACCACTAATCTTGACGGTGGCCCAGAAAGCTTGAGCTTGCTGTGTCGTAGTCGTTGTCGGAGATGATTGTAGCTGAACTCCAACTCCAGCCGAGTTCGTTCTTGTTTCGAGCCGTTTTCATTTTTTGCATTTTTTTTTTTTCAATTTTTAAAAATCAAACTAATTACATAATGCTATTTTTGTCTTCTGATATGTTCTTAGATATGATTAGGATTTTCACATTAATGTGGTTATAAGAGATTATGAGTTCATCAATGTAGAGTTTTCAGAAAATGACTCCTCAAAGGACCACTTTGGAAGGAGAAACCATTCACACACCAATTAGAGCGTTATAATCTGAAAATTCATAATAAGTACACGGAAAAAAAATATATAGGAAGCTGGGCAAAATCAGAAGCGATCAATATCTCTTCAAGTATATCTCAAAAGGAATTGAAAGATCAACATTGAGAAACCTGAACAAACATGAAGAAACAGATGAAGATTCTGAAATTAAAAGAAAATATGTGATTAACAAGTGTCTCAATTGTCGGTACACATCAGCATGTGAAGACATGACGATGAGATTAAACTTTACTACTCAGCCCAAGATTCCATCAGATAAAAAGCTTGAAGTCTATTTACACGGAGAAAAGAAATAATTTCCAAAGTACGAAGATATACATAGGGGCATCCTCAAACAGAGATACGAATTGGATAGATATTGACAAATACGGCTATTCAACGAAGTCAAGTACATGAGTAAACATTAGATAATGTACACTGATTATTTTGATTTCCAAAACATTATCTGAAAAAGTCATGAAAAGTAATATTTAAGATTAAGATAGGTTTATATTACCTTAAAACTGATTATAAATTGCATTGATAATTTAACATATTGAAAATATTTATTAAATTTGGGAAATATTATCAGATAAGGCTCTTAAATGAATTATGTGAAAAAGTTATAAAAGAAATGACATTCCAGCCTATAGACACAAACATTACAAGGATAATTTTAAAATACACAAAACTATAAAGAACGATATATAATAAAGAAAAAATATTAGAAATATGGAGATTTACGTAGTGTTAACTTATCAGGTTTTTTAAATTTAATCAGGCGAAAATTATTATCACGAACTAACAAACTATGAGACGATCTACGTAATGGAATTTAACAATAAGAACAGACTAAATGGGGAAACAATTTGAGCTATAACAAATAAACAACAAAATTACTAAATAACATACAGTATAACGGAATTGAAAGACAAACAAATCAGCGCATTATGCAGGTCAACCCCTAGTAACAACAAAAAAGTTGACGAAGAATAATTAAAAATTAATATTCTCTATGTTTCTAATTAATCATATTTTAAACATTTTTACACATATTATCAGATAATATGGTTTATTCACATTAGATTTTTGATTTAGTGAGAATCGGTTTGTACCAGATAGTTGATAGTTGCATGCAAATTTTCCGTATCGTTTCATTTTACATTTAACAGAAATATTGATTCAGTTTCAAATCTTTTTCTTTCTCGAAATGAATTTCATCTTCTTCTCGAAATAAATTTTATCTTTTTCAATAGAGTGAATCTTGGTTCTGTTAAACTTCATGATTTTTAAAACATATAAAATTTTGATTATAAATGCATAAATATTTAAAATTCTAAGCCAATAATATTCAAAAAAAACAAAAATTTAAGTTTACAATTCATCATCAATAACTGATTAAAAATACATATAATCTTTTTGAAACAATATTTTTCTAGAAATTAGATTAATAAATAATATACAGAGTGTTACCCTTTAAGGTTAAACAGTATAACAAAATGACAAAAAGAAAAGACTATAAAACATTTCATTATTTGTTAAAGATAAGAAAGAGAAAAGAGAATTGTGTGTCTTATTCCATGGATAATAAAAGAGTATATATAGGTTACAGTACTTGGAGAGGAAGAAGAACTTGGGGAACAAGCTAGACTATTCTAGAAGATGGGCCTATAATGGGTATCCATCTAATGGGTTTTATAACATTCCCCCTTAAATGCCATTATAGTAAAAATATTCCTAATGCGCATAAGATGAATGCTGCCTCATTAAAAACATTACCAGAAAAATCCAGTGGGAAAAAACATGATTAAGGGAAAAAAAGTGCAACCCGCATTTACTCTCCCTCATGAATACATCACTTATCTTTGAGATGACGTTATCCAATTTTGGTGAACTAACATCTTCAAAGTGGCAGTTTGGATCGTCTTGATAAATAAGCTTGCAAAATCTTCATGTTATAACAGATGTGAGCAAGATAACAATAAATGTAAGAATAAGACACAAATTTAACGTGGTTCACCAACGATCATGTTGGCTACGTCCATGAGAAAAGAGGAGGCCGATTTATTACTAAAGATACAAGTTTTAGAATACATTGTAGGTTAGGGTTAAAAGAGTATTAATAGTAAAACCCTAACTAACAGAGCCCTAATTAATCATCAGCGGATTGTGCCTATTGCATGACCCAAACAGAACCTCGATTAACCTCAACGGATTGGGTCTAATGTTATGGGCCCAACCTATTAAAGTCATATCTAACAAATCTCCACCTTGACTTGAATCTTCCAAACAGATGTACCAGATGCACTGTTCACAGTGCCAGATGTACCAGACTTCTCCATCAGACAGTTGTACCAGACTTAACCAACAGACTGTTGTACCATCATACAGTTGTGCAATGTCAGATGTATCAGACTTCTTTAGGTGACAAATATACCAGAATTCTCTTTTTCCTCAGATGTCCCATCAGGGACTTGTTTCTTTTTCAGAAACATGTTGCCTCTTCAGAGACCAGATATCTTGTCTTGGCCAGTTGCTCCATCACGAAACCGCTTACCTCAATGCTGCATGATGTCTCATTATAGGACTTTATGTACCGCTATGGAACTTTATGCCTTGCTTGAATCTTGATGCTTCACTAGAAGCCTGATGCTTCACCAGAAACCAGATGCTTTGTCAAAAGGCAGATGCTTCACCAGAAGCCAGATGCTTCGTCAAGCCAAAATGCCCCACTGGTATTAAATGTTCCATCAGGAACTTGCTTCTTCTTCAGAAGCCTGATGTCCCTTTAAAGGTTGGATGTCCCATCAAGGACCATAACACTTTATCAGAAATCAGAATATCTTTCCTTGGGCCAGATGCTCCGTCAAGCCAGATTATCTTTCTTCGGGTCAGATGCTCGTCTCGAGCCAGATGTTTCATCAGAGGCCAGACACAAAAAACCTGCTGATTGTTCTGAAACCAGAATGCCTCTCTGAGACCAGATACTTGGTCAAAAGCCAGAATGCCCTACCTTGGGAAAGATGCTCTTTCAAGAGCATGATGCCTCTTCAGAGGCCTGATGCTTTGCCAAATTACCAGACTGCCCTTCTTTGAACTAGATGCTCTGTCATGAGCCTGATCCCTCTTCAGAGGCCTAATGTATATCTAAGGACCCGATGCTCTGCCAGGAAACTGCTCCTCCACCTTGAGCCTGATGTCCCTTCACCAACCTGATGTCCTTTCACGGACCTGATGCTCTGCCAGGAGCCTGATGCCTCGTCATAAGGCCTGCTGCTCCACCTGTAACTTGATGTCCATCCATGGACCTGATACTCTGTCAGGAGCTTGATGCCCTATCAAGGGTCTGCTCGCCCTTCAGGGCGACTAACAGCTTGAGATATTCAGCAAGTCCAAACAATGTTTAAACATTCCCTAAGGAACTGACTTACTGAACATACCTTCAGGGTTATCAATAATACCAATCTCTTCCTTGTTCACTTGAATCCTCATATTATTTCTCAGGAAATAATATCTCACATCATTATCCAATCTCCTGTCCAACCCAGCATGTAAGAGCATACACCTTGCTCTCTCTAACAGTATATGATTCAACCATTTGACTACATCACGTTGATGTGATATATCCCTAACAGTGTGTTGTTGGACAGCTTTAACATCCTTACACAACTGATTGAATTCTGATGACCACACTTCAGACCACTGTTCCTCTGCAGCCTCCTGATCTTCTGATAACACTCAAGATCTTCCTTAGACACTTGCACTTTGCCTTCACTTATATGATAAAGTCTTTGCCATTCCTTAGTCATATAATCTCTGTGAATTGCTGGAGATGCAACAACTGAACATGTAGCTATATCAGCTGTCTGATACGTATCAGACCAGATGCCACACATGGGCCAGATGCTCATCAGGAGTGTGATCCCTATCAAAGGCCTCATGGCCCACTGGACCAAATCACCCACAGAGTCAAACGTCCACTAGACCAGATCAGATGTCTAATGCTCATCAGACCAGATGCCCAATACGGGCCAGATGCTCATCACGGGCATGCTGCCTATCATAGGCCTGATGGCTCACTGGACCAAATCATCCACTAAGCCAACGTCCACTGGACCAAATCAGATGTCTCATGCTCATGGGACCAGATGCCCAACACGTGCCTAAAACTGAAACTGTTTCTCCCAGAAAACTTGTCGGTCGTCACACTCATCACAAGCATCTCCTCATAAACTTACATATGCAGAAATTCTCAGAACCTGATTTTGCACGACCCTGTTTTTGCATGGACTTGATCCTGCAAGAACCTTCTCCTTCTACACGGATTTTGCACGATCTTCTTCTCTACTGATTTTGCACAAATTTGTTTCTGCTCGAGATTTGCACAAAACCAGTTTGACCTGAAAATCACAGAACTAAGAACCTTTTGCTCAGACACGAATTTTGCACGAAACTGTACGCAATTCGCACGGACATAGAACAAGTGACCTTGTGCTCTGATACCAGTTTTTTATAACGAATGAGAGCAAGATAACAATAAACGTAAGAACAAGACACATATTTAATGTGGTTCACCAACGATCACGTTGGCTACGTTCATGGGAAAAGAGGAGGCTGGTTTTATTATTGGAGATACAAGTTTCATAATACATTTGAGGCTAGGGTTAAAAGAGTACTAATAGTAAAACTCTAATTAACATAGCCCTAATTAACTTTGAGAGAAGTGGACCTATTGTATGGGTCCAACAGAACCATGATTAACCTCAATGGATTGGGCCTAATGTTATGTGCCTAATATATTCAAGTCATATCTAACACTTCACTTGAACGAATCTTCATTCCATGTACATCGTTGTTCTTCTGCAGTTCATATGTCTCGTAGATAATTCATATGAATCATCATCCTTTTCGCTACTGGCGATCTCATTAGTGTCTAATAAATACTATGAAACAATGATAGATCTTTATCATTTGGATTTTTCTTAGGTGTCTATCATTTATGTGTTATTTGTTGTCTCGTTAAAAGTATTTTCATGCAAAAACTCAATGGGATAAAAACCATGATAAAGAAAAAGAGTACAATCACACATATAATCTTCTCTTGGAAGTATCATCTTAATAATATATTTATGATCATATATATAATCTTTTAGGAATTGCTATAAGTAGAGCATTACGCACTAACTCTTATTATTTTCATATAATCTCTTGAGTTATTGGACTTTTCGTTCCATAGCATCCTTGTCACATAGATTCTGTCTCATCTATTTAGACTTCAAGCCAAATTTCTTTTACGTATAGTCTTCCAGACATTTATCCTCTTCTTGTAAAATTTACTATTTTGCTTTTCCTTTTAGCATAAAAATCTCATCTTTCAGTTATGAAAAAGATTAATAAAATTTCAAGTAGCAGTTTAAGTATGGTACATACAGACCAAATATGCTAACATCTCTTTATGTAAAAACCTTACAAGAATCTCTGAGATACCATCTCTTTTTACTAGATGTTCTAATTAATATACCTGAAGATAATTATATATTTCCAAGGTTCTTTATCTTAAAGTATTCTCATCATACTAATTGCAATAACTCTTTAAGAGTTTAGTTGATGTTCAAATTACTGATCAATGTTAAGTCATATGGGCTTCCAACTTAAACCAATCTGCAAGAGTATATTTGTCTATATCCCTTATATACATGCGCTAGTCCTTTTATATAACTAATGAGGGATTCTAACACTCCCCCTCGAGATTATGGCTCTTACAAGCTTATCTTGAATCGAATCGGACTTTAGGACCGATAATAAGGCGTTTTTGGACATCCTTACTTGGCTCTGATATCTTTTTCTCTGTGCAAAAGTTTTGCATGCTGAGAACTGTACAAAATTTAGCTATAATCAGACAAAAGATAGAATTCTTACAGAATTTGGTTTATGCAATACCAGCATAAACTGATTCGTAAACATGGTTCGTGCAAATTTTGGGTATCACGAGATAAAATATTTGCTATTGTCATGAAGACTTATATTCATATACAACCTGTGCAAAATCTGACTTTTCATTTTTTAGAAGAGTATTTTCACCTTATCTTCTTTCTTTAAATATTATAATGAATATAAACTCTCTCTAGGAGTTTTAATAATTGCACATACACCCTTATACTATAAATAGTATATAATGCACAATACCATTTTGGTAACTGAAACTTTTTCGAACTGCTTTTAGCATCTTAAATTCTTATACATGCTTACAGCATCTTAAACCCTTATGTCTGCTTCTAGAGTTTTTGTCAGAAAACACCGATCCTGTGAAACGAAAATCTGAAAATCCCAGTGTAATAAATCGATTTTTTTCCAAGTAACTTAAATAAGAAAATAAAAGTGTTTTACAATGTTACCCTAACACAAATCAAAATATTACACCGAAAACCATCACTATCCATCGACCCATATGGATCTAACCTGAGAGCCCGATCACCCAAATCCCTAATTTTCAAAAAAAAATCAATTATCTAACCGCTGCTCTGATCGTCAAACTAAGGGAAAACTACTCGATCTTTGATCTATTTCTACTTGATTGGAGATCGATTGTTGTGTATTAAAATGGTTGAAACAAAATTGGGAATCAAAAAGATAAAAATTGCAGAGGAAGTGAAAGAGCGATATTTCGTTCCACTTCAGAATGATGAGCAAGTGAATTCTTGAGGAAGGACCTTGGAAGAAGGAAATACTGACGGGTCTCCATTTTGGAATGTCGAGAAGGAGGGATCTCCGGTTCCAATTCAGAATAATGAGGATGTGAATTCCGAACCAAAGTCTGAAGAAGAAGAAGGACAGAGCTACTGATCTCTGGTTGGGAATATGGAGAGGGAGGAATCTCAGGCAGACGAAATGAGTGAAGAAGGAGAGAAGGAGGAATCTCTGGCAGACGAAATGATTAAAGAAGGAGAAAATGAGCAAGCTCAACCTCCTGTGACTGAAGAATTTGTAGAAGAGAGGGATGACGGAAGTGAAGAAGATTTAGAACTCGCAGTCGAGGAAAGTACACCCCGAACACTCACAGACTCAACGGTAAGTATTGGTTATAAATAGGGAAAACTAAAACAATGATGTATTGAGAAATGTATGAAAAGATATAAGTAGGTAATACTTGGTAAAACTTCTTGTTGCAGGGTTCTGCGGAGGAAATAGAGGCACCACTAGAACCTCTGGGAATGTGCTTTCCGCCTTTGGATTATAGGAAGAAGATAAAGCTATCGACGAGGTGTTTTATAGTTGATGCTTTGACAACGCTAGATGAGTTGACACCTCCGCTGAGTACAGTAGAGAGGAAATGGTTTGAGGAACATCCTTCCTTCAAACACATTTTCCACATGCCAAGGGAAAACAACCACAAGGTTATGGGGATGTGGATGCTCCTTCTCCGAAATGCAGTCATCGAGAAAAAAAAGGAAGCTTGGTTTGTCGTAAATGGTGTTCGAATCCGGTATGGCATTAAGGAGCACGCCTTGATATCAGCATTTAACTGCCTCAACTATCGAATAGGTTAAAAATATGCAGGGAGTGAGGCGTTTGTGAAGAAGCATTTTAAGGGGCTGAAAAAAATTAGATATCAAGAAGTGAAAGCTCAACTACAGAAAATGGTACCGGTCGGTCAGTCTGTAGATAGGTTGAAGATGGTGGTCCTCTATTTCTTATCAGCATTGTTATAGCACAGAAAAATACTGGAAAGGAAGCTAGTCCTGTCGAGCCATATTTTCTAAGAGTAGTGGATGATCTTGAGTTTTGTAAGGAATTTCCTTGGGGGAGATTGTCATTTGATCACTGATAACATCGAATTTTTACCTATTTTAGCCATTGTTTTCTTATATTTTTATGGAGATTTGATTGGTTTTCAAGGCTAAAAAGGTTATTATCAAGTATTTTCGGATTCAAAAAGGGTTTTGTAGGTTTTATGGAGTATTGGACCTAAAAAGAGCAAAAACTCGTTTTAAGACAGTTCAAAGCATCAGAAGTTTGGAAATGTTTGAAGACTTTTCCCTGCACCAAAATGAGAGTTCTTGGTGTCAATGGAAAGTTAGAAGAGTCAAGATTCACCTGGGACAAGAAATTGAAGCAATCCATTCAGCCGTTTGGAAGATACATCCCAAAGAGTGAAACACTGTCAAACCTCGGTCACAAAGCCCACGACCGAGGTCCAGCCTCTTGGTGAGTCCGGTCACTAGCCCCGTGACCGGGGCTTTCTCTCAAGACTCCTACAAACCTCAGGCCCACGTCAAAACCTGGCCCATGCCTCTACATCCATTCAAATGACGAGTTTTGCCAAGGAAACCCTAAAAACCAAACCCTAATGATCCCTAGGACCTATATATACATATTTTGACCTAACGAGAAGTGTGCTTCGTTTTTACCTCAAAGAGGATACCACAATGTTTATCCGCAAGATCAACATTCTATCTTTGGAGACTTAGTGGACAAATGAGAGCTAGCCATCAGAGTTTTACAGAGGAGATCAGAAGAAAGGTTGACAATAATTACCAAGAACTCAATGGTAAGATCGAATCTCTTTCAGCTAGGATTGATCTTATTGGCGCGCAAAACAGAGAAACAACTTTTGCTATTGAGAAGTCTTTGGAGAGAGATGCTCAATTGAAAGCTATAACTCTAAGGAGTGGCACAGTTTACAAAGAACCCGACTATCCTAAGGATTTTGTGGAGAAGGAACCAAAAGAACCGGAAACCATGCAAATCCGAGAAGAAGAAGAAACCGAGAAAGAGGAAGACCTAATCCGTGAGCTTACCAAAGAAGCTCCACATCCTCCTCAGCCTCTTGAACGTGTCTATCAACCTAAGGTACCATATCCTGGCCCTCTTAAAAGTCTGAAGAAAGCAAGAGAATTGGCCAAGCTACAAGAGACTATCGGACAGCTCAATATAAGGTTACCTTTTGTTCAAGCTTGCGCAATGATTCCACCTCTCAAGAAGTACATGAAGAGTATCTTGATGAAAAACATTGTCCTCGATGATGGAGTAATGATTATTACCCAGGAGTGTAGTGCTATACTACAGAACCGGAAGAAGTTTGATCCAGGCAGTTTTGTGTTGTTATGCGAGATCAAGAAGGAAGTTTTTGAGCGTGCCCTCTGTAATTTGGGTTCAAACATCAATATGATGCCTCTTAATGTGAAACGCCTAGGATACTCCAATTTCAAGCCTACAAGGATCTAATTAGTCCTTGTAGACTGATCTGTTCGGAAACCAGTCGGAATTCTCATTGATGTGCCCATCATCATTGGTGGATGCGAGATTCCCACAGATTTTATTGTTCTCGAGTTTGAGAAGGAACCAAGGGACCCCCTGATCTTAGGTCGTCCATTCCTCTCTACTACTGGAACTCTCTGTCCCTAATGGAAAGATTTACCTCCGACTAGGCAATTCCTTTCTGAAGTTCGATATGAACGATACTTTGAAGCAAAACGTAAGTGACAACCGGATCTTTTCTGTTGATGATTTGGAGAAAACCACTCTTGGAGTATGTGAGATGCTTGCTCTTGAAGATCCTATGGAAGTAGCAACGACAAGAGATTCAAGCGATTGTTATATTTTAGAGGATTCCGTGGAAAACTGCGAGAAGATCCTCTATTCTGCATAGAGTTATGCGAGACATGGTGCATATCTCAATACAGATGAGAAGATCATCAATCCTAATCCGCCTAAGAACACTCCAGCCGCGATATCCGATCCATGGAGTGAACTTAGAGCGCCAAAAGTCGAGCTTAAGCAGCTCCCTATTGGTTTGAAGTATGCATTTCTTGGCCCTAACTCCACTTATCCAGTTATCATCAATTCTTGTCTGAATGAGATAGAGACTACAATGCTTCTTACTGAGCTAAGGAAGCATAGGAAAGCTTTGGGAAATTCATTGGAAGATATTCCAGGTATTTCCCCCAATCTCTGTATGCATAGGATTCATCTCGAAGAATTCTATTGAACATCAAAGGAGATTAAACCCTAATCTCAAAGATGTTGTGAAGAAATAGATTATGAAACTTATGGATGCTGGGATCAATTATCCAATCTCGGATAGTACATGGGTCAGCCCAGTCCATGTTGTGCCTAAGAAGGGAGGCGTGACAGTTATCAAATCAAAGAAGGACGAGCTCATTGCCACTCGGACGATCACATGACATAGGATGTGTATCGACTACCGGAAGCTCAACACCTCTACGGGAAATGATCACTTTCCTTTACCTTTCATTGATAGATGCTTAAAAGGTTAGCAAATTACAAATACTACTGTTTCTTGGATGGATACTCAGGATTCTTTCAGATTCCGATCCACCCCGATGATCAAGAGAAGACGACATTCACATGTCCCTACGGTACTTTTGCATACTGTAGAATGCCCTTTGGGTTATGCAACGCCCCAGCTACTTTCCAGCGTTGCATGATATCTATCTTTACAGAGTATATTGAAGATTTTATGGAAGTATTCATGGACAATTTCTCAGTGTATGGTCCACCTTTTGAAGAATGTTTGTCAAACCTTAGAAAAGTGCTGCAAGGTGTGAAGATAAGAACCTAGTTCTCAATTGGGAGAAGTGTCATTTCATGGTACGAGATGGCATCATACTTGGGCACAGAATCTCTGAGAAAGGTATTGAGGTTAACAAGGCAAAGATTAAAGTCATGACGAGCCTACAGCCGCCTACTAATGTGAAAGGAATAAGGAGTTTCCTTGGGCATGCTGGATTCTATAGACGGTTCATACAAGATTTTTCGAAGACTGTGAGACCCCTCACACGCCTCTTGTGTAAGGATGTCACGTTTGAGTTTGATAAAGACTGTCTTGCTGCATTTTATACAATCAAGAAGGCACTAATCTCAGCCCCTATAGTCCAACCACCGGATTGGGAGCTACCTTTTGAGATTATGTGTGACGCTAGCAATTATGCCATTGGTGCTGTACTTGGTCAAAGAAAGGATACAAAGCTGAATGTCATCTACTATGCAACTAGAACTCTTGATGAAGCTCAATGCAACTATGCCACAACAGAGAAAGAGCTTTTGGCTGTTGTGTTTGCTGTCGAGAAGTTCAGACAATATCTTGTAGGAGCTAAGATCATTGTCCATACAGACCATGCGGCCATTCGATATCTCATGTCGAAGAAGGATGCCAAGCCACACCTGATAAGGTGGAAACTCTTGCTAAAAGAGTTTAATATTAAGATACGAGATCGGAGAGGCGCAGACAATGGAGTTGTGGACCACCTCTCGCGAATGAGAGTTGAAGATCACATTCTTTTAGACGATAGTCTACCTGAAGAGAATGTGTATAGCATTGAAGTTGTACCAATTGCTGGAGCTACAGCACCACCATGACCTAGAATGGTAAGATCTTATGCCTATGACACCCCTTGGTTTAGGCACTATGTGAATTACCTTGCTGCAGAAGTTGAGCCACCTAAGTTCTTTGGTTATAACAAGAAGAAATTATTGAGAGAAGTAAAGAGATTCTACTGGGATGAGCCCTATCTATACAAGAAGTGCTCAGATGGCTTGTTTAGAAGATGTATTCCAGAAGAAGAAGTCAATGGAGTTCTATACGGATGTCATGGCTCATACTATGCAGGTCTTGCAAGTTGGATTTTGGTGGCCCACAATGTTTAAGGATGCTCAGGCGTTTATATCTAAGTGTGATGCTTGCCAAAAGATGGACAACATAAGTAAGAGAAACGAGATACCACAGAACTTCATACTTGAAGTTGAAGTTTTTGATGTGTGGGGAATAGATTTCATGGGATCTTTCCCGAAGTCTAATCGTAATGAATACATTCTCGTTGTTGTTGACTA
This sequence comes from Cardamine flexuosa, assembly GCA_963555745.1. Lineage (NCBI taxonomy): Eukaryota > Viridiplantae > Streptophyta > Magnoliopsida > Brassicales > Brassicaceae > Cardamine > Cardamine flexuosa. The sequence goes on from OY743215.1 coordinate 18,924,685, forward strand.
TGTTTCTAAATGGGTGGAGGCGATAGCTAGTACCACCAATGATGCGAATGTGGTTTTAAAGATGTTCAAGACAATCATATTCCCAAGATTGGGAGTTCCACGTGTAGTGATATGTGATGGAGGATCCCACTTTATCAATGGAACTATCAGGCACTTTTTAAAAAGAACGGGATCACTCACAAAGTTGCTTCCCCGTATCACCCTCGGACGAGTGGGCAAGTGGAGATCTCAAACAGAGAGATCAAGTCCATTTTGCAGAAGACCACGTCAAAGACAAGGAAGGATTAGTCTACCAAGTTGGATGATGCTTTTTGGACATACACGACCGCATTCAAAACACCATTAGGTACCACTCCCTTTTATATTGTATATGGGAAATCATGTCATTTACCGGTTGAATTGGAATACAAAGCCACTTGGGCCATGAAGGAGTTAAACTTCAATCTCAAGATAGCCTCCGAAAGGAGATTGATCCAATTGAATGAATTGGATGAGATACGGCACAATGCTTATGAGAATGCTAGGATATACAAGGAGAGAACTAAGGCCTACCATGACAAGAAGATAATACCAAAGTCATTCGCTCCACACAACAAGGTGTTACTCTTCAACTCTAGGCTCAAACTTTTCCCAGGAAAGTTAAGATCAAGATGGTCTGGACCATTCACGATCAAAGAAGTCATGCCATTTGGAGCTGTTGTCCTCCTTAATGAAAAAGGCATGCCATTCACTGTGAATGGATAACGCTTAAAACCTTACCTAGCAGAAGTTGGAAAAGATGGAGCAACATCAGTTGCTTTACTCAATGCTCCGGAAGCATAGTCCCAATACCAAAGTCTAGCCAAAGACTTTAAACAAGTTCGCTTAGTGGGAGGCAACCCGCTTAATATTTACACATAAAAGAAAAGAAAATACAAAATAAGAAAAACAGAAAAACAGAAAAAGAAGGGGAAGATTCCAAATAACAACCATATTTGGAGCAAATCAGTCACCATGGGAAGATCTCAACCATGGCTACCACGACACCAATGAGACTACATTCTATCCCTACCTCTATTTTTACTACCTCTATCTACTTTTCGCATATTATTGATGGTTTTTAGGTTTTTGTCTTCGGAACGATGCACTTAGAAAGATCTTCACAAAGAATGCAATGGACTAGAACCAAGAATGCAACTATGGATACACCGGTTAGTCACAAATATTCCGATTCAGCTGACATTGTTCTTAAACCCAATCTTTCCTTATGATTTCCATCCTTTTCCCACCGAGGACGGTGTGATTTAAGTCTGGGGGGAAGGATGTTCATCCGTTACTGATACTTTTATTCTGTTGACCTGAGACCTTTTGCCACTTTTTACATCAATGATATTGCTTTTAAGGAGAAATAATGACTATATGACATGATGTGATCAACCTATATGTACTCTGATACACCTCCTAAGGAGAAGTTTTGCAGTATTCACTAAGAATGGACAATACCTAGAAGCTCACCGCAGGACCTTTCTCCCTGAAGTTTCATCCTACGGAGAACGTGGTTGGAACAGACGTTAACTCCACTCTATTTGAACCATAATCCTGACTTCAATTATTTCTCATGAGAGGCGTAGATCGGAGAAACGAGCAGCACATTCAGGACTTCTTATCCCATTTACCACTCTTTACTGATCCTGAATGGCCACTCACTTTTAGTGGTTTCACCCTTCACCATATATCTCTTTTTAGACCTCTCACCAATCTATTTTTCAATCTCATTGGTAGAAATGGGCAGAAACGCGAGAGAGAAATTTCCGACACAGTTTTCCAACCACTTGAAGATGGAGAGCTTGAAAGAATCAAAGAAGAGAGAGAGAGAGAGAGAGAGAGAGAGAGAGTCACGATTTTGTCTACACAATATTACATCTTGGAATTAATAAGAAAAGGTACTCACATCTTGTGCTTGAGACTTGTAAATTTATGTACCGTTTCCCCTTTCACCAAAAGAAAAAAAAAAGGGAAAGGAAACGGTTACAAAATATCTCATAAGCATAGGAAATCCCGAGAAGAAGACTATAAAGAGAAGATGTTATGAAGATGGTGCTAAGAACCCCATAGAAATATCTAAGTCTGGGGGAACCAGAAGAAGAAAAGAAGTAAAAGAACAAAGTGTTGACATGAAGAAGTGGTTGGAAGCTGTGAACATCAATGGGTTCATACTCTCTTACGGGTGTGCGACATAGCTGCTCTCCGAGTTAACGGTACGCCCTAAACACTTTAAACTCCACTTAAACACCAAGCGCCTTTTTATACCAAGCGCCGTCTAACCCGAATGATGTCTTCTCTTGAGAAATCACGCCACCCCTTAATGAACATAAGGAGTTGACTGAAGTGAATTCCAAAGTCTCTTGACGGTTTGAGATGAAAGGATAAGAGATTGAGAATGTTGTGAGTCTATAGTGAGAATGTTTTGAATACTTGAACTAACCAATATGCATGTTATCCATTGGAGTATGGTCCCTGATCATAGAAGAGTTTTCATGATTTTCAAATCTCTTCTCCGGTCTTGTTGCTTGAGGACAAGCAAAGTTTAAGTCTGGGGGAGTTGATAACATCGAGTTTTTACCTATTTTAGCCATTGTTTCTTATGGTTTTATGGAGATTTGATTGGTTTTCAAGGCTAAAAAGGTTCTTATCAAGTATTTGCGGATTCAAAAAGGGTTTTGTAGGTTTTATGGAGTATTAGACCTAAAAGGAGCAAAAACCCGTTTTAAGGCAGTTTCAAAGCATCAGAAGTTTGGAAATGTTTTAAGACTTTCCCTTGCACCAAAATGAGAGTTCTTGGTGTCTATGGAAAGCTAGCAGAGTAGAGATTCACCTGGGATAAGAATTGAAGCAATCCATTCAGCCGTTTGGAAGATGAATCCCAAAGAGTAAAGCACTATCAAACCTTGGTCACAAAGCCCATGACTGAGGTCCAGCCTCTTGGTGAGTCCGGTCACAAGCCCCGTGACCGGGGCTTTCTTTCAAGACTCCTACAGACCTCAGGCCCACGTCAAAACCTGGCCCATGCCCCGACATCCATTCAAATGACGAGTTTGCCCAAAGAAACCATAAAAACCGAACCCTAATGATCCCTAGGACTAATATATACTTATTTTGACCTAATGAGAAGCGTGCTTTGTTTTTACCTCAAAGTGGCCTCCCCTAGTGAGCTGTCCATCATCTCATCACCGCCATCCTTACCCTAGAAGAAGATCGTGTTGCCACCACAAGCCGCCGAGTCCATTCCACCACTTTGAAGCCGCCGAAGTCACCACCTCTCTCTCTACTCTTGTTTCATCTCTCATCTATATTCACCACTTGTAAAAGGAAGAAGATTCATCAACTTTGTATCTCAGAGAAAATCTTTAACCTTTCTTATATTCTATTTGTAATCTTTTATTCATATGGTTTTTACTTTCCATGAATATGTGTCAGTAGTTTTCTTTGTTGGGTAGTTAGGGTGCATTCTAGGGAATCATGAAACCGATTGTTTAGGTTGTTATATCTGGAATTATTCATCATATGTTCTTCGTCCTAGGCTTGTTCTTAATGCATATTGCTAGAGTAGCTAACTAGTAATTGAAGTTTAGCGATTTATACATCGATAGATCTATAGATTTGTGTGCCCTAGCCTTGGTGAGTATTGTGTTATAACCTGTGATAGTTGAGTTATAGGGTTTTACGGACTAGAATCAAACTTGAATTTAATGCTTGAATATTTGCATCTTTGCCTCCAGAAGTTGAGTATTGTTTGCATTTAGACATTAGGCGACTGGAATTGTGAACTGCATATCTTTTGTTCATCCGTGTTTCGTAGTCCAAGAACATCCACATCATTGAATAATCCTGATTTGATATCCTTTGCATACATTGATCTTATGAAACCCTGAGAAACCCCTTGCAACCCAGCATTCCGCTTTTATTGATATTTGCTCTGTTTCTTGCTGCATTTGTTTGCTGTATATTTTCGTGACACATCAACAACCTCGCATTCATTATTTTGTCTTATCCATATTTCATTCCAATATTCTCGTAACGTGATCTTTAGTCTCTTTGGGACCGATAAACTTAAATACTACATTCGAAGTACTGTGCACTTGCAGTCACGTGTGGATTCTAGGTAAAAGTTTTGATTGAAAATCCATACCACATCAATCACATGCTAAAAGAGATTAAGCACACAATGTCTCATTTTGGAGGGACCGTCAAAGAAGGTGTTTTATGGCCAGTTCCAGGTTTCTGTATTCCAATGGAGGTAAGTAGAAATTAGTTGATGTATTGACTCGTACTAGTTCTTATAATTTAGGATAACTCTAACTATATGTGTGTCGTCTGAGGTTATGTAGCTTTTAGCATTTAAGGCAAATACCAATTTAGGGGAAAAGTTCTTAGAAGATTATCCAGAGGCAGACGAAAATTTTCCAAGGATGTGCAAGAAAAAGTTCAAGAAAGGTGAATGTAAAGGGATTAAACTTCCGGATTTATATAAAGCACTTGGTACAACTATGGTAAGTTTTCCTACTTATCTTTAGCATATCTTTTTTTTTCCTAGTTATCTTTAGCATATCTTTAGTTCTCCTAGTTTCCTTGTTTACGTTGATAGGACATTGATAGTTTGGTAGTAGTTAGAGATGAGGAAAACTCACTTTTAGCTACAATCACGGAAAAAGAAGACGACGATGATAAACATGACATTGTTGTTGATAGTTGGATGCAATGTCATCGTAAAGGATTAACCATAACGTTAGACAAGATGTACAGTGATGATGTGGCAACCCGAGTAGAAGAGCAACCTCATGATGTGTTGCACGAGGAAATTCCAGGAAACCCGAGGTTCGAGGAAAATGAGATTGGTGGATTGGATTTAAGAATCGGATTGTTGGAAGGTTCACAGGAGGAAAATGTGGGCAAGTTTGAAGGATTATACGAAAGACTCAGATTGTTGGAAGCTTCACATAAGGAAAATGTTGGCAAGTTTGATGGATTAGACAACAGAATCGGATTGTTGGAAGCTTCACAGAAAGAAATTATGGAAAAGCAAGAGGGTTTGGAAAAAAGACTCAGATTGTTGGAAGGTTCGACTGACAAATCACACGAGGATACGGCTGGTTCAAGTAAGCCACCAGATGCAGCAAAGAAGCAAGGCAAAAAGGGTGTCAAACAAGCTGGAGTAGGCGTTGGCGAACATAATAGAATGACAAGGTCAAAAACAATCGTTTCTCTTTGAACTGACCAATCACATGACTTGAAGTACTTTGGTTGTTTTATTTGTAGACTCCTTGAATTTGTACTATGGTTGTTTTATTTGTAGACTTGAAGTACTATGTTGGTTTGTTTTTAAAATGTTGAAAAGTTGAATGAAAAGAGAAACGACAAGCATATGCAATGACCAAGAAGCAAACATAAGTCTTAGAAAAAAGAAACAAACATAAGTCTTAGAAACTTAAAAGAGACGACAAGCATATGCAATGACCAAGTCTTAGAAAATCAAAGGAAGAGTACAAACATAAGTCTTAGAAACTTAGAAGGACTGACAAGCATCTCCATATGCAATGACCAAGAAGCTAAATAGGACCGAAAAGCTTTTCGATTCTTCCCACAAGCCTAGCCACCAACTCCTTGAGGTTTGCAATCTCTTCAGCATTGTTTTGCACCTCTCTATGCAATTGCTTTATATGCAAATCAAGCAGTCCGAAGCTTCCCTCTTTCACCTTTTCATCAAAATCCAACCTCAATAGAGTCATCTATTCTTCGATAACGTGTTCCCAACTTTTCCGAATGTGTAAGCCATCCTCCTGCACTCCACAAAAAGAGAGATATCAAGAAATCTTCAACAATAATGCCATAAACCAACTAAAATCGATGTACAACTACTCATATTATACATATTGCATTTTAAGTATCTCCTCCCTAAGGGCGGCACTCCGGTGGTTTCGTAGATTATGGTTCCACCACATGGACAGCTTAAAGGATGACCATAGTCACCATCAGCCAAAGTACGCATGAGCTCATTGTTCTTGTTCCTCTTCTGTTCAGCATAGTAAGGGTCCCTCTCACAGATTTTGTCCATGATTACCTACATATCCAAGAAAATCAAAATCAAATCAAAGACGAGACCTAATAAATAAATGAAAACTTTACCAAAGTCGAAATCAAGATGTAGGAGAAAATGAGAGAATGTTGAGGTCGGTGAAGGAGCAGGAAGAGAGAGGAGATTGATGTTGAGTTCGAAAAAGAGAGAGTGAATGCTTATAAAGGATGAGCCGGAAAATTGAAAAGAATTGAAAATTTTGGAATTCGGCGCCAAAATTGGAAAATTTGGGCGTTTGGGCGCCAAAAGTAATTCCCCTCGTGCGCCATTATTTTCGAGTGTGCGCCGGAAAAACAACTTAGTTTTACTTAAGTTACCTGTTGTACCAGAGTTACAAAGTAGTTATACTTTGGCTGTTTTCTATTTTAGTTAGTATAACAGTCACATAAAATTTTGATTTTTAGTTTTACAAGCGATTTTATACGAATAACATATAATTATTAGTGTTTAATGAACTAAAATACGAAATCACTATATTTATGTAACTTTGATATCCTAAGTTGGTTATAATTCACAAAGTCACCTTAAAAATATATGGATAATATATTGTAGATTGTTTCACATCCAAACTGTTGCTTGTGTCTAAGTTCTATCTTTCTCCTGGAGAACACCACCTTGCCCATTTTTTTTTCACGGTTGTCTCCTCTGCATACTTGGCCGCCAAAGGATACCTCGTCTTAAATGAAGTGTAACCACAGTTGAACTCATCCTCAGTGTAATACCTACTACACTCCATAAATCTCCATGCAACTACGTCTTTGTTGGCGTTAAAAGCATGGCCTTTCACATTTTGTGACAAACGTCATACACAATACCCATGATGAGCTTGGGAAAAAACTGTGGCTATGGCGCCTATGAGCCTTGCATTTCTGTCACTCATACATACCACTTCATTGTTGTCCGGTATAACAGTTTTAAGCATCTTCATAAACCACGTCCAACTTGCATCATTCTCACCATCAAGTACACCAAAAGCTATGGGATAATGGTGGCGATTAGGATCTTGAGCATTCGCAAATATTAGTACACCACCATATCTGTTCTTCAGAAAAGTTGCATCCACAACTATCACTTTCCTCATCACTTGAAACCCTTCAATGCTAGCTCCCAAAGCTATGAATAGGTACTTAAATTTTCCCTTCTCATCCAATTTCACACGTGTTGTTGTACCATCATTGTGCTTCTCTAACATATGCAAATAACAAAACAACATCTTGTAGCTTTCTTCCGGTGTACCGTGCAAATCACTAACAGCAAGATTTTTCCCTCTCAAAGCCGTTGAGTATGATATAGTCTAACCTATTTTTGTCTTCACAAGATCAAAAATATCATTAGAAGTTGGATTTTTCAAATGACCTGGATATTCTTCTAGCAAATAGCTGCAACTAACTCAGGTGTCATGTGCCTCTTCGTGTTACTCTGACTTGCCCGCGAGCATGTGTGCATTTTGTTGTACATTCTAATCGAGAAAATCTCTGTATGCTTAATCCGTGAAGCTCGTAAACACCATGTACAACTTTCTTCACAACATTTTAGCACTAAACGTCCCGGTTCATACCTTTCTATAACAAAAATAAAATTGTTAACAAATGAGGCTCTATCCACCACATTTCGCAATGCCTTCCTATTTGCAAATTCTTGATGTAGAATCACACCCAAACCATCTTCTCATCCCTTTATAAACTTACTACCTTCTATAACAGGTGGAAGCTCAACATAATCATCACCCTTGTCCCATCTATCCATACCATCATCCACACTTTCATCATGTGATGCAATTTCATCCTCAACCATTATCGCCGCATATTGTTCTTTTCCTTGTTCTTTCTCTAGGTAAAGAGTTATGGCATTATCTCCGAATGCACAATCATTTAAATGCAACTCCTCATAGTTCTTACCAAATGAACTTTTCACTGCTCCCAGGAATGCCCAATTAGATAAAATAATGATTGATTTAGTCATCCTGGCTTGAAGCGGGTTAAAAATCTCAACAGTTGCTCCGGTAGTTCCGATATTGTGATGACATCCACATACAATATATACCTACAGTTCTCTTTATCAATTGACATTAGATAAACACACACATCCTCATCATCAAAAATAGTCAATTGTTCTTTACATCCCACTTTTTCACATCTCACTAACAGTGGATAAGTAACTCAAATGCAATTTTATCTTACTTTCATCTAGATACCATGAGTTGGAGCTTGAGGACAAGCTCCAAATCCAAGAGAGGTGTCATGATACAAGATTATAGTTAGGTTAGTTATAGTTTAGTTAGTATGTTTTAATTAATTAGTTTTGGTATTTTTCTTTTTAATTATGTTTAAGTCTGTTTGTAAAAAAATCTATAAGAGGATTTTTTTAACATCAATAACAATTATTTTTCAACAATTAACCTAATTTTTTTAAAAAAACTTGGGTTAAGAGGAAGCTTTACTTTAATCTTTCAAACTTTAGTACTACGGTCCTGTTACGAGATCTCAATCCTAGCTCAGGTTCATATCAAAGATATTGACGATGTTCTAGTTATGAAACTCATACTGATTATGATGACACTACAGACGAGGAGTATGAAAACATGGTCCAGGATGCAACTAGCATTTGTGATGGGATCGATGCTGTCCAACCTGTTTGTCCGTGTGCTTTGTAATAAACGTGTCTGGCCCAAACAATATATATTACTAAACTGAACCATGTGCTTCATTTGTAAATTACTAAAACCCCTTCAACTGAAATATTAAATTAAATCAAGTTTCCAGAAGTTTTCTAATCATAATTTGAGCACATGATTTTGTGAGATTATAAGAAAACGAATCATAATTTGAGCACATGATTTTGTGAGATTATAAGAAAACGAATGTTTTATTCATGCATCATGTTCTTTGATGGATTTGGTTTATAGCTTAATCAAAATATTAGGTACTGTTCTTTTATGTTTTAATGTAAAAAGACCAGCTCGGTTGTTGGTCTACCAAAATATGTGGAAGTAACCTTACAGAAAAATACGAAAATATATATGTTTTACGATAAAACTGGTGACCAATTAATAATATTCCAACTAAAAGGCCATTGATATTCAAAAGATAATATTCCAGACCACCCTAGAACATATATATATATAGCTGAAGCCCATAGTTTCATATACAACAACAAAACTTCACCATCTCTAATCTCCGCGAAAGGCAGAAGAAAAAACTAACAACAAATCTGCCTTTCTCCTTTACTGCTTCGTGCATTCGGTTCCACATTCGCATCATTGAAACCAAGTGATGGGAGTGTGAGTAGTACTAACTTGAGGAAGCTGCGGAATCAACCAGTTTTGTTGTTGCTGCCACTGAGGCAGGCCAAAACCATATGTGGGCTCTTGTGCTTGTTGCGGAAATGGTAGACCGGTGCTTCCACTAAGCTCTTCCGTCTCATCCCCTGCTTCATCCATTACAACATCCTCACCTGACTCATCCAACTCCGTAATCTCTAGCGTACGCGGCTGTTGAAAAGGTTGGAAGGATTGTGAGCAAAGAGACTGAGAAGGATTCCAGCAAACAACTGCTTGACACTCGTTTGACGTTTGATCTTCATCGTAGTTATTATCATCTCTTGATGCGTCGTGAAGGAATCTATCTGCACAAGAAATAAAGAGATGTGGATATTCAGAATTTAGGCACCCCATCCAGATTCAAAATCACAATCCAGAGGCAAATAAGTGGCTTTCAAACATCGAAAACAAAGAGCAAGCAAAAATCACCACAACATATAAACCATATGACCTCATATCATACAAAAGAAACAACTACACAAACAAAACAAATGGGTTCAACAATTTTAACTATATGAGGTTTGATATCTTCGTAATATAATCCCTAAGAATATCACAAATTCACTACCACCATCCTAAAGCATTGGTTCAATCATAACAATACTTAATGAGCCATCTTAGTAATATAGCTTCTAAGCTTATCTCACAAGCCTTTTCACAACTCTCTTAAGATTGTTTGCTGAAACTTACCTTCACTGTCATAACTCACTTCAATCACATTGTAAAACATAATAATCAAAACATCAACAAATTTCGTTAAAAGGTGGAAAAAAAACTTACTCTTAAACCCAGAAATCAAGTCTCTATCAACAAATAGGTTCACAGAAGAAGAAGGCTGATGATGATGAAGAGGCTTAAATAGAACAATCGCTCTTTCATCGTTTACAACTCCAGGCTCGACTTCTTCCGTAGCCATCGCCATATCTATTTCCTCTTCTTCCATAATCGGTGGCAAATCCACATCCTGATCAAAGTATATAAAACCAAATTAGTCAAAATCACAAAACCTAGGGTTTCAAATTTCAAAAATCACAGGAAAAAAGACGAATTTTACCAGACGACGAATCTTTCTGGCTGGTGAAGAGAGGGAAAAATCTGAGAATTCTTCGTTTACTCGATCAATATCTTTCCTCTTCATTGGCAAGTGCTCGTTCTGTGCCATTTTTGTAATTTCCAACGGCAAAGTAAAGTTTTAAGTAGAAATACTCAATTTTAAGTAAAAATCTGAAGAAGAAGAAGAAGGAAAGCTTTAGAATGTATAGGGGAGAGGAAGGGTCTTTCTCAGATTCTCCAGAGGAATCCAGAAGGGTGAATGTATAAAACTGTCTCATTCATGGAATTTCCCGGTTTTCTTCTTTCTTTTTGGTTAAGAGATTCCCCGGTTAAGCTTATACCAACCCAACATGTCGATATTTGTGTTCTCTTCTCTTTTTTTTTTTTTTTTTGACATCACTTCTCTTCTCTAAATTGTTTTTATAAATCTCGATATGTTAAGTGTTACCTTGCATTGCATTTACGCTAGAATATTACAGCAACTACTATTAGACAATTATTTTAATTTTCTAAAATTTTATGAATAATCATATTTATTTTTTATTTAATTAATTAATTAATTCTCTAATAAATAGCATAAAAATTTGGTATACACTAATACAGAGTTTTCAAATTTCTATTCTTTATAGTTTAAATTTAAATATCTTTAATTTTATTTAGTATATCCTAACACAATATAAAACTGTTTAGTTAGAATATTTAAATAATATATTATTTAATGTTTAAAAAAAAATCAATAAGAATACAATAATAATCACAAAACTAATATAATTAAATAAATAAATTGTAAATAATAATTTAAACAATTATTAGTTTTCACAAAAAAAATTGAAGTCACTTTCTCTTTTTTATAGTTATGGACTAAAATTAAAATTAACTTGTTTATCTTCAAATTTAAATCATGCAGATTTTCAAATATATAACAGGTCGTAAAAAAGATAAAGACAAATTAAAATAGATCATGAAGGATCTCAGGAGAATCTTGCTGGGAATAAGGCAGGATTGCTGGCATAAGTTCGACGTTGCATGGAGCTTCCGCGGCGACCCTAAACATATCAAAAACAGCTGCATTTAAACATGTCTAAAATACAACATGTAAGTTTTAACACTTACAACTTATTTCAAAAAATAATAAATTAATTATAATAATTTATTGCAAATTTAAATATTAATTATTAAAAATATTGACTTATTTAGTATCAACACTATAATAAAATAAATGTCTCTCCTGCTGTTGACACATCAAATTTTTTAGTGATTTTGATGTTGACATGTCAATAAATGAAAAAACAGCTTCCAATCAAATTATTTCATAAGTAAACACATCAGATTTTTTATGCCACATTAATTAATAAAAAAAAACTGTGTAAACCAATCAAATAATTTTAATTATACACATAAGATAATAATCATAGTATTTTATTTTATCATGATAAATTAATAAAAAAAATTTAAAAAACTAATCATATCATTTTTATTATACAGATCCTATAATGTTTATTTTTTTACCATGAATAAATCAATGAAAAAACTTTATAAACAAATCAAATCATTTTAATTATACATACCCTATAATATTTATTTTTAACCATGAATAAAAATGTATATGTTGATTACCTGATTTTTTAACCAACATAATCGAGTCTCATGTCGTTGATTAGCATTAGTTTATGTTTTCTTAAACTAATTTATTTTTGTTGGATTGAAAGTGCATAGTTTGGAATTCCTTCAATCTGAGTTTTTTTTTTTTAAGTTGTGGAATTCTCAGACATAGATTTGAGAATTAGGATTTTCGGATTGGGGAGAGGGGTTTTTGATTATGGTATCCTCAAATTGTTTTAAAGATTTTAAGTTTTTTTTAATATTGTACATCTATGATTATCAACTCTAAGAATATTTCCTCTTAAATAAAAATTTTAGTAATTGTTAATGAAAATTTTTCAATGAATGAAAGCTAAAAAAACATGGCAAAATATGTTCAATATGTTAGATACGAATGAAAAAGCTTGAGTAATAGAGATTGTTGAGACAACAATGAGTGAAGAAGGAGAAGAAAAAAAAGTTATCGGGTAAGAGTTACACTTTATATAAAATGTAAATAAAAAATACGGATGTAAAACTTATTTTGTGGTCCAAAATTTTTTACTATGTTTCACTTTTATGTCACTAATACAAAGTAGGAGATGAGTATTTTTCCCATAAAACATCCATTAGGGTTTATTTGTTATTTCTTGAATGTTTTAAAACTTTCTTATAGAGTTTAAAATATATTTGTACATGTAATATAAAAAAAATTTGGTAAAAAAGAGTTTTTAGTGAAATGTAAATAATTTACTGTTTTCTTATAGCTTTGCAAGATAAACCATTAGCTATTTTCTAATATTTTTATTTTGCTATATTAAAAAGGATCACATGATATCTAGAAAACAAAAAAAACAACCGGAAAAGCATTGACAATATGGAAAAGACAAGGGGAAACATTAACAGTTTAACACTAAGGAGAAAAACTAAAAATTAATGATATTTTATATGTTAATTATGCTAAATATTCAAACCAAAAGAATTAATAATAATATTACTTCTTTTAATATGTTTTTTTTATCACAACATATCACACATTCACACAGAAAATATTAAATTATAAAATTTAAATCAAATAAATTTTATCAAATTACTCATTAATCTAAAAAACATATTAAAATAATTTATAATAGTAAAATACAAATCGCTTTATTAAAAAAAAAACTCAATTGTTCAAAAAAAAAATTTCCACTAAAACTATATATAAAAAATTTTATTTATAAAACAACTGCAGCATAACATGGATATTTATCTAGTTAGTTTTAAAAGTTCAATACATCTGGTATTTTACAAGAAAAATCCCAAAAAAAATGCTAGTCGACGAACTGAAATGATCACGTGTCACTGCTGTAACATTTTGGTATGGTCACGGCTTGGAACTCGACATCACAATTTGGGCCTGAATGGTCCATCATACTTTCGCAACCCAAAGTAAAGCAGACCCGGTTCTTTCCGTATTTAACCGGTTGACTTTTAAACCAAAATTGAAAACATCACTTTTGTTTGGATATTGTCGTCAACTCTTCTTTTTTTTTTGGTTGAAACCTTCTTCTTCTTTTTGTCGAACTGAAAACCCAGTTACTAATCAGTAAGCACTCACAAAATCTCACGAGGTAAATACTGAAATCTCTTTTGTTTCTACTGATTCAAATTTTCTATTTGCGTTGTTAATTGGATTCTGGGGAAAAGTTATTAGATTTATCGTTTTGTATATCTTGCATAGTAAAACTGTTTGGTAAAAGTTTTTAGATATTTCTTTTGGTCGATTCCTATTTGCGTTGTTAAATGGATTTTGGGGAAAAGCTATTAGATCTCTCGGTTTGTATATCTTGCACAGTAGAAGTGTTTGGTAAAAGTTTTGAGATTTGTCTGGTTAATTGGTGTAGATTGGATGGATCGTGTTAGTAGTCTACCAGACGAGGTTCTATGTGATATATTATCTAACCTTACAACAAAGGAAGCTGCTTTGACATCGGTTCTCTCTAAGAGATGGCGTAATCTGTTTGGATTTGTCCCTAACCTCGTAATTGATGACTCTGTATTTCTTCATCCCGAAAATTATACAGAGCTTCATGGCTTTTGTGGATAGAGTATTGGCATTGCAGGGTACGACCATTAAGAATTTCTCCTTGAAGTGTTTAAGTTTAATTAAGGCTGATTCGAATCGTGTGGATGGTTGGATAAGTAATGTGTTGGCGCGTGGTGTTTCTGACCTTGATCTATCATTCATTTACAACGCTGATGATGATTCGGATGATTCGGATGATAACTATCCGCTCTCTCCAAACTCTTTTGAGAGCTGGACATTGGTTAGTCTCAGAATAGGATGTGGAATTGATATTGGTTGGATGGCTGAGAGTGTTTACTTACCGATACTTAAAACTCTCGTTATTGACGCAGCTCGGGTTTATAAGTTTGAGATTCTTCTTCATGCTTTGCATGTGCTCGAGGAATTAGTCCTGGCTAGTGTGATCTGGGATGATTATGATGTGAAAGTATCAAGTGCAAGCCTCAAGACCCTTACATTAAATGATAACGATTGTCTCGATGCTTTATCCATTGATACACCGAGTCTCGTTTTCTTTGAGTACATTGGTTATCTTTTGCCCGACTATCTACTAGTTAATATGAAAAACTTGTTTGATGCTCGAATCATCTTCTTATTACCTCCAGAGCATCTCATGCGACTTCGAGAACCAGATAATGATGATTTCTTCTTTTCCCTATGACGATCTCGGATTTGCTAATGTCTGGAAACTCTTTCATGGGATACGACATGTTCATTATCTTTACTTGTCTGCTAATACTCTCGAGGTCAGTTTCCTATTTTTGTCTATCCCTCTCTTTATTCAGCCACTCAATTCCTATTCCTAAACCATAGTTAGTGTTCATGTTTGTTCGGTCTAGTCTTGAAACATGTAATTGCAAAAAATGTCTGGTTGTGTTTTTAGGTGTTGTCTCTATGCTGTGAATCGATGCCAATATTCAACAACCTTAAATCATTATCTATTAAGAGTGACGAGGATCGAAGATGGCAAGCAATGCCAGTTCTTCTAAGGAACTGTCCACATTTAGAAACTCTACTCATTGAGGTATTCAAACAACTATTTTGCCAAAACATATACAAAGCATGTGTTTATGCATACTCTGACTCCTTATTGTCTCCTTGATGGTTTCAGGGTCTCTTGCACGATGAGACAGATAAATGTGGGGATGCTTGTGACTGCATAGCTAGAGAGGACAAAGGTCATTCGCTCAGGTCTAGTCCAGTAAAGATGATAGAGATTCAAGGGTTTCGAGGAACAATGAAAGAGATGACAATGATTAAGCATTTCTTGGACTATTTTCCATGTTTGAAGGAGATGGAGATCTATATTGAAGAGAATGATCCTACAGACCTCAGAATCCCTCAAGTGGCTAAACGTATCTCGCAGATGATCGAAGAGTACAACAAGATTTCGAGTTGCAATGTCCAGCTCCTGGTGAGTAATTACTTGTATGAGAAGTGGACTTCAAAAACAAGTGTTTGAAGAACAAAACTTGCTCATAGTTTTGCCAAAGTCCTTGTGGAATTTGAACTTCGGTTTATTTGGCTTGAAAACTGTCTCAAACCAAACCAATCAACAAAACCTGAATCTGTTTCTTTTCTTATATATTTTGTTTTGAAAAGTTTATCATTTTACTATTTTTTTGTCGTTGGATTGTATAAATTGATTTCTCAAAAGTATTTTGTATCATGTGTATATTTATATTTAGTTTACTTCATAACTGATTAAATGATCTTAGTTGAAGTGACAAAGATTGTTTTGTAACATTTTTCAGTTTACTCCTACACTACGTGATTGAATGCAAACTTGATTCTATATGCATTTGAGTTTGCATATATGTAAGGATGATTTGATTTGATTGGTTTTATATGAGTTACTTAGAATTTTAGAACCGATTCAGTAAAAACTCGTTTCTATATGCATTTGAGTTTGCATACATACATGTAAGGATGGTTTGATTTGGTTTGATATGAGTTACTTAGAATTTTAGAACCGATTCAATGAAAACTCGTTTCTATATGCATTTGAGTTTACCTATATATAAACTTGATTCTAATGATAATGATGTAATAGAGGACCAAAAAACAAAAAACAGCTTTCAATTATTATTGAAATTTAATCTTTTTAACTGTTAGATTTTGAAAAATGGAATAAAACTAACATAATAAATAATAAAATTAAATATCTTGATGTACCAAATACTTAGTTCTAATAAAAGCACTGACGTTAAAAAAAAAAAATTAATAAAATTAAACTTGGAGTATTTGGCAAATGAAAAAAAAATTATGGGGTTGACACCAAGCCACCAATGTTTAACCTTTTTATATATACTATAGGATATATTTTTATTGTACCATCATTCATATTCATGTATAGTAAAACATCTATAAATTAATAATATCGAAAACAATATATTTTATAACATTTTATTAATTTATTAAAGAGATATTTTGGACCAAAATATCATTTTGGAACCTAGAAGTTTTATTAATTTATATGGTAATACATAGATGATGTATATTTTATTGGATTTTGCTAGTTGGGAATTAACAATTGGATGGCTATCCTTATATATTTACCAAAAGCTAGTTCAAGAAAAAAACAAATCTTACCAAAAGCCACAAGATTGATTACTCAAATCAAAACATAGCATCGATTTAGCCAAAATAGTTTCTCAACAATATATTTTGCTCATTCTTTTGTTTGGTCTTTAATAACAAAAAATATTACCGCATATTTTGTATCCCAAAAATGTGGTAACAGAATTTGAATCCTCAGATTTAGCCGCCGTAACATTAATGAGCTCATTCAAATAAGGAGATAACTATTAGTGACACACCTTTTTAGTCCTTAAATAGATCAGAAACTTGGTGACTACTGATTTGCAGAAAATACCCAACTTATTTTATAGAAACAAAATTAAGGGATCAAAACACAAAACTATAATCAACTTTGTACGTTTATATAGCCATTGTCCCTAATCAGGACACTAAGAAAAAAAAAAAAAAGATACACAAAAATGAACTACATTTTACATCTCTAACACTTTCTTCGTGGATTTATATACGTACAATTTGTGTGTTTGAGTCTGAAGATCGATCTTTGTCTGTCTTTTAGCAATGTCAAAACCAAAAACAAGTGGAAGAAGCTTTGGTTTCCTGAAACCATTGATTCGGTTGTGTATGTGCTTCGACCCGAGAGCGGAAGGCGATCAACGGATAAGATCTAAGTCACTATCACGAAAGAGTAGTTCGGTTCACTCAATAAAATCCTCTCCGGCTCATTTTTCCAGCGGTTGTCCGATGGGAAACGAGGAAAGAGATGAGAAGATTAAAGAAGTTATCTTTTATTGTAAGATGAATTCACCAATTAATTTCCACTGAATTTTACACGTATTTCCAATTTTATTTTTTCCCCCCACTTATTCATTCATTCATAATGAAGTTATAGATTTGTTTGAAAAAAATAATTTGAAGTTGTAAATTCTTTTATTATGTGGTTCATTTTCTCCAATCCAAAAACAATCTGCATATTATATATCGGGTACTTCGTTAATACCGTTTATATATGTTCCATGGCTTAATATGATCTTACCAATTTCCATTTAAGACTTAGCGACTGTTAGCAACTCGACCATTCATTTCCATTCGACTTCTTGATTATTTCACTTGATCGTGACTTGTTGTCTAATCATTCACTCGATTCAAAACCAATTCATTAGACCAGTAAATTTGATTTACTCTCAAAAGATGAGAATCATGTTCATAAATAACTATTTATTGTGTGCTAGTTCTCCAAGGTAGTCCCTTTTTTGGGGATGGGCTTTGGAGGAGAGGTTGAGCTCATGGACATAAGGATGAGGACTCAAGTTCCTATTGAGTGCTCATAATGGTGATTCAATCGACGAGGTGCTTCTAGGTCTAACGCGATGATCTATCTTATTGTATCTTTTGGTTCGTTTGGGCCGACGATCTATTCCTACACGAAAATTATCACATACGATCATATATACACAGAACTAGTGCCTCAATCTATATCCACCCAAAACATAAGTTGCAATGGTTAATACCCACAGTTTGAAAGTTAGAAATTGAAATCCACACAGATTCATAGTTCAAATCTTGAATACCCCCATAATCTATGGTTATCATTGGTTTAGTGAAAACCAGAAAACACTTAACCATTTGACTTTTACAATAAACTAAATTTAACCCGATTTGCTAACCAATCTATGTAGATTTAAATTTCGAACCACTTACGATTTAAATTATGATTCTATGTTGATTTCAATTTCGAACTTTCAAACTATGGGTATCAAGCATTGCAAGATATAGACAAAGACATTAGTTATGCGTAGATCTTATCGTATACTTCCCGTGTAGAAATAGATAGCTGACCCGGTTCATTTTCTTGTTGTTTCTATAGTTTTCGGTCTTTCTGCTACTAGTGATCTATATCTTCTCTCAAAAATCTTAAAAATGGTATACAGTATACAATATTAACATTTTTACCACACAAAAAAAAAAGTAAACTATTTCTTAGACTAGAATTAACTTTCACTCGAAATAAACCATTCGGTATCGTTAACATTAACTAAGGTGAGCTAAACCGATATATGAAGCCATTAGAACTAAACCGAAATAAAAATGGCTAATAAACCGATACTAAACCGGTAGCGAATAGCTCTGTCCACACTGTAGAAGAGATTGAACAAAATAACAAAGCGCTCCCACATTTCCCTTATCTTTCTGAATGCCTTACCTTAACGTTTGATTGATCTCTCCACTTCGATGGGGACTCTCACCAGCGTCGCTTTCGCAGCTGCGGTTAACATCAGATTCCGATCATTTCACCGGGAGAACATTAAGACAACACTGCCCAAATGGGAAAAGAGACTCGGTTTCTCTTGCAGAGAAGATTCTAATAGATTTAGGGTTGTTAAGTGTTTAAGCAATGATGAAAACAGTAACAGAGACGACAGTGGAAGAGAAAATGAAGAAACCAAAGATTCAATTGTAAAAACGGCGTCGCGTGAAGAAGATGAAGAGACAAGTGTCAGTAGTAGCAGTAACGAGTTTGGTTCCGACAAGACTACGTCTGTTTCTTCAAGGGTACACACTTATCTCTGAACTTATGTTTTCTTTTTGTTCTGTTTACAATTGTAAGATTGAGTTTACTCTTCCTTACTTAAAGTTTGTTTCTTGTCATCATTAGAGTTTAATCTGCAAAACTGGTTATAGCTATTCTGAATAAAAAGAGAACTTTTTTCCAGCTTACCAAAGAAAGAAACAAATCTTTTTAGTTGAAATTCGAAAATTTTGGATTTAGTTAAGGAACTGTTACACATTTTACAGTAATTTTGCTTCATAGGTTGTTAGAGTGAATCTATTAAACTTTGTGTTACTGAGAGTTAAAGTTTGTATCTTTGTTATCAGCCATCAAGTGTATCGCCTATTGATCCAACATACAGCAGTTTCCAAATAGACTCATTTAAGCTAATGGAGCTTCTTGGACCTGAGAAAGTAGATCCTACAGATGTCAAGTTAATAAAGGACAAACTTTTCGGGTATTCGACATTTTGGGTGACTAAAGAAGAGCCCTTTGGAGACCTGGGTGAAGGTATACTCTTTCTCGGGAACTTGAGAGCGAAAAAAGAAGATGTTTTTGCAAAACTTCAGAGGAAGCTAGCTGAAGTTGTTGGAGATAAATATAATCTATTCATGATTGAAGAGCCTAACTCAGAAGGACCAGATCCACGAGGTGGTGCTCGTGTTAGTTTTGGTTTGCTTCGTAAAGAAGTCTCGGAGCCAGGACCAACCACACTTTGGCAGTATGTGATTGCTATGATATTGTTTCTTTTGACAATTGGTTCTTCTGTGGAGCTAGGCATTGCTTCTCAGGTTACCCTTTTTTCCTAGAAGCATTATGCATTGATTTTGTTAGCACACCACTTGATATGGAACTAAATTTTACAGATTAACCGTTTACCTCCTGAGGTAGTAAAGTATTTCACCGATCCAAATGCTGTTGAACCTCCTGATATGGAGCTGCTGTATCCTTTTGTAGACGCTGCATTGCCTTTGGCTTATGGTGTATTGGGAATTCTTTTGTTTCATGTAAGCTAAAAACTTGGGTATTATGAACGTTCAGCTATGTTATGCTTCCTTAGTGGACTTGTTTATTTGCAGGAATTAGGGCACTTTCTTGCTGCAGTTCCAAAGAAAGTAAAGCTTAGCATTCCTTACTTCATTCCAAACATTACACTCGGCAGCTTTGGTGCCATCACACAGGTGGGTATCTAAAGTTCTTTAAAGAAAAAAAAGACGAAGCTACTGGCTAATGTAGTAGGGTTAGTAATCCTTTTTACTTGATTTGTACAGTTCAAGTCAATTCTTCCTGACCGGAGTACAAAAGTTGACATTTCTTTAGCTGGTCCATTTGCTGGAGCTGCACTCTCAGTTTCAATGTTTGCTGTTGGCTTGTTCCTATCTACTAACGCGGATGCTGCTAGCGATCTCGTGCAGGTTCCCAGTATGTTATTTCAAGGTTCTTTACTTCTTGGACTCATCAGCAGAGCAACTCTGGGATACGCGTAAGCTTTCCATAGCTACCAAACTCTTCACCCTAGACGAAACAAATTAACTTCAACATATTTTCCTATTGGTGGCAGAGCTTTGCATGCTGCAACAGTTTCAATCCACCCACTTGTAATTGCTGGATGGTAGCATCTAATACCTTGGCTGATATTCTATTATTCTAGCGTCTAGTTCGTGTGACAATTTTCACTTACTTTGGAGTTTAATTGTTAGGTGTGGTTTAACAACAACAGCTTTTAATATGCTTCCTGTGGGATGTTTGGATGGAGGAAGAGCTGTACAGGTACTTTCTCTTATTTATCGATTGGTGTATATTCTATTTGGAAACACTATTAAAAACTCTGAAAACAATCCTCACTCGTATCAAAAAGATGCTTCTTCCTAGTATGTCTTGTCGTTAGATCATGCTGGAGTTAATTCAAGTGTGTGGTATCATATATCCTGAGAAATAATGTGTACTCTAAACGAAGAAAAATTATGAACTGAAAAAGGTCTTAAGATATCAACATATGGGCATGGCTCTTGTGCAGGGAGCATTCGGGAAAAACGCACTGGTTACATTTGGTTTGAGTACCTATGTAATGCTTGGACTCAGAGTGGTATGTTCAACTGTTCATGTCTAGTGTTGATATACACATCTTCCTTTTAAATTTTGCTCGGAAACCGAAAAGTTTATTTCTCTGCATTTTCCTACTTTTCAGCTCGGTGGCCCTTTAGCACTTCCTTGGGGACTCTATGTACTAATCTGCCAGGTACTCATTTCCCAACTCTGCAACTCCAACAATGTGAGTCTGTTTTTAATGAGTAGAAATGTTTTGAGCAGAGAACACCTGAGAAACCGTGCTTGAACGATGTGACCGAGGTTGGAACTTGGCGAAAGGCCCTTGTTGGGACTGCAATTATCCTGGTGATTTTGACGCTCCTGCCTGTATGGGATGAACTTGCAGAAGAGGTAGGCATAGGGCTTGTAACAACATTTTGATGTTATGTACAAGCATATGTTGTAGTTAGGGCCCATCAGAAGCAAATTTTTGTTGTCATTACTTAGATTGCCAGATATAATGAACATGTCTGTACACTGTAAGATAATGAAGAAGAATTTTATATGTAATTACTTTTAATCCTTTAAATAGTATTACACTTTCAAGTTTCAACCATTAACTCTATAACTTTGTTCTTTATCACTTTATTCATCTTACTAATAATAATTTTACGCATTATCTATCTCGTTATGCAACAGAAGATGAATATATTTGGGCTTACTCAAAAAATGGGCAATATAGTGTTACATCGGGTTATTGGGTTGCTACACACCTCCATACTTGCAATAACCCAATACAACCACCAACTGGCTCTCTCGATCTAAAACAAAAATAATGGAAATAAGAGATCAACCCAAAGATTCAACATTTTTTCTGGAAGGTTATTATAGGTTGACTGGCTACTGCAACTCGACTAATAACCAGACATGTCAATATGAGTCCCATTTGTCAATGGTGCTGTCTTGAAGATGAAACTATTAACCACATACTTTTCTTGTGCCCACACGTCCAATCAATATGGAGATGCTCCAAGATTGGACGGTTCACCAGAATTACTTCAGGCAAAAGAAAGAGACACATCAGTAGAGGAAGAGTGATGTGGCAGATAAAGATTGCTGAGGAGTAACGAAGAAGAAACAAAGACTCTAAATGAAAAGGAGGCTTTGCCGTTAGTCGTTTGGGTTTCAAATAAAAGGAGTGAAGTGAGTTAAGAGAGGTTTTATGCTTATCGTGATTATTATCAAGCGATATGCTTGAGAGATTGATGTGATCTCGATAATCATTTGAGCTATATTGTAATTCTGGGTTCATACTCTTGATCGATTAGATTATATCTTGTAATCAGTCGATCTCAATTTCTTATTCTGAAACTAAGAAGTTTATTTTCAAAATTCATCTTATCTAAAATCTATCATTGGTGCGGTGGAACTGGCTTGAAGGTCAATCATGATGGGATTGGGAGCTGAATCAGAGTGTTCTGATGAAGGTAGCTCCCAGGGAAATGATATGGAGCGTCATATGAAGGTGTTGCAAGGTGGATTTAAGTGATTATGCGAATCGAAGGTGGAACACGAAGAAAAGTTAACTTTGATGGATACCTTACTCCGATCGGTGGTGGTTACGTTACAACGTATGGAGACACGAGCTGGGAAACAACCAAATATCTCGGAAACCAATCAGCAATCGCCTCCGGTATCTTCGTCTTCTGGTATTAGTTGTTGGAAATCAGAATCGGTGACTATTCAGGTGGAGGATAGAGCAAGTTTACTCTGTAAGATCGAGATACATGTGTTTGAGGGTTTACAAACATATGATTGGTTTGCTAGAGTGAAAAATTTCTTACGATTGGTCGTTATCAGGAAGTAGATAAATTGGATTTGATTTTGTTGAGTTTGAAAGGAGAGATGAACAGAGATGTGTTTACATCGTGGAGGAATTTTCAGGAACGTTTATTTCTGTGTTTCGTTGATGATTTGGAGAATGATCCTGGAATAGATTATTTGCGATAAAAAAACTTGGTACAGCTGCAGCTTATGTAACAGAGTTTGAGGACCTTTCACTTCAGGTACCGGGCTTGGATGATTCACATTTGGAGAGGAATTTTTATAATGTTTTGAAGCCTGAAATGCATGAAGTGATTAAGATGAATGAACCAAAAGGGTTGCCTAATCAGAAGGCTGCAATATTACGAATGGAGTCGAGTTCTTTTTGCCAAATGGTGGGGGGAGGGGGAGGAGGAGAGCATCAAAATCAACGGTGCTTGCTAAACATGTTCAAGGTCGTAATGGTGTGGTGTTTCAACAAGTTAAACCGACGTTTGCTCAAACTGGTATGGGTCAAGGAAGTCAGCAGATGCACAATACCAGAGTAGCACTACCACCACGACAACGGCATACACCTGAGGAGTTAGATGCTATGAGAAGTAAAACCATCTGTTTCAAATGTAAAAGACAGTATTTCAGGGGTCATGTTTATCCCCTACGAGAATTGTAGATTTTAACAATGGTCAATGGTCTTGAGTTGGAAGTGGTTGATAAAGAATGGCAGGGTATAGAGATTGTTGAGGAGGTTCAACTGGTGATGTGTTGCTTATCTCTTAATTCATTTCTGGGAAAGTATTCCCCTAGAACTACAAAGTTACTTGGGCGAATAGGTAAGCAGATTATGGTGGTTATGTTGGATTCAGGAGCATCTCACAACTTCATTACTCCGACTTTGACTTCGAAATTGAAGTTGAAAGTGAATGAGGATAATGGTTTAGCAGTGTTGTTTGGAAATGGGTTGTTAGTACATGGTTCAGGAGTTTGTAAAGATGTGAAGTTTGGTCTGTCAGGGGTGGAATTTCAGTCGGATTTCATTACTTTGGAATTAGGAGGAATGGATGTCATATTAAGAGTGCAATTGTTGAAGATATTGGAGAAGTGTGATATTGATTGGAAGTTAGTTACAGGAGTGGTAATTCACTTACCAAAGTAAACGTGTGACATTACTTGGTGATTAAACACTACATTGCCCTCATTTGTCTATTAAGATGTTGGATCAGTCTTGTCAATCTGTAGAAGCTATTAAGCCTTCTGTGATTAGTAACACTGAAGGTTATAAGGACACAAAGGTGGGAGAGGTGGTGCAACGATTTATTCCTGTGTTTTCCTTACCTACTGGAATACCACCAATTAGGGGTCAAGTGAATACTATCGTTCTTAAGCCAGGTGTACAAGCCATAACAGTAAGGCCATATTGTTATCCACATGCTACCAAGGAAATTATGAAAAAAATGTGGCTAATATGTTGGTGTCATGTATAATACAAACTAGTCATAGCTCGTTTTTGAGTCCGGTACTATTAGTTAAGAAGAAGGATGCATCTTGGAGGATTTGTGTGGACTATAAATGCTTCTGGTACTGGTGTAGGAGCGGTGCTAGTGCAAGACAAAAGACCTTTGGCTTATTTTAGTCACGCGGTTACACTAAGGGAACACCTGAAACGTGTGTATGAACGAGAAATTATGGCGATAGTGTTGGCAGTTTTGAAGTGGAAGCACTATCTCTTGGGTAGATGTTTTGAGGTACATACAGATCAAAGGAGTCTGAAGTTTCTGTTGGAACAGAAAGAAGTAAATATGGAGTATCAACGGTGGTTGACTAGACTGTTGGGTTATGATATGGATATCATATATAAACCAGGGGTCAAGAATAAGGCTGCAGATGGGCTTTCTTCTCGTATTCCTCATTCAATGTCTGCTACATTGTAAGCTCTTACAGTTCCAGCAGTCATACAACTACAAGACTTG
Source organism: Cardamine flexuosa (assembly GCA_963555745.1). Taxonomy (NCBI): domain Eukaryota; kingdom Viridiplantae; phylum Streptophyta; class Magnoliopsida; order Brassicales; family Brassicaceae; genus Cardamine; species Cardamine flexuosa. Next base: position 18,949,726 of record OY743215.1, read on the forward strand.
TTCAAAGAAATCAAAGGGGACAAGGCAATTCAAACTATTATTGTGCATATCAAAGCATATAATTTTTTGGGTAATCACTTTCATTTGGTGGACAACAGATTATGGTACAAAAACAGATAGGTGATTCCTAAAACATATGTGTTTATTACATTGATACTAAAAGAATACCATGACAGTAGTATTGGGTGTCATGGTGGAGTGCTGAAAACATTGAAGAGGATACATGATTTTCATTGGGAAGGTATTCAGCGAGATGTACAAAAATGCGTTGTGGCATGTACAGTTTGTCAGACACATAAATACTGAATGCTTGCTCCTGGAGGATTACTGCAGCTGTTACCTATTCCAACTTCCATTTGGGAATATATTTCTTTTGATTTTATAGGGCTGCCATTGTCAGGGGGTGTTAACGTTATTTTGGTGGTAGTCGACATATTGAGTAAAGCTGCGCATTTTCTGGGATTGAAACATCCATTTCGACCAATTGGCTCAAAATATGTTGCTGAGGTAATACATTTACATGGGTTTTCTAAGTCGATAGTCTCGAATAGTGATGAGGACATAAAATCAAACTTAAACCCAGACCATGTACCCGATGTCAAGGAAGCACCAATGACTTATTACACGAGGAAGATGAAGACTATGATGACCTTATAGTAAATGCCACAGACTCGACAAAGACCACAACAACATTTGCTTACAGCCCAAGAAACAAGATATCTTCTTCTTACCAGTTTTACAAGGCTGCACCGAAGCTTCGTTGTTTGTCAATTTGGCTTAGGAGAGCTCATATTTGGCGACCAGGAGCAGTGTCTTCACCACTTCCTTGGGCTGAAGACACATAAATACGTGCTAATGAATTGTACTCTTTTTCTTTATCTCGCTTATGTCCTATTGGGTTTTCCGAAAAAGGTTTTAACGAAGCAACACCTTTAGTGCGCATTCCAGAGCTTGTTACCAGTTTAATACATCTTCCACAATCTCAAGAATGCCTTAGCCTCAGGAGATATGCACAAAGAGTCCAGGCGCACCAAACTTTCCATATTTGGAGTTATTTCCATTTTCATACAAGTCTTGTTGTTTTCTTTTAAAACTACTTGCTGGTTTTGTTTCTTTGTGTTGTTTTTCGCCTAGGGTTCTCTTATAAAACCCTCAGGCTCGAGTTGTAAGAGGGTAGAAATTTTTAGACGAATAAAATAGTTAGTTTCTTGTAAAAGAAATCCCAGCCGCTCCCTTTCTTCTTGCGTGAGAAACGATTGAAGTTAGAGTGCAAACCTTTCTTCTTCTTGTGCGTGATTCACTTGAAACTGAGTGTTAAGCCTTATCACAGAGCTTCTCATCCTCAGCGTGGCGTCTCTCGATCGACCCCCAATCATCATCTCATTCTTTTGCTGAACCGGATAGCGTGTTACCACCAGCTGGAGAAGCTCCATCTCGATCCACTTCACTTCATCAATTGTCTTGTAGAGAGTGTGTTACCACCAGCTGCTTGACTCTGCCTCTATCCCTGCTAACTCGTGGTTCTTGTGAATGCATCAGATAGAGACAGAATTTTCCTGGGGGAGGTGTGGAAAGACTTATTTCGATTGTCAGGTACTCATCTCAAGCATAACACTGCTTATCATCCTCAAACTGATGGTCAGACTGAGGTGTTGAATCAAAGCTTGGAGACTTATTTACGATGTTTTGCTTCACAACATCCATGCAGTTGGTATAAATTTCTCGCTTGGGCTGAATACTCTTATAACACTTCATACCATTTGACTTTGAAAAGCGCTCCGCTTAAGTTGGTGTAGGGTAGAGATCCTTCGAAGTTGTTCAAGTTTGAACCTGGTTCTACGGAGAATTAGGAGTTGGAAGTGAATTTATGGGAACAGGATTTGATGCTCTCTCATATTTAGTATAATTTACATAGGGCACAAGATATTATGAAAAATAATGTGGATACGAAAATAAGAGATGTGGAGTTTACAGTGGGTGATTGGGTATATTTGAAGCTCAACCATATAGGCAACTTTCAATGGTTCGAAGGAATTACCACAAGTTGGCCGCTAAGTTCTTTGGTCCATTTCTGGTGTTAGAGAGAATTGGCACTGTGGCATATTGTTTGAAATTACCAGACACAGCGAAGATTCATAATGTGTTCCATGTTTCTCAAGTGAAAGCAGCTGTTGGTAATAACCATTGTGTTGAGGCGTCACATCCAGCAGTTGTGATATATGAGGATTTATGGATGCCTGAGATGATTCTTGAGGTTGGTTTTCACTGATTCTGGTAAACGTGAAATGCTTGTTCAATGGCAGGGACGAACATCAGATAACAACTCTTGGATGCCATCAAAGGAGTTTATGCATTTATATCCCAATTTCAAGCTTGAGGACAAGCTCGTTTTCAAGGGAGGGAGTATTGATACGGTTCACCAGGCTTACTTCAGGCAAAAGAAAGAGACACGCCAGCAGGGGAAGAGTGACATGGCATTGCTGAGGAGTAACGAAGAAGAAGCAAATACTCTAAATGAAAAGGAGGCTTTGCCGTTAGTCGTTTGGATTTCAAATCAAAGGAGTGAATTGAGCTTAGAGAGGTTTTATGGTCATTGTAATTATTATCAAGCGATGTGCTTGAAATACTGATGTGATCTCGATATTGTAATTCTGGGTTCATACTCTTGATCGATTGGATTATATATCTTCTAATTAATCGATCTCATTTTTTAATTCTGAAACTAAGTAGTTTGTTTTTAAAATTCATCTTCCTCATCAACAATTTCAACAACCATCACAAAGTCTTGAAGAGAATCTTCGCATGTTGGTCATTCTTTATAAAACATCTTATTTGCCGATAGAGAATTCTTCCATTTTGGATCACATGGACAATATGGATATCCAGAAATGAGTTTATCTTCAACAAAAAGAAATGCAAACCAGAGGATAAAATCGACCGAAGCCTCCAACAGATTAAAGAATGTATTGATGTTTTTGGACTAACGGATACAAGTTTATCAAGCAGAAGTCAGAATAACATTGGGGGCAGCAGGAGTCAAGGATGGGAACCTCCCCTAGAAGGATGGGTGAACTGAAATTTTAGCTATCGAAATGACCACTGTAATTGGAGTAGGATGGATAATTTGAGATAATATGGGACGGCATATTTTATCAGGATGCTCAAAGTTACAACGAGTTCAATCTGCGTTACAAGCTGAGTGTGAAGAATTCCTACACACTATTCAAACTCTATGCATACAAGGATGAATATACATTTGGTTTGAAAGAGATACTTTGGAGCTAATTAAACTTGTAAATGAAGGCATATCAAATATAGAGTTGGGAAATCGTCTGATTGGTATCAAAATATGGACCAGAAAATTATCGGAAGCTTCATTGGAACATGTACATCGCGAATGCAATCAAGCTGCAGATATTATCAAAGAAAGCCTACGAAAAATCTTCTAATTTTAATGTGTTTTCTCAGCCACCTCTATGGCTCAAACCTTATTTATACTCATTGAATATTCATTAATGGAAATTTCAGATGTTAAAAAAGAAGAAGAGAAAAGCATATAATTAAAAACTTTAATGTATTATAAAGTGCAATTCTCTTGAATGCCACTAAATAAAGTTTATGGGCCAACTTTACCATCTTTTTTCAAATGGACCAACTTTACCATTCATTAACAAACACTAATATTTTCCAAAAATACCACTTTCCTAATTTCCCAATTCTCATGTTCCGGATTTTCTCTCAGGAAAGTCATCGGAAGTTCTGACTTCGTGCCGTAAAATATCACTTTCCCAATTTCTCGTAGGATTCGTGATTTCCGAAGAATAAAAAAGGTACAGTGTTTTTTGGCTTAAATATGTGTTCAGTTTTACGCATAGAAAGTGTTCTATGAAATTTCAGTGATTATATGAAGCTTTGAAGAAAGAAAGGGGTTGAGATTTGTGAAGAGTTTTGTGTTGAATATTGGATTTCGTTTTTGTCTCAAATTTGTGTTCAATTTTATGCATAGAAAGTGTTCGACAAAATATTTATGATTATTTAGAAGCTTTGAAGAAAGAAAGTGTTGAGATTTGTGAAGAGTTTTGTGTTGGTTATTTGATTCTGTTTTGTCTTGTGGATTCTTCACTCACGTATAGCTGAAGTTTTTTTTGGTTTTGAGAGAATTCAAGCTTACTATTAATGGTTATATAGCTTGAGTAGCTTTAATCGATGTAGATTGAATAAGAGTAGCATGAATTCAAGCCTACTGTTAATGGTTATATAGCTTTAGTTTCTTGTGTGGTTATACATTTCTTGTGTGGTCTTATTCAGTAGATTGAATCATAAATCATACTAATAGATACTAATAGTACCATATATAAGTGCAATCGGAGCTATTATGTATCTTACAAATTGCACTCGACATGATATCTCATTTTCTGTGAATCTTTTGGCCAGATTTAGTTCCTCTCCCACATGAAGACATTTTTTTGGAATTAAAAATGTTTTTTGCTATCTTCAAGGAACTACTGATTTAAAATTATTTTATTCTAAAAATTCAAATGATCAGATGGTTGGTTTTACAGATGCATGGTATTTATTCAGATCCACACAAGGCCCGATCACAAACAGGATATGTATTCACGATCAGAGACATTGCTATATCTTGGCGTTCTTAGAAGCAGACGTTCGTGGCAACTTCTTCAAATCATGATAAACTCATTGCGCTCCATGAAGCAAGTAGAGAATGTGTATTGTTAAGGTCAATAAGCCAACATATCCGATCAAGCAGTGGGATCCATATTAACACGGAGCCAACGATCTTATATAAGGACAGTGCTGCATCTTTCGTTCAAACAAAGAAAGGATATATCAAAAGTGATAGAACAAAACATATTCCTCCGAAGCTATTTTGAATACACTAAGGAACTTGAGAATGCTAAAACCATTGAAGTCAAGTATGTTCGATCATGTGATAATGCCGCATACCTCTTTACAAAGTCACTACCTACCACAATGTTCAAGAAACATGTCCATAATATTGGAATGCGTCATCAACGAGATTTACAAGATGATAGGTGATCATTCGAGGGGGAGCTTGCTCAGTTGTACTCTTTTTACCTTACTATGGTTTTTTCCACTGGGTTTCCCTAAAAATGTTTTTAATGATGCAACATAAGATATTACATGAGAAACATAGTGACACTTTGTCTCCAAGGGGAAGTGTTACGAAAGTCAATAAGAGAAGCATTTTCTTATGTCAACAATGTACATGTGCATGTTTTATGTGTTGCTAGATTCGAACCCGCGGTACACCGCGGGTTAATTATTTTCATATAAAATTATAGTATTTTATTTATTTATTTACTATTGTGATTCAAATTTTTACAATTATTAGTTGTATGTATTATATAATAATTTAAAAATAAAATAAAATAAAAGTGAAAGAGGAATAATATTTTTTCCAATATATAAGTTTAAATTAGGTAGAATATTTTAAGAAATTTGAAATTAGTTTTAGTTTCCATAATATTAATATATAGGTGATTTTTTAGATGTAAAAATGTGAATAAGGTGTTTGGAAACATGAATAACCCCAATTTGTACTTCAATTTTAATAGTATAAGATTTATTCTAATGGGTTAGAATTTTTAACTTTAATGGGTTCATGGTTCAAATGAGTTCATGGTTAAATAGTTACATAAATTTAATGAGTTGGTTATGATGGGTTGATGGGTTGTCCATTTATCTTAATTACTTAACCAACTTAACCAATATGAATCAAACTAATTTAACTTAATTAATTTATATTGTACTAAACCAACTTAACCAATTCTCAAAAATTTTAAATTTTTCCGCCAAAATGAATATATCTTACCTTTAGAAAATACATGAATCTTAGAGCATAATTTCTGCCAAAGAGGGGATTGGCAATTTTCCTGCCAAAAATGATTCCGTTATTTTTTCCGTCAAAAACGGTCCCATAATTTACCCGCCAAAAACGATCTTGTCATTTTTTCGCCAAAAACGATTCCTTCATTTTTCCCGCCAAAAATGATAGTCATTTTCCTGGCAAAAATGGTCCTATGTTTTTTCTGCCAAAAAAGGTCTCATCACTTTCCCACTAAAAACGGTCCCGTTATTTTCCCGCCAAAAATAGTATCATTATTTTTCCAGAAAGAACAAAATTAATTAATTAATAATAAAAAAAACTAGTTTAAATTTGTTTGGATATAAATATAAAATAAAGAATGTTTGATAACAGAAATCTCCAATTTTATACTTTCTTTTTAATAGTATAAAATATGTAAAATATTATTTTATGTGAAGTCTACCGTTGCTATGTACGCATAATAATTTCCTTTTTACTTCCAACTAAAAGCATAAGATATATTTTATAGCAAGCATCTCTCTGTCTTCTTTTTCTTCGTATCCCATACTTTCTTCGGTATAAAATTATCGTCTTTATTTTATTTATTTCTTTTGTCATCTAGAATTTTTATTGATAGTTTTCAAAGGAGTTACACTGAGAAATTACACTGAGCAGGCAAGGATCACAATCCTTCCCAAAACAAAGATGAAGAGTTCTTAGAAACTCTCATAACCAAAAGCTCAAAAGAGAGAAAATAACATGACAAAACACCTCAAGAACAGAATCACGAGGCTAACATCTGAAACTTATGATCTAAAACTTAAAACAAAGAACTCAGAGCCAAATGCAAGCGAAACTATAGAGCCAGGCGTGCAGGAGGTGCCTAATAGGCTGAGACCACGATACGAAGCCAACCATTAGATTGCTTCCAGAAACAACCGCTACAACAACCGCAGAAACAGAAACAACTTGGCAATAAGACTGAGCACAACAACCCACTCACCACGACCACTTTGAAGAGACCAATAAATCGAAGAAGACAAAGGATCAAGAAGAATTCTTGAGATCTGGAAGGGGAAAACACCAAATAGGATACCCACTTCTTACACGCGGACCTTCGTAGACCCAGCCAAGATCATCTACAGACCAAAAACTGGTTACGCCACGCAAGAGAAGAAATGGAGACCTAAACCACCTCAACGTCTTAAACCCAAATCTGAACTCCAAACAGGAGACAAAACGGAGCTAGTAGATGCCATCGAAGTGAAATACAATCCAAGAGATGACCCCACAAATCGAAACCTAAGCCAACTCAAAGCACCAACCACTCTAAAAGAAGACAACAAGGGGACGATCTAAGAATCAAGACACGCTAATCCAAAAACTGAAACTAAGGCTATTAACTCATTTACTCGAAACTAAACAAAGCCGTACAACAGAATCAAAAATAAAGAAAGGTGGGTCAAAGACTCCGGAACCACCATGGCATGGTGAAGACGACGACCTAAGAGAAGATCAGGCTCACCACTTCAACCATTTAAAAAATCAGATTCAGTGGAGGAGAAGGGATGGTGAAAGACACGGAGGTGTTCGTGTCCCAGACACACCGTCGCTCACCAGAGCCGGCACCCCCATAACACCACTGACCTTAACTATCACCGAGCTTTGATACCAAAACAACGAACCAACCTACCAACCCTAGAAACGAAAACAACAACACAAATATAAACCTAATGAAAACAAAAGAAGATCAGTGTCTGCGCTAAAGAAGCTGCCACACACCGGTTAAACAAGGCGGTTGACTAGAAGTTTTTCATAGAATAAAAAAGAAAAAAAGAACGAACTTATTCGTTCTCTGTCAGCTCTTAATTATTTATTTGAAACAAAAATTATCATCTTTATTTAAATATATATTTTTTTGATAAATTCACTTTTTTTTAATAACAATTTTAACATTTCTTATAATTGTATATAGATTTCTCGAAGGTAATTGGGTAAAAAGCAACGTGGAATAATTGCCCAAGACTGACCAATTTTCAAACTTAAAATAAAAGCGATAGACTTTTATAACCTCAAAAGAATAAAAATAATAAAGAAATAGAATATTTGGCCGCCGACGGGACAAACCAAACCACGTTAGCTCTTAGCTCATTTTCGCTAACACTTTTTTGTTCCCTTTTCGTCCTACGTTATAGCACCAGACGACTCTTGACTCTGTACCTCTCATCTTCTTCTTCTCCTCTCTCTCTCATCTTTTTATTCTTCTTCTTCTCCATTTCCTCAAACCACTTTTTTTATTAATAATTAATAGACCGTTGAATTTTCTTTCTTCCTGAGATTTCGTTCTTGTTTTTAAGAAACCTTCCCCAGGTGATTTACAGATCTTGATTCTTTCTTGTTTCTTGAGACTGTGATTTGTTTGGTTTTGTAGATTGATCTTTTGTTTGGGTTTGAATTTAGGGCTTTATGGGAATCGATTCAACAACAAAAGATTGTTCCTTTGTGGTAGATTTGATATTATTGTTCTTAGATGACATAAGGGGTTTTGTGATTTAAGAGAAAAAAGTTTTCACCTTTAGGTTGGAAAATTCAAAGATTTACAAACCTAAGATTTTTCAGGTTGAGAAGCTAGAAACGAAATGTCAGGTGGTGGAGGATCACAGAGCAGTTTAAGGAGGTATCTTGGAGCTATTAAAGATTCAACCACAGTTTCATTAGCAAAGGTTAATAGTGATTACAAGGTATTAATTAAACTTAAAACTCTCTTCTCAAAGTCAAAATTGTTTTTGTTTATAAGTTTTTGCTTAAGCTAAACAATGATTGTGTTTGTATTTCAGGAATTGGATATTGCTATTGTGAAAGCTACAAATCATGTGGAACGTCCTTCTAAAGAAAGATACATCAGAGGTGGGTAATGGTATCATTGATGGTTAGTGACTTGGTTGCAAAATGTGTTTTTGCACCATTGATTTTTTCTACACACCAAAAGGGATTATAACAAGTTTGTGTGGTTGTATGCAGCTATTTTCATGGCTATTTCAGCAACAAGACCTCGCGCAGATGTGGCGTATTGCATCCATGCTCTGGCCAGGCGGTTATCAAGAACACATAACTGGGCGGTACGGTTTTTATGTAAACTTATTAGAAATCTTAAAACAGCTGGAACTGTTAGATAAGTAGATAGTTGAGTTATCCTTGGTTTGTTAGATTTTTAAGATATCTGTTACAGCTTCACTATCGGCTTTTGTGAAGTCACAATGAGTAGTTGCTGCTGATTCTCCTTGTTTTGACAGGTTGCACTGAAAACTCTTATTGTGATTCACCGTGCCTTGAGGGAAGTGGACCAAACGTTTCATGAAGAAGTTATTAATTATAGCAGAAGCAGGAGTCATATGCTTAATATGTCTCATTTTAAAGATGATTCTGGTCCAAATGGTAGTAGAGTGTTTTTTTGAATTTTCGTCGAACCTCTTTTACATAAGAAGAAGCTCTTTGGTTCACTTATCTTTAAACCAACTTAATTTTCAGCTTGGGATTACTCTGCTTGGGTCCGTTTCTATGCTCTATTCTTAGAGGAACGATTAGAATGTTTCCGTGTTTTGAAGTACGATGTTGAGATTGACCCTCCAGTAAGTTTCTGTTTTCAATCTGTTTTGAGGTTTCAGAGTTATATATTTCATGTTCGAAATCACAAGCTCATTTTATAAATACAGAGATTCAAAGATTTGGACACTCCTGATTTGCTTGAACAACTTCCAGCTCTGCAAGAACTTCTTTTCCGTGTTCTTGATTGTCAGGTGATTAATCCAATTCAGCTTCAGTTGTGTTTTTGAGTTGGCATTAGATTTATATATATATTAACCACGAGTTTCTATTATTGATAAGATTTGTATCTCCTTCACACTCACATTGGTTTATCTTTGCAGCCTGAAGGCGCAGCAGTTCAAAACCACATAATTCAGTTGGCACTTTCAATGGTTATATCTGAGAGCACTAAAATATACCAAGCACTATCAGATGGCATAGACAATTTGGTTGATAAGGTACGCAAAAAAGGGCTTTGTATTTTCTGCATATATTTTCTGCCTGATTTGATACAAATTTTCGTTGGTGACAGTTCTTTGAGATGCAACGGAATGATGCTGTTAAGGCTTTGGATCTGTACAGAAGAGCGGTGAAACAGGTACATACAACCTCTAACTGATGTGTTGTTTTTTTGACATAAGAGTCACTTTATGGTATATGGTTTCATTGGTTTCTCAGGCAGGAAGGCTTTCTGAATTTTTCGAAGTTTGCAAAAGTGTTTATGTTGGACGTGGAGATAGTTTTATAAAGATTAAGCAGGTTGGAATTTTTATATAACCTGTGAATATGGGATTGGTTATTTGTGAGTTTTAACATATATTATTTTGTCGTATGAAGCCTCCCACTTCTTTTCTACAAGCAATGGAAGAGTATGTGAGAGACGCACCATTCGTAGCAGGAGTCAAGAAGGAGCAGGTATGACTTTCTTCGTTTCTTTATCTTTTTATTTGGACTTGGTTTTCAAAATCCGAATATTCTTGAGCTGATGATGGCATTGGCAGGTAGTGGAGAAACTTACTGCTCCAAAAGAGATTTTGGCTATAGAGTATGTAAAGGTTGTTGAAGAGAAACCAGCATCACCTGAACCAGTTAAAGTAGAAGCAGAGAAGCCTGTAGAGAAACAACCTGATTTACTGGTATTTGTTTGTCCATTGCTAACACTATTCCCAACCTAGAGTTTTATTTTTCTTCTTGGAACTAGTGCTGACTTCTTTGACTTTCTCCCACTAGTCTATGGATGATGATATTGCTCCAGTGGTCTCTGAACTTGAAGAGAGAAATGCTTTGGCTTTGGCTATTGTCCCTGTTACAGGTATCCACTTTATCATCATCACATGACATTATTAGTGTGTTGTTACTTGGTTCATTTATAATTTGAAATCCATTTGATGGTTATTTCTCCAGTTGAGCCGCCAGTTTCTTCTACAAATGGAAATTCAACTGGCTGGGAACTGGCTCTTGTGACTGCCCCAAGCTCAAATGAAGGCGCCGCTGCAAATAGCAAATTGGTAAATAGCCCTTCTCTTTCTCTAATCTCTTATATTGAGCCGCAGAAGAAGTGTTTTGTGACATTAGATTTCTTCCTTTCACTGAAAAGGCGGGTGGACTAGACAAGCTCACACTTGACAGCCTATACGAGGATGCAATCAGAGTGAGCCAACAGCAAAGCAGAAGCTACAATCCATGGGAACAAAATCCAGTTCATAACGGTCCTATGATGAACCAGCCTTTCTATTCATCTAATGGAGCTCCTCCTTTTCAAATGGCGAATCAAAATCATCAAACGTTCATGTATCAGCATGAGAACCCAGGAATGATGATGGGACCTGTACAACCTTATCAGCAGCCACAGCAACAGCAGAACATGAACCCCTTTGGCAACCCATTTGTCTCAAATGGTAACCCCCACCAACCACATAACCCGGTTCAAGGTTACAATCCTTATCCTAGCTACATGTAAGCAGGATATAAGATCCCAAAATTCAATCCGGAGTCAGGTGGCTGATGTATGTTGTGTACAATCTATATATAAAATGTATACAAGTATATGTTCATGTTGTGAGGTGATTGTAGCTAGAGAGATTCTTTTTGTTCAGTAAATAGTACAGTTCGTCTGTGTCTGTGTTGATGTATCAGTGAGATAAAGTTTGGTTTTTGTTGACATCATTTGGTTCTGGGATTCTTTTTAACCATTTTTTTGTTTCTATATATATTTTAAAATTTATTATTGCAATATTTTGTTGTGCTGTCAAAATAAAAACATACTAGAAGCGGATCTGCTCGTTCCGAATGGGGGTTAAAAGTTTGTAGAATACTAATAGTATATGAGGATATTTATTTGTTTATGATGTCAATTGTCAAATATCTAAGGTTTGTTGGCTTTTGTTGTTTTTGTTTTTTGTAAGTAATTTTTATTTATGAAAGATTAGTTTAATATGTAATGATATAGCATTTGTATGATTTTTAGTTTTGATACCCTTTTCAAGTTGGATCCAATTCGATTATTTGATTCCTGATAATTTTTCAAGACATATCTTAACACGGTGATAAAAAAAACAAACAACAAGATTGAATCAAAAGTTTAATAATCTAATTGTAATATAGAAAGTTAAATTAATTTATTTATGTATAAAATAAATTAATGTAGATAAATTTTTTTCTCAATGAAAAATGCTTTATACTTATTTTCCAAAAATAATATACGATATTTCTTTAAAAAATATAATTAATTTTACCTAAATTAAATTTATTTATAAATTTTAGATAACCCGTCCATCAGACGGGTCCTAATCTAGTATAGTATTTTTTAGTTGTAAATCATAAATTATGTGATCTTTTTGATCCGTTGAAAAATTATATATATCTATAGAAAAAATGAATCTGAATTAGTTTAATAACAATTATTATCAATGATTGGAAATCAGATATGTGATTCTTCCTTACCAGTTATGGAGATCTGGATCCTGATTCAGTTAGGGTGATAAATCTACCATCAGACCCGCATTTAAAGACTCACGAATTGTGTTAACTTTTTTCAGTTAAAAGGAACAAAAATGTTTTGGTAATTAAAAACAAAGATGATGTAGTGTTCCATGCATAAAGCTCCTTGTTCTATGTTGGGTAGTTGAGAGTAATCCTGCTTAGCTTTTCACTATAGTATATCCACCGGTCGTCCTTCTTGTGTAAAGACGACCCCAATGCCAATATCGGATGCTTCACATTCTATCTCAAATGTCCTTCGGAAGTCAGGAAATACCAAAAGAAGTGTTTGGGTGAGGTGGTTATTCAATTCTCAGAATGTTTGCTCTTGCTTGCTTCCCCAACTAAAACCCATACTCTTCTTGATGACTGCCGTGATTGGTGCCGCAACTGGGCTAAAATCCTTAACGAACCATATTTTAATTTATGGAATTTTGACAGATTTTTAAAGATTTGAAAAGAATTTTAGTAATTATTTTTGAGTTTATAAAACAATTTTTTTAAAATTTTTTTTGGTCTCCTGGTATATGATATTTGAAAGAAGTACATCTTTGGAAATACCAAAGTTTCTGAAACAAACTAGAAAAAAAACCAAAAATACAACTTCAGCAACATCATCCATTGAGCATCTAAACCGAGTTAAACAGAAACTCCACTTTCCTCCTCAATCCTGTTGTGTAGCCAAGCTGGTCCACCAAGTGCTAAATATGAATTAAGCCTCCCATTCTTTGTCACTCTTTGAGCTATATCTTTTGCAATAGAGTTTGCTTTTGTTGATGATAACTTGAAACACACACTATTGAACCCTGATAAACTCTGGAGAATTTTGTCTGAGATTGATCTGAACAAAGGCCACTTTGAAGGATTAGATATTACCTCTATTGCTGCGCCACAGTCCGACCATACTTCCATTCATCTTATTCTCAGGTCACTCAAGCTTTTGATCATCCAAAGTATACAATTCAATTCAGCTGAGATTTTATTTATTACAGGTACAAATGCATCTCTGGCATGATATAGTGGCTTTCCTGTTTCATCCCGTAAAATCCAAGCTCCTCCAACATGATATTGATCATTGATCCAAGATGAATGCACATTATTTAAATATTACTTTATTAAAAAATAATTAACAAAAAAGTTTATGTTAAATGGATTCAATTTAAAAGTTTGTGTATTAATATTATAATGGAATAAATAATTAATTCATGTATTTTCTTGGATACCCACAAAATTTGTTTTTTTTTTTTTTTGGAAATCTATAAATAGTTAAGTGTATTTTTGTGGTGATTTTAACACTTTTAGAACCTCATTAATTTTTATTTTGGTGCATTTACATATAAATAAGCATATGCAGTGTATTTGCATTGCATTTGTGTATATTAGGTTCTTCTTGGAGCTAAAATGTGTTTTTTTTTTTAAATATGGCAGCAATAAGAATTCTTCACTCAATAAGCTGCCCCACCGAACTTACCCAAAGGTCTTCTCTTACCTTTCCCTCTAGGCCTTAAGTTCTATCCGTTTTCTATCCAACACGAATCGGAAACAAACCGAAATTATCCAACCAAAACGAATATTCAGCTCTAGTTCGGACTTATTTCTCAAAACCCGAAAAAGAAGATAAGCTAAAGTAGAGAGTCATTCCTTTCTAATTGTTTTGTAAGGACAAAACACTGATCCTTTGTTGCTACTTTAAGTTTAGTGTAAAGAGCACCTCTTGAACAAAACAAACAAAATAAAAAGTTCAATATTTCGTTGTTCCTCTGTCGTTTATTTATTTATTTCTTGTCTTTGTTTTGGCCATATTGTCGCAATCCACAAGACTACATATTTTTAGTTGGCATTGGCTGTTCTCATTCATGCAGTTATTAATTTCAATCAGTTACGAAAAAAAATTTGATTGTTGCAATCCGATAAATGCTTTGTACTCAGATCAAACCTCAAATGATACGGCTGAGTCCAACTCTATTCGGTTAAGTCGAACCGTCCCAAGAATATACTCTGGCAAATCCGTTTCCTCTTTTCCCTGCATTTGCATTTAGTAGTTGAAGATTTAACCGATGATCGCATTCGAAAAAATGTTCAACCAAAAGCCAAAGCATTCTTGTTTTAAGATATGATAAGTCTACCCCAAACGTACCTCAATCAAGATGGCGAGATCAACAATAAGACTTGTGACATAACCAAGGACCAGACCAATAACGCTCCTCGCAACAGCCGATGATCCAATATCTACATCAATCTGCAACACCACGATTTCATGAGAACTCAGCAACCATGCGTGTGTTTCTTCTTTTTATGGTTTATGAAAAATATTGATACTTCCATATCTATCAGTGATAACTATTATACCTCCAAAAAATTATCCTGCCTCAGGTATTTGCAAGTAACAGCTTTACCAAGCAAGCATGCTTTTGTTCCAACAGCCCGCTTGACCATCCAATATCCCTGTGATTCGCCATGACTGTTAGTCTGTTACAATGGATTTCAACATTACTATATTTCATAGACTACGAGAAGAGCAAGAGTTTATTTACCTGAACAATACTTGGAATCAGCTTAAATCTTGAGTCGCGGTAACTGTCAGTCCCATCCACAAATTTTCCCAGGGACGAAGACTCGCTTAAAGGTCGATCCGCAGCATAGTAGAGGACCAAACAATAGTTAGGCTTTGCTGGTACCTGAAAAGGGTTAAAACAAAATTTTGATTTCGTCCTGAGACAAACCTGTCCTATAATACTAATTAATTTTAGAGTTAGATCAACTTAAAGTTGGGGAAAATGATTGGTGATGGTAGTTTTTACTATCATTATTCCAAAAGACTAAACTACAGTATTAGTTATGTATGTGTGGCACATTGTTACTTACGAGTAAACAAAAAATTAACAAGAGGTTTAGCAACACAATCTTCATTAAAAGCTCAGATATATATACTCGTATGGGTTGTGGTGACAATATCACTCACCTATTCAAACAAACTTTTGGAAAAAAACTGATATATTTCCCCCCGGAAAAAAAAATGATATATTTATATAGAGAGAGAGAGAGAGTTTATGTTGCAGATAGAATTCAAACCTGAAGATTGATGACTAGGATGAATGGAAGTTTTTTCCCAGGTTCTGACTACAAATGAGAAAACTTCCAAATCAGGCACCTTCAAGCACGGGAGGATATATACACAAAGTTTGTATGTTTTCTTCTTACTATTCCAACACACTAAGTCATTAATAACGTAAAGAGTATCACTAGACTTAGCCACAAGGCGAGGAGGAGAAAAATGAAGAAAAGTAAACAATGAATGTGCATGATATGCAATGCCTCATGGTAAATTGAGATATGGTGACAAGTTGCACTTAATAATTATTTTTAATATGCAGGAAGGATGCAAAAGCTAATTAAAGACAGGTCAAGGGAGTACCTGGACAAGACATTTCGGATGCAGGGCGATGTTGTCTACAGCTTTATCAACTCTAAACCAATCTACTGATACAAGTGTCAGAAGAGGCTCCCCACCCATCACCTAAAATTTCATCATAGGTTTTATTAAATTTGTACACTGTTTAACATGAGGAGACCATTGTTGAAGACACTTTGTAGATAATCAAACTCAAGAGCTTGTCAATCTAGAAAATTAATTGATGCAGTAGTAGCCCAAGTTGAGAGATATAAAGAAACCAAAATTAGCCTATCAAAAGAAGTTCAGAAACATGGTTCAGACAGGGAGGACCTGAGCCTGAGCTTAGTGGAATCTACAAAATAGGGCCCTCATAATTTATATTCCATTTCAAATGATGTATGAAATCAATTGTAGAATATTAAAGTAGAGGCAAAGTGTTTATAGTTACCTTTGCATTATCTTTTAGGTAGGTCTTTCCCCTGATCATAAACCCCATGCCACTAGGAGAATTCCAGCAATTTGAGTCCTTATCACCATTTCCTTTGCGCAGGGATCCTTGGAAGTGACTTGGATCGATATTCACAGGGTCAACACTAGCGTCTAATACATTACTTGCACCTGGAGCTAATGTGAAAATAGAGTTGATATATTAATGCACATTGAGATTAAAAAAAATAAAAATAAAGAAGTGCTTTTCAGTTCAAATTAGTGTCAATTTTTTGTGAATTTAAAAAGTCGTCCCTTTCTCCAATCATAGAACTAAAGAATGGACGTGTTACCAAATGGTAACTACAATAGCTATGTAGATTGTTCCATTCTCATCTAAACAAAGTAAGATTGCTTAAAATATATACTATATATATATATATATTGATCCATTATACGCCTATGTGTAGCCATTGATAAACTTAATGGACTAGAAAATAAGTAAAGAGAAAACCTTTAGGCCGCTTCAAAGATAAGCTAGCGATTGCCCATGAAACATTCTTCAGTTTAACTTTTATCTCCTGTTTTAAACATTGAAAAAACAGAATTCTCCATTATTTAATCATTTCGATACAAGTTGCTCACCTCGTGGGCTGTACATATATACTTAATAGGAACTTTAAAGATTAGATTATGTTTGGTATGTATTCTTTCTATTTCTTTCTAATTCATGAATTTATTCAGAACTTCTATTTCCTCATGTCCTTTCTCTAGAATGTTTTGCCTTTATTTTTGTACATCTAGGGATGAAGTCTAGGCTGTGAGATTCATCCAAAGCTAGAGATTTCTTTGGAGGTTTATTGGCTTCGCCGACGGTTTCTCTAGTTATACCAAGGGAAACACTTTGGGCGTTTTGGGAGTTTTATGTCCTCTAGTTTCAATAAAGAAGGGCTTTTTCAGTTATTTATATTCATGATACTTTTTTTTCTGTAAATGTGAATTTAAAACTATAAATTAACAAGAAGATATCAAAAACCAAGTAGTTACCCTTTTTTCCTGATCGTCATCATCTTCATCGCTTTCCTCTTCATCAGACGATGAGTCTGTGGCATCATAAAACTGCTCCTCTATTTCTTCATCTACATATTCACCATTGGGGACATCTGGTAACTTGGACTGGACAACTGTGGCGGTAGTTTCATACCTAAAGGCTGGGTTTGCTCCAATGTACTCCTTCAGACCTGATATACCGATTCACAAGAACTTGAAACAAAAACCATGTGGAACTTGTGACAACTAATGATGTCAGAGGTCAGGCATTTACTTTAAACAGCATACAACTAAATTTTATTAACTACTATGCCCCAAAAAAAAAAAAAAGAAGCTTCCAATTTGTTACAAAAGAGAAGCATGATACATGTACTTTTTATCCCAAACAAGTGCGGAAAGTGATTGCTAATCTACATAGTAACACAGATAGATCTTCAGATATGCTCACAAAAGTTTCCATCCTTCAATAAATATTATTTATACCACAAAGATCACATCTAACCTTCCTAGTCATTTCTTGTGTTCATACTCTAAACTAAGATCTGGCAAGAGATAAAGGCATGCATTTAACCTGCTACTTGGAGAAGTAATGCATATGGAATAGTCTTTTCGAACTTTGAGTAGCTAGTTCTTTTCCACTTGCCCCAACATTTAGAGTGGATTTCTAGCATGTGTGTTACAAGACAACTTGGACGTTCTGCATCCATGCGCTTTTTCAAGTTTCTGATTTCCCAAGTGGATGCTGCAATAAAAAAAAAACGAAAAAGAGACGAAAAGTCTTAAAAGCAGAGGAAAAATGTCTTGCTTGGTTTTCTTCAAAATCCAAAGTATAAGAAGAAAAAAAAAAGGCCAAGCATACAAAAAAAGTAGGTCAAAATGAAAAAAGAACAGTAGAATAAAACACTGGAGTAGCATCCCACGAGCTATGGTTGACAAGCCAATAATATTGCCCAGGAGCCTAGATTCAGTTCTAGATTTTGTGATCATTAATAAACTTAGTATTTAAACCAGCGAGTTCTCTATAAAACTGTAGCTGGAGAACTTGACACTATTGCAGAGACAAAGGGCAAGTAATCACAAGCAACTAAGTATGCACAAGGACCAAGATCCTCTGGCTATCGAAGAACCATTCAGATTGATTTACCTATACTGTATTGCCATCAAACATGCAGCATAGTGAAAAAGGAAAAGACTACTGATAGAAAGGTTATCAAAATAAAATATCTTACGAGTAATCTCTGTACGTCGATATCCAGACTTTTGAGGCCGTTTCTTATGCACTTCTGGAAACTGTAAGATTGCTGCATATAACAATACAACATGAGAGGATAGTTCAAGATATTCAATGACTAATGTTTCTTAAGAATGATAATGAATTAAATGAGTTTCAAGGTCGCATGGGTATGAAGATATTATACCGGAAATAATATTAGAGAGAAGCATGCATGACTAAGATTTCTAGGTGCGAGCTGGCTGAAGTTTTCAAAATCTGTAACCATTAATTTCAAATTTAGATGAAGCTTTCTTTAGCTCCTTTACATAATCAACTAATGTTTCCCTCATGGCTCAGAGCAAGAAATAAACAATAAAATATGGATTCTCGTTTTCTGCATTCTTCTCTGTTTTGCATTCGTTATTGCAACCTAAAAATGGAGTTCATGGGAGGATATTGACGGTCTCTATATTTAGTTCGGCAGTTACAGGATGGAACGTTAACCAAGATAAATTAAACTTGGATTATACACTTGACAGTTGACTAGAAACTAAGTAAAAGAGCTTAAATCAGTCTCCACCATTGTGTAGCCTATAAAGACATCATCAGACTGATATAAGAAACTATTTATTAGAAGAGTATTGTTCTCAACTTACTATATGTCCCATCTTGCCCACGAACCCACTGTCTAGAGAAGATAAAATCTCTCTTTGATTGCCATCTGCAAAATATACTATTTAACCAATCAGTTCAATGGAAAAAAATATAAGTGTAAAGCTATCCACTGATTAAGTGATACACGAAAAAAAAGTACAACATGTCCAAACTGGAGAAAACACATATCTGATACTGGAGGGATACCAAGACATTTTATATATACGGTTTTTTCACTTAAGAATACAGAGAGATCAGTTTGGAGCCAAAGACAACTAGAACTTTCAGTTAAAAACATACCGTGAAAGATACTTAGGATCGTATACGCAGTAAACAACATCATAGTGGCCCTCGAATGAGTCTATCAATTCCGAATCACCAGTTACTGCATCCCACCTGTATGGATAATTAGAAAGATCCAAGTAACAATTGAGATATAAATTTTCAAGGAAATAAGCTTACTCATATCTTTGATGTTTGTCAACATTCAAAATGACTTCAAACACAGCATCCGCACTAGCTTCAACTACAGCTACTGCTTTCACAAGAACTCCTCTACCAGCCTAAAGAAGAAATCATATTGACAAAATCTTAGGGGCGTCGTCCTAAGCATTCCAACAATAATTGAAGATAACTAATAATAGTTTTTCCCAGTGTACTACCAGTTGCGAAACAACCAAATAAAAATACTAGTTGCCACCTTGGCATAAATAGTTGCAATTATTCTGATACCATACGTTCTGGAGTTGAAAACACTAAGTTATAAGATCTAATTCAACTTGTTACCTTGCCAATAAGCATTAATATGATGGCAATTACAAGATTTTAAAAGTTCTAATGAAAACAGAAAATAAGGTGGTTCAGTTTCCATTCATCTAGAAATACATTAAGGTCATTCCTGTAAGGCAAAATACCCAACAGTCTCCACAACTATCAAGTAACTGACTATTATCAATCATCACAATCTATAAACCAATACTGCACTCGACAACGATGGGATTATAACATGACACCAGTTTTCGTAGCCAACATCCAAGGAAACCCACTCCTAACTCATTTTATATGGATTGGTCGGTAAGGACAGCTTAATTTTCCAATGACTTTTTGAACCCATCAACCAATCTCTTATGTCACTGGTTTAAATATTTAATCCAAGCATCTCTGTCTACAATGTTGGAAATATATTCTCTGATTATTAAATAAATATACCTTAAAGTTAGCCACATCTTCAAAAATCCTAACCCCTGCAAACAATATAAAGAAAAGTAAATAATTGAAAGTTATGCATCAAATAGCAAGCAAAGCATAAGAACAATCTCAACGTGTTAGGCCTAATAGTCTCAAAATTCTAAAAGTTAAGGACTACTATCTTTTCACAGGACCTTCGGATTCAGAGAAATGAAAAACGGCCAACATAAAAAAACTGGACAAGTATGTTCGCATCTTTTTGTTGATCGAGTCTTCTGCAGTTACCTCTTTATAAGTGATAGAGAAGTATACATAGTCAAAAAGAGACCCCACAAAAAATGCATTTTAATGCATGTTTGGTAGATGTAACTAAATGGGACATCTACCCCATTACTGGTTCTGTAGATGAAAAATTTGTACTGTGTAGATTGTTTGATATTAAAATTCTAAAGTTTATACCGTCAAACATACCATTAATTGTACGAACACATTTCCATTCGTGTGCCTCGATTGCATCTCCATTGTCACCACCCTCGTAGAAACCATCACCCCTTCCATCATTAACCAAGGAAGAGGATTGCCTCAAAAGAGACTCCGGACCTGTCATTTAAGAACATAATCACACATCTTTGTTTGGAAAGAAAAGTAACTTTCAGGATTCAGGTGTACCCTATATCTTGAGTCATAAATAACTACTAGATAGAACCTTAAGAAATCAGATTAAAGGGAAACGGAGGGAGTTTCAACATTACTATGAAACCCAGATCTATCAATTGATAATAAATTCAAGAGCTGTAGGATTATAACTATAGTTTCACATATACACAGTACAACATATATCTGAGTTCAGAGTCGATCTATTTTTATGTACAAATAATCAGAATCTTCAGGACCACTTTGCCCCCAATATCTTATTTTGCATGTGCCCAACCCAAAGATAGAGGGGGGGGGGGGGGGTAAGAGAATAGGCAATGAGTTCTATACACTA
Organism: Cardamine flexuosa; assembly: GCA_963555745.1. NCBI lineage: Eukaryota > Viridiplantae > Streptophyta > Magnoliopsida > Brassicales > Brassicaceae > Cardamine > Cardamine flexuosa. Next base: position 18,971,051 of record OY743215.1, read on the forward strand.
AATAATAACAAATAAAATTTTAACATTCTAAATCAGAAATCTGTATATTGGGAACTAATAGATGCTGTACATAGGAAAACAATTAAAAAACTTGAGAAAATAACATGACACCATCAAACTGCTTCTTTTGAATAATCATTTTTTAACGTTTACACATACTTGTGGAAGACTCTGAAGTTAAGCAAGCCCATAAACTTGAGAGACAGCATATTACCTTGTCCAATTCGGATAAGCTTTGTTAACCCATAAGCATAACGCCTTACTCTAGGTCGGTGCCCTTCCAGATCAATGCTTCAAAAGAAAATAGAGTGGGGTTCAGCAATTGTGGTACTAACAATGGGCTTCTACTATTTGAAAGTATAAAATCATAATGTTATGCATTTTCTAATAAATTGACAGTTACGTCCCCAAAATATGAACTCTTAGCTACTAATAAATGTCATTTAAGGCACTCATCATATGATAATTAGATCGTACTTGGCCTCCATGCTTAACTTTTTCCTTGTGCTTCCGGCTTTCGATAGTGCATGCTCAGCCTTCCCAAAAAAAAAAAAAACAGTAATCAGAAGTTAAAGGAAAGAGGAAAAATAAAGCGACTGGTGATACCTCATCCCAATAAGTACTAACTACATGCTCCAATAGCAACAAGCAAAATGAAGTTCGAAATAAGTAGCCAATTATATGCTATATAAACTAGAAAATTCAATAGAGGCAATGAAACTTGAGCACAGTCTCCTTCTTACCTGCTGTTTCGCTTCGTCAAAGGCCTCAACCCATTTCAGGGCTTCTCCAGCAGTAGCACAGGCAATCTGAAGTAAAGTTTACAGAGACAAAAAAAAATTTATGTGATGCACCCGGAACAGACAAACATATGTACCAGAAAAATCTAACTGTATTCAGAAATGCACTTTGGGGGTAAAAAAAAATGGTTTAGTATTGATCTTGACAACATTTATTATACAAATTCACTCTTTGGATCTTCAAAGTGTGCAAACACACAAAAACTCAGTTTCAGAGCGGAAAGCGTCAAGTCTAGTGCACATTTCCAAAGAAAAAGATCCAGAAACCAACATGTTTGCCAACACAAGGCTATTGCAAAGAGAGAACTTTAACTTACTTCTCCTTTTTTTGACTCGTCTAACCGATTATAGAACCTTATGACGTAGACATCCTACAAGATATAATAGAAATCAAATTAGTAAGTGTATTTTATCTCATACTTCCATTTATTAGAGCATAAAACTAACACGCAAGATAGGGAATAACAGATATGTAATCTACGCAGATTACAACCAACTATAGAAGCATAGATTGAAAAGTATTACCCCAAGATTATTAACTTTGCGACGTCCGAGCTCTTCAACCATCATTGTAGGGCCTATGACACCACGCCTTATAGGTTTCTAGACAGACAAAGAGGCAAAATGGATATAATATAATTAATTAACATGAGTCCAAGCTATTTAGCAATCTCCTAACAACACAAATCACAAATTCAACAAGAATTATCAAATGCAAAAGGAGGAAAAACATACAATGTCTGGGTTCTCGTGAGGATCTTTTTTGTACATCTCCACATATTTGCCTCTAATGTAAAGGTATCGGACATTACAATACTCATGCCCAATCTTATTAACACCCAAATGATACACCGATCCGAAATACTCAAACGTTCCTCCTTCTCCACCACTGTTACGGCTACTGCTACTGCTTCCACTATCATTAAGATCTCCCGAAAACCCAACTCTTCCCAGATTCCCGGAAACTTTCTTCTCCGATCCGTCGTCGGCAACAACTTTCATCGATCCCGGCGATGTCATCGCCTTCTTTTTAGGATCGATCAACACACAACAATTCCTAAGTAGCTCGAAATTTCCAAATTACGAATCAATCGATTTACAACTTTGGCTGTTTCATTCTCTGGGTCTGGGATAGTGAATTTTGAGAATCCACTTTTTTTGCTTCAATTATGGAGTTTGTTGGTTTGGGTCATTGATTCTGAGCCTACTACAAATTTATGTCGATCCAATGAACGTCCTCCACGTCAGATAAATATTGATGTTTGCTTTTACCATTCTCAGACTTTTTCATTTAAAGAAAAAATAAGGCAAGATAGTAACATTACCGGTTTGTCATTTAATATTGGATTCCTGATTTGGATTTATTTGGAGAGAATCAAAATTTAGAATGATTTAAGCTAATTTTGTAGAAATTACCGTAACAAATTTCAAGGAATTTTAATGGGTGATTGATTATTAATAATGGTTTTAAGATATTTGTTAAATTAAATTTTGAAATTAAGAGTGATAAAATTGACTGCTAAACCTTAAACATTAAAAACCTTAAGTATGAATATTGTTTTTTTTTTGGCGCTGCAAAGTTTTTATTATTCTATTCAAGTCTCTTTTTGCTTTTTTATCGAATCAGTATCACTGATAATATATTGAATTATGGTTCTTAATTTTAAAATTAGTGTCAATTTTTTTTCAGTTGTGAAAATTAAACCTCAAACTTAGATCTATATTGTTTTGATGAAACATAGCAATATTAGGGATAAATATCTCCCATCATATGTGGGTAAAAATATTAAATAAAATATAAAGAATGGGCCAATCCACTCATTATCAATTGATTTTGAGTTATTTCACATAACCACATAAAGAAAAACCATGTGTTAGCAAGAGTTGTCGAAACTCCCTTGTTGTGGTTGCTCGAGCAACAATTAGCTGAACTGCGAGGGTCAGCGTGCCAAGGATAGTGCTATACAACATCCTATCCTGGTGTTACAGATTGTGAAGAAAGGATTTTGTTAAGTCGGTCCCTTTGTGCTGACAGTGGATGCAGGAACTGTGTCGGTGTCATCGAGAAATACGTGAAGTCTATGTACTTCAAGCAGAGCACGAACTTGTTGTTTCCATGTGAGATAGTTTGAAGATGAGAGTTTCCTGATGGCCGACATGTTAACCGAGATTAGGTTGGTTTTGGGATCAGCTTCGTTGTACATAGTAGAGATCTCTGCAGAAGAGGAGGTAGTGATCGACATTACAGTAAAAAGAGAAGAAAAAAAAATAGTGATATTGTCGTAAAATAGAGAGGATACAAGAGAGAAACGAGAAACAAAGAGAAAAATAAATTAGAGGCTATGGATCGAGAAGAGCTTTGCTAAGTCTTTTAACCGTGTCCGTGGAAGCAGCTTCGTGAGAGCATCTGCCAACTGATCAACTAATCTGGTGTGCAAGACAAGAAGAACACCTTCCTGGACTAGCTCCTGAACAAAATGATAATCTAATGCAACATGCTTCATTCAAAAGCAAAATACCAGGTTAGCACTAAGATGTGTAGCTCCAATGTTATCACAGTAAATAGTCGGAGCTCAGCTAACATGACTGTTACAGACACATACTTAGACTTTGTCGATGATCGTGCACCTCCTTTCTGCTTCTGTGAAGACCACAAGATAATAAATGCATAGACTAATGTATTATTAAACTAAAAAAAATAAAAGAAGAAAACACAAATAAAGAAAAGAAATCCGGAGTGTAGTCCGGGTATTTATCTAGTACATATAATTTTTCTTTAATTGAAATGTTAGACTAGATTGAACATGCGGTACACCGCAGATCAATGTTTTCTTAATCATTGTAACTAATATTGTATTTTACTGTTAATATTTTGTGATCAGTTTTTTAGATAACCAATAATTTTTATATTTTGTTCGTTTAGTTTTTATAGTTATTTTTATTTTGGTATATGTAATTTTAATTCATTAAATTATAAATTGTTAGTGTTGCTGGTTAGTTGACGTATATATATATATATATATATATATATATCTATTTTAAATTTGTGTAAGTAGTTCTTATGTCCAAATCTTTCCTACTATGTCCAACGGGTTAGCGAGCTGGCCCAAATATTTGATTATTATACTTTAAATAATTAAAATATATATTTTTAAAAAATAAACAACTTACTAAATAGAATTATTTTTTATATTCTTTTTTGTAAATATTATAATTCTATACATAAAACTCTTTATATTTTGCGAGCCGACCCACCAATCCGTGGACAAAGTCCGATATATCCGCGGTCCACTATGGCTTGTTCATGATGTCCGCATTTTAATGTGCATAAAATTTTATGTACATGTCCGTCCTATGTCGGATTTACTTGTATTTATCCTGCATGTTACATATCCAATTGATATCTCTACCGAAGTGGGATATTGAGCACACACTTTTTCCTTATTGATATGAATAATATATGTTCGTTTATAAAAATTTGAATTACAATATATGCAGAAAAAAATCTAAAATTTTATTAATCATATGTATTATATAATAATTTAAAATAATTTGAAAATAAGATCAAACAAAAATGATAGGAGAATCATAATTCATATTTATTAAAATCACAATATTATATAAGAAACTGACTCTAGAGCAATATTAGATAAGGAAAATATTGTAAAGAATTAATCTTTATTGTTTATTTATAAAGAAGAAAAATAGATAAACTAAAATATGAGAGTAATTGAATATATAATAACAATTTGGTGTTTGAATACAAGAATAACTTATTTGTATTTCAATTTTAATAGTATAAAGATATAAAGATACAACATAATATGTTTTTTTTTAGCATGTATACTAAAGAAACACACACACACACAAAATAAAATAAAATGAAAACTAAAGTTAACAAAATTAAACATGTCAATTAATGAATATATACCAGGGCAACTCCTACTTTATTTAAAAACTAGGTTAGGACTCGTCCCTTAGTGTTGCTGAGGGATTGAGATATAGATTGTATTGTTGTACTTGTACATGTAGATTGCTTTCATCAAAGTGTAGGCTCTTTGATGAGATCTTATCATGTTCGGCTTATTTCCTGATTCTTAATAGTCAGTGTGTTTTAACTTTTAAATGATCATCTCCAGTTTAACTGTTCTGTTTTATAATCTGAAGGCTCGAGCTTTCTAAGTGTTGGCATTGTTGAAAACTGAAAAAAAACAGGACACAAAGAACAGAGAAAATCTCGAAATTTCACTTATATGAAACTGAAAGCAGATGGTGGTTCTTTAAATAGACATTAAAGCATTACAACAGAAAGACCGAACCAAACTCAAACTAAAAGTTTTCTAGCTCCTACGATGTAGGAAGACACACTCAACTTAGACTTAGTCACATTGACTCATTACTCAAACTGAAGCAGACATGAAACAGACCTGTTTCAAACCGAAGCAGACTTTAATTCTTCAGGCACTGCTTAGTTCTGAGTTCTGACTTCACTTTGTTGGAAATTCAGGTACCTATTACAAGAACTAGAAAACATTAGACTCAAAAATAAAGACCAAGTTAACATCAATCTAAGATAATGGGGAGATCTTCTCTTGACCCAGCTTGATCTTCAACCTCAGCAGGTTCACCACAATCATGGACAGAGTGATCACCTTTGAGTATAGAACTGGGGATAGCAGCAGGGTCTAGCTCGAAAGAAGAAGCTGGAACTCCCTCTTTTTCATTTCCTATCATTCTAAATGAAGGAAATCTGTGGGAGAATCTATTCATTTCCTCAGGTGAGATCATGAATGCAACGACTCAATGCTGCGCAACTTGTGTAAAAACCGATACAAATCCTTGAACTTTCCCTAATTAAGTTACTCCAACACCTATTTGATCATCAAAGTCGAAAAGAACTTCCACAAAGTCATACCTATAAGGAGGCTTGCGCTGTTTCTTCCAGTCTCTGAATAATGCCCAAGTTTCACCTTTTCTCGGATTCACCGCGATGAAGTTTCTACCAAATCTGATGAGAAAATGTCAAATGGCTTTTGATGGTTTCTGTAGTCCCCCATTTGAATCTCCCACAAGAAACACGAACAGAGTTCTCATCTTTAGGTTCCATCCAAGTCAGTTGAAGACTCGACTGAGACTTAGTAACTCTCTTGATCCGACCATAGAACCTAGGCATAGAATCTACATCATCATATAGTGCCCAGACTTGACCAACTGCGAAAGAGCTCATCTTCTTGGTGAAATCATTGAATTCAGAATCAACACATTTCAATTTTTCGGTATAATCCTCATCATCAACCCTATATTTAATCACACAAAGAAAAAAACAAAAAATTGAGCCAAGAAAATAAAAGCGAAAAACGAAAACGATGAAGACAAATGAAGACTCTCCAGGTTCCATGGATTTTGTTCCTGTTGCAAAGGAAGAAGAAGAAGGTTTTGGTTGAAAGACAACCTCAGATCTGCTTTTGGTTGAGACTAAGGGAAGAGACAGATAAATAGAATTGTGACTTGTTGTTTGTTACTCGAAATGGGAGGGATAATCAAATTTTGCTTTTTATATTTCCGTTAGACTCAGAATTTGAAAACTTTACTGAATATAGAAAGAGAGCAACGTTCTGATTTATTTTACCAACCGTTAGATAACATAGGTTTTGGCCGTTGGATTCGTACAGGATCACGAAGGGCTTGCAGATGAATAAGCCTATTGATCTTTTTTTCAATAGCCCATTACCTTTTAATGATATAGATATTTGGCCCAATAGATAGTAAACTTTTAATTTAGAAAACATGTAAAAAGTTGGAGGAATTCTTTTATTTATTTATTTACAGTTTGTAATAAACGAAAGCTATTACTACAATTTTCATTTTGATTTTAGTATTTATATATGTTTTGATATTGATTTATAATATAATAAATAGTCTAACAAATTAAGATTTATTCTATAATGAAATTTAGTTCATCTTAATTATTACAAAATTCCAACAAATTAAAATTAGTTAAATTTTAGTTTTACAAATTTACTTCCCTCACACAATGTGTGGGTTACCCAGACCCATAGTAATAATTATTATGCAAAGTGCATTTATCAAAAAACCTTTAATTGACAAATGAAATTTCATTACTAAATAACAATAAAACATAGATGAGGAAATGATAGATTTGTTGATGTAGGAACGTTTGTACGTTCTAGAAGTGTGATAGATGGTCGTTTAATCTACATTTGGTCGTACGAAACTCTCTATGGACTCAAATGGATGGATGATGAGACCGAGAGAGACCCCACACATAGGATGAGAAGCTATGTGATAATTAATATTGTACGAAACTCTTAACAATCAGCTTCAAGTGAATCCCAGCCACCAACCTATCTAGAACTCTTAAGATACAGTTAAACCTCTATAATTAATATTTGATTTATTAATAACTTCGTTAAATTAATAAAAATTTTATATCTAAAATGTTATTTTGACTCAAATATCACTTTTATAAATTAATAATCTCGATAAATTAATAAAATATTATAAAACTACATTGATCCCGATATTATTAATTTATAGAAGTTTTACTGTAAATAAAAGACAAGATTAAATAAATACTGAAATGCATGAAAATGTTGGTAAATTGAAATTACGTAAAAACAAAGAAACACAAGTCCTAATAAATTGCAAAATCTACAAAGGGAAACATAAATGTTCGTTTTCCCTTCTTTTGGGCTTAGGACTTTCTAACTCAGCTAAAGTCTTTCATCTCTAGTGAGTAGGGCTGGTGGTTCCGGGAATATTTTCTTTTTTCGCGGGTTTCGAAAATTTCTTAGGGGTTTCTTTCCTAACTTGGTGTTTAAGAAATTACTTTTGGAAGAGCAGCCCTAGTTTTCAAGAGAAACACGTCCGCCGTTTTCTGGATCTTGTGCTTTTGGTCCTCTTTTGGTGTCTGGATTCGGCTGTTTTCTGTGTTTCAGAGCACTGCTTAGTTTCTGTAGTGAAAGATGGCATACACGTTGGATAAAGCACTGCAGGAGATGTCCATTGAAGATGAGAAGCCGGTTAAGCTACGTAACATTCCGAAGGCTAGTGCGAAGATAAGGAATGAGTGTAGCATCATGGGGAGGCTATTGAATCCAGAGAATCAAAGGATGTCTGGTCTTATCCATGATATGCCACGACTGTGGAGAACTTATGAACGTTGTAGGGGATATGCGTTGTCGAACGAGCGTTTCCAGTTTGTATTTGATTCTGAATCAGATCTTCAAAAGGTGTTGAGAGCTGGGGCGTGGACTTATGACGACTGGAGTTTGGTGTTGGAACGATGGGTGGAGAAGCCACCGGTGGACTATCTACAGTTTTTACCATTATGGATTAGATTTTGTAACACTCCGGTGGAATGTTATGATGCAGATTCAATCATGGAGATCGGTGGATATCTTGGCCAGGTGTTGGAATTGGCTTTTGATCCGCTCAAGCCATAGAGTAAGGGTTTCATAAGAGCAAAAGTCTTGGTTGATGTTTTAAGACCATTAAGGAATTCAAGGGAGTTTGAACTGCCGACATGTAATATTGTTACAATTTGTTTTGAGTATGAAAGGTTACGAAAGATGTGTTTTCAATGTAAGAGACTCACTCATGATAAGTCTCGTTGTCCTTTAAACCTTCCTAACCGGCATGGTGATGCTACGGTGGGGGTTTCACAGGTCCTGTGTGTGAACAAGCCGAAAATCAGTAAGGACGACCCATTGTATGGTGTGTTAAATGATGATGAGGTGGGTCTTGATCCGGTATCTGGTCGCCCAAAAATTGTTGTTGAAGTTTTAAATGATATGAGGAATTATCTAATGGTACAAGATCCAACTGATAAGAAGGTCAGAGTAGAAAGGGTCAGAAGGTCTGTGAGGGATTTAGATGGTGATTTAGAAAGGACAGAAGAGGTATCTACGTTTGGAGACACCAACGGTGGTGGCTTCGGATGTTAATAAAGGGAAAGGGTTGGTGTATGAGTTTCCAGAGCCAGCGAATTTAGTCTCTGCTGGAGAAAAACTGATGGTTGCTGCGATTCAGGCTGCTCCTATTGTGAGGTTTGAGAGTAAGAGCAACGGAAAAACTATCTCTCCAAATTCTAAAACTAGGAACATGGATAGGCGCTCAACGGTATTCAGAGCTGGTACTGAAGGTGCCAGTTCGTTCGGGGCAAAGTCTCCCTTGTCAAAATATAAGCGTAGGCCTAGTAAGTGGAAGAGAATTCAGAATGATAAGCAGATGGTATTGGTCTATCAGGAGAAGAAACAAGAGAAGCTGCCAGATGAGACCACTCCGAAAAGGAAATCCTGTGAGAATGTAGAGAATGATGAGGTGGAAAAGACCGCAAAGCGGCGTGATTTAGAGGTGGTTCCAAATGAGGAACCGCCGAAGCAAATATGAGTCTAATGAGCTGGAATTGTCAAGGGGTGGGAAGCGAATTGACAATTCAAATAATAAGGGAAATGCGTCGTGATCATTTTCCAGATTTTATGTTCCTCTTGGAGACTAAAAACTCCAATAATCACGTGTTTGGTTTACAGAAATCACTAGGTTACGGTGGAGCCGGAAGGTTTTGAGTGGTGGGTTGGCATTATTTTGGAAAGAAGCATATAACGCGGAGGTGCTATTTTTGAATAAGCATATCATTGATATACAAGTCAAGTTGGGTTCCTTAAAATTCTTCATATCTTTTGTATATGGTGCACCCAAAAGAAGTTTAAGACAAGAAGTGTGGGATATGTTGGTGGATATTAGTTGTAATAGAGAAGAGACATGGTTAGTGATTGGAGATCTTAATGAGTTAGTAGACAACTCTGAAAAATTGGGTGCTCCACTTAGAGAAGAAGCCTCCTTTTTTCCTTTTCGCAACATGATATCTGACTGCTGTTTGCGTGAGGTGCCGTATTCAGGAAATAAATTTTCATGGGCTGGTAAAAAAAATGGTTATGACGTCCTATGCAGGTTGGATAGAGCTTTGGGAAACACAGAATGGTTTCAGATGTTACCAAGAGTTCATGGTGAATACTTGGAAAAGATAGGATCTGATCATCGACCTATCTTATTGAGATTTGCCAATAAAAATATGTCAACATCTGGGCGTTTTATGTTTGATTAAAGATGGTTATCAAAGCCTGGAAATAAAGAGATCATTGAAAACGTGTGGACAACCAACAATAAAGGAGGATCGAGTTCTGTTCTAGAGAATATAGCTGAATGTAGACGTGCTCTGTCTAAGTGGAAGAAAAGAGCAGATTGTAACTCAAAAAAGAAAATACAGAAGCTTAAAGAAAAGTTAGACATGGAAGGGAGCAAACTCAGTCCAGATACGCATGTCTTAAATGAATTTAAACAAGCGTTAGCTCAAGCTTACAGAGAGGAGGAAACCTATTGGAAACAGAAAAGCAAAGAGAGATGGTTAAAAGATGGGGATCAAAATACAGTGTTTTTTCATGGAAATGTGAACAAACGCAGAGCTTAGAATACCATACCGGCCTTAGTGAATTCAGAGGGCGTTGAACAAATGGCTGAAGGATCAAAAGGAGAAATTGCAGTGGATTACTTCCGCACGTTGTTTACATCATCTAATCCGAATCATGCGACGGATCTCCTAACCGGCATGATTCCGAGAGTTAATGATGCAATGAACAGAGAGCTTACTAAGCCGGTTACAAGTGAAGAAATCCGTGAAGCTGCCTTTGGTATTAAAAAGTAATAAAACCCCAGGTGCTGATGGTATGACAGGTCTGTTTTTTCAATCTTATTGGGATATAGTTGGAGACAATGTGGTTAAAGAAGTGAAAGGATTTTTCGAATCGGGTTCTTTGCCGCAAGAGTGGAACTTTACTCAGATTTTTCTTCTTCCGAAAGTGATGAATCCTACTAAGATGACAGACCTAAGACCAATAAGCTTGTGTTCAGTATCATACAAGATTGTTTCAAGGGTTATGTGTAGAAGGCTGAAGAAGTTTTTGCCAGAGATAGTGTCTGAAACGCAGGGAGCATTCGTTTCAGGCAGATTGATATCGGATAATATTTTGATAGCTCACGAGATGGTGCATGGGTTGAGAACAAATCCGAGATGCAATAATGACTTCATGGCCTTTAAGACTGATATGTCAAAAGCGTATGATCGTGTGGAATGGAATTTTTTGGAGGAGTTATTCAAAATATTGGGGTTTGATGGTATGTGGATAAAATGGATTATGGAATGTGTTAGGACGGTCACATACTTTGTTTTAGTCAATGGTCGGTCACATGGTTTTATTAAACCAGAGAGAGGGCTTAGACAAGGTGATCCCTTATTTCCCTTTATTTTCATCTTGTGTGCGGAAGCTTTGATTCATATTATGAAACGAGCTGAAGGAGAAGGAAGAATTACCAGAATGAGTTTGACTAGTGCGAGTCCTTCAATACAGCAATTACTTTTCGCCGATGATAGCTTGTTCCTTTGTCATGCTACCATCTTTGGGTGGTAAGGAAATATTGTTAAAATCAGTTGCTATGGCTCTTCCGGTTTACGGGATGTCATGTTTTAAGCTTACAAAGTTTCAATGTGAGAAGATAACAAGTGCCATGACAAGTTTTTGGTGGAATAATTGTGAAGAGAAGAAGAAAATTTGTTGGGTAGCCTGAGAAAAGATGTGTAAATCAAAGTTAGAAGGAGGCTTGGGTTTTAGAGAAATTGGGAATTTCAACCAAGCTTTGTTTGCTAAACAAGGATGGAGGCTGCTCACAGAACCTCATTCATTATTGTCCCGGTTGTACAAGGCTAGATACTACGCTAACACAGATTTTTTGGAAGCAACTGAAGGTCGTCGACTATCTTATGCATGGCATAGTATTTTGTTTGGAAGAGGTTTGCTGGAACCTGGGGTGATGAAGAACCTTGGTAATGGGCGTAGTACACGGGTTTGGTTAGATGACTGGGTACTAGATGGTAAACCCAGAAGACCATATAACAAAGGGACAATGAATTTAAGGCTAAGAGTATCAGACCTTATCACTTCTTTAGGGTCGTGGAACATTGATATTTTGAAGGAATTGTTTCCTATTGCAGAGGTGCACAAGATCATGTCTTTTCCACCGAATATAGATATGAACGATGAGTGGTGTTGGGCTTACTCTAAGGAAGGGAAGTACACTGTCAAAAGTGGAAGTTGGTTGGTGTCACAACCAATTGTTTGGACTGAACCTATCTCTGCTGAAACTAGAAGGTTAAATAAACTAAAGGCATCGATATGGAGTGTGAAGACGATTCCTAAGATACGTCTGTTTTTGTGGAGAGTTTTATCAGGGGCTTTAGCGGTTTCAGACTGTTTAAGAGCTCATGGGATGCATGCTGATCCTATTTGTCCCGTGTGTAAAATGTCTACGGAATCTATCAGCCATGTTCTTTTCAAATGTGACATCGCGGCACAGGTTTGGCGTGTGGCTAAAATACCCCTATTAAGATGGAATAGCAGCTACAATTGAGAATTATATGGATCATTTTCTAAAGTTGCTCAACTCTGAGGTTCGTACTGATTATCGTCAAGGCTTACCATGGATTCCTTTGGGGTATTTGGAAACAGAGAAATGGAAAAGTTTATGTTGGGGATGCACATAATGCGGATATATTAGTGGGTCAAGCACTAGAAGAAGCAGAGGAATGGAGATTGGCGAACGAGGAAGTGAATGTCACACACAAATTATCATCTGATGATGGTGGACAACATAAACGATGGGTGAAACCGCGACCTGGCACCATTAAGTGTAATGTATTTGTGTCATGGTCAAACCCATCAAATATGTGTGGCGGAACTTGGATTGGTAGAGATCACAGTGGTGAGGTGAGGTTTCATGCTCGTGAAGCGTTTCTTCCTATTCACAATAAGACTGCCGCAGAATTCAGAGGCATTATTTGGGCGTTTCAAAGTTTGTATGATTTACGTTGTGTAAACGTGGAAGCTTGGTCAGAGTGTGGAGCAGTGATAGAAGCCATTAGAAATCCTATTGATTGGCCTGGATCGTTTTAAAAAAGCACAACGAAGATTCCAGCATTGTGAAGTGAAGTTGTCCTCAGCTCAAGCAAATAAAGCTGCTAGGAAGATTGCTTTGAGTGTTACGAAGGAAGGTCGTTTCAATTTTTATCTAGCGGCCGGAGAACCGTCTTGGTTACAACCTTTGAGGAAGATCGACGATCATGAGAAGCTTTCTTGGTGATTGGTTTTGATTTTGGGTCTCAAGGCTCTGTGTGTGGTTTTAAATTTTTAGTTATACTCGTTTCTGTTTCTGAGCATATGCTCTGTTTTTGTTGCAAAACACTTGGTGGTCTTAGATGACAAAAAAAAAAAATCTACAAAGGGAAACATCTTTTATGAAGAGGAAAATACCATATTAGAAACATGAAACATGGAAAGTAACATTTATCTTCTTTTTATTAATCTCTCTGACTAACATTCTAACAAGGTGTCAAAAGATCATGATGTTACGAAACTTCGGCTAACACATGACGACGAGTTGAACTATAGTTCCAAATTAGCGGCCATCGGGAGACTGATCTGATGACCTTTTCTATAAAGCCAGAAAACGAAGTCCCCCGCCATTAGTGATTTGGCTTTTGAATGTACCAAAATGAAGTTACTCTTTTAGTTAATAAAATAATCACAAATTTATTTTCCCCAAATTTAGATTATCAACCTAATAAAAGAAGAAAATTATATGCAAAATGTAACAGTACATACACTCATCCTCTCGGCTCTCGCTTCCCTACTTTAAGACAACACGCTGCCTAGAAACCCCCTGCAAATACTCCCTCACATTCAGCTTTACGCAGACACACAAGAATCCTCATCTAAATTGCTAGTTAATGTTCCTTACCAGAATCCTGACGACTTCTTGCTTTGTTCCCTGAATGTGCAAAAACCTTCTCAATTACTGTACAGAAATGATCATTAAAGTTTGTTAAGAAGCATTGTTGGAAGAAATACCGCGATTTTCCGGAGAAGGCATCGTTGATTTGTTCAGGGGTTGGTCTTTCAGAGTACGTTGATATCACCACATATTTCTCCTTTCCATATTCCTCGGTCACTCTCTTGTAAAGCTCATACCGGTAAGGATAAGCCATCCTGATTATTTTCAGGTCAAATATTCAGAATTAATAGACTTTGATAACATTGTTTCTCTACTTCACAACCCAACAAATATACCTTAGAGCGCCCATAATTGGGTATTGTGTTCCCAAATAATAGAGAAGCCGGAATACATAGCAGTTGTCAAACGTTAAGGCATATTCAAGCCTTTGCTCCCTACCCATTGTCTGAGACACCAAGTAAATAATAAGCAACGTAACCTTATTTCTTATCAGATGATTAGAGAATCACTGTGTATGCTTACTTGCATTATGCCACTTGAAGCCGGTAAGTCCTGATGTATTTCAAACATGTAAACCCACAAGATATAACAATATTAACACATGGTTTTTGTATAGAAAACGAAAGAAGAAAATGTACCTTGAGACGAGGATTGATAAGTATAACTGGCCTTTTCCCAGCAGCATTAGTCATTGCTTGTAGATCCTAACATAGGAATCCAGTATATTTCATAAGATGAGGTTAATATGTTCAAGTGAATAACGAAATCTGGCATTTCAAGCTACTTACATCTATAATACAGTTCCCAACCGCATTTTGTGGAGCCACTAAGATGAACATGTCATCTTCTTCATCAACTTCTTTACCACCTGTCATCGCCAACGCAGATTTGTTCATATGTGCTAAAGAATTAAAGAGCAGGATAATGTGTACTCATTGTATCCGGACAAATATATCCAACACGATTATGCATCACAAATTTGATTATGACTAGTACACGCAATAATATTCTAAATATAGTGCAGTTTTTTTGTAAGATTCACTTGTTACTAAAGCCAGAAGACACAGGTTAAAAAAAACGTCAAGAGTTATTTATAGTTTTAACTTTTAAACATGGTATCCTGACAAGTACTCAGTTTCGGATGTTACCAATTGCACCAAGCTTGACGAAAGTTCCCAAAGTTTCATCATCACCCCAGTCCATATATTCTAAAATCTTTCGAGTGCCTGCCAACTGCAGTGGCATCCCAGCGACTGCACCTTCCCCCATTGACCCTTGAACACAAACCTATAAAAGAGGAAAGAAGCTGAGTTAACAAGAATTGCGAAAACAGTATCCAAGTGAGATCACTTAATCTTTCAAAACATGTCTACCTTCACTCTTTTGCCATCATCAGCGAATGATAAAGCAAGAACTCGAACAAGTTCCATCAAGGTCCCTATCCGGTAAACATCCTATGCATCACAAACACTCCTGAGTTTTAATAAATTTTATGAAGAAACTATATAAAACAACAAAGGAAATAAATTACTTACCATTTCAGGGTTTAGCTCAGGGATATTTATATCCACCTATTCATTTGTAACTGTATCAGTCCTAGGCCTGGGCAAAAAATCCAAAATCCAAAAACCGATCCGAAACCAATCCGAAAAATCTGGCTCCGAAACCAAACCGAATGAACTCAAAATCCGAATGGATTCTAAATTTCTCTATCTGAATAATCCGAACCCGAACCGAACTGAATTTGAATCCGATCGGATATCCAAAATAAATCCGAAATAACCGATATTAACTATACAATATATATAGTTATATACACTCATATTTTTTTTTCGATATTTCAGTTTTTTTTTTCCTTTTTGATTTATCTTTCTCTTTTCAATTCATATTCTTCTTGATATGTTCGGGTTTTTTGAATTTTTTGGATTTGTTCGGGTTTTGGCTAAATTTATTTTGGATTTTTCGGATTTGTTTTAGGTTTTGGCCGGATTTGTTTCGGATTTTTCGGATTTGTTCGGGTTTTTTGGATTTTTCGGATTTTAGATGCAAATTCAAAATAACCGTTATTATGTTCGGTTTTATATCGGGTTTTATAAAAAAATGAAATCCGATTCGAATCTGATTAGATCCGTTCCGATCCGAACCAAAATCCTGTTATAATCCGAACGGATTCATATTTTTCCTATCCGAGAAATCCGAAATCCAAAATCCGAAAAATCCAAATGCCCAGGCCTAATCAGTCCAATCCTTACTGAATTTTGAAATAAAGGTGACAAACTTAACATCAGACATTGCAAATAGATTTGTACAGTTCCTCACCCGAAGACGGCTGTTTCCATCCTTGATAGATCGAATTGTGGCTTGCAACACATCTTCATAGAAATAAGCCCTGATGTCCCTCGAATGTGGAATGTTATTCAATTTCGTTGGTATTCCTCTCCATTTATCCTGAAAAAGATGTTACATAACATAAATAAGAACAGTTCCAAATATACTTCCTGCTACTAACTAGCTTCAAAGAGAAGTATTTTTAAGGACCTGAACAGGCGATGCTTTATCTGCAAGGACCTGTTTCATAATTAACATCACTTGCATACAGAGATAGCCAAATCAAAGTTAAACAATAAGTAAAATGAGTAATTTAGTCCTCAAATATAATGATTTGACCATGAAATCCTCAAATATTCTAGAGCAATTCTTGAATCTCTTTTTCTATGTTAAATGTGTCCATCAAACTTAACCTAGAGTGTATTGTTTAGAATCCGTGAATCAAAATTCTAACAACACCAAAAAGATGGTTCTTTCTATGGCAACAAAGAGACAGATACTGAAGAAAGTATATTTCTAAATGACCTAAAGACATTACAGGGACCTAAATGTGTGACTACTTGCCAGTCTTTATCATTCTTTTTAACTGAATCTGAGATAGTAGAGTCTGGGTCTCCTCGAAAACCGCTTCTTTTGACCTGTTTGCATCAATCTGTGATCAAAAGAGATTAATACCAAACAACAAAGGCTAATGATGGCATCCCAATAATTTATAGAACCAAAACGGTAAAAGGAAAACAAATTGCCTAATACCTTGACCATAACATCTGAGTATGCAGAAATAATAGCTTCAGAATTTTCTTTGTATATTTGGAGACGTGCTTTTACCTTCAACAAAAGAAATTCTTGAGATTACGGTAGAAACTATTTTCAGAAGAAAGTAACAAGTCCAAAAGATTACCTTCTCCTCTGTATCATCAGGGCGTGTAACAAGTCTTTCTTTAATTTCATCTGATTCAGGAGGGTAATTTTTAATATGATAAATTTTTGCGGTCACAGGATCCAACCTTCTACCAACACATCTCTCGATTAGAATTTCATCAGGAACCTGTCATTCAGAATGGTACTGACAGTGAATATATGATATTACCTATAAAACCACTAGAAGAAATGGATACCTCTAATAAGAGAAAAATGTCAGGTTTGACGTTAAGTTTTTCGAGACTTTGTGCCTGTGCAAAACTCCGTGGAAATCCATCAAGAAGCCATCCACGCTCTTTAACATCTTCACGTAATAATCTTCCAGCAACCATCTAGAAAAGGTAGTAGAAAATATCAGAGGAAGAAATCATAGAAATAATACCTGAAGCAAGTAAGTTCAATCAGTACCGCGATAACAATCTCATCTGGAACTAAACTACCCGAAATCATAAACTCTTTTGCTCTCTTCCCAATATCTGTCCCAGATGAGACCTCTGCCCTCAAGAGATCCCCCGTTGATATGTGCACTAAACCAAACTGCATCACCAAGAGAAAAGACATATAAACATCAGCAACATAGGAATTCTCCCATACATGATTTTTGCCACATCAAATGTTTTATACGCATTATTCAGCTTAATTGATCATTTAAATAATTAAATGCATACGTTATCAGTGCCATATTAGGTGTTGATTAATACCATTGGTTAAGTTAAAACAATGAGCTTCTGGAATCTGAATAAGGATACCTTCTGAACAATGAGCTCACATTGAGTGCCTTTGCCTGAAGCTGGAGCACCCGAAATCATCACCTTCAATGGCTCAGCTATCGAACACCTAATCTATAATCCCAAATTCGCTATCAATTGTGAGTAATTGTATTGAATCAGTACAAGAGATCAAATTGATTGGAAGAAAAACCTGAGAATTAGTAGTGGAGAAGGAGTGGGAATTCCGGTGAGGGATAACGGAGAAGGAGACACGGTGGCGGTGGTGGCGGATTGGTGATCGTAAGAGAGGGAGAGAAGGAGACGATGGAGAAAGCGATGAAGTGGAAACACAGGAGCGAGACAAAGAGAAATGAGCATAGCTAAGAGATAGAGACGCCATTGTTAAATCCCTTCCTATTTGCTCTTTCCTTTGATCAATCCAACAATTTTTCTGGACTGAGAGATTTTAAGTTTTTAACGGCCAAAATTATAGGAAACTGAAAATATCTTCAAATGTTTTGTCGTACTCGTACTTATGAAAAGATTAATAATATATGATTCGTGTCAACAATTATTTGTGCTTTTTATTTTGACATGCTCTCTTTTCTGGTAATTTTTGGTAGAGAAATTTAAATAAAATGAGGCATTTTTTTAGGAAAATAACTAGTTTGGTCTCATTTGATAAGAAGTGGATAAAAGTATAGATAAAAACTTAGTTTATCAATAATTTGTAACATAATTACAAAAGGATAATTCTCAATTTTAATATCAATTTAAGTTTTAAATCTAACAATAGCACACACGATTCATTAGAACAGTTCCATTGATGGGTTATAGAGAGGTTTCAAACTAATATAAAAACTAAAAGAAAGAAAAAAATGGAAAGAAAAAGAGAGACTGTCTCTTAAATATGAGGAAAGAGATAAAAGAATAAACTAATAAAAAGTACAAGAGAGAGATAAGAACTGGTTCTCAAATGAGAAATTTTGAGAATCTCTTTGAGAGACTCTCTCACACATGTCAACATATTATTGGCTTTTATATTTTTTTATTAATTAAAATTGAAATAAATAATTAAAATTAAATTATATATAATAAAATAATATTTCTGAGAGATTTTGAGAGTTTCTACCCACTGCACATGCTCTTACAAATAAAAAAAACCTACATTACAGCTGTCTTATTTGTTTGATTTTTTACCAAATAATTAAATTTATTTATGTAATCAAATATCAAAAAAATATTAATATTGAAAATTTTAAGAACCTATTTAATATTTCATGTTGGAGGTGCTCTCAGAGACAAAAATAACATTTGAGCAAAAGTCATTTATACCCTTATTTTACAAAACAATACAATTTTTCAAAAATAGCACAAAGATCAATTTCTCTGTTTATGCGACGAATCTACGATGACGACGACTACAATAACGACTACAATGACGACGATGACTACGACGACTAGGACAACAATGAATACAACAACGACAACGACTAGGAAGATGACAATGACAGTGACTACGACGACGTCGGTCACGATGACGATAACGGTCAACGATGACGATGACGGTTACGACGACTATGTAGTTAAGTTTGTGAGCATGTAGCTATGTCTGGATCAGCTAAAGAGATTGGTTCCTGGAAAAATAAATCGCCTTTGAATTGAACTGAGAATGAATGGTTCACTTAGAGTAAAACGCAGGTCAAATTTTGGACTATAAATTTGTCACTGTTCAAAATGATGGTTCACTTTCATGGAAATCTGGTAACATTCGTCCCCTAAAGCTTCCAAATTTTGAAGTTTTCTCAGTTGTTTGTCGTTGGGATGCTACAAGAGAGACTCTTGATTTGCCTCAAGAGGTTGGTAATGGTGATGCTGGTGGGGATGAGAGATAACAACTATGTTGGTGATGAGAGAGTAGTGGGAAATGAGAATGGTGCGCAGCTTCAGAATAGTACATTGGGGGGACAATGGCAAGGTAAAGATGTGTCCTTTATGTGGTCTAATGAGCATGGCCAGCTCTTAAGATGATTGAAGGTGATCGTAACTCTAAGAACTGGTGGAGAAAGGTATATATTTTTAATTGGATGTGTACTTTTAGTTAAAGCTTGGGAAGAATGAAGCATCTCTTATTTTAATGTGTTTTATGTGTTCTAGCTTGAAATGGTACACAAGGTTATAGTTGGGAGTACTATTGATAGGGAGGAATGATTGATGCAAAACACACACAAAAAGAGATCACATTTATTGAAATTTAAGAAGGATTTAATAATATTTAGGAAAAACTCATTGAAATTCAGAAAGGCCTTCATGAAACAGTTTTTGTTTGAAGGTTCCTCTTTTCTTTTCTTTTTATATCGTAATCTATCGTTTCTTGTACATGTAAAATTTGAAATCTTCATGTGGTTTGATGTAAATTTTTGCAGGAGAGATTTGAGGAGCATACAGCAAGAGCATCGTTTAAGAGACTGTGCTAAGTGGAGTGGCTTATGCTGAAAAAGTGGTGAATTTTGAGAGTGTTAGCACAATTGGATTATAAAGACAGTTGTTACCATGTTGTTTTATAGTTGTTACATATGTTCTGGAATTTCATTGTTTATGAAAATATTTAGGAATCAGTTACATATTTTAGGAATGATTTCTTAAACATGAAGTCTTTTAAATTAGAACAACTTTATAAAAAAACTTAAGACAATGAAATATTTAGTAACATGCTTCCTAAAACAATGAATCCAAAAAGTCTTCCTAAAAGTATTTAGGAATCATTTAAACATGTTTCCTAAAACAATGAAATATTTGATAACATGTTAATATAAAATATTAGGAAGGGTTTCCCAAAAACAAATAAATGCTTCCTAAAATCAAAGAAATGCTTCCTAAAAACAAATAAGCGCATCCTAAAAACAAATATATGCTTCATAAAAATAAATAAATGCTTCCTGAAACAAATAAAATGCTTCCTGAAACAAATAAAATGCTTTCTAACATGTCAATATAAAGTATTAGAAAATGTTTTTTAAAACAATGACATGCTTTCTAAAACAATTATATGTTTCCTAAAGCCATGCTCCTAAAACAATGAAATATTTCATAATATGTCAATATAAAATATTATGAAGGGTTTCCTAAAACAAAGAAATATTTCATAACATGTCATTCCTTCCTAAAGCAATGACATGCTTCTTAAAGCAATGACATGCTCCTAAAATAATGAAATATTTCATAATATGTCAATATAAAATATTATGAAGGGTTTCCTAAAACAAAGAAATGTTTCTTAAAAACAAAGAAATGCTTCCTAAAAACAAAGAAATGCTTCCTAAAACCAAATAAATGCTTCCTAAAAACAAATAAATGCTTCCAAAAAATAAAGAAATGCTTCCTAAAACAAATGAAATGCTTCCTAACATGTCAATATAAAGTATTAGGAAGTGTTTTTTAAAACAATGAAATGCTTCCAAAAACAATGATATGCTTCCTAAAGCAATGACATGCTTCCTACAAAAATGACATGCTTCCTAAAATAATGAAATATTTCATAACATGTCAATATAAAAAATTATGGAGTATTTCCTAAAACAAAGAAATGCTTCCTAAAAATAAAAAAATGTTTCTTAAAAACAAAGAAATGCTTCCTAAAACAAATAGAATACTTTCTAAAAATAAATAAATGCTTCCTAAAAACAAAGAAATGCTTCCTAAAACCAAATAAATGCTTCATAAAATAAATGAAACGCTTTCTAAAAACAAAAAAAATATTTCCTAAAACAAATGAAATATTTCCTAACATATCAATATAAAGTATTAGGAAATGCTTCCTAAAACAATGAAATATTTCATAACATGTAAAATATAAAATATTAGGAAGTGTTTCCTAGAACAAAAAAATGTTTCATAAAAACAAAGAAATGCTTCCTAAAACAAATGAAATACTTTCTAAAACAAATGAAATGCTTCCTAACATCTCAATATGTAGTATTAGGAAATATTTCATAAAACAAAGAAATGCTTCACAAAAACAAAGAAATACTTTCTAAAAATAATGAAATGTTTCATAACATGTCAATATAAAGTATTTTTGATAACATGTCAATACAAAATTAGGAAGGTCTTCCTAAAAGTTTAGAAAGACTTCCTAAATTTTTTATTTGATCATATAGTAGATTAACATACAATTTAGGATAATGCCTAAATATAGAAACATTATTCCTAAAAATTCTAAACAAATTAGGAAGGTCTTCCTAAAAGTTTAGAAGCACTTCCTAAATTTTTTATTTAGTCAAGTAGTAGATTAACATACGATTTAGGATAGTGTTCCTAAATTTTAGAAGCATTTTCCTTAAAAATTCTAAAGAAAGTTTAGAATTTATAAACTTTTAACAATCGATCTTCTTAAAAGTTTAGAAAAACTTTCTAAATTTATAGAAATCAACATACAGTTTATGATGACATTCCTAAATTTATAAGGATTGTTCTTAAAAATTCTAAAAATTTTAGAAATGTCTTCCTAATTTTTTTAGAAATACTTCCTAAATTTATAGAAAGACTTCCTAAAATTTTAAGGATCATTCCTAAAATTATTTAAAAAAAATACAAAAGTCATGCTTTATTATGCAAAAAATGAAAAACTCATTTTTTGGAAGAATCTAAAAGAAATGTTGACTCTGACCTTATTTTAGGAGCTTCGTTCACTCTTTATACTAACCGGGAATGAAAAAAGATAACAACAACAGACAATAATGTTACCAAAAAACTAGTTTACAAATGCAATTCTATATAAATGATCACGAGACTAAATGCTAATCTTTACTTTGCTGAGTGAATGAAACCGAAATGTTTCCAACAGATGACCCGCAAGCCAAGGATAGTCCGAGGTCATAAGGAGGCCACGCAATGGAGTTGACTGGAGATTTGTGATCAGTGAAAACATGAGCTTGGGTCCATTGGTTTTGGTTGCCTTCTTACCAGAGTATGACTTGACCATCATAGGAGCATGAAGCAAGGATTGATCCAAACTTTGGGTGAGCCCATGCGACTTCCCAGACAGGACCACGGTGGCCAGTTAATGTAGCTAGGTGCTGCAATCCACCGTTGTTGCTGACACCAGTTATCTTGATGGTGCAGTCAGATGACGCAGTTGCAATTCGCTTTCCATAGTAATCCATTTGCACATCATGGACAGTGTCTTCATGGCCCGTTTCAATCTTCTGACCTGGCAGGTTCCGAAATGATTTATCCCTGCAAAAACGTAAAGATCCAAAATTGTTGAATGAGAACTTCTGTGAAGAACAACACACACAGCACAATAGCTTGTAAAACAAAACTCATGGAAGAAAATCAGACATCATTGACTATAAGCTTCAAAAACATCTCACTTCAAATGGTTGTGAAAACATGCAAAAGCTCATTTCCTATATGTCACAATATCTTCAATGCTCGTACATAACGAGTATCTATAAGAAACAGTAGCACCAGAAGCAAGATACATTATAACACTTTAAAAAACAAACGCACTTGGCACCAGAAAAATCTATAGACTAAGTGATTATCAGCTTTTTCCAAACACATAAGCTACACTACTGGAGTAGCTAAGAACACAGAAAACCTAATAATCCGAAGGAGTAATTCGCAGGTGTTTATGACAACATTGTTGTTGTTCATTGCTTCCGAGAGAAACGTTGCAATCTTGTTCGTCATGTCTGTGTTGTCAAATTCATCATTTCTGGATTGATTCAAACTTTTAGAAAAAATTCAAGAGCCAAATTTTATAATTATCCACTGATACAATGCAAACAGACATTCTCGTTCATTGCCGCTCTCATTGGATAAATAAAAACAAGTAAAATCTGAACCTAACAGTTGAAAAATCTAGAAATGTACAGCCTAATACATGATTGATCACATAGTAATTATACAGATTTGTTTCAATTTCCAGGGAATTCTCAGCATCGAGAGCCAACAAATCGTATACATGCATAATGAGGGAAGATGATTTGATGCTTAATTTAACACAGAGGAGAAGAGAAACGAACCAGGAATCAAGTTCGGAAAGCTCAGGAAATCAAGCTTGTAATGACGGCGGCGATGGTAAGCTTTGAACGGGTGATACTAGTACAACGCATCATAGACTTCTCTACCCCAATCTCCGTAGTGACTGAATCATCCATTTCTTCACCTCCATATCAAAATTACTTTCGATTCCTTCACCTCCATCATTCTTATGAAATTGAACCAATTTTCAATCGCAACAAGCGTCAACCGGAAAAAGATAATTAAAGAAATAAATTAAATGCTATTTAAAATAAGCATTTATAAACAAGGTTAAATTTTACTTTTCATTAAGCCTGGACATTAAGGGTAACCGGTCGGATAATCACGGGTAAGGGTAGGATAAAGGTAATAGGGGTATCAAAAATCATTACCCGAAGCATACATTTACAAATAAGGGTCGGATAGTCGCGGATAAAAGTAGGGTAAGGGTAATAAAAGTAAGAAATTTCATTACTCAAATGGATAATTCATATAACTAAAATATTTATATGAACGGATAATTTAGATAAAGTAACTAAACTATATTTTAATTCAAAAAACAAAAATCATTATCACGTACCAATCCAAAAACTAATACTAAATTTCAATTCAAAATTTACATCTAAAACATAGTTTTAATTAATAAGTCAATTCTAGATATAAAATTTATATTTATTAAGTAACTTTTACTTTAAATATTTGTGAAGATGATATAAAAATAAGAAAACAAAACAAAATAACTTTGATATGCAAAATATTTAAAAATATTAACTATCAAATGCATTATTTTACATAATCGTAAAAATGTAATTACCCTTATGTGTAATATGGGTATCGTGGGTAATATCCGATCCGTATCCGTACCTGAAATAATAAAATTTTGTTACCCAAACGGGTAATTACGTCTACCCTTATCCAAAATATTTGTAATTAAGGGTTGGGTAAGTGTTGGGTCGGGTGATCCGATCCGAAGTGCCCAGGCCTACTTTTCATAGCAATGAAAATGCTATTTAAAGAGCAACTGTAATTGAGTGCTATTTGTGACTAAAAAACTTAATGTAGTGCTATTTGAGAGAATTTCTCATTAAAAAATGTCATTAAAGTTTTGTTTTTAAAACTATTAAATAAATTTATTCTTCAAATAAAAAACTTTAAAAGGAATAAATAATAATTTTAAACAATGAAAAAATAAAACTTTAAATAAAAATAATAATTTTAAAAATGAAAAAATGAAACTTCTTTTTAAGAGTTATACATAATAATAATTAAAATAGAAGATTTTAAAGAAAAAAATGAAAGTAAAAAAAAAAAGTCTTTAAAAATAATAGTTTTTAAAATCTATCATAATTCAAAAATATCTTATTCCAAAATAAAATTTATAAAAATAATTTAAAAATATCTTACATAATAAAAAAACATCAAAAATATATCTTATTCAAAATAACTAAATTATTAACATAATTTAAAATAATTTAAAAGTATCTTACATATAAATATATATATATATATATCATATTTTCAAAAATAATTAAAAATATATAAATATAACTTCAAAATATCTAACATAATTGAAAAATATATATTTTATAAAATCTAGCAAAATTCAAAAACATCTTATTCAAATAACTCGGTGGTAACGTTTCAGATCTGCCACAACATGGTCAAAAATAAGTAGGGATGTCAAAATGGGTCAAAACCCATGGATTGACCTGGACTACATATTATTTTAATGGGTTTGGGTTGAATTTTTATATCCATATAAATAAATAGGTTATCGTGGGTCGATCCTAATGGATTTGTGGGTAAATCCATTTGGGTTATGGATTACCAATGTGTTTTACTATTAAAACATAAATTTATTAAATTTATAATACATATGTAAAATTTATATTTATAAAAATATATGAAAAAATAAAATATATAAACTCTAAACTTTAAAATTATTTGTAATTGTAGACAATAAAGTGGAAGATGAAATCAAAGAATCGGATGCATCAAAAGAAGATTTAGGTATTATTTATTTATTTTTGGTTTATGGTTTTATTATTTTATGGTTTTATTGATTTGTGGTTTTAAGATTTTATTATGTTTTTATTTATTTTGATAACTAGATATTTTTATTTAATTTATTATTTGGATATTTTTGTTAGTTTTATAATTATATGGTATGTTTAAGAAATTTTTAGTTATATTTAATATATATGGATAACCCATATAACCCATATAACCCATTTAGCCCAGTGGATTTATCAATTATGGGTTTTGATATATAAAATTATGTCCATAAAATAAATGAGTAAAATCGAATAACTCATATAAATCTCGAACCCAGATAGATTTGAGTCAAGTTGGGTCGGATTACTTATTTTGATACTCCTAAAAATAAATATGCAGTGACAAAGTTAACCAAACAACTCAATTGTGTAGTGCACAAAGTTAGCCAAACAACTACACAATAGATCGTACATCTTTGATTTATGTTGTACACCATATATTAGAGTGCACACCAACGTTTGATAAGTGTATACCGACTTCTAATAAGTATACACTAACTTCTGATATATATAACATCTAATACGTATACATCCCAGATGTTTGGTCATACATTTCTCTCTTTTCTGGTACTCGTATTCTTTTCTTTTTTATCCCCTACATTTTTATTTATTTTTATCTTTATATTTCTCTTTTCTTTTGGTCCGTACATTTCTCTCTCTTATTTTATTTTCTTTCAATTAATATTCTAACAAATAAAGGTGAAATATACATTTAATCTAACAAATTTTAAAAAACTACCCAAAAACTACCTCATTCACAAATTTAAAACTTAAAACTACCTAAACTATCACTCCCCAACGTGTTAATGCTCTTCGAGTGTAATCTATAAAGTAAAACAAAACCAGACGAAATCAAAAATTAATCTTAAATGTTAAGAAAAAAATAAATAACATTTCAAGTTTAGACTTTAGAGGCATTACAATAAAAAGATGCAAGAAGATGAAAAAAATACAAAAAGAGGAACAAAACAAATCTTCCTACACGAAACGACGAAAATGAAAAATTTGAAGCTTCAATATGACACAATAAACCCTTACACTTCCTTGTTTGGAGCAATTGAGTGACTTCATTGATGCCTTTGCTTAATCGATATCAGTTCTCTCCAAAAAGTTAAACAATCTCTCTGAGCCGTAAAAGCCTCTGTCCGATCCTTAATCAAGTTTCACCGACGAAAACAAGTAGTGCACGAACCAGAAGGAAGAGAGGAAACCAATAGTACCTGTTGCGAGCATTATAGCCAAGACCATAAAGAGAGAGTAACCAAGATAAAGAGTCGCTGAAACAGGTCCACTCAAGCTTTTGAGGTCGAAGACGAGATAGTTAATGGAGTATATGAAGATGTAGATTGCAACCGATCCTGATGCAAAGAAGGATTTCCACCACCATTTATAGTCTTCGACACACAGGTGCATGTATGTTAGCACTAGGGAAACCTCGGCACAGACTACCACTAGTAGGATCAAGACTACAAGAAGGAATCCAAAGACGTAGTAGACACGGCCCATCCAGATACTGGACATGATGAAGAAAAGCTCGATGAAGAGGGTCCCAAATGGAAGTGTTCCAGCACCAAGAACTAGAAGCCATGATGGGTATTTCTGAGCTGGGATTTCCCGGGGAATTTGGTTGGTTCGAACTGGGAATTCAATGTGAGGAGCCTTGGCTCCAAAGTAACCGCCGATAAGAGTGAGAGGAACCGAGATGCAAAACCACAGCAGGAGGAGGATGACAAACAGAGAGAAAGGAATAGCTCCAGTACTATGGCTACCCCATAGAAGGAAGTTGAGCGTTGTAAGGATCAGAAACGCGATACCCGGGAAAAAGCAAGCAGCTTTCCATGCAACAGAGATCCATCCACGGTGCTCGCCACAGCCAATCGTCCTCCAGAGACGAACAGCAACATAACCAGCAGCAATGCCAAGAATCATGTAGAAGAAGAGCATACCCGTAATAAGTGTTCCACGTGAAGCCGGTGACATGAACCCAAGAGCAGCAAACAAAATAGTTACAACAGCCATTCCAAGAATCTGAACTCCATCACCAACCATGACACACAAAAGCGAAGAATTCGATGGAGCACGGAAAACATCACCCACAACAAGCTTCCACCCAGATAACTCTTCATTCATCTGAGCTTGAGCCTCCTTGTCAAGCTCCTCATACCGAGTCAAATCCCGCCTAACAGTTCTCAAGAATATCACAAGAACTATACCAGCCAAAAAAGTGATTACCATAAGAGAATTCAATATCGAGAACCAATGAACCTTTGAACCCTCCATCTTCAAATACGCATCCCATCTAGATGGCCATTTGATATCACTCTCCTCAAAACTAACTTCATACGAAAACACAATAGACTGACCTTCCTTGACAGACATAGACACACTAATCGAATCACATTTAATCGGAGTCGTATATCTCTCATACATCTTCAACTTCTTAGTCGAATCACCATTATGAGCAAAACTACACGGAACAACCTCAAACCCAACAACCATATACCCAGGCACATCATCTGCATTTTTCTTCCCAACAGTAGGAATCACCTCAGCGGCATCACCAGTACCCATCACACGAGCCACATTCGCAGCCTCTTCATATTTATGAACAAGAACCTTAAACTTCAAATGGTTAAACACATAATAAACACCTTGAACCTTAATCCCAACAGGATACCCAGTCCACCTCAAAACATACCCATCTTTCTTAGAATACCGAATCGCCGGTAAATTATCAAGCATAGGATTAACTTGATACATCTCATCAATCCTCTTCTTCAATAGCTTAAAACTATCAGCAGACAACTTATCAGTCTGACAAAGAAAGATCTCACTCTCATTCTTAAACATTTTAAACCTATACGGCGAATTCTCAATCCGATCTCCCATTAAAAGCTCACCTAAATTCTCAGCACTATCCTTAATTCCTTCACTGGGTTTACAAAAGGGTAAACTATAATACGTGAAAGGCAATTCAGTTTCGATTGAAGTGAGTGAATTCACCTTCACATTCAAGTAATCACCAATCTCATACTTATGAGGATAGCTCCCTGGAAGGTAAAAACCAAAACTTGATTGAACCACCGACAAAATTACAACGACCCAGATCCCAAATCGATCCATTGAGCTCATATCTGGATAAATTAAGAAAACAAGCTTGTTAGATCTGAATCGATACAGTGTAAGAAGAAGCTTTTAGTTAGATCTAGAGCTTTAGCTAGCTCTTCAATTCGCTACAGAAGCAACAACGTAAGATGACAAATGAGGAAATTAGGGTTCTGATAAGTGAGGGAAGAGATCGGGACTTACCAATTTCGGGGAAGAAGAGATTTGGGTGTGAAGAAGTGAGATTTTCTCGGTGAAGAAACGCATGAAGATGAAGCGAGTCAAATTGATTAGCGTTTCAGACTTTAATACGAGGAGTGATAATAAATCAACACCGACGCATGTTTAAACTGTGGCTGGACGAAATTATCCCTGCCAGCCATATTACACCGACTAATTGTACCGTCGGTTTTGTTTATTTTACAGTTGAAACTTGGTGATTTATAATATCCTTGGCACAATCATAGTTAAGGCTTTGAATAACTGGTCAGCATACTAGTTTAAAGTAGGGTTTTCTGCTAAATAATTATTAAACTTATTAAATTTTGTAAGAATAACACCTATTTCAAAACTGTGCAAATAGTAAAGTCGACGTGGCACCGCTATATAGCCCAGCGTGTATCGTCGACGTGGCATTGTTATCTGCTGTTAAAAAACTAACAGAGGATTGAAAACGACGTTGTTTTGCATCAAAATAACTACATGATGTTTATTTTTTTTTGTTAAAAACAACACCCATTTATCTTTTATTATTTATTTTTATTTAATATATTTAAAAAGAAAAAAAGAATTAGCTTCTTTTTTTTGGTTCGTTGTTCTTCCTCCTTTCCTCATATATTTCTTAACTCTGAAATTTTATTGAAAATCAACTGAAAAAACTGAAGTTAAGATAATCTATTTTTCTTACAATGAAATCAACACACCCAGTCTTAACACGTCAAAGCAACAAAAATTATACATGGATCCTTCCTTAAAAAACTATTCTGAAGAATCTTTAAACTTAGAATCTCATATCAAGTAAAAGCAATGCTATAAGTTTTCTATCTACCAATTCGAATTGAGAGCAATTATATAGATACATACACTAAATCCCTCTCAAACACATATACAATAAATTAAAAATCTGAAATCTCTATGTTAATATAGGAATGAGAGTAAGACTTTTTGAAACAAGCTAACCCATTTTTTTTTTTCAGAAAATAATATTCCCATAAATATTAAAATTCCTCAGCACGACTAGATTAAACAAGTAACGAAACCACATTAATTTAATTAACTCAATATAATAAATATCAACTAACAGCCTACATGTTCACAAACAATTCATCACCATAAAACAATACCAGCAATAAAATAAATAAACAACAACCCCTGGTATGTCATCCCCTTTCTGCAGCCTTGGTTCCACGAGCTCTAGCTAGCTAAATTTTTTCTGCATCATTACGAAGAAATGCATTAGTATTTAATAAATACTGAATGAGGCGATCAACCCGTCTCACAGCTATACACACAGGCCAACAAATAGTTTCTTAGCATAATAAATATGTTTACAGAATTCAGCAACCAACACATCAACAATTTTATCAATTAATTAATTCTAAGCAATTAATTAATTAATTTATTTCAGCAAAAATTTAGCAATAACTTCATATATTTAATTTCAACAAATTTTCAGCAATTTATTTCAACATAAATTAATTCCAGAAATATTCGGCAATTTAATTCACATCAATTAATTAATTCTCAGCAATTAATTAATTAAAATAATTCATCACAAAATTAAACTCAACAAATACATCAAATAAGCCAGTTAAGAAAACATCACATAAACCCTAACACAATTATATGGTTTCTTAAAGGTTATAACAACACAACCACAACTCCTCATTCTCACCCTTCAGCCAATCACACTTACGAAACATCATTCTAACTAAATTAAAAATATCTGGAAAATAACAGAACAATCAGCCTCAAAGATTGAGTCACGAATCAAAATCTAACCGTCCAATTCCAATCTGTACCGTTGAACCTCAACCCCTAGATGTCCTGAAGCTAACCTCAAAGTGTCGTGATGATCTGACTATATATGAACTCACGATCTCTCTTTCAATCCACGTTGGTCTAAATCGTGTCTTAAACAGAGAACCTCAGAAAAATGGAAATAACTTTTAAGATATCAACTCAAATCCAAATCCGCAAAGTGGTAAATTTAAGTTTAAGGCTTAGCTAAAACTCCATAAATTTTCGTTACCTTTAGAAACGATCTGCTATGTCGAACATAATTTCTACCACCGCATGTCAGTTCTGTCTCCATCTCCCTTCATCAAAATTTCATCCTCCTCCTCTCTCATAAGCAAGTATAATCGTCCAGCCTCTCTTCTCTAGTTAGGTGGCCACGAAATTAGAGAGAAAAAGGCTAGGGTTTCTTGCCATTTCAGCATTTAAATAGGCTTACGGTTTATTTCTGGTTTATTTAAATCAACCAGAAAAATTAGAATTAAACTGGTAATTACTTAAACCCCCTTTGTTTAATATTAATCTAGAAATTCACCCTCCCTAAACCAAAAACTGGAATTAACCCACTCTACTCCTTAATTCCGACAGCATAAAACCGATCCTCGATTTTATTTCCTTAACCAACTTCCGTCATATAACTCTAAATTTCATTTCCGGAACACGGGTGTTACACTTTTACTGAGATTCAAGCAAGCAAGAATGAGATCGTGAGAGGAGGAAGGAGCCGCAAAAAATCAGAGATCTCTACAACTTCATCTCCCTGATTCTGTCAACGAGGATCTGAAGTCGCGCCTCTTTTGATCGGACCCGACGACAACGTTCTTGCTTGATCCGGATCTGGATCTGACGACATTCATTCAAAGCCATTGATGATTTGATTCATGTTTTTGTATAATCTCTTCTCTATGAAATGTTTATGCCTTCCATTAAGGGATGAATCAGAGATGTGTAACTTAAATTTTGTCTTTTTCCCTTTGGAAATTGTTGAATCTCTATCATTTAACAAAAAATCCAGCAAATGATGAACCCTAATTTTAATTTTCCCCAGATCGATTTCAGTTTTGTTTCAGATTTTTCAGCATCGTTCAAGAGACCAATGAGATTAATAGAAGAACAGCCTCCACCAAAATGCTCCTTGTCTACTTCAATTTCTTTTTTCTTCGTGATGATTTCATTGTAAAAATAGATTATCCCAAATTCAATTTTTAGCAATTGTAAACACAAAATTCTTGACACAAGAAAAACACACACAGAAATCATGTTATTTTGATTAATAAGAACATCATGTAGTCTAATATAAAAACGACGCCGTTTTCAATCTACTGTTAGTTTTTTAACAGCAGATAACATTGCTACATTGACGATACACGCTGTGGTTATATAGTGGTGCCACGTTGACTTTACTATATTAATTTGCACAGTTTTGAGGTGGATGTCATTCTTGCAAAATTTAATAAGTTTGATGGTTGTTTAGCAGAAAACCCTTTAAAATAGTATGACCATAGTGATATTAGTGATAATTTCTCTAATAATAATAATAACAATAATACAGTAGAATCTCTATAAATTAATACTCGACAAATTAATAATCTCTCTAAATTAATAAATTATCTTGGTTCCAAGTTGGACCAATGTAATAATTGACATATTTTGATAAAATAATAAGATAATAATATTTTTGAAATCTCTATGTAAATACATGGTCATATTAGTAACATAAATTAATAATCATATAAATTTATTGTACATATATAAGAAATTTTAGTGAAATATGATTTTAGTTTTGTTTATTTATTCATAAATTTGTAACTTTATTGGAGTTTATGTCTACTAATTCTTAAAATATCAAAATATATGATATTATTTTCTCAAATTGCATCAAAATTATTTAAAATATATATATACACAATGATTATTTCCTAATGTGTAAATATAGTAAAATATATCGAACTATTGTCATTCATTTTTCTACTTTCTATATAACATTTTCTAAAATTTTAAAAAACCCTCTAGAAATTAATAATTATTAATTTATCGATAAATTAATAAAATTCTCCGGTCCCAAAATTACTAATTTATAGAGGTTTTACTGTAATCATATAGATAATCTTTACTTTCCATATTTTATATATTTTAATTAAAATGAAAAAAAAGAAAATAAATAAATAATCAAATAGATAATATTTAGTTTTCTTTTCTAAATATATATTTTTAAACATGTATTTAAGAAAATATAGATGTTTTAAACTTAACCTCAAATAAATGTTTAAATTTTATTCATTTAAATTTATAATGAATTAGGTTAAATTTTTAGATGATATATATTTTACGACATTTTGTATATTTAATTAAATATGTATCTGAATTATTATTTTTAATAAAAAAAGAAACCCAAAAAGGTCAAGAAATAAGTAATTAATAAGATGACTAAAATTTCTATTTTTCTAATACTCATTCAATTTTATTATTTCTACTAAGCCTTTTTCAAATATAGATATTTAGATTCCAATATTATTTAGAATCAATAAAAATTTATATGGTTTTACCAAAATTTGTTTTATTTACAGTGTTAATTTTTCAAGTTTCATTTTTTCCTACTACATTACTAATATCGTTTTTATTTACTTTTATTTTTATAGTATAAAATATGTATGGATATTTTTTGATATAATGCATATTATTTTGATAGAATTTGTTTACTTCAATTAATTTATATGGAGTATATATGAAGTTAGATTAAGAGTTTAATATGATTGAAGATTGAGTAAAATTGTATAGCAAAATTAGGAAGAAAAGCTTATTTAATAAAGAGTTAATAACCAAGAACTTTCTGATATTTTGGTTAATTTTGGGTATTTTAGATATTTGATATAAAAGAATAATTGATATATTCGGGTTTATAGTTGTAGGATAATTGATTTATGTCAAGTCTAAATATTATTACAATTTTTGGATATACAATTGTATTTCAAATATTTTGGGTATCCATTCAGCTATCAGTTCGGTTCAGTTTAGGTTTGGTCTTTCAGATATAAAATTATATTATCCATTTGGATTTTTTTCCAGGTTAATACTCTTTTTTGGGTTGGATTTGGGTTAGTTTATTGGGTTTCAGATATTTTGTCCATGCTATCTAACATGGTGCTCAAAAAAAGAAACAACAAGGTGGAACCAAAAACTTTTAGATATTATATAGATTTTAATATGTTTCTAATAAATTTTAATATATAAAGTTAATTAATTTATTCATGTAAAAACTAAAATTTTGTAAATAACTATTTTCTGTAACAAAACATGATTAATCTATTTTCCCCCTAAAACAATTTATGATATATCATTAATAACAAACATTTACTAAAATAAATATGCCTAATTTTTAAATTTAAAATCAGCACATCGGGCAGGTCTTAATCTAGTATATATATATATATATTCTCTATAATAAAATAAAAATGTACATTGTTAAGATAAAAAAAGAAACAAAAAAAATTAAGCGTATATAAGTCGTGTTTTTTATTGTCGCTAGCGACATAAGAAATTAACATTGATTCTTCAACAAGTTTGATATATCATGGTTTTAATAGGTTTTAAACCATGATATAAATTTTGGTTTTAGAATCTTTTTGGTATTTTTCGAGTCTTTTGTATCTTTGTAGGTTTTATAAGTTCGTGATGGAATTTGTTAAGGCAATTTGGAACATTTTGGAGCACATGGACGTTTGTAGCTGAGAACAGCAACTCGAAAATCTTTGGAGCTGGTGTTGATCGACACCAACCATCGGTGTCGCTTGACACCGATCGCGAGTAGCAATCATCACGAGTTTTTAACAAGTTTTGAAGAAATGAAAATTGCCCCAAAAGTTCCATCTATTTGCAAGAGAAGTCATTTTCATATTTTAGACTATATTTAAGTTTTAGAAGTTATGGGGAGGCTATGCTTTATTCTATCACCGACTTTTTGAGAGATTTGAGAAAGACAAATCAGAAACTCACTTCTAGAGAGAAGATTTCAAACTCCTTTATTTCTTTTGTCGATTTCTTAATGCAATCTATTCAATCTATGATTTATGTTTCATTTATTATGTCTGAATAATCTGCTTGTAAGATTTAGGGTTTTTCAAAGGTTAAGGATGAATTGTTGAATTGAGCACAAATTTGTTAGGGTCATCTTATATATTAGTTCTTCATCTGGATTTGAATCAATACTAGTTCTAGATTGATTATGGAATTTAGATCTTAGGATAATTGATAGACATGAGAGTGTTATTGATTTCCTGAAATAATTTTAGATGAACAAAATTACTATTTGCAAAAATATTTGGTTTAGAAATTTTGTGAACATATCATAATTGAGTTTAATGCATGTTTGATCCCTTTGAATTTGCAAAGAGATTTGGAGTTCTAGGATCTAGACATAGATAGTCTTTGCATCGAGAGTTGATTCGATTAATCTTATGTGTGTGTGAGTTCAAGAACGAATCTTAATTAAATCTCTAATTGAATTGCATGGTTCATAATTCTGATTTACCTTAAAGAATTTTTCTAAGTCTAACGTTTATCTCCAATTGACTTTAAAAACTTATTTTACTTGTTTTTTTGCCATCTTTGAGTTAAATTTATCCTTGCTTAGCTTAATTCGAAAACTGAAATTTTTGTGTGAACATTGAGTCTTTGTGGATTCGATCCTTAAATACCACAATCGATCTCTTAATTTGAGAGAGTAGCTCTAGGCTAAATTTGAGCATATTAAAGTTTTAAAGCAAGCGACCAAATATATTGAGAAAGATGAAGAAAAATAATATTTGTAGCTTATATAGGTTGCCTGAAAAACCAGCAACCACCAGCGACAGAAAACAGTGTTGATAAATTTTCGGAATGAGTCGCTGAAAGGTGTCGCTAACTGATTGAAGAAGAAAAATATCTTTGCAATTACAGTCGCCAAAGACACTCAAACGAACAGGCTATTCTCTTTGTTTTTAGATAATTTGTGTTCTATTACTAATTTTTTATATGTAATTGAAATTATGTTTATGGTTTATTATGTTTGTTAGGAGGTTCTATTTTTTTTTTGTTAGGACCTCCAAATTCTCATAACTGGTTATGTTCGTCACATCATTTTAGCAAATAAGTCATACCAACATGTATGTTAAATTACATACTCGAGTATTCAATATATCATGGTAAGCAGTAGATTATGGCAGTCTAAAATAAAGTGTACACTTAAAATGATGAAAAGTAGACTAATATATGCAATATAGCAGATTGTAACTCGATAACTAATGGGAAAAATGTCATTTAAATTGTGAACTTACGCAAAAACGTCATTTTGATCATGAATTTTGTTGAAGGCCATTTTAAACATCAACTTTCGTTGACTTCATTTTTTATACACAAAATTTTTATTGACCCGGCCAAACTAAACATGACGTTAAGTCTGCTAACAGAGCTATTGACAGACATTACTCTACTCCGTTAATGACAAAACGACGTCGTTTCAGATAAATTTTTAATGTCATTTAAATCACAAACTTTCAAATTTAGGACATTTAAAACATGAACTTTCTACTATAGGCCATTTAAATCATCAACTTTCATTGACTAGGTTTTTAAAAAATCAAATTTTGTTACTTTATCGTTAACGACTCTATGTTAATAAAAACCCTAGATTTTAAGTTTCATTTAAGGATTTTAATTTAATAGCTTGCCTTAACCAACAACACCAAGCGGAGGAACCAGAGCTTCTAGGTTGAATAAGATAGGTCAGAAACATAAAAATAAGGACGATTTTTAGACGATGTCATTGCAGCAACATATCAGTGGTAAAATGAAGGAAAGTGGGAAGAAAATACCACAACTGTCGAGTGTCTATGAGAAGTACTCTCAGTGGAAATGTCTCGTTTGCATTCTCTACGAATGGCTTGCCAACCATAACCTTGTCTGGTCTTCACTCTCTTGCAGATCTCGAGTTTTTTTTCTTTTTTTTCTCTTCTAGGATTTTGGTTAAAATCGTACATTCCGCTTAATTTATTTTATTGTGTTATCTTTTAGATTTTTTTTCGGGAAAAATGTCAAAAAAACCCTGAACTTTCAAAAGGCCATTTAAATACTCAAGTTTTTTGTTTATTCGTAATTAAATAACAAACTTTCGTTGATAGGGTCATTTTAGACACGACGTTAAATTGACGTTTACGGCGTTAACGCTTCCGTTAACAACTTCCATTTAATCAAAACGACGTCGTTTTAACTTTGATTTAAAATCATCAACTTCAAATTGTGGACATTTAAATCCTCAACTTTTTTAGAAATGTCGTTTAAATGCCCAAGTTTTTGTTGACTTCATAATTAAACACATAACTTGTGTTGACTAAGCCATTTGATGCATGACTTTAAATCAACTGATGGAGCACATTTACGGGATACAATTGCTTGTTACCAGCTTTCGTTTAATCAAAATTTTCTAACAACTATTTATCATTTGTCTTATCTTTCTACATTGGGTCGCTTCATTGAGATCAACCCATAATCATGGTGTAAAAAATCTTCTCAATTTAAAATCCGCCTTTGGATAAACATAATCCAACAAAGTCTTTGCTACCTGAAATTTCCAGAAAATACCCATAGAATTCTCTAAAACCCCTCAAGAAATCGAATTTCTTAAGCATTGGTGATAACTAATTAATTAAATTTTAATTTGTCGATAACTAATGAAATTTTATTTAATATTCATTGGAACTCAAGTAACCGATCCATTTTTCTTATACTCACTATTTTAAAAAGTAAATGAATTGGTTATTTGAGTTCTAATGAATATTAAATAAATTTTATTAGTTATCAACAAATTAAAATTTAATTAATTAGTTATCACCAACCCTTAAGAAATTCAATCTCTTGAGAGGTTTTAGAGAATATCATGGAATTTTTCCGGAGAGTCCAGGTGACAAAGATTTTGTTAGATTATGTTTTTCCAAAGACAGCTTTTAATTTAAGAAGATTTATTACTCCCTAATTATGGTTGGATCTCGATGAAGCAATCAGAAATAGAAAAAGAAGATGAATGATAAACAGTTGTTGGAACATTGGTCGTTTTTATTAAATAGAAGCTGATAACAGGCAAGTGTACCCCGTAAACGGGCTCCATCACTTGATTTAAAATCATGCATCAAATGGCATAGTCAACATAAGTTAGGTGTTTAATTATGAAGTCAACAAAAACTTGGGCATTTAAACGACATTTCTAAAAAATCTTAAGATTTAAACGTCCACATTTGAAAGTTGATGATTTTAAATCAAACTTGAAACGACGTCATTTTGATTAAACGGAAGTTGCTAATGGAAGCTTTGACGCTGTTAACGTCGATTTAACGTCGTGTCTCAAATGACCTAGTCAACAAAAATTTGCTATTTAATTACGTGTCAACAAAAAACTTGAGCATTTAAATGACATTTTAAAAATTCAGGTTTTAAACGTCCTCATTTTGAAAGTTCAGGTTTTTTTTGATATTTTTCCCAATTTTTTTCCAAGCGAGCTATTAAATTAGGGCATCTCCAATGATACAATAAAGTAACAAAATTTGATGCCTAAAAAATCTAAAAGTTTGGTGCCTAGGTTTCGGTTAACAGAGAGTCGTTAACTATAAAGTAACAAAATTTGATGCCTAAAAAACCTAGTCAATGAAAGTTGATGATTTAAATGGCCTATAGTACAAAGTTCATGATTTAAATGACCTATTTTACAAAGTTCATGTTTTAAATTACCTAAATTTGAAAGTTTGTGATTTAAATAACTTAAAACATTTGTCTGGAACTACATTGTTTTGTCACTAACAGAGCAGACTAACGTCTGTCAGTAGCTCTGTTAGCGGATTTAATGTCATGTCCAGTTTAACCGGGTCAACAAAAATTTTGTGTATAAAAAATGAAGTCAAAGAAAGTTGATGTTTAAAATGGCCTTCAACAAATTTCACGATTAAAATGGTGTTTTTGCGTAAGTTCACGATTTAATGACATTTTCCCGATAACTAATACTCAAATATCTTTTTTTTTTGTATGAATGTAAAATTTATTCAAACAAATCCTTGGTAACATTATATGCATCCTTGTATAGAATGTTTGTTTTTAATGGTAGAAGAAGCAGAAACAGATTTGCAAAATGAAAAATAGAACCCCACTAGGCACAAGAGCCAAACAACAATATGAGGCATCCTCTAACTTTGACCGCTCGAGCGAGTGGATAGAAGAGATCCTGTTACGAACCATACGATCAATGGAAGCAATGAGATAACCTGATGAGTATGGAATTTTACCATGTATTCGTCTATTCCTTTCATGCCAGATTTTGTGTATCGCTGCTTGATACACATAACGCAAAATAAACCCAGTTGTCTTGTCAAAAGCTGGGCCAGAAAGTAGCAATAGAATCTCAGTAAAGGAATTGGTATAGCGCTGTTGGAGAAGCTTTTTCGTCAACACCTCCCAGATCCTAGTCGAGAAATTACATTCGAAGAACAAATGATCACAAGACTCCATTGAGTGTTGGCAAAAGATACATGATGCGATTACACCTCTGTTCCAATCTAGCATTCGATCTCCCGTGGTTAACCTATTATGAGTAGCCAACCACAAAATAAATGAGTATTTTGAAGTAGCTCCAGAGAACCAAACTCCTTCATGCCACTCTGTTACTTGCCCTCCACGGCGTATCTGTTCCCATGTCTCGGAACTGGAGAAGACTGATTTGAAAGTGCCATCTGATCTGCGCCACATAGCCACATTGTCCTCTGTGCTACCAAGATCTCGAACTTTATTCAACTCCCTCTCAATGTTATTCAACTCTTCATTCCGATGGTAGCACAGAGGACAATGTGGCTCCCCATAGCGTCTGTGACTGTGGCCTCAGCACTAATTCCCATATTGATGAATCCTCTCTCTCCATGAGTCTCATAAAGTGTTCCTAGTGAACTCCAATTATCAAACCTAAAATAAGTTTGACTACCACTCCGAACCTCCATCCAAAGGAATGTCTTTGCTTGCTCTCGGTATTTTAAAAGTTTCTTCCACATCCAAGAACCCAAACTTGTACTATCCTTTAACGACCATAAGGAACTGGTCCGTATCAATTGTCTATGAATCCAATTCACCGAAAGAGAGTTCTTCCTTGAAAGTTGAAATAACATGACATATGAGTTTAAAACAGCATACCTTGTTTGCCTCAACAATTGATTCGAGCCCCAGCCCATCCTGTTTCTTTGGCTTACAAACCTCTGACCATGTTATTTTTGCTTTGTGGGTAATCAAATCTGTTCCTGACCAGAGAAAACCCGAACATATCTTCTCAATCTCCTTAATGCATGCACTGGGAAGACGAAAAGCAGATGTCCAGATATTTATAAGGCTAGAAATTACTGAGCTTAATAGTTGTAGTCTCCCAGCATATGAGAGAAAATGATGCTTCCATGAACATATTTGAGAACAGATTTTCTCAATAAGTGGAAGAAAATCTGCTAGGGATATCCTCTTAGCCAACAGTGGGAGTCCCAAATAACGGACAGGGAGGGAACCACAATCAAATGGAAAAGTGGCCAATATTGCATCTCTTGAGGAGGAAGAGATACCCGCCAAATAAAGGGTTGATTTCTCAAGACTAATATGTAGTCCTGATATTGCAGCAAACTCTTTAAAAACCTCCAATATCCCCTCCATGGAATGTGGCTTACCATCAGAGAAAACCATTATATCATCTGCGAAGCACAAGTGTGTAAGCTTCATGTTCTTACATCTTGGATGAAACCCAAAACTTCCCTTCCACAGCCGCCTTATCTAGTAGAGAAGATAAGACATTCATACATATCAAAAATAAGTAAGGAGATAAAGAACAATCCTGTATTAGTCCTCTTTCACTTCTAAAAATCCAGCCAGCTCCCCATTTACTTGCACCGAGAATGAGGCTGTAGAGACGCATAAATTAGTCCAATGAATAAACTTCTCAGGGAGATTCAAAGCCAATAAGACATTCAACAAAAAAGGCCATTGTACTGAATCAAAAGCTTTAGATATATCTATCTTCATAGCACAATGAGAGGAAACTCCTTCTTTGTGATAGTCTTTCACTAGTTCTGTTGCGAGCAATAAGTTTTCCATAAGAAGCACATCCTTTATGAAAGCTGACTGATTTGGGGCATATCCTTTATGAAAGCCGATCCTTTAAGAATACTCAAAATATCAACAAAATGTAACTATAATAAATAAAATAAAATAGATTTACCAATATATCTTATAAAATGGCAATATAAATTTATCAAGGATTAAAAAGGTACAAGATCTTGGCGGCAAACGTTATAGAGAGGGACTGCAATAGTGGTTTTAATCTAGAAACTAAAAATCTTGTAAGAAAATTCATTCTTCTCTAAACTTTCAAAATAAAATGTGCACTTGATGTAAAAACATTATTTTCTTTTGAATTAATTTAACATTATATTCAGAAAAAAGTACAAAACATGAACAGTTTTTGAAACTTCATCTTCTAAATAACCAAGGCGTGACAATGCTTGTTGAAAAAGAGGCCTTGGCCTTAGGTCCCCAAATGTTTGGCAAATTTTAGGGCTTCCAATTTTAAATTATTTTTTGATATATTGATGATATGTATTTTAATGTGATGTTTCTTGAGCTTAAAATTCGATTTCATATATTAAGAAAATAGTGTTAAATTATATCTAATATTTTACAAAATGTATCTAAAATTTTAGTATTTTTCCTGATTTAAAATTGTATTAATTAAATAATAGATAACAAACTAGTATAAAATTATATTTTATAGTTTAAGAAATGTTTTACAGCTTAAAATAGTAGAAATTCCATATTTAAAGATATAAAAATAATTTTAAATAAAAAGAAACAGATGTGAATTTTAGTTACAATATATATTTTATCATAATATATATAACGGGTTGATTTTCGATTTTGATCACCAAAACCTTTGGCATGGCTCTGCAAATAGCATATTCAATTTATCTAGGCCTGGACATTACAACCGAACCCAAAAATCCGAACTGAAACCGACCCAAAATAACCGGTTCAGTTTGGGTTCGGATATAGCTAAAATACCTGACAATATTACTTGTGAGTTTTGGTTCGGATCAGAGTAATACCCGATACCCAAAACATAATAGATTAGTGATAACACTGTATTTAGCACGTTTTTATAGTCCTTTTATCATGCCTTAGTCTGCATATAGGCCATTGTTCATACCATTTCATGAATTTATCTTTCATATAGAGAGTTTAGTGTTTTTGCATAAGCATTGCCTACATCTTGCATATTTGGGGTTTGTCAGGCGCTTATGGAGCTTTTGGAGCATGGATGAGCTTTGGATAGAAGGCTGGGATCAGAGTGAAGCTTGCTGGACTCGAGTGGATGTGCAGAGAAGACAGAGGACTCGACCAAGGCCCACTTGACCATGCCACTCGACTGCTTGGTCAAGTGGCTCACTCTACTATTT
This sequence comes from Cardamine flexuosa, assembly GCA_963555745.1. NCBI lineage: Eukaryota > Viridiplantae > Streptophyta > Magnoliopsida > Brassicales > Brassicaceae > Cardamine > Cardamine flexuosa. The sequence goes on from OY743215.1 coordinate 19,013,374, forward strand.
TCCCTTAAAACTCGGATCTGTATTAAGACTTTTTTGTCACTTAGTTTAAAAGCCCCCTGATTAGGTTAACATCAGGAGTAAGCAGAGTCGCTGTTTTTAGCATAAGCACTAGGTTTAGCACTAGTTTCTCTCTCTTGTTCTTCATTTCTGAGATTTTGTAACTTTCATAACTTTTTAATAAATCATTATTTGCCATTTATTTCTTCTTGAGACTTGTTCATAGTATCATCATCTATCACATATGTCAATTTTAGACATTTCTGGGTTTGAGCCCAAGATGATGAGATTCATGAGTGAGTAGTGTTCTTAGGGGTTTTAGGGATAGATTAGGTGAGTTTTTTTCTCTATATTGCTATGGGTTTCATTGATTGATCATCAATTCATTTTTATTCCCTCTTGGGTTAGTGATTTTAATGCTTTTTCTTCCTTGATCAAGAAGAGCATGATCTTAGATGGTTTCATGAACATCAAAAGTGTGGTGAAATCATTAGATCTACTATTTCCAGGGATTTAGATACAATAGCCTAAGAGCTGATGCATCAGATGTTGATTTACATCACGACTCAGCCCCTTATTTGTTATGAATCTTTATTGGCTTTAATAAACTGATTCTTTATGCCTGATCCTTTACCACGATAGTGGATTGAATCTTGAGGCTCTCTACCACGACAGTGGATTGAGTTGGATATGAAGTATGTTGTCATGGGATGTCCCTGGGATGAGTTTTATTGATACTCAGAGTGATATAGAGTACTTACAAGCCTGTCATTCTGTCTCTAAGGTCCATATAGTATTCCAATAGCTTAAATCCCTTAGTACTCATTTGATTTTGTGTTTCCAGACTTTAATATTTTCACTCGACCTCACCACTCGATCAGTGTGGCCGAGTCGTCCTAGTTTCTTTGTTTCTGCTTGTTTAGTTTCATGATTTGTTAAAGTGTGACAGACTTTGGCATCTCTAGTTCATCTAGGGTTTGGTTACATTTCATTTATCTTATTAGTAACCCAACCCTTCTATATTTACTTGAATAGCTTGCTTTGATAATATATTAGTTGCTACAGACTACGCTCTTTGCTTGGTTCGATATTGACACCCCCTATACTACAATTGATTAAAACTTGATGTTTGTCTGTGTAGGCTTAGGTTGATTGCTTGCATGCTTTCATTCTCTGCCTTTACACTCACAAAATATCTAGTTTCAATTTGGCGCCGTTGCCAGTTTAGAGTGTTATTGTCTGCACAATTAGTATTTCAAAGCTTTCTAGATCAATTTTGTTATGTTTCAAGTCTATTTACTGATTTGGTTCGATTTTGTGTCTTTGTTGCATCAGGTACTAGTTACTCGACTGCCCACTTGACCTTACCATTCGAGTGCTTCGATCGAGTCCACACCTTCTGAATGCAAACCAGATCACAAGGAGACCAGAACCTAATCCAGTACCTAGACCACATTCATCGCATCAACCAACGCACATGTTAGTCTACACCAGCACCTGTTACACCTACTTCTGTTCAACCAGTCCAAGAGACACCAATAGGTATGGCAGAGCAAGCACCTCAGCCAAGAGTGATTGGAGCAGGAGATGCACAAAGCACACATTCTCAGAGAAAAGGAATTGTGGCTCCTCCTGTCACCAACAATAATTTTGAGATCAAATCTGGTCTCATCTTTATGGTACATGGCCACAAGTTTTATGGCCTCCATATGGAGAATCATCTAGAGCATCTGGATCAGCTTGATAGATTATGTGAGCTGACAAAGATCAATGGGATCACAGAAGATGGTTTCAAGCTTCGCCTTTTACCAATGGGAAAGAGCTTTGCCACATGGCTCAGTAACAACATGGGATGACTGCAAGAAAGCATTCTTCTCCAAGTTCTTTTCCAACTCCAGAAAAGCTAGGTTCAAGAATGATATCTCTAGTTTCACTCAGAAGACTAATGAGAGTTTCTCTGAGGCATGAGAGAATTTTAAGCTCTACACCACTCAACGCCTCATCATGGTTTCACAAGGAATCGATCCCTGCTTAGCACACTGTATAGAGGAGCTAGCCCTAAGATCAGGATGTTGTTAGATACTGCCATCAATGGCAACTTTCTGAATCAAGATGTGGTATCTGGTTGGGAACTAGTAGAGAACTTAGCTACATCTGATGGAAATTACAATGAAGATTTTGATAGGTCCCTCAGAGGATCCTCCACTTCTGATGATAAGAATAAGAAAGAGATTCAGTCTCTTAATGTGAAGCTTGATAAGCTTTGCTCAGCATAAGTCTATGCACTTTGTTGGTAAAGCAGGCTAGTCAACCTCAAGAAGATGAGGAAGATCAAGTTGAAGAGATCCTGTACATACATAATCAAGCTGGCTTCAACATGGGTAAATAAACTATAGGAACAACCCCAATCTCTCCTATAGAAACCCAAACGTGGCTAACCCTCAAGATCAGGTCTATCCACTCAGAAACAAGGCCAGAACAAGCCTTTTGTGCCAACACCTCCAACCAGTCCACCTGGATTTGTTCCAAGACCAGCTCAACCATCTGATGGTGAACTTAAGGTGTTGTTACTCCAACTTCTACAAGGAAAGAGCACTTCTACTCAAGAGACAACCAAGAGGTTCACTGAGCTCATGACTCATATAGACCGCTCTTATGATGATCTGAATCACAAGTTGGAGATCCTGAACTCCATACTGAAGTTTGTAGGAATAAACACTGCATCAGCCTCTACAAAGACCATTGGACAACTTCCTGGGAAAGCTAATCAGAATCCAAAAAACACTGCCAACATCTATGCAGTAAGCTCAGCACCAGCTCTCCATCTTTTTCCTTACAAGAAGAGATTCTCACATATCACTAGAGACATTGATATTCAAGGTGGGGAGGTAGTCTGTCAATCTGTTGCTGAAATTCACCCAAGTACTGTAGCACTCGACCACCCCAATCGACTGAGTGGTCGAGTTTAACTAGTTACCAAGAAGGAAAGTCGGATATTGGATCTTCATGCTATGATGACGAGTCCCTTTCCAGAACGGTTTGCAGCAGACATAGAGAGTGAGTATGAGGTCATATTGGAAGAAGAGATATCAGAGCTGGAAGCTACTATGTCTTGAGATTAAGCTGTGAAAGCATTAAGGCAATTTGAGAGTGGCTTAAGAGAAAGAACCTTGAGGAAGATCCAAGAAAGGAGGAAAATGTCTGTGAAACCCTATGAGTGTAAGGCAATTATCCAGGAGGAAGTCTTAGTACAAGAAAAGTTGGAAGATCCTGGATCCTTCACAATACCATATTCCATCAAAAATTGGATGTTCGGAACTCTTTGGCGATTTGAGTGCTTCAGTGAGTATAATGCCACTGTCTGTAGCAGAGAAGCTAGGATACCACAAGTTTTTGCCAAGCATGCTCTCCCTTGTCCTTGCTGATATGTCTGTTAGGCTTCCACATGGTTTGTTGGAAAATGTTCCAGTAAGGATAGGAAACATGGAAATTCCCACAGACTTCATAGTCATGAAGATGAAAGAAGAACCAAAGGATCCACTGATACAAGGCAGACCATTCTTAGCATCTTCTGGAGCTGTTATTGACACCAAAAGTGGTGAGATTGTTCTTTGAACCGGCAATGACTTGGTGATGCGATTTGACACCTCTTCCTAGATAAAGAACCCAACTTTTGAAGGCCAGCTCTTTTCCATAGAAGAATCTGAGTATGAAGGAGAAGCTGAGTACAAGTAGTTTTCACAAAGTTCTCAAACTCCATCAAAACCCCCAGGTTTCACAGGCAACAAGAATAGCTAATATGATGAAGCAAAGCTAGAGTTTGATGCGTTTGAAGTAGAGAAAGCATCTGATGAGGAGAGTACATGGCACACTAAACCACTCCACTTGACTCCTCACTCGAGTGATGTCCATCCTCACTAGAAACCACAGCCAACCCCTACAAATCCACCTGGTTTGATTTGGAACTCGAACCAATATTATATTTGTACAGGGAAGAGCAACTCAACATACCCACTCACAACACCAGGGACTGACCATAGCACAATCATGGCCTTACAAGATGTTGTTGTTGAGTTAGCAGAGAAGGTGGAAAGACTAGAGAGGGAGGTTGTCAAGCTCAAGGAGGCTCATAAGCCCTCAAAAGAACCAAAGAGAAGGCCTAGACCACCTGGGATGAGTAAGAGATTCTACCCTGCCATCATGGCATCATCTTACATCCAGGCTAAGCCAAATCCTGAGAGGTCAACACAGTCTCTCAAGGACCTTCCACCTGCCTAAAAAGAGTATGAGTCAAGCTATGAGACTCTAAACAAGCTCACTTGGGAGAAATTCCCATGGTTATCTTTGTATATACTATCTATAATTTATCTTAAGTTTTTATGTGTTTTGTTATTTTTGATGCTTTTCTTTAGTGTTGTGAGTTTTAGGGAACAAGTAGGAGCTGAGTATGAGTCAAGATGGTGCTTCAAAAAGCTCAACATAAGCTTTAACTTTTCCACTCGACCATACCACTCGACCCCCAGGTCGAGTGATCCAGGTTTTTTTCTGAAATGTCAACTTTAAATCTCAGCCACTTAATTTAATCACTCTATCTACTTAATAAAACTCGAGCCAACCCTTCACCTTTCACTCATTCAACGCGATTTCACTTATCTCTCTAGTGAAAAACCTCTAAACTTCTCTCTAATTTTCACTAAAAATCATCATGTTTTCAATTGAATCAACACCATGTCACACTACTCTCAAGATTCCGAAATCCAAATGTAAGTTTTTAAGCTTTTCGAACTATTTTAAAATCTGGGTTGAATGCTTGTTTTTTGAAATTTTCCAAAACTTTTGACATGCATGTGGTTAAAATCGGTGATTAGGAGTAGTATAAGGCATAAGAAGCATCATGCATTGATTTCTATTGTTAAAATTGTTAGAATTTTGAAATTTTGTTTTTAATGATGAACTTGAAATTTTCAAAAATATATATGAAGAATTAGAACAAATTTCACTATAACTATTGATGTTTGATGATTGAAGAACCCATATTTATCCTCATTGTTAGAAATGAACAAGTTTTATAAATTTTTAGAGTTCATGCATGCTTAAATCGATTGAAACTTGAAAAAAATTGATTTTTTTTTGTCTTTAAGTTGTTGAAATTGTTGTTAAGCTTGAAATGTGATGATTATGTATGATTGTTTAGTTACTCGAGCCAAGCCCTCGAGTTAGTCAAGTCGGATACAAAAATTTATTTAGAATTTTTGCCGACTCGACCTGACTGGTCGAGTGGTCCAAATGTTTTGCTAAACATTCATTTTGACATCGTTTCAGGTTCTCAGGCAAAACCACAACAAGGACAACATGAATCAGGACCTTAGCAATGGCTACTAAAGCTGGAAGCACCTCATCAAGATCTAGAAGGGTCATTACTAAGGGCAAGAGAGTTCAAGAGGAAGAATCAGTGTGGAAAGACAACTTTGAGGAAGAGGAAAGTTCTGAGGATTTAGAGGGAAATGAGATTGACAACTCTGAGGAAGCTCAGATCATCTCCGTCATGCGGAGACTGAAGTTTTACGGCACCAGATACCCACACCGCCATACCATGCAAGCCTTAGGGATATGCAGAGAGATGAGTAGGCTCTATCAAGCGGCAAACATCTTGGATCTCACCCAGAAACCATTTGATGGCTTTTAGAAAGAGACTTGCCACTTCTTGGCAACTGTGAAGCTTCACCTCTATGAGATGAGGGTTGGTATGGCTGATAATGAGGAGTTGGGTTATGTGAGCTTCAAGGTTAGAGGTCTGGAGTACAGTCTCCCTCTCAATGTGGTTGATAGAGTGTTTGGCTTTCACAGAGGATCGGGTACAGCTCAGGATTATTACAAAAAGGAGCTGAATGAGTTGTGGTTGGAGCTTGGAGAAAAGGATAATTATCTATCTTCCAGAGCTAAGAGCAGTGAGACCAGACACCCATTAGTCATGTATATCCACAAGACTCTTGCCAACACTATGTTTGCAAGAAGAACCACATGCACTGTGAATGAAGGGGAACTGAAGATGCTTGACAAGTCTCTTAGAGAGTACTTGGTTTATGCGTCCCAAAAGAGTAGAGATAAGGGGATTGAGATGCGTGGGGTTGTTGCTGATACAGGGAACTCCATAGTTTTGGTGAGACAGCTGATGAGTTACAGAGTCAATGCCATCAATAATGACAAGATGGTCAACAAAGCTTAGTTGGCTGTAGGTGGTATGTCACTCCTTTCCTTCTTGCTGCCATTATTTATGGATATGGAGAATATGAGGGATACTCAGACTATTGGTACGAACAAGGTGGACGAGAAGTACATGTTCAACTTCACTCACCCCAGAATCGGAAAGGTCAAATTCTTTTGACTTATGGAAGCTTGGCCAAGATCTATGCAGAGCATGGTGAGAGAAGCGTCACCTTTGTTCCACCAGTAATGGATCTCTATGATTCTAATGATGAGGCTCCATACCCTGATGAGGAGGTTCTTAGGACCTTTATGGATGGCACACAACCACCAGAGAGCTTCTATTTTGATGAGAAGGAGTGTTGAAACCTGAAGGAGGCCAATCATAAGATTGGTATGCTCCAGAAATGGAGCAAGTGGCAAGATAAAGGATTCAGAGCATTCAAGAGTGGAATGCAAGCCACAGTGAAGCAGCTCACCAAGAGGTTGGTAGCAGCTGAGAGAAAGTTAAGTGCTAGCTCATCAAGAAAGACCTCAGCTGAACAGAAGCAAAGGAAGAGGCATCCTGATCATCCTACAGAGGACCTAGAGCATGGTCACCAGACTCTACCACTCCTCAGGACCAAACGGATCAAGCAGAGCAAGCAGAAGATATCAATCGACCATCTGGGTCGAGTGCACCATTTGAGTTCCCCGGATACGATCAAACAGCATCACTCGACCAATCTGGGTCGAGTGGACCACTCGAGTCACATCCCAAGGCTGAGGCAATGCATGTTGATGATCCCCTCCCCACCATGGTTCCATATTACACTCAAGAGAGCATGGAGGCCAGCCTTGACGCCTACTTCACTCCACAAGAATAAGGTACCACCTCACTTTACTATCATTGTATTTACCATTGCATATTTTTGTTTACTTTTGTTTTAGTCTCTCAAATCATCTCTTGAATTTTTATTACACAAGGTACTATGTAATTTAAGTTTGAGGGAGTGTTTGAGAGATGCAATTGACATGTTTACTTGTTTTCTTATTCAAATTCGCATCATCTATGTGCATCTAAAAAACCTAAAAATTTAAAAATTTTCAGAAAACTATTTCACAAAAAACAGAGTGCCATGTAGTTGCATTACATTTTAGGATTGAGTTTTATCGTATCATTTAGGATTGTACATATTGCATAGGGGATGATGATGAGTTAAAACCAATTAAAGCTTAATAACCAAACATATAATTTCAATGCAATAGTTATAAGTTGTCTAATGCATTCACCTTAGTTTGAAAGATAAGGCTGCACTTTGCTTGGAATTAGATTTAACATTTTCACTTGGTTAAAGCTTGCTGTGACTTGTCATACTATCCCTATGAATTTGAACCTTAATTTTAAAATTTAGTTATCATGATATGCTCTAAAAATTAAACTCATGGATACCTCAAAATACTTGGATTTTCTTTTCACTTTCCACTACTCTTGCTAATCCAAGTAGTTGTCTCCATTATTGGGACAATTCCACATAAACCAAACCCAAACCTTCATTTCAGACCAATACATAAATTGTGAGAGAAGTGAGGCCTATTTTTGGGTTGAATTATAGAGAAAGTGTTAGGTTTTGCCGACAGCAATAGCCTCTCATGTAGTCTCCGGTTCACACTTTTTGAATCAGATTAGGCTAAGAGTTTGAATAGGTTGGGATTTGAGTTTGTAAAAGAAATAGTTTGCTAAAAATGTATATACCTTTGGAGAGGATAGTTCAAAATTATGAGTCTAGTAAAGGATTTGGAAGAAAAATATAAAAGTTGGCTCAAAATAATGAAAAGAAAAGGAAACAAATTGTATAGGTAGCCACTCGACCTGTCTACTCAACCAAAGTGGTCGAGTCAAGCCTAAAAGTTTTTAAAAAAAATCCCAAATCCGCTAGAAGTAAAAGAAAAGTGTAAAACATCCTCTCCTTAGAAGAAGCACAGAAAATAGTCGATCCTTGAGTCAATAAAAAGAAACAAAGCTTTTAAACACAAAGGGTAGAGCTAGGATCAGTTTCTGAGATTTTAGAGTTAGGGAAGTCATTGGATGTTCATGGGTAGATGATAGTCTACTCCTGTATGCACCAGTTGGCTTTACCTTTAGCATTCTCTTATAATTCAATCCATTTCATGAGAGATCTTGTTATATGCGCTTAAACCAGAGGAAGAAGAGATCATTTTTATCTCTTAAAACTTGTCCCTCAATCAAAAGAGTTCCAGTTATTGCATATCATGATCCACCAGTTCATGCTTAATCAATGTTAAAGGGATAACTTACTTTGAATGCTTGCTTATGGCTGAGTCTTAGTGTTAAATCTACTGTGATAAGTATGGCTAAAACTTTTAAGTAGAACTTTTGTGAATTACATTCTAGAACTATTAACTATGACATTGATATTAGAGGTTTGATTACTGCTTAGGTTCTGAGTCCCCACTTTCACACTACTCCTTTAATCTCATCCTTTATATTTGCTTGAGGGCAAGCACATGATAAGTTTGGGGGAGTTGATAAGACTGTATTTAGCACGTTTTTGTAGTCCTTTTATCATGCTTAGTCTGCATATAGGTCATTGTTCATACCATTTCATGCATTTATCTTTCATATAGGGAGTTTAGTGTTTTTGCATAAACATTGCATACATCTTGCATATTTGGGGTTTTCTCAGGTGCTTACGGAGCATTTTGGAGCATGGATGAGCTTTGGATAGAAGGCTGGGATCAGAGTGAAGCTTGCTGGACTTGAGTGGATGTGCAGAGAAGACAGAGGACTCGACCAAGAGGACTCGACCAAGGCGCACTCGACCAGGCCACTCGACTGCTTGGTCAAGTGGCTCACTCTATTATTTTTTCCTTAAAACTCGGATCTGTATTAAGACTCTTTTGTCACTTAGTATAAAAGCCCCCTGATTAGGTTAACATCAGGGGTAAGTAGAGTCGCCCTTTTTAGCATAAGCATTAGGTTTAGCACTAGTTTCTCTCTCTTGTTGATAGAGCCCGAGCCGTCCAAGACACTAATCCGGATGATGTCAACGATTTGGACGATTGTAAGGTTGACCCGGTAGCGCTCCAAATCGACCCAGGTGCCACTACAAGAAGCCAGACCGCATCCCGAGCATGCCGGCATAAGTTCAACGTGTTTGCCCAAGCTGCCATCTCGTCCCTCGACCACGACCCCGACGATGCATCCGGAAGCTCGCCAACAAGCCAAGGCAACGTGAGGACTATGACCAGTTGGGAAAGCCATGATCAGCTTGTCTTCACCATTACCCAAAGGTGAAGAAAACCCACGTAAGACGTCAAGAGGTTATACTCTTGTTCCCCTATTGAGTTTTATCCCAAATGGGTTTTCTCGGTAGGGTTTTTAACGAGGTAACTGTCTTGATGCCCGGGAAGTAATTTCCATGCATAGTTTACTTAGAAGCTTTCGTGGATGAGTTAAACTATGCATTGATTCCTGGCTCCATCTTGAGGAGGACCCCACCAATAAAACCTCATGTTCTCTTAGCTCTTTATTTGCCCCGTCAGTATAGCTTTTTTTGGAATATTTATAGCATACTGTTTATATAAGCCTTTTTATTCATCTTTATTAGATTTTTTGATACATCATAATTAAAAAATGCAGATTTTTTTCTAAGGACTTTACCGGTTATTATGTGTTTTACCGGGACGTATTATCGCGAATGTAACTAGCATGTTTACCCACTTGTTAGGGTTTCCTTGCTTCTTTGTATTGCCTATAAAAGGGCTGAACCTCTCCCATTTTAGGGTTACGCTATTATTGAATCAAAAACTCCTTTGAGTATTTCTCTCTCTAGTTCTATCGAGCCGCCGCCTCTAGATCTAGGTTTCCTTCAAGTCTCTTGAGCCAGGCTTGATTCTTGTTGGATCTGCCGTATCCCGAGCCTCTCCATAGCTCGTGTGTCGCACCTCAGTCCACCCTCACTCCCTCCGCTTATCCCAAATCAAGTTTCTCTTCGGTCAAAGCTCCGCAACATTTCCCCATCGCTTCCCAGTCACTCGGTTTGAGTTTCTCGCCGTGTCGTTGGTCCATCCTTATCCTCGTATCGTTTATCCGGACTCTCGGGTTTGTATCAGCTGGTATCAGAGCACAACTTCCAACAAGGTTGTGTCTTTCTATCCTTTACGTTTTTGTCAAAATATAAAACCCATAAAAATCATCTCTTTTGCATCTAGGACTTAAGTTCATCTCTTTTGCATCCGTAAACTGAAAATGAACCGCTAAGTGTTTTAGTCTTGCATCCACGTATCTCTTTTCATCATTTCTGTGTTGTTCTCCTAGGTTTTTGTTTTTATGCGTGTTCATGTTGACAGCATCATCTTCGCCATTGTTAAGGTTCGTCCGAGCTTAGGTAGAAGAAGTGTTCTTTTCATTCACGTGTTCATCTTGTGGTTGTCATTCATTGGTTTAAATTTTGAACGGTGTAGGATTGAGTTTCTTTTTGTGTCTTGTCGTGTTACCGAGCATTTTCGAAATTCCTTTTGCATCCGCTCGTAATCCACGCGCTTTTATTCGTACCATTTGTCTTGTTTTGGTCAAATCTAAACGTTGCGATTAAAGCTTATTTGTCGGGTTTCAGGTGACGTAATATTGTCGGGTGTTACCACGCGATTACCTGAGTAAGTTACCGTGCCATATCCGGGAATTACCGCATTACCGCATGAGTCACTCGGTACTCGGACTCATCACGGGGACTCTTCCCAAGAGCAGGGTCCCCACGGGGAGCCGCCTCCCTTCCTGGCCGGACGTCTATCCCGACCACCGGAAGTTCACCTCCGACCACCGTCAGTCACCGTCAAACATCACTGGACCTCTGGTACCGATGTTCACTCACCACTGTCCGTACCAACGATCCATCCATCCGTACCTCCGGACGCTGCCGTATTACTCCGGCTAACCACTGCCAGAACTCTTGCTCCACTGTCCGTACTTTGGCCAGCCACCACCGGCATCTCTAGCGACACCGTTCGTACAACCGGACCTGTTTGTACGGATTGTCCAAATCCGACCATGGACGAACCACCTGTCCCACCTGACATGGGAGGGGTAGTAGCAGCCATACAAGCATCCTTGACTCAACTAGGAGATCGTTTAGCCTGAATGGAGGACCAACCTCCACAGCCAGGACATATCCCACCCAGACCCGTGCCTCCCACACCCGTCCAACATGATCTGGAAGAAGATTACCCTGAGGCACATCCTGAGCCTCATATGTGTCGCATGCAAGCTCGCCGAGCCAAAGACGGTCAAGAAGATCTCCAACAACGTCCCGCTGTACCCGACCTCCGACTCATGGCTCCCACGTTTTCTGGGAAGGTCGACCCCAAAGGATATCTCGACTGGGAGCACCGCATGGATCACATCTTCGCTTGTTACGCCTATGACGAGCCTCGGAAGGTCATGTACGCTGCTGCTCAACTCACGGGACATGCGCTTACATGGTGGGATCGCGATGTGGCCAAGCGAATCCAAAACCAGGAAGATCCTGTTCCCACTTAGGAAGTCATGAAGTTCGCCATACGACAACGGTACGTTCCGCCCTTGTTTCACCGAGATCTCCATTAGCATTTCCGACGCCTCACCCAAGGCTCCAAGTCCGTGGAAGAGTACTTCGAAGAGTTCGAACATCTCCGCAACTGGCTATAGCTTGAATAGACCGAGGAAACCCTCATGGCACAGTTTTTTTGATGGTCTGAATGATCGTATTGCCCGGAAGGTTGAAAGGCAAAGCTACGATTGCTTCGAAGAAATGCTCCATCTCGCTAACCAAGTGGAGCAACAGATTAAGACCAAGGCGTCTAAAGCCCTTCGGCTCCGAGCTCAAGGTGCCCCGACATGGTCCCCGAATACCTCTCCGACCAATGTTCCTTAGTATGAACGGCCCAAGGCAGCCGTGATGGACACCCGCTTCAAGCCCCGAGCCCCAGACGCACCCCGAGATGCTCGCCAAGATCCACGAAGGCTTCCCAATGCTATGTGGACTCGGGATATCGTTTGCTTCAAATGCCAAGGCCAGGGCCACTACGCCCGGAATTGTCCGAACCAACGCGTGATGATCGTTACCTAGACTGGGAAATACGAGTCCCAGGATGAGGACGAATCCAAAGAAGCCGCTAAGGAGGAAGAACTCAAGGAGGAGGTTGCCAAACCCGAAGTGGGGGAGATGCTCATGCTCCGACGCGTCCTAAGCGCCACCAATATCCCGGACGATGCCAACCAGCGGGACAACATCTTCCACACACGATGCACGGTAAGAGGGAAGGAGTGTGGCTTGATCATAGATGGAGGATCTTGCACTAATGTAGCAAGTTCCTATATGGTCAAGAAACTTCAGCTAACCACCCGCGCCCATCCTAAACCCTATAAGCTTAGGTGGCAAAGCAATAAGACTATTCTCCATGTAGGGGAACAAGTCCTGGTTAATTTTAGCGTCGGACCGTACAAAGACTAAGTCCTTTGTGACGTAGTCCCTATGGAAGTTGGCCATGTCTTGCTTGGTAGACCTTGACAGTTCGATAAGGATGCGGTTCACAATGGCCGATCCAACCAGTATACGTTTACTCACCTTAACAAATGGATTAGTCTCAAGCCACTCTCACCCTCACAAGTCGCTGAATTGCAAGTAAAAGTGAATAAGGAAGCTAGCACTAAGTCGAACTTCTTGATCAATGCTTGTGTAGTTAGACGTTCCCTAAGTGATTCGACTTGTCGCGTGTTGCTAATCGTATACCGAGAAGTTTTGGTTTCAGGTACCCTGGATGAGACTGTGCCCCGGGAGCTCAAGCAACTACTGGAAACCTACTCGGATGTCTTTCCCAAAGATCTCCCACCCAGTTTGCCACCTCTCCGAGGAATCGAACACCAGATCGACCTTATTCCCAGTGCCTAACTGCCCAACCAGCCCACCGACCGCGTCAATCCGGAAGAAGCCAAGGGATTAGAGCATTAAGTCATGGAACTGATGAGGCAGGGCTATGTCCAGGAAAGCTTCAGCCCATGCGCCGTGCCGGTTCTACTCGTCCCAAAGAAAGATGGGGCCTGGCGCATGTGTGTCGATTGCCGGGCCGTGAACAACATCACCATCAAGTACCAGCACCCGATACCACGACTCGATGATATGCTGGATGAGTTGAGTGGTTCCGCTATCTTCTCCAAGATAGACCTCAAGAGCGGATACCACCAAGTGAGGGTGAAGGAAGGGGACGAATGGAAGACCGCGTTAAAGACCAAACAAGGCTTGTACGAATGGCTCGTCATGCCATTCGGGCTCTCCAACGCCCCATCCACCTTCATGAGGCTGATGAATCACACCCTTCGGCCATTCATCAACAAATTTGTGGTTGTCTACTTTGACGACATCCTTGTCTTCAGCCGCAGCCTAACCGCCCATGTTGAACATGTCGAACTAGTCCTCCAGACTCTCCGAGAAGAACGACTATACGCCAACTTGAAGAAGTGTGTCTTTGGAGCCTCCGAGTTGGTCTTCTTGGGTTTTGTAGTAATTGCCAACGGACTGAGAGTGGACACCGAGAAGATCAAGGCCATCCAGGAATGGCCAACCCTGGCTAGTATCAGCCATATCCGTAGCTTCCACGGGTTGGCATGCTTTTACCACTGGTTTGTCAAGGAATTTAGCACGTTGGCCACACCTCTTACCACCATCAAGAAGAATGGGGAGTTCCACTGGGGAGAACTACAAGACCGAGCCTTCCGTGACCTCAAGCGCCGACTTACCCATGCTCCGCTAGTAGCCTTACCGAACTTCACCAAAACCTTCGAGGTGGAGTGTGATGCTTTGGGAGTTGGGATAGGAGCAGTCCTCACTCAAGGAGGAAGGCCGGTGGCATATTTCAGTGAGAAGCTGAGTAGAGCCGCCCTTAACTACCCCACCTATGATTGGGAGTTGTATGTCTTGGTCCGGGCCATGGAAACGTGGAAACACTATTTGCTGGCCAGGGAATGTGTCATTCACTCAGACCACGAGACGTTGAAGCATCTAAGGGGGCAGATGAACCTGAAGAAGCGGCATGCCAAGTGGTTGGAGTTCATAGAGAGCTTCCCATACGTGATCAAGTACAAGAAAGGCAAGGATAATGTTATCGCCGATGCCTTGTCCCAGCATCCACTAATAGCATTCACAAGCGAAACCACTATGTCACTTGGAACCATAAAACTTCCCGTATTTGCGTCTGGAGTGTCGAAGATTGTAGAGTTCACAGTTTTTAACAGGCCCACCGTATATTATATAATATTGAGAACTCCATGGCTATATCAAATGAGGGCTGTACCATCTACTTATTGATATATCATGTATTTTTATGGTTTTATGACATGATATATGCATTGGTTTCAGAGTCTTTTGTATATATATTGAGTCTTATTAGGTACAAACACGGATTGGACCTTGATGAGCACTTTGGAGCTTTTGGAGGCTTGTAGCTGAGCAAAACAACAAGGAGACGATTATTTTTGTCTATGTCGACCGGCAGGCCACTCCTTTGTTGGTCGACACAACCATGACGTGAATGACGCCTTCGAGTTTTATCAAGTTTCAAGATTTGCAACTTTTCCCCAGAAGTTTCTAAAGTTTATACTTCATGCCTAATCGTGTTTGTAGGTTAAACTATGTTTTAGAAGTCCCAGAGACTAAGTTTGTATTATCTAAGTTCTAAGTTTTCATTGTAAGTTTCAAGAAAGAGCTTTGTTGGAGAGAAGATTCAGATCTCAAACTTTGTAGAGAGAAGAATTCTGAACTGCCTTTGTTTTCTATTTCCAATTTTAATTAGTATTATTCAGACAATGAATTGTGTTATCTCTTCTATGTCTGAGTAGTCACCTTGTTAGATCTAGGGTTTCAAAAGGTTTATGATGGTTTGTTGAATTGGGCATAGACATGTTAGGTTATCTATAATGTTCTTCATCTAGATTTGATTATTACACTAGTCTTAAGACTGATCACCTTAATCCTGGTATCATATGAATGTTGGTAGGCACAAGAGTGCTATTGATATCCTGAACCAATTTTAGATGAGAAAACAACCTTTTCGCAGCGAGAGTAGGTCTAAGAATTTTGTAAACATATCGTACCCGCTAATCATAGAGACTCTATTTATTGGTATTTTGCAAAGAGATTTGGTTTGCTTATGTTTAGAGGATATATGTCGTCGCAGCAAGACTTGGATGAGATATCATATTAGTGTTATGAGTTTAAGAACCAAACAAACAATTTAGACCTAATTATATAACTGCCCAGTTCACATTCCTGATTATTCCCAATGATTATCCCTAGGTCTAGCGCCTTTAGTTACTTGAATTCAATCCCTGTATAATTTGCTATTCCGTTTTTTGCATTTCTCTATTTACTTCTATTTATTGATCTAGCTTAACTCGAATCTGTGTTTTTATTGTGTGAGTTTTCAGAGTCCTTGTGGATTCGATCCCTAAGTGCTGCAATCGATCTCTTAATTTGAGAGAGTAGTTTTAGAGTTATATTTGACCCCTGTCACTTATTATCAATGTATAAAGTTTCCAACGCCAGCTGGAGTGGAAGCAATCAAGGGTGATCAAGAGCTTTCAAGGACTTGCTATCTCGCTAAATATTTGGATGAAATTGCAATAGCAATTAATGAGCTCGACAGTAGTAAAAGAACTATGCTTTCATGGCGGACAGAAGTCTGACGATGTGACTAAAGAGGTTTCAATTGACAAAACAAAGCCAGATTGGAAAATCAAGATTGGTTCGGGCTTAGTAGCTGATCTCCAAGCCAAACTTATTGAGTTCTTATCAAAAAACAAAGATTCCTTTGCATGGTCAGTAGAAGATATGCCAAGTATTGACCAGAATATAATATCACACGAGCTACAAGTAGATGAAATTTTCAATCCGATAAAGCAAAAAAGGAGAAAGCTCAGACTAGATCGAGCAAAAGCGGTTAATGATGAAGTGGAAAAACTGTTAAAAGCTCCGTACGAGAAGTAAAATATCGTGATTGGCTTGCTAATCCAGTCATGGTAAAGAAAAAGAATGGAAAATGGAGAGTATGCGTTGACTTCACTGACATTAATAAAGCTTACCCAAAGGACAGTTTTCCTCTACCACATATTGATCGATTGGTGAAATCCACTGCTGGTCACGAACTCTTAAGCTTCATGGATGCTTTTTCAGGATATAACCAAATCAAGGTGCATCCAGAAGATTAGGAAAAGACGTCCTTCATAACCGATAGAGGTATATATTGCTATATAGTGATGCCATTTGGTTTAAAGAATGCAGGAGCAACTTATCAATGTCTCGTAAATCGGATGTTTGCGGAGTATCTCGGTAAAACAATGGAGGTTTACATAGACGATATGTTGGTAAAATCTCTCTGGCAAACAGATAATGTTAAACACCTTTCTGAATGTTTTGAAGTTTTGAATAAGTTCAGAAAGAAACTAAACCCAGCAAAGTGCACGTTTGGGGTTCCATTAGGGGAATTCCTAGGTTACATTGTAGACAAACCTAATCTCTTTCACAACCTCTATGTTGCGGTTTACAGAAGCCAATCCAACTCAAATAAACACCTTTCTAACAATGCCACCACCAAAAAATCAAAAAGAAGTACAACGTCTAACAGGGAGAATTGCGGCACTTAACAGATTTATATCTCGTTCAACCAATAAGTGTCTCCCATTTTACCAGCTACTATAGGGGAATAAACACTTCGTGTGGGATCATAAGTGTGATGATGCTTTTAAACAGCTGAAATAATGCATAACTACCCCACCAGTCCTTTTTGAACCCGAATCCGGGGAATGATTATTTTTATATGTGTCTCTTTCGGAGCATGCAGTTAGCGGAGTCATTGTCTGGGAAGACAGAGGGGAACAGCGGCCAATTTATTATATAAGTAAAAGTTTAACCAGCCCGGAAACTCGTTTTACCATGATGGAAAAACTAGCATTTGCATGCAGTGGTAGTTTTGGCTCGGAAGTTAAGACCCTACTTCCAGTCGCATCCAATAGAAGTGTTGACGTCTCAACCATTGCAGACTATCTTACATAGTCCAAGTCAGTCTGCGCGTTTAGCAAAATGGGCAATAGAATTAAGCGAGTACGACATTGAGTACAAGAATCGAACCAGTGCCAAAGCTCAGGTATTAGCCGATTTCCTAACCGAATTACCTGTTAGTGGTACATAAGTCGAGTCTACCGATAAGGTGTGGAAGCTCAACGTTGATGGGTCCTCTTCAAAGCAAGGATCTGGGGTGAGAATTAGCTTAGTAACCCCTACTAGTGAAGTAATTGAGCAATCATTCCACCTTGGATTTGCAGCTTCAAATAACGAGGCAGAGTATGAAGCATTATTAGCCGGACTTCGCCTCGCAAATGAAGTAGGGGCTCGAGAAATAATTGCATACAGCGATTCCCAACTAATCGCGAGTCAATACAAAGGTGAGTATGAAGCAAAAGATTCAAGGATGGAAGCATATTTGGAGCTTGTCAAGCAACTCGCAAAACAGTTCGATAGTTTTGACTTAGTTTGGATTCCACGAGGTGAAAATACTGTAGCTCATGCTCTTGCCGCATTAGCCTCCACATCAGATCCGTCTCCGAAAAGGATTATTCCAGTTGAATGCATTGAGTCTCTGTGCATTTACAGAAAAAACGAGACTATGGCGATAACCCGATCTTGTTCTTGTGCCCAGACTTCCCCAAATCCTCTAATAAGTGATCAGCTGTCTCAAAGTAAACCCCCAAACGACGGGTCGCCCACCTAAGGTTTCTGATCCAACAAATATATCAGATAAAGATAAGGCATTGACGCCCGAACTGTACCCGATCCCAACAATACAACCTGCTGAAGACACTCAATCACCTATGATTACTAAAGCTGTTGACCTGATGGGAAAATCCGACGAAGTGCATAAGGATAAATGTAATGATGAATCCGAAGACGATGCATTTGTGATCCCAAGAAATCAGGAAAATATTTCCACTAATGATTAGGGGGCTGACTGGAGGATTCCTATAAAAGATTATATCCGAACTGGTGTACTTCCATAGGCAAAGTGGGAAGCAAGGAAGTTACGAATCGTTAGTGTGATGTATTGCTTGATAAAAGATTCACTATTCAAACGAGGTGCTAGCAATCCATATTTACTATGTATTTTTGGCTGAGGAGTTGAGGTAGTTATGAGTGAAGTTCATGAAGGACTTTGTGGAAAGCATGCGTCGGGATGATCGATGGCTTTCAAAATTAAACAGTTAGGATATTATTGGCCAACAATGATCATGGATTGTGTTAAGTATTCCCAGCGATGCGTGAAGTGCCAGCAGCACGCTCCGCTTATTCATCAACCTTCAGAACTTCTGTCATCAATCGTGGCTCCTTACCCATTTATGCGTTAGTCAATGGATATTATAGGGCCAATGCATAAGCCAACTCGAGGTGTACAACATCTTCTTGTCCTGACAGACTATTTTCCAAGTGGATAAAAGCAGAGGCTTACATCACAGTTAAGGACTCGGTGGTAAAGACATTTTTATGGAAAAACTATTTGTTTGTCGCTATGGAGTTCCTTCCAAAATCGTCACTGATAATGATTCTCAGTTCATATCAAAAGATTTTGAAGATTTCGTCTCAGTGTGGGGGATAGAAATGAGTTACTCTACCCCGCGATATCCACAGGGGACTGGACAGGCAGAAGCTGCGAACAAAACTATACTGAGTAACTTAAAGAAGCGACTCGTTTTGTACAATGGAGGTTGGTACGACGAGCTCCAACCAGTTCTGTGGGCATATCGAACTACTCCACGAAGAGCTAGTGGGTAAACTCCTTTTTCGTTAGTCTATGGAATGGAAGCTGTGGTCCCAGCCGAACTAAACGTTCTCGGACTCTGATTAACCGAGCTCCCTAATAACAAATATCGTAACACACAAATGATGTAAGACGCATTAGACACTATTGATGAGCGATGAGATCAAGCTATAATCTGACTCCAGAATTATCAGCAAACAATTGCACGTTAGTATAACTCAAAATTAAAGAACCACCGTCTCGAAGTTGGCAATATAGTTTTGCGTAAAGTATTCGAAAATACTTAGGAGGTCGGAGCCGAGAAGCTTGGAATCAACTTGGAAGGTCCATATCAAGTAACCAAAGTAGTTTGCAACTGTGTTTATAAGCTAACAGATCAAGATGGAGTTCCAGTTCGAAGGTCGTGGAAGATTTTAAATTTAAAGAAATTGTATTCATAAAGTTTAATAATATTTGAATGAACTACGATTTGGCTTTATCCCAACATGGGTACGTAGGCAGCTCATTTCGAGTGCAGCTGTTATTTAAAACAAAATAAAAAGGGGAAAAAAGGTTTTTTTGTTTTATTTTTGGTTTGGTGTTCGAAGC
This sequence comes from Cardamine flexuosa, assembly GCA_963555745.1. Classification (NCBI taxonomy): domain Eukaryota; kingdom Viridiplantae; phylum Streptophyta; class Magnoliopsida; order Brassicales; family Brassicaceae; genus Cardamine; species Cardamine flexuosa. Next base: position 19,033,003 of record OY743215.1, read on the forward strand.
AGCAAAGCATTTTGGAAGAAAAAGAGAAAGCAATGAGGAAGGATCAAGCTTGCTCAATCTTTTTGCAAAAGATTTCGGCTCCTTGTCCAGGTAGGTCCACTATCCCATGAACTCTTGGCGGCATGTAATGACCGAATTCTTCAAAGTTAAGTTCAATCCAGTCCGATGGATGGGCTTCAAGGATGCACATTTCTCGGGAAACCTGAAACTGTCTCTTCTCCATTTCCTGAACTTTTGACCTTTTTCTTTCCCCGTCAAGCTCTTTGCATTTAGCAACTAACTGATAAAATAAGGGGTTTAGTTAGGTAATAAAGGCAAAGAAAGAAGTATGAGTTTGGGTCACTTATTAACCTTTTCCATAAACCTCATTGCCGTTTTTGACCATGAGGATGCATCTGTTTGATCAGGCCGCAAGGGATGGTCATTGGTGTTCCCCATCCTAAAGGACGAGAAACAAAGCCACCCTCGGAGTTGAGTGCTGCGGTTGGATTATTATGGAATCAGATTACGCTTTGATAGACATACCCACATGTTTCGGACAACGGTATTCGGAAGTCATTCTGAGACTAAAATTAAAAAAAAAAAGCAAAGAAGTTCAAAGTGGAATGAAGAATTTGGAGTTCCTGATCCGTGATTTATAGTAAGTTGATAGGCGAGTCATGCCGGATTATACGCCTAGTAATCACCAAATAAAGGGATCTAATTACCACAAATAACGTGAATCAAGATTCGGCATGGCAATTTGGAGTATTACGAGGAATAATTGCAGCGGAAACATTTAAGAGAAATCAAATTCGTAAATTTTAAATAAAAAAGTTTCAACAAAAATGGTAATGGGCCTTAGCCCAGCAGATTAATTTTTGTTACACTTAGGTTTGGGCTTGGGAACACTTTCCGTCATAGCCACGTCATCTTTGGGGGTAGTCTCTTCATTCGGCCTTGATGACGAACTTTCAGTCAGTGTGGAGTCCGGTTTGATTATTGCGGAGTCCAGTTCAATTGGTACAGAGTTTGGAGCACTTTTCCGCTTGGCTGCCAACTTTTTCTCCCTTAATTCTCAAAGGTAAGAGCGAAGTACTTCGGGGATAGGAACGATAGAGTTAATACCATTCCTCTCCCAAGTGAGGGGATGACTCTCCAAGCGGCGGACCCTCTTTTCAATCTTCCGGATATTTTTATTCAGAGACGTCGTCTTCTTTCCGTATTGCTAACGGTCACCGCATGCACCATAGTGTTCAATATCAAGCTGGAACATGAGTAAATATTCGAAGTAAATATTAACTAGAGCAAAAAAAATTCATGAAGGTCGTGGCCTCTTCTCTCTCCCTTCCAGTGAGAGTATTGATAAAGTGGGGAATACGGACCCTACTTGGAGAGAATCCATCGCCCGAGGCTGGAGGAGGGCTCGATGGAGAGTCGGAATCAGAAGCGTAGTGAGGATACTATCCAAAGGTGTCCATGGTGAAGAAGGTGAGGATGAAAGGAAGAAGAAGACGTGAAAAACAAGTGAAGCAGAACAAAGAGAATTACAATGCTGATGGAATATAAATAAAGAGGGAGTCAGAGGAACGGGTGGAATATGAAGAAATCCCAAGCGACAGGCAATTAATGAATGTGATAATTGCTTCTTTAAAAGAAGACGCAAGTTTTGAAACTTGATTAAGTTCTAATGACACACGCTACATGAGTCATTAAAACCTAGGATGATGCCATAAGTAGGTAAAACAGTAGAACTCGGCCCAGTTACAATTTTCTTTAAAGAGAAAGGCCCAATCATTTTGGTTAAATTGACAAATCAATTCCTAATATTGAATGTGAGTCATACAGTCAGTTCGTATAATATTCCGAATTGATAGGGCAATCCACAAGGATTCTTTTCATAAGTTAAAAAGGTGCACCGAATTCAAAGCCGAGCTCTGTTCTTGCTTAAAGCCGAGCTCCATCCTCGCACTTTTACCTAGAAAACTGGATATAATTTTTCTTTAAAAATGGAAGGGTCTGATCAACCCACTTTTCTTTTGAAAAACAGCTCGAGTCAGAGCTTCTGAGTAAATCGGACTTTGCAACCCCGATCAGATAATAAGTCTTATCAAAATAAGCGTCTAAAAATTAACTTTCTTAAAAAAAAATGATTAAACCAATATTCAAAACCCCCTTGGGCAAAAACGAAATAGAAAGGCATAAGTAAATTTAATGAAGTTTTGGGACATATCCCGGGGCAGGTGGATGCAGCAACATGATTAACAAAGTTCAAATAAGATCAACCCTTGAAGGGTCATCAACCATCATAGGAACAGGTTCTGGTGAAGGAGTGACTACAACATCCATTTCCGAAAAACCACCATCAACATTTTGTTCCAAAGGCCCCTCCTTTGGATAAACTTCCGGTTCAGGAGGATTAGCTTTGAGAAGAACATCTTCGGGCACATCCTGAACATTTTATTATATTTAATATAAAGAGCACCATTCCTTAAGTCGAGCAAGGTGGTCACTTGAAATAAGGAATAGATTTGACCCAAATTGATTGAATCGTACCTTATCAGAGGGATCAGCTGGGGGAACGAGAACTTCAGCAGGAGATGGTGAGGTTGGATCAGGAGGAAGATTAAGGTTAGGTCCATGAAGAGGGGGAGAGTCTGCAAAAGCAGTAATGAACTGTTCTTGATCCAGTGGCATGACAGCAAAGTTGTTCAGCTCGGAGGATAACTCAGTCAGCAAACTTGTCAGCTCGGCGATCTCCTTGTCTGGGTAGATCTTACCTTCTTTTATTTTCTTACGGAGAGCTAAATTACTTCCAACCTCATTGATGCCGGCCTGAAGGATAGCACGTGCTTCAATAAAGTTAACGTGTTCGGATAGCCAGTTTAGCAGAACTTTGTCATTCTCCTTTAGCACTTTCCGAGCCAAACTGGCAGTCTTCTGGATATCATGGTCACGGAACTTTGGCAACGCATCATACTTCAGAGAAGTCTCCTCAAGCAATTCTTGCGCTGCGGCTGCCTCACGTTTGAGTCGTTGGTTTGAAGCTTGCAAGACATTATGTTCCAAACGCAGAGCTGAACACTTCCCCTCGTAACTTTGTGATAAAATTTCAGCTGCAGTACGAGTGACCGCTAGTTTCTCCTCGAGTTCATTCCATTCTTTCCTTAGACGTTCAATCGTCGCCATGTCTCTCTCCTTTAGATCTGCCAAAGCCTTTTCATGGTCCGCAGTCATCTTTGAAGTAATTTCAGTCCCCACAGAAGATGATATGTCGTAGATAAGTTTCTCGTAATAACAAACCATGTCATTGAAATCAGCAAGGGCCTGTACGAGCAAAGAAGGTAAGAGATATATAAAAAATATGAAAGATAGCAGTAGGGATAAAACCAAGTACCTGACTTGTGTGATGATCATGGTTCACAAAGATCTCGCATGAACCGGAGCACCATTTATCAAAAGGAGGAAGAATGGTGCTACCACGATGTGGAAGATTCCGAAAGACCTCGGCCATTGTTGTTGCTTCTGAATGCAAAAAAAAATAGTACATATCAAGGATTTCGAACAGGGATAAGAGTTCGCAAGGATTATGTACCTGGAGTGGCCACAAAACCACCGGGTAAAGAGATGGATTTCCCCTTAGAAGAGCTGGGTACAACCGAAGCCCGATTTCCAGGATTACCAGGAGGAGGAGGTGGAAGCATTGCAGTACAAGATTTCAATTTGTCTCAAACTGACACATCAAATCCGGAACTCTTCCCTCTATGATTCAACGATAAAATAGTCTCATCCTCGTCGACCTCAATAGGAGGAGGCATAGCGGAGCGAGGAGGATAATCAAGGAACGCAGGTAAGGCTCCGACTATACTAACCATTCCCGTTGAACCGACGGTCAAAGCGTCTATCTTCTCCCGATGGTGCCTCGACAGCATCAGTCTCTTCTTTCAGACTTCTTTGCGCAGCATCCCTTTCGTTTTTCTCCCGATAAGTCGAACGGCCGCTTGGGGATATTTCAGGAGCAACGTCAAGAGCCCTGGGCTTCCCACTCCTCATCGATTCCCCAGCTAGGTGGATCTTTTCAAGAGTAAAGGAGTTCCAAATAGTGTTTCCTTCAGTAACAACAGTAAAGAAGTCCAGAAAGCCTTTCCAAGAAGCAGGACGAGGCTTGGACACTACAAAAGAAAATAACCATGAGAGATTAGAAATTAGCCATCCGTAAAGCAATAAGCCGAAAGGCGACCATAAAAATATTTACCAGGGGACGAGGCCCAAGAAGAATATAGCATTTTGGATAATCCATTAACCGAGGCAGCGTTAATCTTATCAAAAAACCATGAATGTCTCCAGTGTTCTTCCTTATCGGAGAACCCAGTGACCAAAGCTCTATCAGAGTGGGGGTAACACGCGTAGAAACCCGAACCACTCCTGTTGGACAATCAAACACTGAAAAGTTCAAAAGATCACCAACACTGAAGGCGTATCCAGCTTCCACAGCGATGACGAGAACAGAAAGAATGGCCCTAAGCATATTCAGAGTCATCTGAGGAAAAGCCAGCCCGAGGGCGCAGAGATAGAGAAGAAGGATTTCAGGAATATGAAAGAATAAACCACACCTGGTGAGATAAACCGAGTAAATGCAAGACCAGCCAGGGCTGCCCGATTCTGGAGATTCTTATGGGGTCGGAGGTGTTAATCTTCTTTAATTATCGATTGAGGATGAAGACCAAATTTGTCATTTGCTCTGGTATGACGGGTAATCGAAGATTTCAAACCGCTAACCATTCTTGAAGGGGATTGAAGGAATTGAAAAAACAGTGAAAGACAAGAACTTTTTACGAGTGATATAGAGTAAAGAGTAAAGTAAGAAGGAGAAGAAAGAGAAATACCTTATTAAACGAGTGGATGAAAACTGCCTCAAAATTGGTGGGGAAGTGGAGGAGTTTCTCTAATTTTTAAATAAAATTATGGGGTAAATGAGAATGTGTGTCAAGGCAATTACATCGAATAATTATGAAATCCGAGGGATATTATGTGTACAGAAAAAGGAAATAAAATCCATACTTATCACTTAAGTCTCTCGAACTGAGAATCAGCTCGTAAGACTTGGGGGGCAAATGTTGATACCAGATCCCACACCGAGGATCTATCACCATTAAAGGTACATGACACATGTCGGTCGAGTCATCATGACAAGCAAGAGAGTCCGGCTCGCAGAAGTAGACTTCGGGATAAAAGGAAGGAATCAGCAAACTGATATAAAACCGAAGTAACGAGTTCAGAGAGGCCGGGAAACCTTAGGAGACCGGAGAAGATAAGGAGTTTGCAGGAAGGATCCAATCATTAAGTCAAAGAGCAGAGTTGTTTCAAAAATATCGTACGTTATAACATTCAAGACCAAATCAAAACCGACATATTTAATTAGAATCTTGTGATTTATTATAATTTATTAATAACACTAATAGTCAAAAACATGTATAAAGAGTGAGGGAGAGGCATTGTAAGAGGGAGATTCTTTTGAAACCGGAAATATACAAAAAAGGACTATTACAAAGCAAATATTACTGGTTGACTAACTATTTTTATTAATAAAATCATTGGGTGTGGATCCTGCATCCACAAACACCATAAAATTTGAATGTTCTTCTAACTTCAATGTCTCGTTGAAATCCCCAAATACAAGCCAAGGTTTATTTCTAAACATTGGTGATTTCTCAAGTCCTCCCACAATATTTTCCTTTCTTCTACAATGTTAGATGCGTAAAGGAAAGGAACAAAAAAACTCCTCCTCCATACCCTCCAACAAAACAGAGCATGTTACCATGTGTCCACTTGTAAAAAATATCACCTTTGGACTTCATACTATCCATATCCTTCACAGCCTATTCAAGTCATAATTCAACATATAAGACTAATTCTGGAAAACTGTATTAACAATTCGATCTGCCTTACTTTTCTTGACACGAGTCTCAAATAAGAAGCTGAATTGAAAAGAGCCATGATGTATCCAGTTACGGAATATTAAATGTTTTATTGACTGACTGAGTCCTCCAACATTCCAAAAGAAACTCGACATTAACGATTTCTTTGGAGGGTAATCTGTTTATCCAAAATACTAGGAATAGCATCCTTAGCCTTTTGAGAAGTAGAATCTGGTTTGAACTTACAATTTCCTTTAGCTTGACGAGGAAGATTTTGACGGATTTGGATTCCTGATTCCAAAACCTTTTTATAAACTATTCAATGTTTCTTATCATATATAATATTATATTGTAATTTTTTGCTCTTGTAATTCTTAATAAATTATCATTACATATTCCAATTTATTCAAGTATTTTTATTACTTATAATTTTGTGATGAATATTTTTTCTGTTTCTAGTCATCTCAATTCCTTATAATTTTATTTAAGAAATAGCACCAAATCATGTTTTTAAGCCATAAATAGCACATAATTTTATTTAGGACAAAATAGCAGTTTTATTAAAAGACAATTCTCATATATAGCACATATCTCCTAACCTCATATTTTAGGGTTTAAACCCCCTAATCCATACCTCCCAGTCCCTAAACATTATACCCTAAATTATGAAAGATATTACCCAAACAAAAAAAAAAAAATTATTGCCTTTTATAAAAATGTTATTTTGTCCAAAATAAAAATGTGTGCTAAATTTGGCACAAAACTTTATTTAGTGGTATTTTAGAGAATTTCTTTTAATTATACATCGTTAATCTTTTTGTTGATTTATTATCGTATTTAGTCATATAATAGCCGACATTATTTTAATTGTTTGAAATACTTAATTTATAATTTACACATATTATAAGTATGTTACAGTTGTGCTATTATTATTTAATTATTATTTAATTATTATTTATTTTAAATGACATATTAATTAAGTATAAGTGTTTATATAAAGTTTTCTTTAAAATTAGTAATTTAAATGATTACTTGTAAAGTCTATAATAAATAGAGGTAATTACTCAAATATACCAGAAAAGTGCTTAAATGACTAGCATAGCTCATAACTCTTACAAATTACTCAAATAGAGAAAAGATTAAGGAAATATCCATAATCATTTTTATAGAACAGTAATTTACGATTATGCCATTCTGATTTATTTAAATCTGGATTTATGACAAAAAAAAACAATTATCAAATCCTATTATCTTTTAAACTGAAAACGTTTCAGTTTCCATATCTTATTTCATTCCAAATAAGAAAAAAAAATCGTTGCATCCACTCAAGTCTCAACCACCGATAAATTGAAACCCTAACCATCGTCCGCCACTTATCATCCGCCATCAGTCATCTCTTTCTGCTGTCAAAACCCTCGTCCGCCTCTTATCCTCCGCATCAGTCATCTCTTTCTGCCGTTTTGCAACTCTGTTCTGTCGTCAGTTTTGTCTCATTTCGTCATTACTATGTTATGATTTTTGATAGCGATTCTTAACAAAAACCATTAACCAACTTTCTTATATGTTTGAAGGATTATTGGGGTTTGAGCGGTTGAAGATAACGACAGTATGTAAGCAATATTATGTATAATAATGGCGGATTTAGGATTCTTTTGGTGGCTGATTTATGGTTTATGTTATGGCTGATTTATGTTCTTTGGTGGCTGATTTATGATGTTTTGGTGGCTGATTTATGAATCATATGGTGGCTGATTTATGATATATATGGGCTGATTTATGTATATTGACGGCTGATTTATGTCTTGATTTATGTCTTTGTAAACAGATGGTGGAAGTGAAAAAATACCCGCCTAGACTTTACGAGGAAGGAAAATCTCCATTGCAGAATAAAAGCATGAATCACAACTGTCAGCTGGGCAATTTTGCACTGGTTAGAGAAGCAATAGGTACCGATGCATGGGATGAAATCAAGAATTAAGCTCTTAGATTCATGCCTAAGCGAATTGACAGCGATTATTTGTGGTCTGCTAAAACTGTGCATTTTCTACTCACCCGTCAGTTGGCAATACAAAATGAGAATGAGATTTGGGTAGCCATCAGTGGTAAACCAATCAGTTTTAGCTTGTACGAATTTGCTGAGATTACGGGGCTAAACATAGATGTACTGCCAACTGATGATTGTGCCGCTGACTACACTAATTTCTGGACAAAGTTAGGTGTTCCGCATGGAGTTGGACCAAAGTATGATGAATTGGCTAAATGTTTTGGCCGCTGTCGTGGATAGGATTTACCAGAGCGGAGGCTGTTGGGGTTGTTATGTATTCTACACATGGCTATTCATGGTCTACATCATAATTTAAGACTTCCTTTAGAAACTGCAAAAAGTCTTATAGACGGTGTTAGGGTTGTTCAGTATGAAGGAAATTCCTACAGCGTCAACGGTTGCGTGCACATGTTGCTGATTTGGGCGTATGAATCAATTACGGTGTTCAGAGAGTGGTTTGGGAGAATTATACAACCGAATGAAATTCCATTTCTTCGATGGGGTGGCGTTCATACGCGTAAAGATTGAGAGAATGTTATTAGTGAGAAGATTTCAGAGCATGGTGAGGTAATTTTTTCATTTAACTAATTTTTGTTGTGCCTACGTATTATAACTACAGCTGACTTATTGTATATGCCGGTTGACTTATGATATAATGTTGTGGCTGAATTATTATGTATATGGCGGCTGACTTATTATATAATGTTGTGGCTAACTTATTGTATAATGTTATGGCTGACTTATTGTATATGACGGCTGACTTATTATATAATGTTGTGGCTGACTCTTGTTGTGCTTCTTGATATAGGTGCGTGTTAGGAGGATGATTATAAAGCCTTTAGAGGAGATATATCCTCGTTGGGGTGATAAATGTGAAGACCCAGCACTTCATAACCTGATAGTCGACATTCTTGAAGATAAGTTTGTTAAAGGTTATTGGGATGTAAAGTTAAAGAAATCAAGTCCACAAAAAGGAAAAATTGTGGAAGTGAAACAGAAAAGAAAGAAAAGAGCGGAAGAAGAAGTTTCAGAGCCTGCAAAGAAGAAAGAAAAAAGATGATGCGTTCCTGGTTGGCCCTAACAAAGCAAGTCAAGGAATGGACATTAACAAGAAGGCAATGGATTACCAAGGAACAAGAAGAAACCAAAAACTGAATCTTGGAACAAGAAGAAACCGGAAACTGAATCTTGGAACAAAAAGAAACCGGAAACAGAATCTTGGAACAAAAAGAAACCGGAAACTGAAGCATGGAAGTCCAAGAACATTACAACTCATGCATAAGGTCCACAAGAAAGTGCGTCAAGGAGTGCATGGGAGTCGCCAAGTATCCATGGGTTTATTCCCGGTCAAAACGGTTCATCAAGACTTGCGAGTGTCCTTATCATCCAAGGGTACTCAAGAGGATCACTTGGACCTTAAGGGTTGTATTCATGCCACATTGGTTGTGATACATGTCCAAGATGGCTAAGGTTTTGGCCATATGATCCACTAGCACTCTTTTTCCCTTAGTTCGGTTTTGTCCCAATGGGTTTTCCGAACAAGGTTTTTAATGAGGCTTGTGGCTCATATGTTCATCTTTGCCAACCCTTAGTCCGATTCATTGCATGGCCTGTCTACATCTTTTGGCGTGGCCCATGAACTCTTATCTCGCTATCTTTAGTTTGAATTTTGAACTTGTTTTATTGCATGGTCTTTGAGTGTTCACGAGGCATGTCTCGTAACTCTCTTTGCCTTTATCGTTTTGTCTCTTCTCCTCTCCTTTATATTAAGGCTGAGATTCTTTTTAAACCTATCTATCTTTTAATCAAAAAAAATTTCAAATTATAGATAATTGTTCCTCCTTTTTTGTGTGATTCAAACTAGGAAAACTCTTAGGTCATTTCGTGTGATTCGATTGACCAACCCGTCTCATCAAAAGGCTATTCCGCATCCTTTTGTGGTGACATTCGATCCATTAAACCCCAAGGTACTTGTTAATCAGATCTTGCAACCCCTCACATTGATCTCACTCTCTTGTTGTCGAAATTGGGAAGTGTTTCCTCACGAGGAACGCATAATGTGGTATCAGAGCTGCATCGAGAGTTAAGTGATTTTTCTGTGTTATCGTTTCAATTTTCATAAATCGACTACTTGTGTTAAAATCGTGAAATCAATTGGATATGAACCTAGATTGAGTCTAGTATTTGTTAAAATTGATTTGAGAATTTTTAGAGTTGATTTGATAATTTTTCGGAATTAATCTTAGAAGATAGTCGCGATTAGGGTTTATCAGAATTTGATAAGTCATTTTTGTGTTCTTGTTATTTTTGATTGTGTTCCTTTCAAAAGAACGTTTTACTGGTGTAGTTTGTGTTAATCTTTCAGGTACCATGTCAGAAGAATTGGAGTCAAGCAACAAGCAACTGATCGATACCCTCACTAAAACCTTTGAAGCCATGATAAATGAAAAGATCGACATGCTACGTGAAGAAATCGTACCAGTGCTTGCCGATGTCATGTCTAACAATCCAAGGAATGCTCAAGATCGACATCATGAAGGCAACATAGATCCTGAAAGGCAACAAGGCGTCAACAATGGTCGGGTATTACAATAAGAAGACCATCTCCGGGAATTACCTCGGGAGCACCGGGATCGAGACTCCAAGGCGTACTATAGCCAATCCTCTTGTAGCAATTCCAGCAGACATAGGAGAGATCGTGAAGACCGGACACCACCTCAAGACAGTTTTGGAAGCTTAAAGCTACACATCCCTCCGCTCCATGGGAAAAGTGATCATGATGTATATCTCGAGTGGGAAAAGAAAATCGAAATGGTTTTCGATTACCAATACTATACGGAGGCAAACAAGGTCAAAGTAGCAACTACCGAGTTCAGTGATTATGCTCTATGTTGGTGGGATCAACTCATTACATCTCGAAGAACAAATTTTGAGCCAACAGTGGACACTTGGGCTGAAATGAAAGCGATCATGCGACGACGGTTTATTCCTAGTTACTACCATCTGGAGCTTCACAACCAACTTAGGAAGCTTGTGCAAGGCACAAGGAACATGGAAACCTATTACCAAGAGTTGGAAGCTCTGTTGTTGAAGGCTGATGTTCGTGAAGACCGAGAAGCTACCATGTCCCGATTTCTTGGTGGATTACAACGAGAAATGCAAGACCGGTTGGAAATGCAGTCTCATGTTGATCTACAAGAAATGTTACATCAAGCCATCCTGATTGAGCAGCAATTGACAAGAAGAAGTTCTACACGAACTTATCATGGAAGCTCATCTCTTACGAGAAATTTGGGAAAGGATGAAAGGATGAGGATACCAGCTAGTAACAACCCATCTAATACTACGCGGATTGGGGCTAAACCTTTTGGAGCCCAACCAGACGAGAAAGCCAAGGTGGCTACCAGAACTAGAAATATCGAGTGTTATAAATGACATGGAATAGGACATTATGCAAATGAGTGTGTTAACAAATGAGTGATGATACTCAAAGGCGATGGGGATTTAGAAACAGAAGAAGAGGAAGGAGACACTAGGACAAAAGAAAAAGAAGAGGAGAAGGAAGTGATGGAGTCTCCAGTTAAAGGAGAGCTACTTGTAGCTATGCGCCCCTTAAGTCTCAAATCCAAAACCGAAGAACAGGCCTAACGAGTTAACTTGTTCCACACGCTGTTATGTAAAGGGAAATGTGTGTAGTTTAATCATCGATGGTGGAAGTTGTACTAATGTGGCTAGTGAGACAATGATGAAGAAGCTAGGATTGGAGATCAAGAAACATCCTACGCCTTATGTCCTTCAGTGGATCAATGAACTAGGAGAACTAAAAGTGAAGCATCAAGTGGAAGTACCCATATCCATTGGAAACTATGAAGATGAAGTTCTATGAAATTTTTACCCATGGAGGCTGGTCATATATTACTTGGGAGACCCTGGTAGTCCGATCGAAGAGTGATACATGATGGTTACACCAATCGTCATACTTTTGAGTTCAAAGGATGCAAGACCACGCTTGTACCAATGACCCCTCATGAAGTTTATCTTGATCAAATACAACTCAAGGGAAAGAAGGGTCCAGGTAAGAAACCTACACTTTTTACCATGAATGGAAAAACATTGAATGATGATCCTTTTGACCCCAAAACTTATATCAGTCCCAATGTTGTTACTTGTTACACTAACCTTGCACCGGCAATACCGAGTGATTTACAAACTTTGCAGGTATTGCTCAAAGGAAGGCATGCCTAGATGGAAACCAAGCATCATCATAGAGTAGAGCTACAAGACACTCAAGAGAGTCGAAAGAAACATGTTGCTTTCCCAAAGGAGCAAGCCTCATCAAATGCCAAACACTTTGCTTATTATGGCGAGAAGACTCTATTCGTCTTCAAGATCTTGGATGAACACCAGTTTGGAACTGCTTTTCATGTCCAAGCCATTGACATCACTAACCATCCAGGCTTTTCTAAACTTTTCAAAATCACTCATAATGGTTTTAAGCAGATGTACAACCTGGTCCGGTTATTGATTTACTTGCTTGTATAGAAAAAGAGAGAATTTAACTGGCAGGATTTCAAACCTCCAATCACAGGACATGGATTCGCCTAACGGGACAAAAAAAACAACAAGGCTCCATTCACAGCAAATCAAGACTCCATGTGACCTCATCTAGTGGAAGTTGCTTAAAGTGGAATGTTCTTAATAATTACTTCCGTAATGCTAAGAATATTGACCAAGGAAAATTGGATCACCAGTTTGATCAAAACATTTCATCAAGACTTGCGAGTGTCCTTATCATCCAAAGGTACTCAAGAGGATCACTTGGACCTTAAGGGTTGTATTCATACCAAATTGGTTGTGATACATGTCCAAGATGGCTAAGGCTACGACCATATGATCCACTAGCACTCTTTTTCCCTTAGTTTGGTTTTGTCCCAATGGGTTTTCCGAACAAGGTTTTTAATGAGGCTTGTGGCTCATATGTTCATCTTTGCTAACCCTTAGTCTGATCCATTGCATGGCCCGTCTACATCTTTTGGCGTGGCCCATGAACTCTTATCTCACTATCTTTAGTTTGAATTTTTTGAATTTGTTTTATTGCCTGGTCTTTGAATGTTCACGAGGCATGTCTCGTAACTCTCTTTGCCTTTATCATTTTGTCTCTTCTCCTTCTCGCCTCCTCTCCTTTATATCGAGGCTGAGATTCTTTGTAAACCTATCTATCTTTTAATCAAAAAAAAACCTTTTCAAATTATAGATCATTGTTCCTCCTTTTTCGTATGATTCGAACTAGGAAAACTCTTAGGTCATTTCGTGTGATTTGATTGACCAACCCGTCTCATCAAAAGGCTATTCCGCATCCTTTTCTGGCGACATTCGATCCATTAAACCGCAATGTGCTTGTTAATCAGGTCTTGCAACCCCTCACATTGACCTCACTCTCTCGTTGTCAAAATTGGAAAGTGTTTCCTCACGAGGAACGCATCAAAAGAGATGTTGATAGTGGAAACAATCAGATGGCAGTGATGAACACAACGAAGAGTATGAGAAAAATCTTGTTGTCAGTGGCCTTGTGAAGATGGTGGAGAAACTGTGGATGACATGGAGAAAAACATCGGTGAAATGGTTGGAGGCATAAAAAGAAATCTTGAGGCCAAACTTGAAGCCAAACTTGTAGCCAAACTTGAAGAAAAGTATGGCCAAAGGTTAACTTTCGTTGAAGGACAAGGTGCACCGTTGGAGAATCAAATCAATTGGATTAAAGAGCGGTTTGAATCTCGTGAAATGGAAAATTTGAATGTCAAAGATGGGAACTCGAAGGTTTTTCAAGATCAAGATGTCACTAGCCCGGTATGTGATTAATGTTTCCAGCACGGCTGATTTATGAATCAGTGACGGCTGATTTATGAATCAGTGACGGCTGACTTATGTTTCAGTCACGGCTGACTTATGTTTCAGTCAAGGCTGACTTATGTTTCAGTCAAGGCTGACTTATGTTTCAGTCACGGCTGACTTATGTTTCAGTCAGGGCTGATTTATAAAGTCAGTGAAACCATATGTGGCCGACTTATTACTTATCAGATTGTATTTTTTTCTTTACTGTAAACAGGTGAACCGCCATCGGAATGTTAAAATTAGAATGGCATCATTAGTTGGTGAAGTCATTGCTTCTACCTATTTAGACACATAGTCTACTGCCACAAGGATATACTTATTCCCATAAAATGATGGAAATGGTCCCATGAAATCATTTCCCCACACATCAAACACCTCAACTTCCAAGATAAAATTCGGAGGCATCTCATTCCTCTTGCTAATATTTCCCTGCCTTTGACATGAATCACACTTTGACACAAAAGCATGGGCATCTCTGAACATAGTTGGCCACCAGAAACCAGCTTGCAAAGCCTTGGACACAGTCTTAAAAGTAGCAAAGTGCCCAACATATGTTGAACCATGACAGTGAAATATACCTGAAACCTCTTCCTCTGAAATGCAGCACCGGTAAATACCATCTGAACAATGCTTATACAAATATGGCTCATCCTAGAAGTAGTGTCTTATATCTCTCAAGAAATTCTTCTTCCTATATCCAACAAAATTCTCCGGTTCTTGCTCTGCAGCTAAGTAATTAGCAATCTCACCAAACCATGGCGTCGTAGAAGGCGCATAAGTTATAGCATATGCATAGCAGTCGGTTGCAGTCCCTATGCTAATGGCATACACGTTCTACTCTGGTAGGTTTTCATCCAAGGGAACCTTTTCTTCTATTTTCAGTCTAGACAAATGATCAGCCACACCATTTTCAATCCCTTTCTTGTTCTTAATCTCTAGGTCATATTGCTGTAACATGAGTATCCATCGCAGTAGTCTTGGTTATGCATCCTTTTTGGTTAGAAGGTACCTTAAAGCTGCATGGTCTATATGCACAATCACCTTAGACCCCACAAGATAGGACTTGAACTTTTCAAAAGCAAATACAATTGCCAGCAGTTCTTTCTCAGTAGTAGCATAATTGCATTGTGCATCATCAAATGTTGCTGGAGCATTATACAAACCGAAAGGCATCCGGCGGTAGGCAAAAGTGCCGTAAGGACATGTGAATGTGGTTTTTTACTGATCTTCTGGATGAATGGGAATCTGAAAGAAACCAGAATACCCATCTAGAAAGCAGTAATATGGGTGGTTAGCCAATCTCTCAAGCATTTGATCAATAAAAGGCAAAGGAAAATGATCTTTACGGGTTGCAGCATTCAATTTCATATAGTCAATACACATCCTAAGCCATGTAACAGTTCTAGTTGGGATCAACTCATTCCTATCATTCTTAACAACTGTTACACCACCTTTCTTTGGTACAACATGGACAGGGCTCACCCAAGTACTATCTGAGATAGCATATATAATGCCCGCCTCTAGAAGTTTCATTATCTATTTCTTTACAACATCTTTCAGATTTGGGTTTAACTGCCTCTGATGTTCTATATAAGTCATTAATTCCTCTTCTAGATGTATCCTATGCATACAAAGATCAGGTGAAATTCCTGAAATATCATCAAGCCTATTGCTCTACGATACTTTCTAAGTTCACAAAGTAGTAAAACAGTCTCAGCATTGTTCAAGGCGGAATTGATGATGGCAGGATAAGTAGAGTTAGGACCAAGAAATGCGTACCTTAGCCCAGCTGGAAGTGTTTTGAGCTCTACCTTTGGAGCTTTCAGTTCACTCCATGGATTAGCAGGAGGCACAGGAGTTACGGCCGGTGGAGACTTCTCCGAGGTACTCTCCAAGTTCATATAGGCAACCATCTTTTCCATAGAGTCATTTGAATCCAGCATCTTGGCATACCCAATTGTATCCTCACTCAAAAACCCATACTCACTCTCAGCTTTTGTCAAAACAATACCCAATGGATCATCAACTATGATCTCTTCAGCCATCTCATTAGAGATTTCCAGTGAATCATCTACAAAGAATGTTTGGCCATCTATCATGGGCTTCTTCAGCAGCTTATCCATCTCAAACTTCATGATTATATCTCCCAGGAGGAGATCAATACTTCCATTCTGCACATCAATCAGAGCTCCTACAGTGCATAAGAATGGTCTACCCAAAATGAGAGGATCTTTGGGTTCTTCATCCAGTTTCAGAACCACAAAATCAGCAGGGATGAGTATATTTCCTATTTGTACATGTAAATCCTCAAGAACCCCAACTGGCAACTTCACAGATCAATCAGCAAACACCAAAGAGATTTTGATGGACTTGAATTTAGTGAAACCAAGTCTTCTAGCCATAGAAAAAGGCATCAGATTGACACTGGACCCCAAATCGCACAGAGAACAAGCAAAGTCCATATCACCAATCTTCACTGACAAAACAAAACGCCCAGGATCTCCAAATTTCTTGAGTACCTTGTTTTGAAAAATAGCATTGCATTCTTTGGTAACTTTCACATAGTCATCTCCAGCTGAGATCTTGCTTGTTACCAAACTCTTCATGTACTTCTTCATAGCAGGCATCATTTGAATAGCATCAACAAGAGGTATCCTCACCATGAGATCATCAAGCATCGCTTTGCATTTAGCTTCTTCTAAGTCTTTGTGTGACTTCTTAGGACGGGTAGGATATGGAACCTTAGGAGCATAGACCCGCGCAGGCGGTGGTGTGTCTTGCTTCTCTGGTTGAACTGCAGTCTCCTCAGTTTCTTGTTCCTCAGTCTCTTCCAGATCAATCACTACCTCTGCATTCTTCTCACTCCGCACTACAGGTTCCAACACTTTCCCACTCCTTAGCGCAATAGATTGAACATACTCCTTCTTAGGATTTTGTTCCTCCTTTGCTGGAAGGACTCCTTGGTGTCTTTTCATTGCATCAGCAGTTTGAGCAACTTGAGTATCTATCAGCCTCATGTGGGTGGAGACAGTTTCATACTTGCTGTTGAGATCATTGTACATGTTTTCCACCTTCAGATTAATCTCATTTGATGACTTCTGTTGCTGTACCAGGAGCTGTTGCATAAGAGCCTTAAGTTCATCTTGAGAATTATTTGAAAAACTTGCAGGCGCTGGCAGGAAGTTGTTGAATGGCTGTCTTTGCTGAAAATTTCCCTGAAAAACGTTTTGGCCCTGATTCTGCACGAACTGTTTTCCTTGAAAATTTTGAGGAAATTTTTTCTGGAAGCCCGAATTTTGCACGCCCGAATTTTGCACGAACTGCTTCCCTTGAAAATTCTGACCAAAAGCGACTCCCTGCTGAGGGTAGACTTGATCCTGCGGATATTCAACATTGGTACTTCTGTAGGAGAGGTTTGGGTGGTTCCTGTAGTTTTGGTTAAACCCCCTGTTCTGCAAAAAACCTTGCCCATTCACATAGTTCACCTCTTGAAACTCATCAGTACCTTCTTCACCAGTCTCTTGACAAAACACAACATCTGATCCATCTTCAACCAGCTGAACACTCTTCTGATTTGCCTTCAACAAAAGACTCACTTTAGCACTCAAATGAACAATCTTCTGAGAGTCCACACTGCTGACTCCTCTAGACCGATAATATTCAGGAGAGCGATTGCTGAAACTTGCAGCCAAGTTCTCAATCAATCTATTGGCTCCAGCTATACTTTGAGTCATGAAATCTCCATTGCTTGCAGCATTGAGTGCATTCTTGTGATCCCAGTCAACACCATCATAGAAGATGTGAAAAATCTGCTCATCAGAATAAGAATGATGAGGACATTCTCTGCGGTACTCTTTGAACCTCTCCCAAGCTTCACATAAAGATTCCCCTGAGTGTTGCTTAAAAGTGGTGATCCTACTCCTCAATGAAGCTGTCTTAGCTTTGGTGTAAAAGTAATCCAAGAAGGCATCTCCGGTTTCTGTCCAACCATTCAATGAATTTGCAGGTAAGGACCTAAGTCATCTGTGTGCTTTATCAGCCAAAGAGAAATGGAAAACCTTGCACTTGATGTAGTCTGCAGGGACTCCATTTGACTTAGTAGTA
Organism: Cardamine flexuosa; assembly: GCA_963555745.1. NCBI lineage: Eukaryota > Viridiplantae > Streptophyta > Magnoliopsida > Brassicales > Brassicaceae > Cardamine > Cardamine flexuosa. Next base: position 19,050,940 of record OY743215.1, read on the forward strand.
CTGCAAATCTCCTCAAAATTCTCTATGTGATCCATAGGATTCTCAGCAGGCAAACCATGGAACAAGTGCTGCTTCACCAATGCAATCAGCTGAAATTTAATCTCATAGTCCTGTCTTGCAATCACTGGTGGAACTATAGCAGATCTGTTCTGGTAGAAAGTGTGAGGAGTATAAGTATCCCCAATAACACGTTGCTATTGAATCTCTTGTTGACGTTGCTGCTGCAGTATCAACTGATCCAACTGTTGCTTCATGTTCAAAATTTGAGCTTGGGCATCAGCCATTGCTTGATTGTCGATATTATCGCCCATAGTGGCTTGTTTCGACTTCTTCTTCTTAGTTCGGTTGTAAGTACGTTCTGTCCTTGCTAGCTCTTGATTAGTGAGTTGTAGGAGATTGTGAGAACCTTGACGTCTCCTCTGCATACACCTGCAACACACAAGCAAGGAAAGAAAACTTAATTAGTAAATCTTAGACAAAACTTCAATCCTAAAACTGAAGGTAACGCAATAGGTCCCTGGCAACGTCGCCAAAAACTTGATACACAGAGTTTTAACCCAAATAAAAGACTGCAAGTGCACAGACAATCACAATAGTATATATGGGATCGAATCCACAAGAACCAAGTGTCACACTATAATTCTTGAGAATGAAACTAAGCTAAGACAATAATATGGTTGTTGGTTTGATGTAACACGAAAATAGTAAATAAAGACTGTGTAAACTATGAATTAAAAAAGCGCTAGGTCAAGGGATATTCGCGGGAATTCAGAGATCATGAACCAAATAATTATTCAGGGATAAACAAGAACCGTCTAGAACTCAAACATAAATATTTAATTAATCTACTGTCGTAGTATCAGTCACTTTATCTAACAACCTAAGTATTTAAACTGTCGTTTGATCTTAGAGTTGTAAACAAGCATTAAAGAGCAGGTTTAAAATGTTCATGAAATGCCTTAACATCAGCTTTCGTTGGCTAAGGACAATTCACTCATCTATGTTCTCTCAGGCATTTAATCAAACACTTTTGATGCATTAAACAGCCTAATATCAGAAACTAAGTGATCAATTCAATTTCAGCAATAAGATCAACAATAGATGAAGAACCCTATATAAATCACTATCTATATCTGATTCAATGATTCATAAATCCTTTTGAAACCCTAAACCTAACTATGAAATTACTCAGACATAGAAATAAAAGAACAGCAAATAGATGAAAAGGAATTCATAATCAATAGAATAAAATATCCAAAAGGGTTCAGAAATATTCTCAAAGATGTAGAGTCAAAGATTTCTTCTCCCAAAAGCTTACAAGATCCAAAACTAGAAGTCTGATGCAAAAATAAAGTGTAGTCTAAAAAATGGCTAAAAAAAAAATTATAAGTCTAAAACACATTCTGGGTCGATCTGGTGGTCTCGATCGATCTGGAACGGAGAGTAAACTTGACTGGTAACTGGATCAATCGATCCAAGTAGGGACCGATCGATCTGAGCATTAAAATGCTCCAAAATGCTCGAATTCAGGCTGTTGTGCTTTCATCCTTGCTTCATGCGCATTAAACTCCATCCGAACGTGTTTCAACCTGATAAGACTCTAAAACACCAAAAAGACTCTAAAAACTCTTTTAAAACAACTTAGAAAATCCAAAAATATGCAATACATCACCATGAAGTACAGGATGAAGCACTTCAATCTCATCAAAGACGGACTGAAATTCATCCATTCTATAATAATTGCAGCTTTCTTGACCAAACAAAATAAATTTCTCCCTCTGAACCGTACTAGAATGTTCTTATACAAATGATACATGCAAATACCACGAGCGGCTAATGGATAGACATTTCGAATTGCTTTCCCAATTGACTTATGCCTATCCAAGATTATAGCAAGACCATTATCGTTACGAACCACAAGTTTCAACTGCGTAAAAAACCATTGCCAAGAATGATCATTTTCAGTGTCAACCACACCAAATGCTAATGGGAAGATCTGAAAGTTACCATCTTGGGCTAATGCTGTAAGTAGCGTCCCTTTGTATTTTCCATGGAGAAATGTACCATCCACGACGACTACTTTGCGCATAAATTTAAAGTCATTGATGCTCACACCAAACGCAAGAAATAAATACTTGAATCTCCTGCAATCATCTACTTCAAGACGAGTAAGTGTACCACGATTTGCCCTTCTTATCATGTGTAGATAAGAAGGTAGGTCTTCATACCCCTTCTCAAGAGTTCCCATATCGAGCTCCCTTGCAAATCTTAATGTCCTATGGGACTTCCAGTAATTCATCTGTTAATTTTAGTAAATAAATCAGCCACCATTTAATAATTAAATCAGCCGCAACAGTCTAAATAAATCAGCCGCAACAACATCAATAAATCAGCCACAACAGTCTAAATAAATCAGCCGCAACAACATCAATAAATGAGCTGCAATTAAATCATAAAATCAGCCGCAACAACTATAAATAAAGCAGCCGCAGTACCACGATATTTTGTATTACCTTGATACCAAATTGCTTATTAATAGTTATTCCGACATGTCTAGGCCGAATTGATGGATCAATGTCACCAATACAATCCCGGTATATTGATCCCAAAATATCAGGTGTTGCTTGTCGGGATCAATTAGAACGCTCAGTTACAGAACATGTGTGTTCTGCATCGTAAACGAATATAGAATTCTGGAGATTGCCCTTCTCTAGAAGCACGAACTCTCTATCTACATCCGTTTACCCAACACTTAACAATGTAGGTATCTGGACGTGATATTTGTACTTCAAAATAAAATCGATCTCTCACCGTTAGAAGTTTCAGGATTTTCTCCAACTCGTCTTTACTCTCGTATCGCTGTCCTACAGCGATATTAAGCGCAGACAAATCTAACTTCGTAAACTCATTGGTTTTTTTTTATTCTTTCATCGCAATGTTCCAAGGCATTTTCTTTGGAGGCCAAGTTGGTGAATCTTCATCTTCTTCTCGAGACTTCCCTAATAAGCTGAAGTTGTCATCATCAGATGATGCACCGTCCGGGTCGTCAAAATATCAAATATGCTGTCAAATTCGTCATCTTCAATTTCAACTTCAACTTCAACTTCAACTTTGTCTTCTTCTTCATCTTTGACTTCGTCTTCTTCTTCAATTAAGTCTTCTTTTCCGTATATTCCATCATTACTATCCATATCTTCGTAATCATGTACATCACTATTTATATAACCTTCTTTGCTTTCTTCTATTGTCTCCTCTTTTGATACATGACTCCATGGCCGTCTCATCTTCTCCTTGGCTTTATCCTTCTGAATAACTTCACTACCCTCTTTCTCTGTAACCTCTACGCAAATTTGTAGGATTTCTTTCTTTCTTAAGCTTAGAAAACATTGCAATTGACGAGAATTACAAATATAAACAGGTGGAGTATCTCACGCCATTCTTTCCAAAGTCTTGCTCAAGAACATGTAGCTCAGCTGAATCTTACAGCTTTGCTCATCTAACCCATAGTTCTCAACAACCATCTTAGAAGATCGACGAAGCTTGTCTCTTCTATGATGTTTAGAACTCTACTTCCTCTCTCGTCGGCAGTGAAATAGTATTCAGTATTAAATATCTATTTTCCGCAAACTATAATAACGGGATCCATTGATGAAGAACAGAGATGAATGGTGATGAAGAACAGAGATGAATGGTGAAAAAGATAGATAGATCAAACAATTGTGAAGAAGACGAAAACGATGATGGCTAAACCTAATTTCGGAGGTGATTGATCGCTGACATGGATAAATCTGCCACCAAAAAAACCAACAAATCAGCCATGATAAATCAGCCACTATGAAACAATAAGTATGCCGTCACTATATACTACACAAGTAATTATAATAGTTTCTAAAACTCAGCCGCAACATCCAGTAAGTTAGTCGTCAAATGCATACTATTACAGTAATTAATGTTTTGTTACTTAATCAGCCGTAGTTTACCTGACTTATCAGTAAATCGGCCATTTGATGGCTGATTTACAGAAGAGTTGATAAGTCTGCCGCATAAGTTTGTCGCTTGAAAATAAATCGGCCAAACAAGTCAGCTGGACTTTCGATTAATCGGCCACCAACCTATAAATCAGCCATCAAATAGTAATAAGTCAGCCCAGAATTTCATAACTCAGCCGGTAATCTAATAAATCAGCCGTGTCGTGTATAGATAAATCAGCCGAATTCTAATAAATCATCCAACTGGACAATAAATCAGCCGATATCTCATAAATCAGCCGTGTCGTGTATAATCAGCCAATATCCCATAAATCAGCTAAAATTTACTAAGTCGGTCGTGACTTGCGGCCGATTAAGACAAATAAATCAGCCGACAAGCTTATAAGTCAGCTGTTCACTTAAATCGGCCAATCTTTTGATAAATCAGCCGTTATTAAGGAAAAAAAATTAACGGCTGACTTACATAATCCACGTAGATAGTTTCGATGCCACCTAAGATTTTTCGCTGATGTGGAAATAAATAGTAATGACATTTTTGTAATAACGTTTTTGTTATCAAATGCTTAGAAGGGCAGTTTAGGTATGAAAAATATATCAGTAATATAAAAAAGTTTTGACGCATTCTAATCATTTTACCTAATATTTGGTATATTTGAGTAAGTCTTCCTAATAAATATGATTAGTGATGATGTGGATACCTTAAAGAAAGAGAAAAATTTATCGTCCCCAAAATCATTTTATGAATATTTTTATCTTATCTTTACTTTGAAAGACCAACTCAGAAAAAAAAAGAAATTCACTGTGAAATCATTGCCAACTTAGGAAATTGATTGCTAATTTAGCTACTTTAATTCACACCTAAATTTCTTATTAAAAACTTATGTTCCTTTAAAACAAGTCTTATTAGAAAGAGAGAGAGATTTGAGAAAAGAAGAAGAAGAGGAGGTGGTTTGGTCAAAGATCCCGAAAAGAAAGCAATAACACACATTAACATGCCTCTCACAAGCATGGCTATAAAAATGAATCGCTAATCATTTCCAAAATCACAATTTATTTTTGACAGTAACTAAAAATAAAAAACTCTCTTCGTAACGTTCACTCTTCGTTCACGTTGGGGAATTGAGAAAGATCTCCTTCGTAACAAAACAAAAAAAGAGAAAGATCAAGAAGATTCTCGTGATGGCTACGGGAGCCGACGGAATATTCCGCAATATCTTTGAAGGTTGCATCTCTAGCTGCGACTCTACAATTCAACGTCGTCCATACCACAAGAACTGCAGCTGTGCGCTTCACGAGAGATCTCGCGGTTCAGGTTCGACTACCCTTTGTCGCCATGGAAGGTCCGAGATAGTCTGGTTCCCGATCAAACGATCATGGAGCGAAGGAAATAGTATGGCTTTGCATCTTGCATCATCTTCATCATCCTCTAACCTCCAGTCGCTTTCGTCGTCTTCATCTATTTCTACCCTCGCATCCTTATCTTTGACAGTGTCTGATATTGATTCCCCCAGTTAAGGGCGTAAACTATATGTTAGTTCCCATCCAATTTATTTGTGTCTTCTTTTTGTTCTGTTTCGAAGAGAGTCAAATGATGTTTGATGTATAATTAGAAAGATTTCATGGATTCTCTGGAAGAAAAAAAAGGAATCTATTTTAAATGTTGTAATGGTCAAATAGAGGGGGGACTTTTTCAGTAACATTTGTACAGTTAACTCATGTTTTTGGGTGTAAAATTAGTTTTAAGTATTGTAATATGATTTCTAAGGCTTTTTCTTTTGACATATTGGTTTTATGTCTTCGAGCTACTTCATATGTTGGAGACGTTGATAATTTTCAGGTCAATTTCAGATTTGAATCTTTTAAAAATGATAAATTTTGTTAGTTTTAGACTTTTAGGTATGCATTTTGTGTTTTTTTTTTAAGTAAAAAGAAACCTATCTATACTATATAAAAGTTGAAGCTATAGCGCTCTTAGGCCGTCCACATATGATTTAGAAAACCCGATACTATTGGTCCACGTCATGACTTAACATATTTTATGACGATAATTTTCCAAAAACAAAAAAGAAGAAAAATTAGTTTCTTCCAAAAACTAAAAGATCAAAAATTGATGTCTACTAAAAACTAAAAAAAGTAAAAATTGATTAATACCAAAAACTTTAAAGGGAAATCATCACCAAAATAAGCAACAAAATCGTATAAATTACTCAAAATCGTATAAATTACTCAAAATCATGAGTTTAGTGTATAAAGAAATTATGACTTAATTTCTTATTAATAAATTAATAAAAATATATTTTTTTCATTTTTATACCTTCATATTATTAACCATTTACTTATGTCTACCAAAAACTAAAAAAAATAAAAATTGATAAATGGCAAAAACTTAAAAAGAAAATCTATACTATATAAAAGTTGAAGTTATAGTGCTCTTAGACCGTCCACATAGGATTTAAAAAAAAACCGATATTATTGGTCCACATCAGCATTTAACCTAAATTATGACGATAATTTTCCAAAAACTAAAATAAAAGGAAAATTTTGTTCCTTCCAAAAACTAACAAGGGAAAAGCTGATTTCTGCCAAAAAAATTTAAAATTAGAAATTTATTTATGCTTAAAACTTAAAAGGAAACTCATCACAAAAATGAGGAAACTATGTCTTAATTGCTTATATTAATAAATTGTTGAAGCTATAATGCTCTTAAGGTGTATACATAGGATTAAAAACCCAATACTATTGGTCCACATCAACATTTAACATAAACTATGACGATAATTTTCCAAAAATTAAAAAAAAAAAAAATTGGTTCCTCCCAAAAACTAAAAAGGGGAAAGCTGATTTCTGCCAAAAAAATAAAAGAGTACAAATTTATTTGTGCTAAAAACTTTAAAGGAAACTCATCATCAGAATAAGGCTACTATGTCTTAATTGCTTATTAATCGATTATTAAAAATATATATTTTCATTTTCATAACTTCATATTCCATTAACTTAATTATTGCAAGTTTAAAATTTTTCATGATTCTTTCATTTTCTCAATGAAATTTAGCATAAAATTGACATCTGCCAAATATTAAAAAATGAAATTCTCTCCCAAATACGTAATAAAATAATATAAAATTACTTAAAATAATGAGTTTAGTATATAAGAGAATTATAATTACACGAACTGCTTATTAATGAAAAATAATAATAATAATTTATTTTCTTTGCTAACTATATTGCGTATTAATACTTTCAATTCTGTTCAAAACTCTAAATCATTTATAATACTGAAAACTTTGAACATAAAACCGTTTAATTTCATAATTATATATCTCAGTTCCTATATTTGGTTTTCTTTTTTTTTCTTGATCTGCTTAGTTTTGTGTTTGGTTGTTTGATTAGTGTGTTCCATAAAAAAATTGAAACAAATAATTAGCCAGCATGTATCTAATTATGTGTTATATTTCTTTATGGACATCATCTCAATGTTGCAGCAATCTAAGTACATCAGTGAATTAGTTACCGCATCTCATTCCGTTGACGTTGCACATTGCTTGCGACGATTGGTATATATTTACTTTATTTGTTGCTCTTAACGATTTTGTTATAGTTGTATTTGATGTTATTTACGGAGAAACAGACTTTTAGACTTTATGTTGAAATATCACCCAATTCTCTGTTTTATCCAAATATGTATTGAATTATGCAGATATACTGATGAGTGGAGTCGTGTTTTCCTCTACTTCCCCAAGAGACATATGATAGCTTGATAAAATAGCCTTCGTATGAGTGCTTAAAGGTCAGCTTCCATAATTCATTGCAAAGGCATACTCAAAGTATATCTAAATCTTTTTCTTAAAAAAATAGATCTAAATATTTCCGTAAAATAATGAATTATTAAGATCCAATATAGGTTTTTTTTTTTTAATGCATATTTTGGTAATATTTCAATTGTGCCATTGGTAAAAAACCTGCTGGATAGGTTTAGAGAGAAAAATGATTCTCACCGGTAAACACACAAATGTAGAAAACAAAATTTTGATGTAATTATAATGAGGGTCCCTTGGGAAGGCTTTTTAAAGCAGTATGGATCCCTGTTTGGAAATAAATTTTCAAAAGGGTCCATTTTTTTTATTTAATCCTTATAATGAACCAAATTAGTAGAAATCGATGTAGTAACATAATTCTATGTTATCATTTACAAATACACTAGATTTCGACCCGCATTACATGCGGAGTTATATTTATAAGACAAAATAAATTGATATTTATTTAATTTAATTTGTGTTATGTTTGTTAGTTATCAAAATATTAGATGGCATAAATCAAATTTGGTTAAAGTATAGGAATGTTCATTTCAAAATAGAAAATCCATCTAATCCCGTGTACGTTGGGAAATTTATGTTGTATAACCTTTTTTTAATAAATTACTCATTAGAAATGTATATTTTGGATAATAGATTAGGTAAGAAAATCATATTTGATACTTACATTTTCCACTTGTGATGGAAATTATATATTTTTGGAGCCGCTGCGAAGTTATATTTATAATAAAAAATATTATTTGATATTTATTGTATTGTATTTTAGTTTTAGTTATGTTTGTTGTAAAATTTAGATGGCATAAATCAAAATTGGTTAAAGTTTAGAAGTAATTATATGTGATTAAATTTATCATATATGAAATCTATGCATGTTTTTTTGAGAACAGAAAACTCGTCCAGTCCCGTATCTATTAAAAATATTTTGTCTATAACCATTTTTTAAAATCAATTAGCATTTAAAATATATATTTTGGATAATAGATAAGGTAAGTAAACCATATGCAATATATATCCGGTATATTATTTTCTTGAAATCATAATATAAATTTTCTTTATATTTTAAGAAAAAACTATAATTTTCTTAGGAAATATCTGAATTTTCTGAAATATTTTTTACCAATAAGACTTTTACCCGTGGTAAAGTTGATAATTATCCAAATTAGTAAGAGTTTGAGAATTCAATTTAGATATTTAATTTTTTTATTTTATCTTGGTATCCGTAATTTTCGTCATGTATTTTATCAAAAATAGTTTGGTTAGTACTTTTTATTATCCGTATTACCCATTTCCAACGCGTATTCGATATTTTCCGTCCCGTTAATTATTTTATGGACAAAAAATAAAACAGGGTCTTATTCTTTTTGTATTTGTTTGCAACTGCACGGTCTGGTTCTTTAATTAAACAACTTAACTAAAACATAAATCTAACGCCTCGTTGTTTTGAACATACAATTAAGGTTGTTATGCCATTTGAGAAATACAAACGATATACATGTTAACCGATGATTCTAAAGGTATTCAGATATTGTTTTCCCCAAACTCTAAGGTTGTCGAGGGAGAAGAGAGTTGTTAATTTTCCGAGGGTTGGTAAGAGAGGAGTTTTGATTTTTGAAGAGATTGTGATTTCAGTTTATGTTCCCCTCATCTTTGTCGTTGACTTCACTTTAAATTGTAAGAGATCGCTTGGTTAGTTGAATCTTTGATTAACACTCTCATCTTCTTCACCCAAAAATTTCAGATCCTATAGAAACTTTGGTTGTAGTCAGTTTGAACCGAATCCGTAACATGCATGAATTGTTGCTTGTTTTCAAAGCTGGCCATCATCATGAATCTCTATCACCGATATACCACTGCCACCACAACACCGATTCACCACCACCGCCGTTCGAATCACCACCACAACTCATCTTCAACACCATTTGTTTCAATCCATTCCCTTCTCACCGTAAAACTCTCACATCTCTGAGTTTTCGCCTGAGCCATCATCACCGTTGAATCACCACCACAGCTTGTCCTCAACACCATTTATTTTGATACAACCTGAATTTTCTGATTGATTTTACGGAGGAGATAGGGAGTCGGAAGAATAGAGACGGAGGATCGTTAACATTTTTTATTCTTTGGGTATTTGGCCTACTTGATTGCCTCCAAGTAATGTCCTCGAGCTATCTTTTATTTCGTTTGTTTGTTGATTCCTTCAAACACACCCATGCAAATTTTGATCAATCTCATAAGTTGGACATTTTTGGTTATTTTGATTGTTGGTTTCTTATTTTGATTGTTGTATTGAGTTCTCTGCTTTATTCTAATACTGTGTTTGGAGTCCCCCGTTCATGATGTTATGGGTTTCACAGAGAACATGTGAAATTGTAGGTTGCTATAGTTCATTATAGAGGACGATGGGGATAAATTGTCTTTGTTCTAATCTCCCGCAACCTTTGATTCCCTTTTTGGTTGTTAGAACTTTTACAAATTTTAGGCTGATAATACACTTCTATTTCGTAGTTGTTTTGTGACTGAGAAGGTATGAAATTTCTTTTTGTGCAATGTTGAATACTCTGTTCTTAATCATAACATTTATGTTAAGATTAAAAGGGATCCATACCTCTTGTTGCTAGATTTCTATGTTTCAACATTAGTACTTGCTTCATGACCATATCTCTCTTTAAGCATCCTAGATGTTTCTAATTTATATTGCAAAACATAAGTCTTTTTCATATTTTCATGTTTCTACTGAGCATTCATTTTTTCAAATATATTCTTTGTTCTTACAGATATTTTACGACCTAAGGTCAGATGTGTTCTGAGTAAAAAAATTGTGGCTGTGTGCTGTTGTAACAACTTATATTAATAATTCATTGGACTTCTATGTAGGTTGATCAGTCCAGTAGTTGCAGTAGCTGCAGTTGGACTTTAATGGTTTAAAAAAAATCTATCAACAAATAATTTAACAATCTAATGATTGTTTTTCAATGTTCATGCGTTAGACCTTTTGTCCATTTTGTCTAAGTACAGCTCCACTCATCTTGTCATTAATGAAGATATCTAAAGGCAGAGCTATATAATAGACAATTTCAGAATCCAGGTTAGTGTAGAGTTATATAAGAATCAAAACTTTATTAATATTTTGTTCTTTCTTTAGAAAGGAGATAGGATAACAAAAAATGATATATCTATACATTACAAATCAAAACATACCTAAGTGGCTTCATCACCAAGGTCCGAATTTTTTTTTCTTGGAAACATAGAAGTATTCTTTCATTTTCAAAACGTTGGACTCTTTTGGTTTACTTGCTAGAAGTGTCAAAGCTATATTAAAAACATAACAAATAACTAAGCAAAGTGTATGATATAAAAAAGCTAAATGTTCATAACTATACATACTTGTCAACAAACTTTTCCACGGCTGGGTAGTTGAGATTGATCTTTCACCTGTTGATAGTTATAAGAATTAGTACAACGCTACAATAATTTATAAATAAATAAGCTAGAAGTATTTTTGCATTGTTTTAAAAACCATGTTATAAACGTAACTAATATAGATTATAAGAATTCCATCGTTTTCTTAAACCTGACAAAACCAAATTATAGTCTGATCAGAGCTGTTTTTTAAAAGAATATCATGAAATGGTTTTTGGATATAGAAAATAGGTAATATACCGTTGAATGTATTGATCTTAGCAAAACGGATAAAACATATCACCATCTCATCCCTGCATTCTCACATGCTTTATGATGGTAGCATGAATAGGGGTGCCTTAAAGAAAGTAATAGAATCATGTCAAAATAAATAAATTGTTTGTTAAAACATATATATCTATATTAGTAAAATTAAGAAACACTTACAGCTTCGTCATGGGAGTCATCTCCATGAATTGACAATTTTGGCTTGAATAGTCAATTGAGTTTTGAAATATTTTATCTCACTAAGACTCCTAAAAGGTTGGTCCGCAGTCACCGTTTGTTTTGATGATTGAGAAGATGTTTCTGCAGTTCTCTTATATTTATAGATATGTTACGTCGGCAAGGGTTAAAAATTCTCTCATTAATTGGATTCCTTTAAAGATGTTACGATAGATAGAGATTTTGATTTGTTATTAGATGTTTGTTTATTTTGTTGCTTAATCAAATTGATCCTTGAGATTCGTATCAAATATTGTGTGCTGATTTTCGTTTTATTTGGAATATTTTGCAGATTTAATGGACATTTAGTTTCTGTTTGTGAGACAGTTCTATTTTTACGTTAAATGCAAGGTAAATCTCTAAATATATTTCCGAGATTTCTGAGATATTCAGTTGATGATTCAAAAAAGATTCGTTTAATTCGTCTGATCTACTAAGTTTATCCAAAATTCAGTGTTCAATTGAGCTTTATATCTGTGGGCCAATATCCAGCATCAAAGATCCACGCTCATTTCTCTCCAAAGATCCACGTCCAAGATCCGTCCAACTCATTTTAGGATCCACGTCTTTTTTTCTTTTTTGGTTTTCCAAATTTGCCCATTTCAAATTTTTTTCCCCTTCTATGAACCAGTGGCATTACATGTAATATTTCTAGAACTTAAAGGGTTCTTTTTAAAAATGATTCCCTTTTAATAGTATAGATATTCAATGATTATGTTATTTGATATGTTCTTCATCCTCTATCTTGAATAACAATCACCATTTCACTGAATAACAAATTCGATGTGTGTTTTTTGTTTGTTTGTAGATGTTGTTTTAACTTTTTGGAATAAATAAGAAACATAAGAAACTATTATACATAACCCATTGCATAAGATGCTCTTACTAACAAAAAAGATTAAACCAAGATAAATTGCATAAGACTTTTTTACTAACAAAAAGTGGTTAAACCAAGATATTCACAGAAAGAGTCCAAGTTAGCAGAAAAACTGAAGATAACTAAATGTGAAATCAAATGTTTGTGCAAACAGTTAATTGATAAGAATAAAGAAGATGATTTCATGAAGCTTAATTTGAATTTAATGGAGGTGAGAGGGATTTAATGGAGCTGCAGAGTCGAAAGAGTGAAACAGAAAAAAAAAGTGGAAACCGCAAACATGCATGAACGCAAAATCAGTTTGCCTAGGAGCTTATAAGACATTTAACTCCAATTGTTCTTGGTCTAAAATTGTTTGGAATGAATGTTAAAGGTTATTGTTGGCTCCATAGTATCAATCATGATATTAAGGATCATTTATTTCTTACGAATATTATGAAAAGGTTATGCATCGGCTTGGGCAGCCTAGCTGAAATTTTTGAAATGGTCCATATTAATAATTTAGCTCTCATCTTGATCTGGTCATGCTTCCCCACCACTCAAGCAACTGGCCATGAAATCAACAATCTTACATATCATCATCTGTATCTATCTGAAAACTTTGTTCCGTCAGAAAAAATCGAATATTCGTGCTACACTTTTCCCTCAAGGATACCACAACGGCTGTTGTGGGCTGTTGTGGGCTGCTGTCCAGCTGGTTTACCTACTCGTAGATCCAAACTCAATTATATGTTGCTCCTCTTATATTGCTCCTGTTTTTTTTTTGGCCATAAAAGCTCTCACTGCCATTAAAATAATTGTATCCAAACTCTTATTCTTTTAGGTAATATATACATTCACTATGAGACGATAAAATTTTGAGGAAAAAATAATTTAAATGAGAATGTCTAAATGTTGACGGAGTTTGTTGTGTTACTGATTCTTTTAATAATGATGTAAAAAATTGTGTTGGTGTTGTACATAAATTTGTATAACTATATTTTAAAAATGTTGCCACATTTGATGTTGAAAAATGCACCGATACTTAAAACAATACCTTAATTGTTAGAAAGAACTAAACATATGAATGTTTTTGATCCAAAACGACGTACACACATATTGATTCTTAAAGTACATAGAAATATGCAAAATCTTCCATGACTTTTCATTACCCTTATTGTTTTTCCCACCAACTTGAGAAAAAATGGTTCAACAGTTCAGATCTCTTAAAAATATGTATATTTGGTTTTACACACTTTAATATATGAATAAATAGATTCAACGACTGACCAACATAATTAAGATGAGTTTACTGGCATCATCTGTTGTAACCATTTATTTATATTTTATTTACATCTCTATGGTAGCTAAAAGAAGATCAGTTTTATCTAAACATGATGATTCTTAATATATTGGAGGTTTTGGAGGTGTTGGAGGTGAAATTTTCAGATTATTCTTTTTTTTTTGTAGGAAACAGATAAAATATCATCAAGAAAGCAAAGGAGTCACGATAATCAATTAAACTTGCAAAAATAATGTGATGTTTTATAACAGTGGCGACGATGTAGAAATTACAATAAAACAATCAAATTTGCGGGATTCTTGCAAAGTCTTCGCTTTGAAACAAAACATAAGACTTAAAGATTCGAAAGGATGTTTTGCGGCATGGTTGCTAAGTGTTAGGAAATGAAAATGCACCTATAAGTGAAACCAAATATGCCAATGAAGGTGATGATTAGATGGTTGTCGTTGATCCTAAAATTCTAATACAATCAAGCGGAAATAATATGCAAGACATATTTCAAACCATAAAGACAGATGACATTTTATCAAAAGTACATATGCAAGCATTACAAAGACATAAATCATAACTTTATATTAAAAATGATATATCAATTTCAATAATCTTCAAATCTTCATTTTCTATTAAATTTATTTTTCTAGAAGTATAAATAAAAATATATATGATTAAGATAATCCCAAGTAAAATAATATAAAATATTCAAGCTACCTATAAAACTGAATAAATATAAAACATATATCAAAGAAATCGTTAAAAATAGACCCACGCGTAGCGAGGGTAAAAGACCTAGTCTATACTATATAAAAGTTGAAGATATAGTGCTCTTAAGCCGTCCACCTAGGATTTAGAAAACCCGATACTATTGGTGCACACCAGCATTTAACATAAATTATGAAGATAATTTGCCAAAAACTATAAAAATGAAAAATTTGGTTCCTACCAAAAACTAAAAGGGAAAATTTTATTTCTGCCAAAAAAATTAAAGAAAAATCATCACCAAAATAAGAAACAAAATAATATAAATTACTCAAAATTTTAAGTTTTGTATATAAGTATAAGGAAATTATGACTTAATTGCTTATTGGAGACTATCCAAAAAATTAAGAGCTTCATATTTTTCTAATAATTAATTAAGACATTAATTATTATTTAAAAAACAAATTGGTCATAAAAATAAAAAACATTGATCACATAATATTTCTAAATTTGAAGCTATAGTGCTCTTAAACCGTCCACCTAGGATTTAGAAAATCCGATATTATTGGTGCACGTCAGCATTTAACATAAATTATGAAGATAGGTTGCCAAAAACTACAAAAATCACCAAAATAATAGATATTACTCAAAATTATAAGTTTTGTATATAAGTATAAGAAACTTATGACTTAATTGCTTATTGGAGACTAACCAAAAATTCAGAGCTTCATATTTTTCTAATAATTAATTAAGACATTAATTATTATTTAAAAAACAAATTGGTCATAAAAATAAAAAAACATTGATCACATAATATTTCTAAATTTGAAGCTATAGTGCTCTTAAGCCGTCCACCTAGGATTTAGAAAACCCGATACTATTGGTGCATGTCAGCATTTAACATAAATTATGAAGATAATTTGCCAAAAACTACAAAAATGAAAAATTTGGTTCCTACCAAAAACTAAAAGGGAAAATTTTATTTCTGCCAAAAAAACTAAAGGATAATCATCACCAAAATAAGAAAAAATAATAATAGAAATTACTCAAAATTATGTTTTATACATAAGTATAAGGGAATTATGACTTACTTGCTTATTGGAGACTAACCAAAAAATTCAGAGCTTCATATTTTTCTAATAATTAATTAAGACATGAATTATTATTTAAAAAACAAATTGGTCATAAAACTAAAAAAAAACATTGATCACATAATATTTCTAAATCCCTATTTAAATATTATAGATTTTAACTAAACATATTTACTTAATTATTGCAAATTTAATTATTTTTCCTGACTCTTTCGTTTTTTTCAATGAGATTTAGCATAAAATTGATATCAGCAAAAAACAAAATCATAACCCAAAGAAGCAATAAATAATATATATTACTCCAATAAATGATTTTAGAATATAAGAAAATTTTGAATTAATTGCTTATTAATGAATAATAGTAAAAAAAAGATTATATTTCCTAATTATATTGCTTATAGATAATACTTCTAGTTCTATTAATTTAAACCTTGAACCTAAAACCATTTACCAAAGCTACGCGTGGGTCTTTTTTTTTATTAATTTTTCTAATATGTTTTTGTATTTATTAGTTTTAGATATAGCTAGATTTTTGTGTAATATTTCATTTTGGTTTATTTTAATTATATATGTCTTTTTATAATTGTAGAAAAATAAATTTAATATAGAATGAGGATTTGAAGAATAATTCTGTTTAAACCATATTGAAATATGATGTATCATTTTTAATATAGTGTTAAGATTGTTGTATTTGTAATGCTTGCATATGTAATTTTTGATAAAATGTTGAAGCTATAGCGGTTGTAATTTTGCATATATAAAAGTTGAAGCTATAGCGCTCTTAGGCTGTCCACATAGGATTTTAAAAAACTCAATACTATTGGTCCACATCATCATTTAATATAAATTATGATGATATTTTGTCAAAAAAAAAAACAAAAATTTGGTTTCTGCCAAAAACTAAAAGTGGAAATTTTTTGTTTTTTCCAAAAAATTTAAAGGAAAATTTTCACCAACATAAGCAACAAAATAATAGAAATTACTTGAAATTATGAATTTCGTATAAAGATAAAGGAATTGTGAATTAATTCCTTATTGATAAATAATAAAATAAAAATATTTGATAAATTCATATTTTCCTAATAATTATTTAAGATATTTTTAATATTTGTAAGTTATAGTTTTTGTAGGGCGTCCACATAGGATTTAGAAAACCCGATATAATTGGTGTATGTCACTATTTAACATAAATTATGATAAAAATTTCAAAAACTAAAAGTAGAAAATTTTATTTTTGCCAAAAAACTAAAACGAATTTTTTTACGAACATAAGCCACAAAATAATAGAAATTGCTTAAAATTATGAGTTTTGTATAAGTATACGGAAATTATTAATTAATTTCTTATTGATGAATAACGAAAGAAATATATTTTGATAACCTTATATTTTTTTTGATAATTTTCCAAAAACTAAAAGTAGAAAAAATTATTTTTGCCGTCCACATAGGATTTAGAAAACCCGATATGATTGGTCTACGTCAGCATTTAACATAAAATGTGATGATAATTTCAAAACTAAAACTAAAAAAATTTTATTTTTGCCAAAAAACTAAAAGGAATTTTTTTACCAAAATAAGCAACAAAATAACAGAAATTACTTAAAATTATGAGTTTTGTATAAGTATAAGGGAATTATTAATTAATTTCTTATTGATGAATAACGAAAGAAATATATTTTGTTAACTTCATATTTGTTTTGATAATTTGCCGAAAACTAAAAGTAGAAAAAATTATTTTTGCCAAAAAACTAAAAGGAATTTTTTTACTAAACTAAGCAACAAAATTATAGAAATTACATAAAATGGTGAGTTTTGTATAAGTATAAGATAATTATGAATTAATTTCTTATTGATGAATAATGAAAGAAATATATTTTGATAACTTCATATTTTCCTAAAAATTAATTAAGATCTATACTATATAAAGTTGAAGCTATAGTGCTCTTAAGCCGTCCACATAGAATTTTAAAAAGCCGATACTATTGGTCCACATAAGTATTTAACATATTTTTTGATGATAAGTTTACAAAAACTATAAAGGAAAATTTTATTTCTTCCAAAAATTAAAAGAGGAAAAATTGATTTCTGCCAAAAACTTAAAAAGTAAAAATTGATTTATGCCAAAAACTTAAAAAGAAAATCATCACAAAAATAAGCAACAAAAACATAGAAATTACTCAAAATCATGAGTTTTGTATATAAGGAAATTATGACTTAATTGCTTAATTAGTGAATTATTAAAAATATATTTTCATTTTCATAACTTCACATTTCGTAAAAACCATTTACTTAATTATTGCAATTTTAATTATTTCTCATGCTTCTTTCATTTTCTTAATGAAATTTAGCATAAAATTGACATCTGCCAAAAACTTAAAAATAAAATTATCACCCAAATACACAGTAAAATTAGTTAAGTTACTTAAAATGATGGGTTTAGTATATAAGGGATTGATAATTACAAGAACTGCTTATTAGTGAAAAATAATAATGATAAATTATTTTTGTTCCTTACTATATTGCTTATTAATAATAGTTTTAATTATATTCAAAACCCTAAATTATTTATAATACTGAAAACCTTGAACATAAAACCATTTCATTTGTTAATTTTATATCTCAGTTCTTATTTGTGATTTTCTTTTTGTTTATTGATTTGCTTAGTTTTGTGTTTGGTTGTTTGATTAGTGTGTTCCATAATTTTTTTCAAACAAATAATTCAACAGCGTGTATCTAATTGTGTGTTGTATTTCTATATGGACATCATGTCAATGTTGCAGCAATCTAAGTACCTCCGTGAATTAGACACATCAGCTCATTCCGGTGACGTTGTCCATTGCTCAAGAAGATTGGTAATTATTTACTTCGTCTGTTGCTCTTAATGATTTTGTTTTAGTTGTATTTGACGTTGTTTACAGAGAGATGGACTTTTAGAATTTATAGTTGTATTTGAATCATTGTTTTATCCTAATGTGTATTGAATACACTGCCAATAGATTGATGAGTGGAGTCAAGTTTTCCTCGACTTCCACAAGAGATAGATTGTAGCTTGATAAAAGATCCTTCATATGAGTGCTCATATGTCAGCTTCCATAGTTCATTGCTAATGGCATACTCAAAGTATATCTTAATCTTTTTGTAAAAAAAGGTAGATCTAAATCTTTCCGTAAAATAATGAACTTTTAAGATCCAGTATATGTTTATTGTTCTTCCAGTGCATCTTTTGGTAATTTCTCAATTGTGCCACTGGTAAGAAACCTTCTGGAGAGGTTGAGATAGCAAAATAATTCTCACCGGTAAAACACAAATGTGAAAAAAAAAAATTTAATGTGATAATAATGAACCAAATTAGTAGAATCAATGTAGTTACTTAGTTCTCTGTTATCATTTACAAATAGTTATTCAATGATTATGTTATTTGATTTGTTTCATGTGTCTTGAATAACAATCACCATTTGATTGAATAACAAAATCGATGTGTTTTTTGTTTTGTTTGTGTATAGATGTTATTTTAACTTTTTGGAAGAAATGAGAAACAGAAAAGACTATTATACAAAGCACATTGCATAAGACGGACAAAAAGAGCTTAAACCAAGATAAATTGCATAAGACGCTTTTACTAACAAAAAGAGGTTAAACCAAGATAATCACACAGAGAGAGTCCAAGTTAGCAGAAGAATTGAAGATAACTAAATCTGAAATTGAAGGTTTGTGCAATCAGTTAATTGATAAGAATAAAGAAGATAACTTTGTGAAGTTTGATTTAGATTTAATGGGGAAGGAAATGGAGTTGCAGAGTCGAAATAGTGTAACAGAGAAAATAGTGGAAACCATAAACGTGCATGGACGCAGAATGAGTTTGCCTAGGAGCTTTAAGACCTTCAACTCCAAGTGTTCTTGGTCTAAATATTTTTGGAATGAATGTTGAAGATTATTGTTGCCTCCGTAATATCAATCCTGATATTAGGGATCATTTATTTCTTAATTTCGAATATTGTGAAAATGTTCTGCATCAGCTTGGGCAGCGTAGCTAAATTTTTTGGAATGATCCATATTGATAAGTTGGCTCTGATTTTGATCTGGTCATGTTGCCCCAAATCTCAAGCAACTGGCCATGCAATCAACAATCTTACATAGCAGTATCTCTATCTATCCGAAAGCTCTGTTCCGTCAGATATATAGAATATTCGTGCTACAATTTTCCCTTACTGATACCATAAAGGCTGTTGTGGGCTTCTGTCCAGCTGGTTCATCTACTCATAAATCCAAACTCAACTATATGTTGCTCCTTTTATTTTCATCATGCCTTTTATTTTCTTTTGGCCATAAAACTTCTCACTGCCTTTAAAGCAATTGTATCAAAACACTTATTCCTATATGTAATATATATATTAACTATGAGACGACAAAATATTGAAGAGAGAACAATTTAATTGAGAATGTCTAAACGTTGAAAGAGTTTGTTGTGTTACTGATTCTTTTAATAATGATGTAAAAAAATCGCATTAGTGTTGTACATAAATTTGAATATATTTTTAAACGTTGCCACATTTGATGTTAAAAAGTGCATCAATACTTAAAACAATACCTTAATTGTTAGAAATAACTAAACATAAGAATGTTTTTTATCAAAAAATATGTACAAATATATTGATTCTTAGAATACAAAATCGTCCATAACATTTCATTACCCTTATTGTTTTTTCCATCAACTTGAGGAAAAATGGTTCAATAGTTCAGAAATGTTAAATAGTATGTGTATTTCATTTTACACACTTTAACATATGAATACATAGATTTAGCATTATCCAACATCAATAAAAATAGTTTAGTGGCATCATCTGTCGTAGCCATTTTATTTTCAATCTCCATGGTAGCTAAAAGAAGATGAGTTTTAGCTAAACAGGATGATTCTTAATATTTCGGAGGTGTTGAAGGTGAAATTCTCAGATTAGTCTTAATTATATTTTTTCAGGAAACAGATGAATCTCATCAAGAAAGGAAAGGAGTCACGATAATCAATTATGCTTGCAAAAATAATGTAAACATTTATAACAATGACGACGATGTGGAAATTTTGATAAGACAATCATATTTGCTAAATTCTTGCAAAGTTTTCGCTCTGAAACAAAACAGAAGACTTAATGATTCAAAATGATGTTTTGCAGCATAGTTGCTAAGTGTTAGGAGATGAAAATTCACCTATAGCTGAAACAAAATATGTCAGTGAACCTGATGGTTAGATGATGGTCGTTGATCCTAAATTTCTAATACAATCAAGTGGAAATAATATGCAAGATATTTCAATCCATAAAGGCAGATGACATTTTTATCAAAATTACGTATACAAGCATTACAAAACAGAAATCTTAACTTTATATTAAAAATGATACATCATATTTCATTATTCTTCATTTTATCTTAAATTTATTTTTCTAAAAGTATAAATAAAAATATATATGACTAAAATAAACCAAAATAAAATATTATACAATACTCTAGCTACATATAAAATTGAATAATACAAAAATATATCAATCAAATCATTAAAAATAGACCCGCGCGTAGCGCGGTAAAAGACCTAGTCTATACTATAAAAGTTGAAGCTATAGTGTTCCTAGGCCATCCACATAGAATTGAAAAAACTCAACATGATTGGTCCACATCATCATTTAACATAAATTATGATGATAATTTGCCAAAAATAAAAAAATAAAATTTGGTTTGTGCCAAAAACTAAATGTGGAAATTTTTATCTTTGCCAGAAAAATTAAAAGGAAAATCTTCACCAAAATAAGCAACAAAATAATAGAAATTACTTAAAATTAAGAGTTCGGTATAAGTATAAGGGAATTATGAATTAATTTCTTATTGATGAATAATGAAAGAAAATTATTTTGATAACTTAATATTTTCCTAATAATTAATTAAGATATCTTTCAATATTTTTTTAAATCTATACTATATAAAAGTTCCACGTGGGATTTAAAACATCCAATCATGATTTGCCATGTCATTAATTAACATTATTTTTTCATTTTTATAAATTTCTATATTAAAATTTTACATATTTTGGGTTTACTATTTTGTCTAATATTTGATAGATCGTATTTGTTAAATTTATATTATATTTTTCATTAAAAGGAGGATTTCTTATACGATAATAAAAAAAAAGGAAAATATAGATTTAAAAACTGCCTCTTATAACCTTATAAATAGTGACTTTAGGTTTTCATTTAAACTGAAATCGATATCCTACCTAAAAAAATATTGATGTCATTTAAAAAAATTATATCTATGGTTTATATCAATGATCTCATGTCCGTTTTGTGAAATCATCATGCAAAATCCGATGAACATGTATATATGATGTATAGATAATCTGATGTCATTTTGAGTTTGAAGAAGAAAGATCCAGGATTGGTTTATTATGAATGTTTGTGCTTTGTCATATCTCTTATGAATCACAAGATCTGTATTTGATATGGATTGTTTGATGATATGGATGATTTGATGTTGCTTGAGTTAAAGCATTGGTTTAGGAGAAGATAGATCAACGACAAGCACAATTGTTTATTAGCTATATATGTGGTCATGCTCATGTTACTTGTGGAGAAAGTAATTCTCGAATTGGAAGCATTAGGGTTTTAATTTTAAAGGTTTCACACTGTTTCAGTACGTGTCAATGTATGCATATACTGTATGAAAATTTTCATGGTTGTATGTAGTGGATGGTGTTCTTGAATTGTGTAGAAGTCTTGAATTGGACAAATATTTATAAGAAAAGAAGCAACAGTTCTGGTCTTGGAGCTTGCTGGTTTTTTAACTAAGAACAAGTTGTGTGTAATTTCAAATAGTTGTGTCTTCCGGCTTTACTTTGTTTTTTGTTCCCTTTTGTTTCATCCATTGATCAATATTCACCTCAGACATGCACGCCTTCTTTCGGTGGCGCACAAACAATGAATTCACGTTTCTTCAAGAGGTTTTGGTAAACCTCAAATTTGTATTTAGATCTTGAGAGTATATATGAGCCACTAATAGTCATCACTATAATTTTAAATTAGAAAAGCTTATAAGAGTTTTGGACATATGGTGGAAAGTGAAATTTCTATGAAACTAATGTTTCATTGTAAAGTTAAATTTCAAATATCACATGTTTGAATTGAATCTTCATATGTTCAAATTTACTAAAATTGTGGTCTCCTATGTTTCTTTTATTGTTGTAATACAAACCGGCAAGGAGATCCCATTCATTTTTTGGGAGGAAAACAAATAAAAAGTGACATATAAGTTCAACAACCACATGCTAGAGAGATTTTTGTGTTTAGACCATGAGACTATATATGAGCCACTAATAGACATCATCAACTTCAAAAATTATAATATGCTTGAAAGTGCAAATTCTTATTAAACTAATTTTCCATGGGAAATTAAAACTTCCAATATCACAGCTTTGCATTAAAAATTTACAAGTACGAGTTAATTAAATTGGAGTCTCCTATTTTTCTTTCATTTTTAGGTCAATTTAGTAAATAAATTTCAATAGTTTCTTAAACAATATTTTTTGGAAAACTACACAATTAGTTATATTAATGAAACATTGGCGCTAACATGAGTTGGATTCAAAACATACATTCTTATTGGTTCACATCAGCTTTTAACATAAAACTTGATGATAACCTACCAAAAACTAGTAACAAAAAATATTGATGTTTGCCAAAACTTAAAAGAAAAATCTCCGCCAAAATAAGCAACAAAATAATAGAATTGCTCAAAATAATGAGTTTAGTACAATTCTACCTTAATTGCTTATTAATGAATTTTTTTTAAATAGTTTCTTTTTTTCATAACTCATATTTTCCTAAAATTTAATTAAGAAAATATTTAAAATAAAATAAAATATTTAAATTAGATAAATTTAATTTAATTAAGAACTCTAAATCACCAGCTTTTAAAATAAAGCAATTTGTTGTATAATGTTTATGAATCCTTTTTTAGATAGTGTAGATTTTTTCTAAGAAAAAATTAAATGATTATTGCAAGTGTAAATAATTTTCACGATTCCTTCACTTTCTCAATAAGATTTAACTGTTTTCTGCAGCAGAAAAGACTAATATGAGAAACTAATCTCTAAGATTTAGAGTTTAGAATTTAGAGTTTGGGATTTCTTGTTTGGGGTTTAGAGTTTAGGTATACAATTTTTACAAATTTATTATGATAAACACACATTAATATCCTAATAATGTTGATTATTTATGTTTATAGAATAATTAAATGATATTAATTTTCTTGCAATTCCAGCTGGTACATGGACTTAATTTGTTGGTGTGACATGTTCATGATCTTAACCTTGCCTTGCCGGTATGACCTTGACCCTCTTTTGTCAATATGCAAAATCATTCATGACATTTCATTATCTTTACTGTTTTCGACACCAACTTGAGAAAAAATGGTTCAATAGTTTAGAAATCTTAATGAGTAATTGGTTTTTTTACTCACTTTAACATAGGAATACATCAATTCAACACCTGTCCAACATCATTCAGAAGATTTTACTCTTGCATTAACCAGTTATCTATTAACTTTTTCCGTTTGCAGAGTAGCCAAAAGAAAAGGAGTTGTATCCGAACATGATGATTCTTAATATTCTTGATATTCTCGAGTTCTTTTTTCTAAACTGTCTAATATGCTCAACTCAATAGGTTTTCATCTATTACAGTTTGAGATACTCATATTAGTCTTAATTTCTGTTTCAAGAAATAAATAAACCTCACCGAGAAAGCAAAAGAATCACAAGAATCAATTACACTAAAAATAATAATGTAAATTTTGTAACATAGCGATAATGTGGAGATTTCAATAAGATAGTTATACTTGTGGGATTCTTTCAAATTCTTTGCTCTAAAACAAAACATAAGAGTCGAAGAATCAGAAGGAAGTTTTGCAGCATGAATACTAAGTGTTGGACATGGAGATGCACTGATAAGGGAAACAAAAAATGCCAATGAAGATGATGGTCACTTGGTGGTCATTGATCTTAAGTTCTTAATGCAATCAAGTGGAAATCATCTGCAAAAGAACATTTCAAGTTTTAGAAAGAAACAATCTTAACTATATATTAAAAAAATGATACTTTGAACCAAACTAATCCTCGAATGTTCATTCTATATTAAATTTAGTTTTTAAAAGTATAAATAAAAACATATATAATTAAAATAAACAAAAATTAAATATTACACCATACTCTAACTACATAGAAAATTAATTAAATACAAAAATATATTAGACAAACTAATAAAAATAAACCCACGCGTAGCGTGGGAAAAAACCTAGTCTATACTATATAAAAGTTGAAGCTATAGTGCTCTTAGGCCATCCACATAGGATTTAAAAAATCCGATATGAATGGTCCACAACAACACTTAACATAAGTTATGAAGATAATTTGCCAAAAACTAAAAAAAAAAAAATTGTTTTCTGTCAAAATTTAAAAGAGGAAAAATTGATTTCTTCCAAAAACTAAAAAGAGGAAAATTGATTTATGCCAAAAAAAAATTAAAAGGAAAATTATCACCCAAATAAGCAATAATAAATCATAGAAATTACTCAAAATCATGAGTTTCATATATAAGAAAATTATGACTTAATTTCTTATTAATGAATTATTAAAAATATATATTTTCATTTTCATAACTTCATATTTTCTTAATAATTAATTCAGAAAATAATTAATATTTTTATATACAAAAATTGGTCTTTAAAATAAAGAAAATTTGTGGCATAATATGTTTGAGTCCCTATTTATATAGTTAGATTTAAATGTACTGAAGTTTTAGGAATTATTATTACATGTTTAATTATTTCTCATAAATTCTTTATTTTCTCAATGAGATTTAGCATAAAATTGATATCTGCCAAAAATTTTAAAGAAAACTTATCGCCCAAATAGATAATAAAATAATATAAATTACTTAAAATAATGAGTTTATTATATAAGGGAATTATGAATTACACGATTTGCTTACTATTACTTAATATTGCTTATAGTAATACTTCTAATTCTATTCAAAATCCTAAATCGTTTACAATACTGAAAACCTTGAACCTAAAACCATTTACTTTCATAATTATGTATCTCAATTCTTATGTTTGATTTCCTTTTTGTTTATTGATGTGCTTGATTCTTTGATTAGTGTTCCATAAAAATTTTGAAATAAATAATTCGTCAGCATTTATCTAATTATGTGTTATATTTTTCTTTATTGATATTGTTTTATGCTCATCATATCAATGTTTCCGTAAAATAATGAACTTTTAAGATCCACTATAGGTGTATTGTTCTTTCAATGTATCTCTTGGTAATTTCTCAATTGTGCCATTTGTAAGAAACATGTTGGAGAGGTTGAGAGAGCAAAATAATTCTCACCGATAAAACACAAATGCAGAAAACCAAATTTTTGTGTGATTATAATGAACCAAGTTAGTAGAATTGATGTAGTTACTTAGTTATTTGTTATCATTTACAAATAGCTATTCAATGGTTATGTTGTTTGATATAACAATTATTGTTTTACTAAATAACAGAATCAATGTGTTTTTTTTTGTAGATGTTATTTTAACTTTGTGGAATAAATAAGAAACAAAATAAACTATTATACAGAGAACATTGCATAAGAAGCTCTTAGTAACAAAAAAGGTTAAACCAAGATATTCATAGAGAAAGTCGAAGTTAGGAGAAGAATTGAAAATAACTAAATTTGAAATCGAAGGTTTGTGCAAACATTTAATTGATAAGAATAAAGAAGATGACTTGAAAATTTTTGATTTGGATTTAATGGAGGTGAGAGGGAATTTAATGGAGAAGGAAATGGAGCTGCATAGTCCGAAGAGTGAAACGGAGAAAATAGTGGAAACTGCAAACATGCATGGATACGGAATCACTTTGCCTGGGAGCTTTTAAAACATTCAGCTCCAATTGATCCTGGTTTAAAATGTTTTGGAATGAATGTTGAATGTTATTGTTGCCTCTGTAGTTTCGATCCTGAAATTAGAGGTCATTTATTTCTTCATTGCGAATATTGCAAACAGCTTCTGCATTGGCATGGGCAGCCTAGCTGAACTTTTTTGGAATTGTTCATCATGATCTGTCCTAACTCTTAAGCGACTGGCCATGAAATCACCAATATTATATAAAATCATTTATATCTCTCCAAAAGCTATGTTTAGTCAGATATATAAGAATATGACCAAAAAAAGTTCATGATTTGAAAAATCTTGATTTGGATTTAATGGAGGCGAGAGGGAATTTAATGGAGAAGGAAATGTAGCTGCATAGTCCAAAGAGTGAAAACGGAAAAAATTGTGGAAACTGCAAACATGCATGGATACGGAATCACTTTGCCTGCGAGCTTTTAAAACATTCAGCTCCAATTGATCCTGGTCTAAAATGTTTTGGAATGAATGTTGAAGGTTATTGTTGCCTCTGTAGTTTTGATCCTGAAATTAGAGGTCATTTATTTTTTCATTGCAAATATTGCGAACAGCTTCTACATTGGCATGGGCAGCCTAGGTGAAATTTTTTTGGAATTATCCATATTGATAAGTTGGCTCTCATCTTGATCTGTCCTAACTCTCAAGCGACTAGCCATGAAATCATCAATATTATATGACATCATTTCTATCTCTCCAAAAGCTATGTTTCATCAGATATATAAGAATATTCGTGTTACACTTCTCCCTTAACGATACCACAAAGGTTGTTGTGGGGTTATTTCCATATGGTTTTATCATAATTTATCAGAATGTATCTAATTGTGTGTTATATTTCTTTCTGGATATCGTTTTATGCTTATCATCTCATCTCAATGCTGCAACAATCTAAGTACTTCTGTGACTTAGACACATTAGCTCATTCCGATGACGTTGCCACTTGGTCACAACGATTGGTATTTATTTACTTCTTCTGTTTCTCTTAACAATTTTTTTATAGTTGTATTAGATGTTGTTTACGGATAGACCGGCTATTATAGTTTATGTTGACATATCACCCAATTCTCTGTTTCATCCCAGTTCATCGAAAACATGTATTCAATCACGTTGCCGATAGATTGATGGGCATGGAGTTTTGTTTTTCTCTACTTTCACAAGAGATAGATGATAGCTTGATAAAAGAGTCTTCGTATGAGTTTTCGAAGGTCATATCTCATAATTCATTGCTAAAGGCATACTCAATTTAGATTTAAATCGTTCCGTAAGTAATAAAATTTTAATGCACCTTTTGGTTATTTCTCAATTGTACCATTGGTAAGAAATCTGCTGGAGAGGCATACTCAACGTAGATTTAAATCTTTCTGTAAATAATGAACTTTTCATGCATTTTTTGTTATTTCTCAATTGTGTCATTGGTAAGAAACCTGATGGAGAGGTTGAGAGAGCAAAATGATTCTCACCGGTAAAACACAAATGCAATAAAACCAAAATTTGTTGTGATTAAGGGAACAAAATTTGTATAATCAATGTAATTACTTAGTTCTTTTTATTGTTTAAATTTAGCTATTCAATTATTATGTTATTTGATATATTTTTCATTCTCTGTACTGAATAACAATCATTATTTTACTGAATAACAAAATCAATGTGTTTCTTGGGTTTGTAGATGTTATTTAAACTTTGTGGAAGAAATAAGAAACATAATAAACTATTATACATAACACACTTCATAAGAAGCTCTTATTAACAAACAGAGGAGGTTAAACCAAGATATTCACAGAGACTGTCCAAGTTAGGAAAAGAACTGAAGAAAACCAAATCCAAAATCGAAGGTTTGTTCAAACAGTTAATTGATAAGAATAAAGAAGATGATGATTTCATGATAGGGTAAACCACAATGTGCATGGACATCAACGAAGATGAGATTAGAAAAGGGAAGGTTTAGTGTGAGCAATGAAAGAAAGTGGAATCAGTTTTCCTGGGAGCTGTTGAGACCTTCAGCTCATGATTGTTGCTGGTTTAAATTTGTTTGGAATGAATGTTGAAGATTTTTGTTTCCTTCGTAGTATTGATCATGAGATTAGAGATTAGGCCAGGTTCTGCATCAGCTTAGGCCACATAGCTGAACTTTTTTGGAATGGTACATATTGATAAGTTGGCTCTCATCTTGATTTGGCCAGGCTTCTCAAACGCTCAAACGACTGGCATCAAATAAAGAATCTTTCATAACATCCTCTATATCTCTCCGAAATCTATGTTCCATCAGATAGATAAGAATATCCGTGCTACACTTCTCCCTCAACGATAGCAATAAGGCTGTCGTGGGCTTCTTTCCAGATGGTTCACCTACTCATATATCAAAACTCAATTCTATGTTGTTCCTCTTATTTTCATCCTTCCTTTTAAAATTATTTTGGCCATAAAATCTCTCATTGCCTTTAAAGTAATTGTATTCAAACTTTTATTCCTTTAGGTAATATATATTCACAATGAGACGACAAAAAGTTGTGGAGAGAGTAATTTGATTGAGAATGTCTAAACGTTGAAGGAATTTAGTGTGTTACTGATTGTTTTAATAATACTGGAAAAAAAAAGAAATACAAAAAATGGACTCCAAATGATCTATTTTAGACAATTTTCCTAAAACAATATCGCATTGGTGTTGTACATAAATTTATATAACTGTATTCTTTTTTTTTATGTTGCCACATTTGCTGTTCAAAAATGCATTGATACTTTAAACAATATTTTAATTATTAGAAAGAATTAGACATAGCAATTTTTATCGAAAAATAAGTACAAATATATTCATCCTTAAACTACATAAACATATGCAAAATCTTCCATGACATTTCATTACCCTTATTGGTTTTTCCACCAACTTGGGAAAAAAGGGTTCGATAGTTCAAATTTTTTTTAAAATATTTGTTTTTGATTTTAAACACTTAACATAGAAATTCATAGATTCAATCCAACATCATTCAGAAGAGAGTTTACTGGCATCATCTATTGTAACCATTTATTAATTAATTATTTTCATCTCTAGAATAGGTAAAAGAAGAGCGTTTGTATCCTAACATAATGAACTTTCATATTCTTGATATTCTTGAGATTTTTATTCTAAACTATCTAATATGCTCACCTGAGTAAGCTTTCATATATTCAAGTTGTTGGGGATAAAATTATGAGATTAGTCTTAATTTCTATTTTGGAAAACATATAAATATCCTCGAGAAAGCAAAGAAGTCGTGAGAATCAATTACACTTGCAAAAATAATGTAGAGTTTTGTAACAATGGTGTCAATGTGGAGATTTCAATAATAAAAATGGTGTCAATGTGGAGATTTCAATAATACAATAATACAATCATATAATCGCTCTGAAACAAAACATAAGACAACTGAAAAATTAAAAAAGGAAGTTTTTCGGCATTGTTGCTAAGTGTTGAAGATGAAAATGCATCCATATGTGAAACAAAATTTGCCAATGAAGATAATGTTCAAATGGTGGTAGTTGATCATAAATTTCTAATGCAATCAAGTGGAAATAAACTGCAAGACATACTTCAAGCCATAAAAGGAGATAACATTTTATCAAAAATTACATATGCAAGCATTACAAAGACAACCATCCTAACTCTATATTAAAAAAATTATACATCATATTTCAATATGTTTTAAACAAATTTATTCTTCAAATTTTAATTCTATATTAAATTTATTTTTCTACAAGTATAAAAACATATATTATTAAAATAAACCAAAATAAAATAATTCACAATACTTTAATTACATATAAAATTGAATAAATAAAAAAATAATTTAGATAATTTAATAAAAATAGATCCACGCGTAGCGTGGGTAAAAG
The DNA here is from genome assembly GCA_963555745.1 of Cardamine flexuosa. Taxonomy (NCBI): domain Eukaryota; kingdom Viridiplantae; phylum Streptophyta; class Magnoliopsida; order Brassicales; family Brassicaceae; genus Cardamine; species Cardamine flexuosa. The sequence continues at coordinate 19,081,445 of OY743215.1, forward strand.
ACTTAGTATATACTATATAAAAGTTGAAGCTATAGCGCTCTTAGGTCGTCCACCTAGGATTTAAAAAAAACCCGATACTATTGGTCCACGTCAATAAATATATTATATGTCAGCATAAACATTAACAATATATAATTTTGTTAAACTTATGTATTATTAAATTGTAATATTACCTAAAATAATGTAAAAACCTAAATATATATACTAAATTACCTTATTGAAATAAAAAAGGAAAGTTTCTAAAATTTTGAAGCTATAGTGCTTTGAGGCCATCCACAAAGGATTTTTTGATTGGTCCACGTCAAAAAATATAACATGTCAGCATATATAAATTAACAAGATCTAATTTTGTTAAACTTATGTATTATTAAATTGTAATATTACCTAAAATAATGTAAAAACATAAATCTATATACTAAATCACCTTATTAAATCTAAAAAGGAAAATTTCTTAAAACTAATGTTGATAATAATCAATATATGTTTAGTGTGTGTATATATGTATTTTCATTTTTTGTGTGTGTATAATATTGAAGCTATCAGTTTCTGAGACCATCCACATATGATTTAAAAAACATGATATTATTGGTTCACGTTAATTTTTAACATAAATTTTTGACGATAACCTGCCAAAAAACTAAAAAAGAAAAAGTTGAAATCTACCAAATTAGCAAATAAATATATTAGATTGACTTAAAATAATGAGTTTAGTTTATAAGGAAGTTATGTCTTTTATTAATGAATCATTTTAAAAATATATTTTATTACAAAACAATTTTTAAAAAGACATAGATGTAGATTTTTGTTAAAACAATTTACATGAATATTGCAAGTGTAAATAATTTTCATGATTCATTTGCATTCTCAATAAGGTTTAACTTGTTCTGAAGCATAAAAGATTAATATGAGAAATTAATCTCCAAATTTTAGGGTTTAGGGTTTGGGGTATATGGTTTAGGGTTTAGAGTTTGGAGTTTAGTATATATACTATATAAAAGTTGAAGTTATAGTGTTTTTAAGATGGTTGTAGTTAAAATGTAAAGATTTATTACTTAAGTTCGGAGAGCTAAGGAAACCCTAGTTTTTGAAGTTGTTCAAACAAAAAAGAAAATCTTTTCAATTTGTGCCTATTAAAATTACAAAAGATTTTTGTTAGAAAGCATATTTGAAACTTTTCTTCCGTATTGTTAAACTATGTATTATGAGATTTAGAGACCCGGTGTTGTTAGTCCATTTCATAATTTAATATAAATTCTCACGATAATATGCCAAAAACTTATAATTTTTTTAGAAAAATCGAGAACTGCTAGAATCTTAAAAAAACAAATCCATCGCCAAAATAAACAATAAATTATAAATGAACACAACAGATGACACCAGTAAACTCTTCTGAGTGATGTTGGGGCAGTCGTGGAACTCATGTATTACTCATATGTTAAAGTGAGTAAAGGCAAAAACAACTACTCTTTATAACTTTTGAACTATTAAACCATTTTTTCTGAGTTGTTACCAATGGCAGTAAGGACAATGAAAAGTTACAGAATAGTTTGCATATCGGTAAGGGAAAACCAATGTCATGAGCATGTCAAACAATATACAGTCTAAGTATCAGCTAGACTAGCATAAAAACTAATTTGATTTAATTATCGGAATGGTCATTTACAAATAAATGTTAAGATGAATAAATGCTGTTTAAGAAAAAGATCATCACCGAAAAATGAAATAAAAAATTATATTATGTACATGTCTATTTATTGTTGAAAAATGGAAAAAATAAGAAACTAAAAAAATAAGAAAAGTTTGAAACAAAAATAAACTTAAAATATTTATCTTTCTCGCTATTTGTAAACTTTAGGAACCAATCTAACACCATAATTACATAAATGAAGAGAAATATTACATAGATAAATCAATTTAAATTTCAAAAAAAATAAATAAAAATTATATGTAAATATATTTAGAATTTTAAAAGAAAATAAAAAAGAAAGTAAACTAAAAATATACCAAAAGAAAAATCCTATTAAAAATAACATGATAAAAGTATATTGAATGCATAAAATATCATATACATACTTCCAATAATAATAATTATCATCTCTTATAAAGAAAAATAATATTTTCACAAATATTATAAATCACATACGATTTTTACAAAAAATATATTAAAATACCCAAGCGTAGGTTTAGGGTTTAGGCCTAAACTAGAAATACAGGTGGCATTCATATTGATAAAAACTAAAAATAGGATTTAGAGTTTAGGTGTACATACACTTTTTACAAAATTTAATATGATAAAACACAATAATAATAATGTTGATGGTTTAATTTTATATAATAATTAAATAACGTTAATCTTCCTGCAAGTCTAGCTGGTACATGAACTTAATTTTTTGGTTTAACATGCTCATCACCTTAATTTTTCCTTGCTGGTATGACCTTGAATTTCCCTTGCCGATATGCAAAATATTTCATGCCTTTTCATTACCCTTATTCTTTTTGCCACCAACTTGGAAAAAATGGTTCAGTAGTTTGTAAATCTTAAATATCAGTTTTCTTTTTTTTTACTCACTTGAACATAGAAATACATGAATTTAACGACTATTCAAGATCATTCAGAAGGGGTTACTGGCATCATCTGCCGTAACCATTTAATTGATAAAATTTTCCCTCATCAATGTTGCCAAAAGAAGAGCAGTTGTATATGTATATGATGATTCTTGATATTCTTGAGTTCTTTCTTCTAAACTGTTTAATATGCTCACCTTAATAGGTTTTCATCTAAATAGGTTTCTCAGATTAGTCTTAATTTTCATTTCAGAAATCAGCTAAATCTCATCGAGAAAGCAAATGAGTTATGAGAATCAATTACACTAGCAAAAATAATGTAACATTTTGTAACAATGGCGACAATGTAGAGATTTCAATAAGACAATCATACTTGTGGAATTCTTGAGAATTCTTTGCTCTGAAAAAAACATACGACTCGAATCAGAATGAAGTTTTGCAGCATGGTTGCTAAGTGCTAGAGATGGAAATGAACCAATAAGTAAAACAAAATATGTTAATGAATATGATTGTCAGACGGTGGTTGGTGATCCTAAATTTCTAATGCAATTAAATGGAAATCATCTACAAAACATATTTCAAGCCATAAAGGCAGATAACTTTTGATCAGAAAGTACCCATACAAGCATTAAAAAGACAACAATCCTAACTTTATATTAAAAAAATATGTTTTAAACAAAAATAATCTTCAAATTTTTATTCTATATTAAATTTAGTTTCCAAAAGAATAAATAAAAACAGAAAAACATTTAAACCAAAATAAAATACTATACAATACTCTAACTACATATAAAATTGAATAAATACAAAATTTATTAAGAAAATAAATTAAAATAGATTTGCGCGTAGCGCGGGTAAAAGACCTACTCTATACTATATAAAAGTTGAAGTTATAGTGCTCTTAGGCCGTCCACATAAGATTTAAAAAATCTGATGCTATTGGTCCATGTCAATGTTTAACATAAATTATGACGATAATTTACCAAAAGCTGGAATCTATACTATATAAAAGTTGAAGCTATAGTACTCTTAGGCCGTCCACAAATGTTTTAAAAAACCCGATACTATTGATCCACATAAGCATTTAACATATTTTATGATGATAATTTTACAAAAACTAAATAATAGAAAAATTGATTTCTTCCAAAAATTAAAAGAGGAAAAATTGAATTTTGCCAAAAACTAAAAAAACTAAAAAAGATTTAAAAAAACCATTTACGATTGGTCCACGTCAGAATTTAATGTATTTTATGATGATAATTTTACAAAAACTAATTAATAGAAAAATTGGTTTCTTCCAAAAACTAAAAAAAAACTAAAAATTGATTTATGCCAAAGTTTAAAATTAAAATCATCACCAAAATAACCAACAAACCCATAGAAAAGTACTCAAAATAATGAGTTTCATATATAAGAAAATTATGACTTAATTGCTTATTAATGAATTATTAAAAATTTCAATTTCAATTTTCAAAATCTCATATTTTCTAAAACCCATTTAATTAGTTATTGTATGTTTAATCATTTCTCATGACTCTTTCATTTTCTCAATAAGATTTAGCTTACAAAAGTTGAAGGTATAGTGCTTTTAGGCTGTCCACCTATGATTTGGAAAATGCAATACTATTGGTCTATGGCATCTACTCTAAATTTTTTATAACTATTTTTCCTTTTAAAAAAAAGTTATTGTTAGTTTAAGAAAATTACATTTTAAACAAAAGGAAAATATAAATTTATTAGTAACAAAAAATAAAGTTATTTTTTAGTATTTGATGATGTCGTATTTGTTAAATTTGATATTATATTTTTGACTAAGAAGAAACTTTTCTTATATTCAAAATTGGGAATCTTATAAATAGAGGCTTCAGAGTTTCATATAAACTATATTTTAGCTAGAAAAAGTACTGTCGCGATTTAAGAAAATTGTATTTAGGGTTTTATATCAACGATCGTATGTCCGTTGTGTTGAAGCATGAACATGTATTTTTCATATATAGATGATTTCATGTTGACAAGATCGATTGGCTTATTATGAATGTTTGTGCATGCTCTTTCATATCTCTTATGAATCACATGACCTGTACATGTGTTTGATTTGATAGTGTTTAAGTTAAAGCTTTAGTTTAGAGAAGAAGGATCAACGACAAGAACAATTGTTTGTATGAGCTATATATGTGGCCAAGGTCATGTTACTTGCAAAGGAAGTAAATTTTTAATTTGGAAATACAAGGATTTTAGTTGAAAGTATACTATACCTAAGAAAGAGAATGGTGTATCCTAACAAGATAATCACTTCATATGTTGATTTCATCTGTTTGTTCCGTATTGCATAAGTACAGCTTTCAAGCAAAAAAAGTAACTTCAGTTATCCCACCATAGAGGTATAATAAGTTATGTTTGACCCAAAAAAATAAGGTATAGTACAGTTTATTCAAGTTCAGTTTTCTAATTAGTCTGATGATGAAAAACAATGGTGCTGGATCTCCAGCTTCAGCTTCAGCATATGTTGATTTTTGTGTTTTTGGATTTGAAGAGATGTCAAACATGTTTTAGGTGGGGAAGTAAAACTCTTTTCCTTTTTTAAATTGTATTCTTTTTAAAATAAATTTATTTTTAATCTAAGATGTTTATTTTACTTTTTCAAATAGGTATTTTTTACTTATTCATATAATAAGATAGGTATTTTTTACTTATTCATATAATAAGATATGTTAAGTCAGAAATTAGATTTTTATTTCCTTTTATAATTGTATTCCTATTTTAAATTTCCTTTTATTTTTCTGATAATCTATGATTTTCTTTATTTTATTTGTTTAAATAGGTATTTTCAATTTTTTGTTTTTTAATTAAATTAATATTTACTTTACTTTTATAAATTACATTAATAATTTTCGTTTCTACTTTGACTTCCTTTTTGTAGTATTTATGTTAAGTTAAATAAAATAAATTTTGTTCCTTTTATAATTGTATTCCTATTTTAAATTTCCTTTTATTTTTCTGATAATCTTTGGTTTTGTTTATTTATTTTCTTAAAATAGGTATTTTAACTTTTTTGATTTTTAATTAAATGAACTTTTACTTTATTTTTTTAAATTACATTAATAATTTTCTTTTTTTAATTTTAATTCCTTTTTATAAATAGAATTTGTTTTTCTTTTTACAGTTGAATACCATTTTTAAAACATGTCAAAATCTAATTTTCTTTTCTACTTTTACTTCTTTTTTATAAAATAGAATTTGTTTCCTTTTATAATTGCATTCCATTTTTAAAACATGTCAAAATCTAATTTTCTTTCTACTTTTACTTCCTTTTGTAGTTTTTATGTTAAATTAAATTAAATAGATTTTTTTTCCTTTTATAATTGTATTCCTATTTTAAATTTCTTTTTTACTTTTCTGATAATCTATTGTTTTTTTATATTTTTTTCTTAAATAGGTATTTTAACTTTTTTGTATTTTAATTAAATTTGTTTCCTTTTATAATTACATTCCATTTTTAAAACATGTCAAAATCTGATCGTTTAAATTGACACGTGTCACGATCTGGTGAATTACTAACTTTGAATCATTCATCTTTATATAATAAGATTATTTTTTCTTAAAAACGTTACCATATTTGAAAAATATGTATCAATACTTAAAACAATATTTTTTATTTAAAAGAACTAGACATAGGAATGTTTTTGATCGAAAAAGAAGTACAAATATATTGATCCTTAAATTGCATAAACATATGCAAAATCTTCCATGAAATTTTATTACGCTTATTGGTTTTTCCACCAACTTGGAAAAAATGGTTCAGTAGTAAAAAATCTTTAAAAATATTTGTTTTGCTTTTACACACTTTAACATAAGAATGCATGGATTCAATCCAACATCATTCATAAGAGAGTTTACTGGCATCATCTGTTGTAACTATTTATTTATTAATTATTTCCATCTCCAGAATAGTACAAAAATGAGCAGTTGTATCCTAATATGATGATCCATAATATTATTAATATTCTTGACTTCTTTATTCTAAACTATCTAATATGATCATATGAATAGGCTTTCATCTATTCAAGTTTTTGGAGGTGTTATAGATGATATTCTCTGATTAGTCTTAATTTTTATTTTGGGAAACATATAAATCTCATCGAGAAAACAAAGGAGTTGTGAGAAATAATTACACTTGCAAAAATAATGTAGAGTTTGTAACAGTTGTGAAGATGTGGAGATTTCAATAATACAATAATACTTGTGGGATTCTTGCAATTTTTTCGATGTGAAATGAAACATAAGACTGGAAGATTCGAAAGGAAGTTTTGTAGCATGGTTGCTAAGTGTTGGAGATAAAAATGCTCTCATAAGAGAAACAAAATTTGTCAGTAAAGATGATTGTCAAATGGTGGTTGTTGATCATAAATTTTTAATATAATTAAGTGGGAATCAACTGCAAGACATATTTCAAGGCATAAAGACAAATAACATTTTATCAAAAATTACCTATGCAAGCATTACATTGATAACAATCCTAGCTCTACATCAAAAATAATACGTTATATTTCAAATCTTTATTCTATATTAAATTTTTTTTCCTACAAGTATAACAAAAATACATATATGATTAAAATAAACCAAAATAAATATTTCAGAATATTCTAACTACATATAAAATTGAATAAATACAAAATGTATTTGACAAATTAATAAAAATAGATCCATGCGTATCGTGAGTAAAAGACCTAGTCTATACTATATAAAAGTTGAAGCAATTGTGCTCTTAGGTCATCCACATAAGATTTTAAAAACCCGATATGATTGGTCCACATCATCATTTAACATAAATTATGATGATAATTTCCCAAAAACTACAAAAAGGAAAAATTGGTTTATGTCAAAAACTAAAAGTGGGAAAATTTAATTTCTACCAAAAACATAAAAGGAAAATCTTCACCAAAAGAAGCAACAAAATAATAGAAATTACTCAAAATCACAAAGTTAATTTATAATGGAATTATGAATTAATTGCTTATTAATGAATAATATATATATATATATATATATATTCATAACTTTATATTTTTCTAATAATTAATTAAGACATTAGTTAATAATCTTTTTAAAATCGAAATTCAAAATAAAGAAAATTGGTCGCATAATATTTCTGAATCCCTATTTATACAGTATATATTTTTACTAAAACAATTATTTATTATTGCAATTGGAATTATTTATCATGACTTTTTGGTTTTTCTCAATGAGATTTAGCATAAAATTGATAATATACCAAAAAAACTTAGGGCAATTCTCAAAAATAGCACTAAATGAAGTTTTTGTATAAATTACTCAAAATAATGATTTTGGTATAGAAAGAAATAATGAATTAATTACTTATTAGTGAATAATAATAATAATAAAATATTTCATAATTATATTGCTTATAATAATACTTCTAGTTTTATTCAATACCCTAAATCTTTTATGTTATTGAAAACTTTGAATCTAAAACCATTTACTTTCATAATTCTATATTCATTTATTATAATTGATTTCTGTTTTGCTTCTTGATTTACTTAGTTTTGTGTTTAGTTGTTTGAATAGTGTGTTCTATAAATTGTTTGAAACAAATAATTTATTAGTATGTATCTAACTGTGTGTTATATTTATTTCTGGATATCGTTCTATGCTCATCATCTCAATGTTGCAGCAAACTTAATAGCTTTGTGACTTAGACATATCATAGCATTCCACTGACGTTGCCCCTTGCTAACAACAACTGGTATTTGTTTACTTATTTTGTTGCTCTTAACAATTTTGTTATAGTTGTATTAGACGATGTTTACAGAGATACCAACTATTAGAGTTTCTGTTGACATATCACCAACTCTCTTTTTCATCTCAGATCATCCAAAGGTGTATTCAATCACACTGCCGATAGATTGATGAGTGGAGTTGTGTTTTCCTCTACTTCCACAAGAGATTAATGCATCTTTTGGTTATTCTCCATTATGGCATTGGTAAGAAACTTGCTGGAAAGGCATAGTCAACTTAGATATAAATCTTTCTGTAAATAATTAAATTTTAATGCAACTTTTCGTTATTTTTAAATTGTGTCATTGGTAAGAAATTTGCTGGATAGATTGAGAGAGCAAAATGATTATCACCAGTAAAACACAAATTAGTAGAATCAATGTTGTTACTTAGTTCTCTGTTAATCGTTTAAAGTTAGCTATTCAATGATTATGTTATTTAATATATTCTTCATCCTCTATACTGAATAATAATCACTATTTTACTGAATAACAGAATCAGTGTGTTTCTTTGATTTGTAGATATTATTTAAACTTTTTGGAAGAAATAAGAAACAGAATAAATTATTATACATAGCGTATTGTATAAGTAGCTCTTACTACAAACATAAGAGGTTAAACCAAGATATTCACAGAACGTGTCCAAGTTATTAGCAGAATTGAAGACAGCCAAATCTGAAATCGAAGGTTTGTGCAAACAGTGAACTGAAAAGAATAAAGAAGATGACTTTGCGAAGCTTGATTCAGATTTAATGGAGGTGAGATGGAATTTAGTGGAGAATAAAATTGAGCTGCATAATGTAAGAGTGAAATAGAGAAAATAGTGGAAACCGCAAGGTGCATGGACCTCATGGAAGCTCAGATTAGAAGAGGGAAGGTTCAGTGTGAGCAATGGAAGAAAGTGGAATCAGTTTGCCTGGGAGCTTTAAAAATATGATGATTGTTGTTGCCTCCAATTGTTCATGATCTAAATTTGTTTGGAATAAATGTTGAAGATTGTAGTTGCTTCCATGATATCGATCCTGAGATTAGGGATTACTTATATTTTCATTGTGAATACTGAGAACAGAGTATGTAACAGTTTAGGCAACCTAGCCAAAAAATTTTGGAATGGTCCATATTGATAAGTTGGCTATCATCTTGACCTGGTCATGCTTCCCATGCTCAAGTGATTGGGCTTGCAATCAACAATCTTACATAACAACATCTATATCTCTCTGGAAGCTTTGTTCCATCAGATAGATTAGAATATTTGTGCTACACTTTTACCTCAAGGATACCATAAAGGTTGTTGTGGGCTTATGTCCAGATGGGTCACCTACTCATAGATCCAAACTTAATTTTATGATGCTTCTCTTATTTTCATCCGGCCTTTTAATTTTTTTTTTGCCATAAAAACTCTCATTGCCTTTACAACAATTGTATCCAAACTCTTATTCCTCTAGGTAATATATATTCAGTATAAGATGACAAAATATTGTGGAGAGAACAATTTAATTGAGAATATCTAAATGTTGAACGAGTTTGGTGTGTTAATGATTTTTAATAATATTGTAAAAACAATTGCATTGGGTTTGTACATAAATTTGTATAACTATATATATTTTTAAAAACATTGCCACATTTGTTGTTGAAAAATGCATCAATACTTAAAAAACAATACCTTAATTGTTAGAAAGAACTAGACATATGAATGTTTTTGCTCGAAAAAGAAGTACAAATTTATTGATCCTTCAGTTACACTAACATGTACAAATTCTTCCATGACATTTCATTTCCTTATTGAGTTTTCTACCAACTTGGAAAAAATGGTTCAGTATTTCAAAAATCTTAAAAATATTTGTTTTACCTTTTACACAATTTAAACATAGGAATACATGGATTCAACGACTATCCAACATCATTTAGAAGAGAGTTTACTGGCAGGATCTGTTGTAACCATTTATTTATTAATTATTTATATCTCCAGGATAGCTAAAACAAGAGCAGTTGTATCCTAACATGATGATTCTTAATATTCTTGCTATTCTTGAGTTCTTTATTCTAAACTATCTAATATGCTCACTTGAGTAGGTTTTCATATATTCAAGTTGTTGGAGGTGTTGGAGATGAAATTCTCAGATTAGTCTTCATTTCTATTTTGAGAAACATATAAATCTCATCGAGAAATCAAAAGAGTCGTGAGAATCAGTTACACTTACAAAAATAATGTAGAGTTTTGTAACAATGGTGACAATGTGGATATTTGAATAATACAATCATACTTGTGGGATCTTTCAAAGTTTTTAATTTAAAACAAAATATAAGACCAAAATATTCAGAAGGATGTTTTGCAGCATGGTTGCTAAGTGTTGGACATGATAATGCACCTATTAGTGGAATTTTTTTGCCTCTGAAGATGATTACCAAATGGTGGTTGTTGATCCTAAATTTCTAATGCAATCAAGTGGAAATCAACTGCAAGACATATTTCAAGCCACAAAGATAGAGAACATTTGATCATAAACTACATATGCAAGCATTACAAAGACATCAATCCTAACTATATATTAAAAATGATACATCATATTTCAATATGTTTTAAACAAAATTATTCTTTAAATCTTCATTTTATATTAAATTTATTTTTCTACAATTATAAAAAACATATATAATGAAAATAAACAAAAATAAAATATTACATAAAACTCTAGTTATATATAAAATTAATAAATACAAAATATTTTACACAAATTAATAAAAATAGACCCACGCGTAGTTGATGATATGGAGGATTTGATGTTGTTTGAGTTAAAGCTTTGGGTTAGGAGAAGATAGATCAATGACAAGCACAATTGTTTATTAGCTATATATGTGGCCATGCTCATGTTACTTGTGGAGAAGTAATTCTCCAATTTGGAAGCTTTAGGGTTTTAATTTTAAAGGTATCATTGTTTCAGTATGTGTGGATGTATGCACATATAGAAATTATTCTTGGTTGTATGTAGTGTGGAGGGCGTTCTTGAATTGAATAGAAGTCTTGAATTGGATAAATCTTTATAAGAAAAGAAGCAACGGTTATTGTCTTGGAGCTTGCTGGTTCTTAACTAAGAACGAGTTGTGTGGTAATCTCATATAGTTGTGTCTTCCGGCTTTGATTTGTTTTTTTCCCCATTTGTTTCATCTGTTGATCATGATTCACACCCAGACACGAATTCCTTCGATGGCGCACGAGCAGTGAATTCACGTTTTTCAAGATATTTTGGTAAACCTCAATTTTGTATTTAGATCATGAGAGTATATATGAGCCCCCAATAGTCATTATCATAATTTTAAATTAGAAAAGCTTATAAGAGTTTTGGACATATGGTGGAAAGTGCAATTTTTATGAAACTGATATTTCATTGGAAAGTTAAATTTCAAATATCACATGTTTGAATTGAGTATTCATATGTTCATATTAACTAAAATCACGGTCTCCTATGTTTCTTTTATTGCTGTAATAAAAACCGGCAAAGAAATCCCATTCATTTTTCGGGAGGAAAACAAATAAGAATTGACATAAAAAGTCAACAGACCACATGCTAGAGAGATTTTTGTGTTTAGACCAAGAGACTATATATGAACCATTAATAGACATCATCAACTTCAAAATTTATAATATGCTTGAAAGTGCAAATTTCTATTAAACAAAATTTCCATGGAAAATTAAAATTTCCAATATCACAATTTGGATTAAAATTTCACAAGTGCGAGTTAATTAAATTGGGATCTCCTATTTTTCTTTCACTTTTAGGTCGATTTAGTAAATAAATTTCAATAGTTTCTTAAAGAAAAAAAATTTGGAAAACTACACAATTAGTTATTTTAATAAATTAATTGGGGTTAACATGAGTTGGATTCAAAACATACGTTCTTATTGGTTCACATCAGCTTTTAACATAAAATTTGATGATAACCTACCAAAAACTTAAAACGGAAAAATTGATGTTCGCCAAAAACTTAAGAGAAAAATCTTCGCCAAAATAAGCAACAAAATAAAAGAATTACTCAAAATAATGAGTTTAGTATAATTATGCCTTAATTGCTTACTAATGAATAATTTAAAAAATATATATTTTCTTTTTTTCATAACTTCATATTTTCCTAAAATCTAGTTAAGAAAATATTTAAAATAAAATAAAAAGAAAATTAAATCACCAGCTTTTAAAAAAAGGAATTTGTCGTATAATGTTTATGAATCCCTATTTCAATAGTGTATATTTTTTCTTAAAAATTTTACATGATTATTGCAAGTGTAAATAATTCTTACGATTCCTTCACTTTCTGAATAAGATTTAACTGTTTTCTGAAGCAGAAAAGACTAATATGAGAAATTAATCTCCAAGATTTAGAGTTTAGAATTTAGGGTTTGAGATTTATTGTTTTTGGTTTAGAGTTTAGGTATACAAATTTACAAAATTTAATATGATAAACCCACAGTAATATCCTAATTATGTTGATGATTTATATTTATAGAATAATTAAATGAAATTATTTTTCCTGGAATTCCAGCTGGTACATGTACTTAATTTTTTGGTTTGACATGTTCATGATCTGAACCTTGCCTTGCTTGTATGACCTTAACCTTCTTTTCCCGATATACAAAATCTTCCATGACATTTCATTATCTTAACTGTTTTTGGCACCAACTTGAGAAAAGATGGTTCAATAGTTCGGAAATATTAAAGAGTAGTTGTTTTTGTTTCTTCTCACTTTAACATATATAGGAATACATAAGTTCAACGACTGTCCAACATCATTCAGAAGAGTTTACTCTTGCATTAACCAGTTATTTATTAAGTTTTCCATTTGCAGAGTAGCCAAAAGAAGAGGAGTTGTATCCGAACATGATGATTGTTAATATTCTTGATATTCTTGAGTTCTTTATTCTAACATGTCTAATATGCTCACCTAAATAGGTTTTCATCTATTACAGTTGCTGGTGAATCATGATATGCAATAACTGTAACTCATTTGGTTGAAGGACAAGTTTTAAGAGATAAAAATGATCTCTCCTTCCTCTGGTTTTAAGCACATGTGTCAGGATCTCTCAATGAAATGGATTGAATTATAAGAGAATGCTAAAGGTAGAGCCAACTGGTGCATACAGGAACAGACTATCATCTACCCGTGAAGAACCAATGACCCTGCTAACTCTTAAAATCTCAGAAACTTCATCCTAGTTCTACCCTTGTGCTTAAAATCTTGTCTTTTCATTTATGTAACTCAAGAATCGATTTTTCTGTTTTATTCTAAGGAGAGGATACTTTACTTTTTACTTCTAGCAGATTTGGGATTTTTGAGTTTTCGCTAAGCTATGACTCAACCACTCACTCGAGTGGTCTGGTCGAGTGGCTACTATACGATTTTTTTCTGTTTCTTTTACAGAGCCAACTTTTATCTTTTTCTTCCAAATTCTTTACTAGACTCATTTTTTTTCTTGAACCTATCCTCTCCAAAGGCTTATGATTTTTAGCAAACTCTCTTTTTTATTTTTCTTTCCCAGACTCAAACCCCAACTTATTCAAACTCTTAGCCTAAATCTGGTTCAAAAATTGTAAACCAGAGACTACATGAGAGGCTACTCCTGTCGGCAACACCTAACACTTTCTCTCTAATTCAATCCGGAAATAGGCCTCACTTCACTCAAAAATAATGTCTTGGTCTGGAATGAAGTTTTGGGTTTGGTTTTTGTGGAACTATCTTAATGGTGGAGACAGCTACTTGGATTAGCGAGAGTGGTAAAAGGTGAAAGAAAATCCAGGTATTTTGAGGTATCCATGAGTTAAAGTTTTAGAGCATAACATGATAATTAAGTTTTTCAAATTAGGTTCTAATTCATAGGGATATTTTGACAAATCACAGTAAGCTTCAACCAAGTGAGAGTGCTAAATCTAAACTCCAAGCAAGGTGCAGCCTTAATTTTAAAACTTAGGTGAATGCATTAGACAACTTATAACTGTGGCATTGAAATTATATGTTTGGTTCTTAAGCTTTTTATGCTTTGACTCATCATTATCCCCTATGCATATGTACAATCCTAAGCGAAATTCTAAAAATCAATCCTAAAATGATAATGCAACTACATGACACTCTGTTTTTGTAAAATAGTTTTTCTGAAAATTTTCAAATTTTTGTGGGTTTTTCAATGCACATATATGATGCAAATTTTAATAAGAAAATAGAAGAAATATGTCAAAAATACGTCTCTCGAACCCACCCCCAAACTTAAATTACATAGTCCCTTGTGTAAAATTAGTCCGGAAGATGATTAGAGAGACTAAAACAAAGGTTAATAAAAACATGCAATGGTATATATAATGATGGTGAATTTGGGGTGGTACCTCATGAGAAGTAAGCACTGAGGTAGTCGTCCACGGACTCAGCCGTGTAAGCAGGTGGGGCTGTGTAGGAGGGATCGACTGGATATGCTGGCTGGAGTGGTGCTGTCTCGAGTGGTGCTCTCTTGAGTGGTGCAGTCTCGAGTGGTTCTCTCGAGTTCCCAAGTCGAGTGAGTTTCCTTGTGCTCCTACGTCGGATGAGGCGTCTTTCCTCAGGTTCTTCTTCCTCTTCGTCTGACACCCTAATGTTCACCCTCCCCTGTATCGACTCGAAAGGCTTACTCGACTGGTGTACTCGAGTGGGCTGGTCGAGTGAGTTCTCCTCTTCATCTGAGGATAGGGCTCGGATGTAAGTTCTTCTCCTTCTTTGGTTGTCCTCGACTGATGATTGACGCCTAGGTTGGCTTGGGCGTGTCTGCCTTTGATACGTCTTGAGGGATTTGGTCCTTGTCAAACTCCTTGGGTCGTGAGTGGGGGCAGAGGGCGGGGAACCACGGTGATTTCTCCTAACATCTTTGACACTGGTTGTCAGGTCCTTCACTGCTGTGGTGAGTTCCTTTACCTTCCCTGAGAGCATCTTTATGGTTTTTTCTTGCCACTTAGACCACCGCCTTGCAAGACTCAACTTCTTACTCACCTGCTTCAAGTTTGAGCATTTTTCATCACCGAAGTCATACCTCTCCGGCTCAGGTATGATGTCATCTATCTCTTCTTCTATCTCAGGTTGATGGGCGTCTCTTTGAGCTTTAGTGGTGTAGAGCAACTCTGGTGGTTGAACGAAGTTGATACTTTCTCCTTGCGTAATCTTTAGCATTCCATGAAGTGGGACGAGGACTTTGGCTCTCCCAACTAAAGGATGTCCAAAGTTGTAAACATACTTGTCCCTAACCATGTGGGATCCCAAAATTTTAGAGCTTTGTAAGTGAGGGATGTCTAGCCCCAACGGTTCAATCTCTGGACTTAAACTCAAATCAACTTCGCATGCAAGCAGGATTGGTGTTATCAATCCTCCAATAGAGATGTCACCTCGGCGGTTATTCTTGTGGAGTGTAAATGCATAAGCCTTGCAGTATGAAAGACTTGCTAGCAAGAGTGCAGTGTTCCCTGCATTGCCCATGTCACCCTTCATAGTTATCCCTCTGTCCATATCATCTGGCGAGGCATACACAAGGAAATCTTTGAGAGCTGAATCCATCATCTGTAGCTCTTGATCATTCATAGTCCCCAGACTCTTCTTCGCGAATACAGTGCTTGCAACCACTCGGTGAAAATATCTCAAAGCAGGGTTTCTGATGTCAGAACTCTTAGACTGGGATGTCTTGAAAGTTGATCTTCCTCCTAGGGTCTCCCACATGCTAATGAGTTCAGCAGTTTCAAAAGTTGGTTTCTGACCCGATCCTTCTCTAAAGCCGAACAAAGCGTCCAGGTGCCGAAAGCTCATTGTGTAATCAACACTATCTATCTTGAAATAGATGTATCCCAAACTTCCATCCGAGACCATGGGGTGGTTCTCAACATAGGGGTAAATCTTAATTGTTGCCAAAAATTGGCAAGTTTCATCCTTATAGGTAGGAAATCTTTGCTTCATCAGAACTTGAAGGTTGGCCGCCTCTATCAAAGCTTCCACTTCTTCTCTTATTCCAAGTGCCTCCATTGTTTCACGGTGAGGGTATCGAGTGCCTTGGAAATGCATGGTCTTCAAAATTTTGATCAGGTTTTCCTCTGTTTCTTCTGAGGCACGATGGGTGCTTTGTTCGGTTACTTTATCTGTGTCCATGGGTTGAGGCTCTTCAACGTCACTCAGTATCACAGCTCGCGAGCTTTGGCCTGTTCTTCTCCGAAATCTTGGTGTCTCCTCACATATCATGTTGTCTCGCCTAGCAGGAGTTTGATCTTTGAGAGCGGGTTCTCCCTGTGTTGAAGAGATCGTCTTGCTTTTGCTATGCGCCTTGCTACCACTGCAGCCGGTTGTGGCTCTGCTAACCTGAGAACAAAATGAGTTTTGAAAATTTAGTAGTGGAAGGAGGTTCACTCGAGAGGTCCACTCGAGTGGTTTGCTTTAGTGTGCATGAACAATGCCATAAATCTCTATAGTAGCCTCCAACTAACCCTTTTACGAAAAATCATATGAATTGCTAGAACAAAGAGAAAATTCGGTCCATGATGCGTTTTAAAAAGCAAAGGTCTAAGGAGCTATCAAAATTTTTGAAATCATAAGGGGTTTGAAAGGAAACCCCTTTTTATAGAGCAACTAAGACTTTGAACTAAATCATAAACTCAAAATCTATAGATCTGAAGAAAAACTTATGAATTTTTCAAAGATGAATCCTAGCTTTTAAAGAACCAAAAATTCAATATCATGCAGTTACCGAACGAAATGACCCCTTCTAGACATGATTTCCGGATTAGAGATGAGTTTAAATGCAATGAAATTTTTTTTTGGAAAATTCCAAGATTTTTTAGCTTGAAGCGTTTTGCAAGTGATGAAGATAAGAGATGAAATCAAAATAGAGTGGAACAAGGATGAGATGGGATAAAGATGATAGATCTTGGACCACTCGAGTACTGTAGGTCGAGTAGGTCGGTAGGTAGGTGCGGATAAGATGAGACAGACGGGTCAGATCTCAAGCTCAGATCGCATGTGATTTTTCAGCTTATCCTGGCCCACTCGAGTAGGCACTCGACCACCTTGGTCGAGTGGTGTGGTGCTTGGGCCAAAAATTCTTGATTTTGCCTAGTTAACCTTTCTAAAACAACATAACTCTAAATAGAAAGGTGAAAACATCAAAACATTAGGAAGAAAAGAATTTAAAATATGTACATTGATAAACATGGAACTTCCTCCCAAGTGATCTTGTTTAGAGTCTCTTAGCTTGACTTTCATACCTTAGGCTTTATCAGGATCACCCACATCTATTGAGGTGTCTCCTGGTATACCTTGATCTGCCATGTATGGCTTGACTCTTTGACCATTCACTGAATTCTTTACCATCAGTGTCAAGCAAAGTGACTGCTCCATAGGGTAGAACTTCTTTGATTTCGAATGGGCATGTACATCTTGACTTCAATTTTCCAGGAAAAAGTTTAAGCCTGGAGTTAAACAAGAGGACTTGGTCTCCTGTGGTGAAGGTTTTTGGTGTGATCCTTTTGTCATGAAAGGCCTTAGTCCTTTCCTTATACACCTTTGAGCTTTCATATGCATCCAGCCTTATCTCTTCTAACTCAAGCAGAGTGATCCTTCTTTTCTCCTGGGCGGAGTTAATGTCAAAATTCAGCAGCTTGGTCGCCCAGAGGGCTTTGTATTCTATCTCCACAGGCAGATGGCAGGATTTACCATATAGGAGTTGGAATGGAGTTCTGCCTATAGGCGTTTTGTATGTTTTTCTGCAGGCCCACAAAGCTTCATCAAGTTTAGTTGCCCAGTCTCTCTTGGAAGTTCCCACTACTTTAGCCAAGATGGCTTTAATCTGCTTGTTGGAGACTTCAACTTGACCACTTATCTGAGGGTGGTAAGGAGTTGCAACTTTATGCTTCACTCCATGCTTTCTTAGTAGGCTCTCAAACTGCTTGTTGATGAAATGGGAACCACCATCACGTATTACAACCCTTGGCACTAAAAATCTGGGGAAGATGATGGTCTTGAACATTTTCAAAACTACTTTGGCATTGTTGGTTGGGGATGCTATTGCTTCCACCCATTTGGAGACATAATCAACATCCACCAAAATATAGCTGTTTCCATGAGATGGTGGGTTGAAAGGTCCCATGAAGTCTATCCCCCAGCAGTCAAAAACTTCCACTTCCAAAATTGGGTTTTGTGGCATCTCGTTTCTCCTACTAATTTTGCCCATCCTCTGGCATGCATCACACTGAGCAATGAAGTTTTTTGTATCCTTGAACATTGTTGGCCACCATAAACCTGCTTGAAGGATCTTCTGCGTAGTCTTGAAGATAGCGAAATGTCCACCATAGGAAGAACCATGGCAATGTTCAAGCACTCCCTGTACTTCCTCCTCTGCAATGCATCTCTTGAATAAACTGTCAGGACCTCTCTTGTAATTATAGGGCTCGTCCCAAAAATAGTATCTTGCATCTCTATACAATTTTTTTCTATGGTGAGCATCAAGGTGTAGGGGCTTGTAACCAGTGGCTTTGTAGTTTGCCATATCTGCGTACCAAGGCGTCTCACAGTGCTTTGACTCGACAGCCTTACTCGAGTGAGAGGTCGAGTGTGCCTGTCGAGTAAGAATTCCCATGGACATGAGCTGTTCCTCAGGCAGAGAGTCATCCACTGGTGTCGGGTCGTCTATTCTCATCCTAGATAAGTGATTAGCAACTCTATTTTCTATGCCCTTCTTGTCTACTATTGTCAAATCATATTCTTGCAGTAGGATGATCCACCTCATAAGCCTTGGTTTGGTGTCCTTCTTTGCATAAATGTGCCTAAGTGCGGCATGGTCAGTGTATACTATAATCTTCTGATCCACTAAGTAACTCCTAGAAATTTCTCTATTGCAAATACCACAGCAAGCATCTCTTTCTCTGTTGTAGCATATAGGCTTTGTGCCTCATCTAGGGTTCTGCTAGCGTAGTGGATGACATGCAGCTTCTTATCTATCCTTTGACCCAGAACTGCTCCTACTGTATAATCTGAAGCATCACACATTATTTCAAAAGGGTGCTTCCAGTCTGGAGTTTGAACTACTGGAGCTAATACCAACGCCTCCTTTATCATATGGAAAGCCTTAAGGCACTCTGCATCAAAATTGAATTCGGTTTCTTTGCACAGCAGCCTTGTTAGGGGTCTTGCAAGTTTTGAGAAATCTTTGATGAACCTCCTGTAAAATCCAGCGTGACCCAAGAAGCTTCTTATGTCTTTAACAGTCTAAGGAGGTTGCAGCTGCATCATAACCTTAACTTTTGCCCTATCCACCTCTATACCCTTTCCAGAGATTTTGTGCCCCAGAACTATACCCTCTGTAACCATGAAATGACACTTTTCCCAGTTAAGGACCAAATTCGTCTCTTCACACCTTGCTAGTACCCTGCTAAGATTAGACAAGCAGGAGGAGAAAGAGGGGCCATAGACTGAAAAGTCATCCATGAATACCTCTACCATCTTCTCTATTAAATCCAAAAATATAGAGGTCATACATCTCTGAAATGTTGCAGGGGCATTACATAAACCGAATGACATTCTCCTATATGCAAAGGTGCCATAAGGACAGGTAAAGGTTGTTTTTTCTTGGTAATTAGGGTGTATTGGTATCTGGAAAAATCCACTATACCCATCAAGGAAACAGTAGTATGAGTGGTTAGCTAGTCTTTCAAGCATTTGGTCTATGAATGGTAATGGGAAGTGATCTTTCCTAGATGCAGCATTTAACTTCCTATAATCAATGCACATGTGGTGACCCATTATAGTTCTAGTTGGGATCAGTTCATCCTTATCATTTTTAATCACAGTTATTCCTCTTTTCTTAGGTACACAGTGTACAGGGGATATCCATGTACTATCAGAAATAGGGTAGATTATTCCAGCATCTAGAAGCTTAATGATTTCTTTTTTCACTACTTCTTTCAAGTTAGGGTTTAATCTCCTCTGATGCTCTACACTAGCTCGCATTTCATTCTCAAGATGAATTTTATGAGTGCAGAGAGATGGAGAAATTCCCCTAATATCTTCTAGAGAATAGCCTATTACCTTTCTAAATTTTTGCAGTTCGCTGAGCAATAGTTCAAGTTCATCAGGATTCAGCTTGTTATTGACTATTACAGGGTAAGTATCTTAACTTCCTAAGAAAGCGTACCTTAACCCTTCTAGAAGTGGCTTGAGTTCAACGGTTGGTACCTTGAGCTCAAACCACTCGAGTGGTGCTTCCTCTGTGCAGAGCTCGAGTGGTGCTCCATGCTTGCGCTTTGCAGAATTTGCTGACTCGACTAGGTCACTCGAGTATTGTGGTCGAGTGACTTGTTCGAGTGCTGCTATCCCTTTTGGTTTTGTCAGATTCTCAAAAACATCCTCAACCCCTGGAAGTTCCTTCACATTCAAACTTGTTTCATAGTCAGGGAACTCAGATTGAACGTATCCTCCATCATCACACTTGATAAGTGCTGTTTTCAGATGATCTTTCTCCACTGCTTCTCTAAAAAATTCCTTTGCCAAGTCATCTATATCTCCAACCCCAAATATTTGCATCATGGGCTGTTTCATTGAGGACTTGATGTTAAATTGCATGACTTCCTTTCCTAGCTTCAAAGCGATGGTACCACTCTGGACGTCTATGGAGGCTCCTGCAGTTGCCAAAAATGGTCTTCCTAGGATCAAAGGATCTTTTGGTTCTTCTTCCATTTCTAGGACGACAAAATCTGTAGGGACTTCGAGGTGTCCTATCCTAACTGGCAAATCCTCCAACAGGCCGTGTGGTTGCCTAACAGACCTGTCTGCTAAGACTAAAGAGATTTTGCTAGGGGAGAACTTTGTGAATCCTAGCCGCTGTGCTACTGATAGTGGCATGAGACTCATCGAAGCTCCTAAGTCACAGAGGCAATTTTTGAAACTGAGTGGTCCAATAGAGCATGGCAGAGTAAAAGAGCCTGGATCTTGGAGCTTTTCTCTGCATATGTCTTTCTGTAGATGATAGCACTGCATTCATGACTGAGGAGTACCATACTTTGTGCTTCCTTGGTCTTTTCCATAACCATATCTTTGATATACTTCTGGGCTGGGGGTATTAGCATCAAAGCATCCAACAGGGGTATGCGAAGCTCAACGTCCTTCAGATGTTTCTCGAATAACTTCTAGTACTTAACTGCCTGCTGCTTCTTATTCCTTCCTGGGAAAGGCAAAAGAGGTTCATAGGGGGATGATTCAGAAAATTTGTCTCTCCCTTTAGGCTGTGCTGAATTTTTTTCTGGGCTTGCAGCCACTCGACCACTTACTCGAGTGGTATGGTCGAGTGAGCTCTCTTCTGCAGCTTTTTCGGGTTGCAATTCTTCCTGATGGAGATCCTCCCCACCCTGGTCCTCACTGTCCTCAGTGATCTTTGCAGGCTCTCGTGGTGTTAGCTGTCTGCCACTCCTCAAGGTGATAGCATGAGCTTTTTTGGTTGTTGGTTATGAATGACTAATCTGGCTGGTCTCTAGGTGATGAACTCTAGAGTGGAGGGTGTTGATCTGCTGTGTGATGTCAAGAAGTTTGCCATTAGTGGATCGCAATTCAGTAGTGGTTTGTTCTTGACTACAGACGAGTTGCTGTAACAATAACTTGATATTCATATCAGGTGCAGCCTGTTCTTGATTCTTCTTAGTGTGAATCAACATCATATCAAACTTCTCAACAAGTATCTTAATTTCAGCTCTGGTGCCTTCATCAGACATTCTGGCGTCTCTAATACTCTGCTCACGTTCTTCAGTTGAAATGCTGTCTGATCTAGCCAAATTCTCTACCAACTCCCATCCATCTTGTACAGCGGTGTTAAGGAAATTTCCTTTGCTTGCAGTGTCAAGGCATACCCGGACCATTGGGAGTACTCCTCTGTATAGAATGCATAGCAGAGATTCTTTGGAGAAGTCATGGTGTGGACATTGTCTTGTGTAGTCTGTGAATCTTTCCCAGGCGTCTGATAGTGTTTCCCCTTTCAGCTGGCAAAACTTTGCTGTTCTTTTGTATGAGAAAAATTTGGTAAGGAAAGACCTCTTGCAAGAATCCTAGGATATTATGGAACCAGGTTGAAGATTTGTTTCCCAGTGGGCAGCTTTTTCTCCTAATGAGAAAGGAAAAAGTCTCAATCTGAAACCATCTTCAGTGATTCCTTGAATCTTTGTGAGGCTACATATCCTTTCAAACTTATCAAGATGCGCTATGGGGTCATCCTCTAGCTTACCAAGGAATATGTTGTCTTAAAAAATAGTGATGACACCTCTCCTAATCTTGAAATCATAACTCACAGGTGGTGCAACTATGCCTCCTCTGCGTGTTTGGTGAGTTGGAGTTTCGTGAGCGCTTATCGATCCTGCCATTGTGCATGGTAGTACGCTCGAGTAGTACCTGCGAAAAATTTAAGTGTAACAAAGTGAGTATCCAAAATAAAAATTAAACGAAACTTGATCTCAAAAGCAATGAGATCCTCATTCTAGTACTAAAAACACCCAAACGGCAACGGCGCCAAATTGAAACAAGTATTTTGCCTATATGCTAAGAATGAAAACAATCAAACAGAGCATGCAAACAGAGCATGCAAACAGAACACAGGTTTTTCAATCAATCATAGTATAGATATGAGTCAATCCATTGGGTGAATAGCACTAAGCAAAAAGGATGTGTACATTAGCAATTAATTCAAGCCAAATATGAAAGTTGTTTAGTGAAATCTATCAACCCAAACGAATGCAAAATAAAAGATAAAACTAAAGACTAAGCTCACTAAAGGCTCTATACACTTTAGTAAGTAGCCAGAGACACAAAAACACAGAAAACTTAAAGCAGAAAAGACCACTCGACTGGTCCACTCGACTGGTATGGTCGAGTGGGCAAGTGAAACTACTAGACTACAACTCAATTGATCTAAACTGGTGAGACAAGCGATATTAAAACTATAGGGATCATAGGGGTGAATTAACTAGCTAGTGAATGCTCTAGAAAGTCTCAGGTGCTAACATGCTCAATCAATAAGGGATTCCCTTAACAACAGACTTCATAGCCAGCTAAATCCATGGTTCGTGGTAGAGAGCCCCAAGACCCAACCCAGTCAGCATAGTGTGAGGAGTCGGATCAGGCATGAAGAATCAGCCTATTCAAGTCGAGAAGAGTTCATAACAAGTGAATAGGTGGAGTCGTGACATAAATCAATGTCTGATGCATCCACCCTCATGCTATTGTACTCTAAACCTCGGAAAAAGTCTATCTGATTGCTCAAGGCATGGTTCGTGCTCATGAGACCACCTAAAATCATGCCCTATCTGGCCAGAAAATAACAAGCATTAAAATCACTCACCCAAGAGGGAAAACAACAAATTTGCAAACAAACTTAGACACCCAAGGCGATCAAGAACATCACAAGCCTAATCCACCCCTAATAGCCCTAGTCTAACTACTCACACAAATAAATCATGTTGATCAACTCGAACCAAGAAATCTCTAAATTTGCATATGTGATAAATAAGGGGATGATAAACAACTCTGTAGAAGAAATCAAATACAAATACAAATTATATAAAAAGTTATCCAAGGTACAAAGTGGCAGAATCTGAGAAAAAATCAAGAACAAAAGATGAACTAGAGAGAGAAAGTCTAAAAAAACAAGGTTAAGAGGATAAAATGCGGCATACCCCCGACATTAGGTTAATCAGGGGTTTTTATACCAAGTCTTAAATACAAATCCGAGTTTTAAGGGAAAAGAGAGAAAATGGCCCACTCGACTGCTAAGTCGAGTGGTGTGGTCGAGTGGTGTCTCGAGTAGGTGTCTCGAGTAGGCGTCTCGAGTAGGCTGGTGGTGCTGAAGTCCAGTGAGCCTGTGATGGTGAGGTCGAGTAGCCTGTCTAGAGTGCTCTCTCGAGAGCCTGTCTAGAGCGGTCACTTGAGAGCCTTTCTAGAATGATCTCTGTCTTTTCTGCAATCTTCACTCGACCCCATAGGGCTTGACTGCCCATCTTCACTTCATGAGCCAAATCCAAGTATGCTCCATATGCTCCATAAGTACCTGATAAGACTCCAAATATGCAAAATGCATCCAATGCCTATACAGAAATACTAGACATCCTATATGAAGTATAAATGCACGAAATGGTATAAACAATGGATAAAATCTACTCTAAGGCATGATAAAAAAACTGGTAAAATCGTGTATAAAAGTGGTGTTATCAATATTCTACTTCTAATTATATTCAATATCCAAGATCGTTTATATTACTGAAAAATTTGAAACTAAAACCGTTTACTTTCATAATTTTATATCTCATTTCTTATGTTTGATTTCTTTTTTCCTTCTTGATTTTCTTAGTTATGTGTTTAGTTGTTTGATTAATGTGTTCAATAAAGTGTTTGGAACATTTCATATATAAGTATTAGGAAATTATGACTTAATTTCTTATTGATGAATAATAAAAATATATATTTTTTCATAACTTTATGTTTTTCTTATAATTAATTAAGATATTATTTTTAAAACATTAGTCTATATCTGCCAAATAAACTTAAAAGGAAAATCATCACTCAAATAAGTAACAAAATAATGTAAATTAATCAAAATAATGATTTTAGTATATAAGGAAATTTTGAATTAATTGCTTATTAATGAATAATAATTAAAAAAAAATTGTACGCTAATTATATTTCTTATATCCTACTTCTAATTCTATTCAATACCCAAAATCGTTTATATTACTGAAAAAATTGAACCTAAAACCGTTTACTTTCATAATTCTATATCTCATTTCTTATGTTTGATTTCTTTTTTGCTTCTTGATTTGCTTAGTTATGCGTTTAGTTGTTTGATTAATGTGTTCAATAAATTGTTTGAAACAGATAATTTATCAAAATGTATCTAATTGTGTGTTATATTTCTTTCTGGATATCGTTTTATGCTTATCATCTCAATGCTGCAACGATCTAAGTACTTCTGTGACTTAGACACATTAGCTCATTCTGATGACATTGCCCCTTGGTCACAACAATTGGTATTTGTTTATTTCTTCTGTTTCTCTTAAGAATTTTGTTATAGTTGTATTAGATGTTGTTTACGGATAGACCGGCTATTATAGTTTATGTTGACATATCACCCATTTCTCTGTCCCATCCCAGTTCATCCAAAACATGTATTCAATCACGTTGCCGCTAGATTGATGGGTGGAGTTTTGTTTTCCTCTACTTTCACAAGAGATAAATGATAGCTTGATAAAAGAGTCTTTGTATAAGTTTTCGAAGGTCAGATCTCATAATTCATTGCTAAAGGCATACTCAATTTAGATTTAAATCCTTCCGTTAGTAATAAATTTTTAATGCACCTTTTGGTTATTTCTCAATTGTACCATTGGTAAAAAATCTGTTGGAGAGATACTCAACGTAGATTTAAATCTTTTTGTAAATAATGAACTTTTCATGCATCTCTCAATTGTATCATTGGTAAGAAACCTGCTGGAGAGGTTGAGAGAGCAAAATGATTCTCACGGGTAAAACACAAATGCAATAAAACCAAAATTTGGTGTGATTAAATGAACCAAATTAGTAGAATCAATGTAATTACTTAGTTCTTTGTTATCTTTTAAATTTAGCTATTCAATTATTATGTTATTTGATATATTTTTCATTCCCTTACTGAATAACAATAATTATTTTACTGAATAACAGATTCAATGTGTTTCTTGGGTTTGTAGATGTTATTTAAATTTTGTGGAAGAAATAAGAAACATCATAAACTATTATACATAACACACTTCATAAGAAGCTCTTATTAACAAACAGAGGAGGTTAAACCAAGATATTCACAGAGAGTGTCCAAGTTAGCAGAAGAACTGAAGAAAACCAAATACGAAATCGAAGGTTTGTTCAAACAGTTAATTGATAAGAATAAAGAAGATGATAATTTTGTGAAGCTTGATTCGGATTTAATGGAGGTGAGAGAGAGTAGAGAAGGAAATTGAGCTGCATAGTCTAAGAGTGAAACAGACAAAATAGGGTAAACCACAACGTGCATGGACATCAACGAAGATGAGATTAGAAAAGGGAAGGTTTAGTGTGAGCAATGAAAGAAAGTGGAATCAGTTTTCCTGGGAGCTAATGAGACCTTCAGCTCCTGATTGTTGCTGGTCTAAATTTGTTTGGAATGAATGTTGAAGATTGCTGTTTCCTCCGTAATATTGATCATGAGATTAGAGATTATTTATTTCTTCATTGCAAATACTGTGAACAGGTTCTGCATCAGCTTAGGCCGCATAGCTGAACTTTTTTGGAATGGTACATATTGATAAGTTGGCTCTCATCTTGATCTGGCCAGGCTTCTCAAACGCTCAAACGACTGGCATGCAATAAACAATCTTTCATAACATCATCTATATCTCTTCGAAAGCTATGTTCCATCAGATAGATAAGAATATATGTGCTACACTTCTTCCTCAACGATAGCACTAAGGCTGTTGTGGGCTTCTTTCCAGATGGTTCACCTACTCATATATCAAAACTCAATTCTATGTTGTTCCTCTTATTTTCATCCTTCCTTTTAAAATTATTTTGGCCATAAAAGCTCTCATTGCCTTTAAAGTAATTGTATTCAAACTCTTATTCATTTAGGTAATATATATTCACAATGAGATGACAAAATGTTGTGGAGAGAGTAATTTGATTAAGAATGTCTAAACATTGAAGGAGTTTAGTGTGTTACTGATTGTCTTAATAATACTGTAAAAAATAGAAATACAAAAAATGGACTCCAAAGGATCTATTTTAGACAATTTCCTAAAACAAGATCGCATTGATGTTGTACATAAATTTATATAACTGTATTCTTTTTTTTTTTAATGTTGCCACATTTGCTGTTAAAAAATGCATTGATACTTAAACAATATTTTAATTATTAGAAAGAATTAGACATAGCAATTTTTTATCGAAAAAGAAGTACAAATATATTGATCCTTAAACTACATAAACATATGCAAAATCTTCCATGATGTTTCATTACCCTTATTGGGTTTTCCACCAACTCGGGAAAAAAGGGTTCGATAGTTCAAAAATCTTTAAAAATATTTGTTTCTGATTTTAAATACTTTAACATAGAAATTCATAGATTCAATCCAACATCATTCAGAAGAGAGTTTATTGGCATCATATATTGTAGCCATTTATTAATTAATTATTTTCATCTCTAGAATAGCTAAAAGAAGATTGTTTGTATCCTAACATAATGATCTTTCATATTCTTGATATTCTTGAGATCTTTATTCTAAACTATCTAATATGCTCATCTGAGTAAGCTTTCATCTATTCAAGTTGTTGGAGGTGTTGGGGATAAAATTATGAGATTAGCCTTAATTTCTATTTCGGAAAACATATAAATATTCTCGAGAAAGCAAAGGAGTCGTGAGAATCAATTACACTTGCAAAAATAATGTAGAGTTTTGTAACAATGGTGTCAATGTGGAGATTTCAATAATAACAATGGTGTCAATGTGAAGATTTCAATAATACAATAATACAATCATATAATCGTTCTGAAACAAAACATAAGACGACTGAAAAATTAAAAAGGAAGTTTTGCAGCATTGTTGCTAAGTGTTGGAGATGAAAATGCACCCATAAGTGAAACAAAATTTGCCAATAAAGATAATGTTCAAATGGTGGTAGTTGATCATAAATTTCTAATGCAATCAAGTGGAAATCAACTGTAAGACATACTTCAAGCCATAAAAGCGGATAACATTTTATCAAAAATTACATATGCAAGATTACAAAGACAACAATCCTAACTCTATATTAAAAAAATGATACATTATATTTCAATATGTTTTAAACAAAATTATTCTTCAAATTTTCATTCTATATTAAATTTATTTGTCTACAAGTATAAAAACATATATTATAAAATAAACCAAACTAAAATAATTCACAATAATTTAACTACATATAAAATTAAATAAATACAAAAATAATTTAGACAAGTTAATAAAAACAGACCCACGCGTAGGGTGGGTAAAAGACATATTCTATACTATATAAAAGTTGAAGCTATAGTGCTCTTAAGCCGTCCACATAGGATTTAGAAAGCCCGATACTATTGGTCCAAGTCATCAAATATATTACACGTCAGCATATATATATTAACAATATCTAATTTTGTTAAACTTATGTACTATTACATTGTAATATTACCTTAACTAATGTTAAAAACATAAATTATTATATATAATAACAATATCTATTTTTGTTAAATTTATGCATTATTAAATTGTAATATTAACGTAAATTATATTTTAAATAAGAAATAAATAAATTACCTTATTGAAACTAAAACATCAATATCTAATTTTGTTAAACTGATGTATTATTATATTGTAATATTACCTTAAATAATGTAAAAACTGTAAATTATATTTTTTAGTAGCATATATATATTAACAATATCTAATTTTGTTAAACTTATGTATTAGCAAATTGTAATATTACCTTAAATAATGTAAAAAACGTAAATTATATTTTTTAATAATAAATAAATTACCTTATTAAAACAAAAACGTCAATATCTAATTTTGTTAAACTTATGTATTATTACATTGTAATATTACCTTAAATAATGTAAAAATATAAATTATATTTTTAATAGCATAAATATATTTTAAAATATCTAATTTTGTTAAACTTATGTATTATTAAATTGTAATATTACCTTAAATAATGTAAAAATTTAAATTATAATTTTTAATAAATAAATAAATTACCTTATTAAAACTAAAATGTAAATTATATTTTTTATTAAATGAGTAAATGTTGTTAGTCTAAGAAAAGTGTGATTTCTTGCAAAATTAACAATTGCAGACAGAGAAAATAAGTTAATGTTGTAAGTCTTAACAAAAGTCTTGAGTTTTTGCCAAATTTACAATTGCGACAAAAGAACAAAAAATTAATGTTATTTACGATTGCAGAAAAAGGAAAATTAGTAATTTTTAATGGTCTAAAAAAGTTTGTGAGAAATTAACAATTACAAACAAGATACAATAAGTTAATGTTGTTGTTAATGTTATTAGTCTAAGAAAAGAATGAGCTTCTGCCAAAATTTGAGTTTACACGAAGAGGAAAAAGGTAACTAAGAAAGGGAAAAGTCCTGTTAAAGAAAACAAGAAAGTTTCTAGATTTCTAAATAGTGGTTTTGCCTATAAATAAAACTACTCACAACCTACAACCTACAACCTGCGGGATAATCATCACCCAAATAAATAATTAAATTGTATAAATTACTCAAAATAATTACTTTAGTATATAAGGAAATTATGAATTAATAACTTATTATTGAATAATAATAATAAAATGTTTCATTTCCTAATTATATTGCTTATAATAATACTTCTAATTTTATTCAATACCCTAAATCGTTTATATTACTGAAAACTTTGAACCTAAAACCGTTTACTTTCATAATTATTTATCTCATTTATTATGTTTGATTTCTGTTTTCCTTCTTGATTTTCTTAATTTTGTGTTTAGTTGTTTGATTAGTGTGTTCTATTAATTGTTTGAAGCAAATAATTTATTAATATGTATCTAACTATGTGTTATATTTCTTTCTGGATATTGTTTTATGCTCATTATCTCAATGTTGCAGCAAACTAAGTAGCTATGTGACTTAGACACATCATCTCATTCCGAACAATTGGTATGTATTTACTTATTTTGTTGCTCTTAACAATTTTGTTATAGTTATATTAGATGGTGTTTACGGAGAGACCAACTATTAGAGTTTCTGTTGACATATCACTCAACTCTCTTTTTCATCCCAGTTCATCCAAACGTGTATTCAATCATGTTGCCGATAGATTGATGAGTGGTGTTGTGTTTTCCTCTACTTCCACAAGAGATTAATGCATCTTTTAGTTATTTCTCCATTATGCCATTGGTAAAAAACTTTCTGGAAAGGCATAGTCAACGTAGATATAAATATTTCTGTAAATAATTAAATTTTAATGCATCTTTTGGTTATTTCTCAATTGTGTCATTGGTAAAAAATCTGCTGGAGAGATTGAGAGAGCAAAATGATTCTCACCGGTCAAACAAAAATGCAGTAAAATAAAAATTTGGTGTGATTATAATGAACCAAATTAGTAGAATCAAAGTTGTTACTTTGTTCTCTGTTATTGTTTAAAGGTAGCTATTCAATGATTATGTTATTTGATCTATTATTCATCATCTATACTGAATAACTTTTACTGAATAAAATAATCAATGTGTTTCTTTGAATTGTAGATATTTAAATTTTGTGGAAGATATAAGAAACAAAATAAACTATTATATAGAGCACATTGCATAGATAGTTCTTACTAACAAACATAGGAGGTTAAACCAAGATATTCACAGAGCATGTCCAAGTTAGTAGAAGAATTGAAGACAACCAAATCTGAAATCAAAGGTTTGTACAAACAGTTAATTGATAAGAATAAAGAAGATGACTTCGTGAAGCTTGATTCAGATTTAATGGAGGTGAGAGGGAATTTAGTGGAGTAGGAAACAGAGAAAATAGTGGAAACCACAGGGTGCATTGACCTCATGGAAGCTCTGATTAGAAGAAGGAAGGTTTAATGTGAGCAATGGAAGAAAGCGGAATCAGTTTGCATGTAAGCTTTTAAAATATGATTATTGTTGTGGCCTCCAGTTGCTCCTGATCTAAATTTGTTTGGTATAATTATTGAAGATTGTTGTTGCCTCCATAATATCGATCATGAGATTAGAGATTATTTATTTCTTCATTATGAATACTTAGAAAAGATTATGCAACAGCTTAGGCAACCTAGCCAAACATTTTTAGAATGGTCCATATTGATAAGTTGGCTCTCATCTTGATCTGGTCATGCTTCCCATGCTCAAGTGACTGGGCTTGCAATCAATAATCTTACATAACAGCATATATATCTCTCTGAAAGCTTTGTTCCATCAGATATATAAGAATATTTTTGCTACAATGTTCCCTCAATGATACCACAAAGGCTGTTGTGGGCTTCTCTCTAGATGAGTCACCTATTCATATATCCAAAATTAATTCTATGATGCTCCTCTTATTTTCATCAGGCGTTTAAATTTCTTTTGGCCATAAAAACTCTCATTGTCTTAGCAATTGTATCCAAAATCTTTTTCTTTCAGTATGAGACGGCAAAATGTTATGGAGAAAACAGTTTAATTGAGAATATCTAAATGTTGAAAGAGTTTGGTGTGTTACTGTTTTTTTTAATAATAATGTAAACAAATTGTATTGGTGTTGTACATAAATTTATATAACTATATTTTTTTTTAAAACGTTGCAACATTTGTTGTTTAAAAATATACTGATACTTAAAAATGTACCTTAATTGTTAGAAAGAAGTAGACATATGAATATTTTTTATCAAAAAGAAGTATCAATTTATTGATCCTTAAATTACATTAACATATACAAATTCTTCCATGACATTTCATTATCTTATTGGGTTTTCTACCAACTTGGAAAAAATGGTTCAATATTTCAAAAATCTTAAAAATATTTGTTTTACCTTTTACACAGTTGAACATAGGAATACATGGATTCAAAGACTGTCCAACGTAATTCAGAAGAGAGTTTACTGGCATCATATGTTGTAACCATTTATTTACTAACTATTTCTATCTCCAGGATAGCTAAAACAAGAGCAGTTGTATCCTAACATGATGATTCTTAATATTCTTGCTATTCTTGATTTCTTTATTTTAAACTATCTAATATGCTCACTTGAGTAGGCTTTCATATATTCAAGTAATTGGAGGTGTTGGAGATGAAATTCTGAGATTAGTCTTCATTTCTATTAAGAAAAACATATAAATCTCATCAAGAAAGTAAAGGAATCGTGAGAATCAGTTACACTTACAAAAATAATATAAAGTTTTGTAACAATAGTGACGATCTGGATATTTGAATAATACAATCATACTTGTGAGATACTTGCAAAGTTTTTGCTTTAAAACAAAATATAAGACCAAAAGATTCAGAAGGAAGTTTTGCACCATGGTTGCTAAGTGTTGGACATTAAAATGCACCTATAAATGGAACAAAATTTGCCTATAAAGATGATTGTCAAATTGTGGTTGTTGATCCTAAATTTCTAATGCAATCAAGTGAAAATCAATTACAAGACATATTTCAAACCATAAAAGTAGAAAACATTTTATGAGAAATTACATATTCAAACATTACAAAGACATAAATCTTAACTCTATATTAAAAATGATACATCATATTTCAATATGCATTACAAAATTATTCTTTAAATCCTCATTTTATATTAAATTTAATTTTCTACAATTATAGAAAAACATATTTAATTAAAATAAACCAAAATGAAATACAATACAAAACTCTAGCTATATATAAAATTAATAAAAATAGATCTACCCATGCGTGGGATAAAACCTAGTAAAACACAAATAAGGAGAAATAGGGATAAGAGAAAAGAATAGAAAACAAAATCTCCGAGCCCGGCCCGGCCCGTCATAGAATACACCGAGTAAAAAGCAAACACAAACACATTTGTTATCATCGAACATGGCATCATCATCCATTCTCATCCCTCCGATTCTCTCCGGTCCCATCACCCGTCGCAACCTCCTCCTTTCAACCTCCATCGCCACCGTATCTCCCTCCACTAAAACCGCTTCCCCTGACATCACCATAACAGATCGTGTCTTCCTCGACTTCTCCCTCTGTCCTACCTACTTCCGTTCTGATCCCTCCGCTACACTCTCCTCCACCACACCTTGCTCCGACTCAACACCACTTGGCCGCGTCGTTCTTGGATTATACGGCCGTCATGTTCCTCTCACTGTCTCAACTTTCAAACTCATGTGCACTTCCTCAACTACTTCTTACAAAAACACTCCTGTCCACAAAATCTTCCCTGGTCAGTTTTTCCTCGCCGGAAGACAAGGTGGCCGGAGAGAAACGGCGGAAGTTGGACCACTACTTAGGAAATTGCCACGTAATACTGACGTCGTCAATTCTAAAGCTTTCTTGCTTCCACACGCTCGTGCTGGTGTTGTTTCTCTTTGTTTGTCTGAGAATGATGATGATGATGAAACAAGACTCGATCCTGATTATAGAAATGTTGAATTCTTAATCACTACTGGTCCTGGACCTTGTCCCCAGCTCGATGGTGGTAACATTGTCTTCGGAACTGTTCTTGAAGGTAACGAATTTTAAAACTTTATTTTTGAGAATCTTGGTAATGAGAATTATCTGATTTTGGGAGTCTTATTTTCAGGATTAGATGTGGTGACGAGTATAGCTTCAGTTCCAACGTATAAGCCATCAGAGAATATTCGACAGTTTAATGATTTTGCTGAGTTTCTTGGAGATGAAAGAGCTCAAAACGCAAGATCCTTATGGAACAGACCTCTCAAGACTGTTTTTATCAGTGATTGTGGAGAGCTTAAGGTTACTAATCCTTCACTATCTCCAACACTGCCTTAATTAAGTATATATATATGTGTGTGTCAATATCGTGTTTATAGTCATCCTATACAATTGATGATTTTGCTTATTCTATACTCTATGAATCAAATTGTAATTCAACTGGTTGCTAATGATTGAGAAAGTCAAGAGCTTGTAATAAAAATTACTGAGGTTGGACAAAGATCATTGTTTGCGCCTTGCGGTTTGAGTAATCTTTTTATTTAGGATATGGATTTTTAAACAAATATCGTCAAAGGTTAGTCTCAATGAGATTAGATAAAAGATTTTGCGAGTGACCTTAGAGTAGAATTTTTGTATGTTGTGTCCATGGCATATATGATTAAGGGAATTGTGTAGACGTAAAGACCAAAGAGGAATGAGTACAATTGTGAGAGCTGAAATAGAAATCTGTAAAATTTGTGAGACAAACTGAACATAACTTGTTCACTATGCAATCTTATATCCCTTGTGCCCTAGTAGATTGTGAAGGTATATTGAGAAGCCGTGCGAAGCATAGATTCACAAAAGACTGCATAGTTGCTGGGAAGACACGTAAAGAGTGGTTCCAGCCTTCCAGGGTAAGAGGATGATTCTACACAATTAAAGAATGATAAGTGAAGCTGAATTTGCAAGGAAGTTCTGAACTAACCGAAGAATTGGTACTACAATTAAGTTGTACTCGATTTCCTTGAGGTCAATCAAAACTTTTAAAAACCTCTGAGACTAATTACCATCGTTTAAGGCAGGGGAATCTCCACTTACTGCTTCCCCTAATATCATCCCTTTACAAGAGTTCCCAGAGGCTGGACCGGAAAGGTTGATATGATGTTCCAGTACTATACTTTTTTACTAGGCTCACTAAAATAGTCCGTCCGGCTGCCTTTGTTGAAAGTACTACTCTTCATTCTCCCTTGCTCTAGCAATAATTGCGCTTCCTAGACCACTACAATATTGTAGATAGGAATGAATGGGGATTTTTCGGTTACATGGCTTTCCTTAAACAATGGTGTTTCATTCTGTTATCATGTTTTATTATAAGGCCGATTGTCTAAAATTAATTATTTGAAAAATTTATTTTCAAACAGATCCGTGAAAATGATTTTTGAAGCAGTAAGTTTTTTTTTTTTTCTTTTTTGTTTTGTTAAAAGGCATTCCATTTAAATTGCAGAAACGTAAATTACAGATATGACTTGAAAGTCATAGAGTTTAAGAAAGTAGTTTGAGAGTAAGAAGCTTAAGCATATAAATAGCTTGACTTTTGAGAAAACAATGGCTTAAAAAGATTAGAGAAGAACGAGAGCAACAATAGTCACTTGAATCCTCTAGACTTTTGGACCACGGCCACTTCCACCGTGTCCTCAACGGCCACGGTTTCCGCATCCTCCAATAGTAATCCATCCCATTTCCGACTCCTTTGTGCTAGATCATATATAACCATTTTCAAAACCTGAAAAACCTCCATTTTCAAAAGCTGCAAAATGATTATTACCAAGGAGATTTGAAACCTCAACTTCACTTGTAGCTTGTGAGGTTTTTAATTGAGAGGAAGGACTGAGTTGTTTCGGCTGTCAGAACAAACCTTTCTTCCAGTATTTTTCACGTACATTCTGGTGGTTAAACTCAAGTGTTCAACTCTATAGTTTTGCTTCTTTTCAACTTAAGAAGTGTTTTTTTTTTTTGCATGCTCATAGTTTTGATATAATTAATCTTACCGTTCTCCTATACAATTTACACATTTCAGTCTAAATCACTGATAACATATAAAGCATATGATCACGGAAAAAACTACATATTCAAGCATACATTGTCTATTCTGAAGCAAGGGTTCATTGTAAAATTTCTTCAAATTTCTCAACCTTTCGTTCAAATGGAAAAAAATATAACATAGCAATCAAATCGTAAAGAATAGATACTGTCCAACTATTATTATATCAACAATATTTTTTGTCAAATCAACTTTTAATATTTACATTTACTAAAAAAATATCAGATTATTTGCAAAGATCATAAGGGAATCAAAACTGGGAAATACGAGTCAATAATCACCGCAAAAGATTGTCAACCATAAGCGAAGATTCCGTCGTTGCCTTGGCCGAAGAAGGCGGCGAATGAGGCAGCCTAGCGGAGAAGTTCCGCAGCGGAATGCGGTTATCATCTTCATCTCCCCTATCAAAGTTAAGCGCATAGCTCGAAGGATCGTAATGAAAATCTGCAGTATGGCGTCGAATGTGTTTCCCGTGGGCGCCAATACCACCGCCGACTCCACCACCCATCCTATGGATCAAACTCCGACACTTTTCATGAGACTTTGACAACGTCCGAGTAAGTCTTGGAGATTTGGTCTTGATACCATTATCTGGACTCTGTGTAGATTGATCGGTGGGAGTCATCGGAGATGATGGCAGGTTGGAGATATCCTGGTGGTGCTTGGGCGTACGGAAACATCCGACGATGCTAAACCTTGATTTGAGTTTCTTTTTAAGAGACAACTGGCTCATTGATTCGGTTCCCATTTCGACAAAACCAATGTTTTTGAGATTTTGGCTAATGATCTAATCAACGAGAAGATTAAGGAGGAATGTAGATGAGAAGGAGGAATGTAGATGAGAAGGAAGAAACTGAAACAAAATAAAATCTGTATAAGTTGATCGCGAGATATTTGCTTTCTTAAAATCAACTGGTAAACCAAAATTTCGGAGGATATGTTGAAATTTTACTATTTAAGGAATATTAGGATTTCCAGTTAAAGTGAGGTTCAATTTTTTATTCGAGTTAAATATTAGAAAAATTTGGAAAAAGGATCTTTAAAAACATATTTAGTTCATCTATATTTTTTCTTTCCAACTTATGGTGATTTATTGTTTTTGAAGTATGAAATACTAATTTAACCTTTACATCCAATAAAAATTAAACAAGATCGAAAATGCAAACACTCGGACTCATATTGAGTCTTCACCTTCTTTTAAGTCCAAGATTTATTAAATGAGAAAAAAAACCCTAACCCCTTTTATTTTACCAAATCTAAAGTTTGAAATCCCCAAATCTTGAATCGGAATACCGTTACCCTTTGTCTTTTGCCAGCATACTGCAACTCGTCCGGCTACATACTTTTTCCGGCAGCGTTCAAAACTTCAATCATCACTTGGCATCACTCTATTTGTATGGATTTAATTTTCTCTACCTCAATCTTATTTGCTCCAATCTAATCTCTGATTCAATCTCTTCTCTGATTCACTATCATCTCTGCTTAAATTCCGTTGATTAAAATTTTAGGGTTTATGATATATGAATTTGGGGATTTTGGTTGATTATTTATAAGTTTCATTTACATATCAGGTTGTCCGGTTTTTTTTCTTCTGAAATTGGCTCTTGTTGTTCAAGCTTTCGCCATTGCAACACACTCTGAGATAGTTCTCTATTTAACGGTTTTCTCAGTGCTTCTGGATTAGTAGCTTTGATGTGGTCTAAATTAACTTCACATTGTTTAGATTAATCAATAGTGGATATGTAATGGTTCAAAATAGAATTTTGACACTGAAACTGTGCTAAGAATTCTAAAGGAATTATGCTTGCTTGTTGTATACAATCTAGTTCTTGTTTTGTATTAATTAACTTTCTTGATATTTGTTTCTAACATTTGATAGGATTTTATATGTTTCTTTTTGTGTGTGTTGTTGAATCAGTTACTTGGTTAGCAAAGAATTAATTACTTGGTTATCAAAGAATCAAATGTTCTATTAGTGGTTTCATAAAGTGATCAATGTAGTTAAATTTAAGGGCTGTTCAATCAGACCATGTACAATCGGCCAATCAGATTTAGTGATCGCTCAATCACTTTATGAAAGTAAGACATATAAATTGTAAGATACTTGGATGATTTCGATTACTTTAGGTAAGATACGAATTGTGAGCTCAATTTGTTTCTAACATTGTAGAGTATTTGATTTGTTTGATTGTGCAAGCATGGATAAGAAATATCCACAACATCCTTTTAGAAGAGGACATGAGTCACAAACAAAACTGATAAACAATGGATGCAAAATGCCTTTCCTCGACAATACCAAGGATGAAATGCCTCTAAATTATGCTACAGTTCAGAAAGACGCAGTATTTGGACCCATATTAGCGATACATGAAAACAATCTAAGTTTTTTTGGTTGGTTGATACATAGCATGTTGACTAGGCAGTTGGTGACAAAGAGAAAATGTGTGATGTGGTTTGTTTTTGGAAAGAAGCCACTCTGATTTTTGATAAAAAAGTTTCATGCAGTTACTGGGCTCAAGTGCCAAGATGATTTTGATTTTGAATGTAGCAATTTGGCTAATAGTACACCCACTAAATACATGAGGTTGTAGGTTTGATTCCAGCTAGTGACATTTTTGCACCATTGATAATTTTGGATGGATCTGCCTCTGTTCATAGGTCAGTAAGCGCCTTGGCAGACACATTAGCAAAGCATGCATAACTTAGAAACTCAATCAATGTAATACCAATTATCATGGTGTTTGCAATGTGGTTTTTAGTTAATGAATATTATGGCCGACTAGCATTAACGAGACTTTAAACATGGATTACGAGAAAAAGTTTCATAAATTCAGATATTAAATTGAGAAATGTCAAAAAAACGAGAACTTATATTTTGTGAACACTTAAACCCTGAAATTATGAAATACCTTTTAAATTCTCAAGTTTTTCGTAGACTCATAATTAAATAGCAAACTTTCATCGATTGGGCCATTTGAGACATGTTGTTAAATTAACGGTTATAGAGTTAAAGCTTACATTAGCAACTTCCGTTTAATCAAAACGACGTTGTTTCAACTTTTATTAAAAATCACCAACTTTCAAATTATGAATATTTAAATCTTCCAACTTTTTAAAAAAAAATTGTCTAAATGCCTAAGTTTTCGTTGACTTCATAATTAAATGCTAACTTATGTTGACTATGTTATTTGAGGCATGACTTTAAATCAAGTGACATAGGATGTTTACGGGGTAAATTATATATTAGCAGCTTCTGTTTAATGAAAACGACCAATGTACCAATGTTCCGACAACTATTTATAATTCGTCTTCTCTTTCTTTTGATCCCTTCATTGAGATCCAATCATAATCAAGAAACTAAAAATCTTCTCAAATAAAAATCTGTATTTGGAGAAATATAACCCAACAAAGTCTTGCCACCTGGAATCTCCAAAAAGTTCCTATAGAATTCTCTAATACCCCTCAAGAGAATGAGTTTCTTAAACATTGGTGATAACTGATTTGATTTTTAATACAACCCATCTCTTTTTTGAGCTTTACAGAGTTAAAACTTTAACGTTTTGACTTCCCAATGAATTTTTTTTCTTTCTAAAATGCGGTTATCACCAAAGCTTAACCCTTAAATGGATAATGATAGTCTGATAAAATAATGTTAAGATATTTTTTTAATAACCAATTCGATGCATAGGGATCGAATCAGTTATCACCAATGCTTAAGAAACTGAATATCTCGAGGGGTTTCTAGAGAATTCCATGAGAATTTTCTGGAGATTTCATATGGTAAAGACTTCGTTGGACTATGTTTCTTAACTCAACCAATAAACACCGTGAGTGCACGGGTGTGCGCATCAGTATAATGGTGGGATCGAATCCACATGGAATAGAGTGCACTATAGATATGTAGGTCTAAACAGAGGTAGAATGAAGAATATAAAAATGTCACAGATCCGAATATAAATCCAAAATAAATAAATAAGTAAATAAAATAATTAAAAAAACTGCTAGGATCAAAGAAATCACACGGATTTAATAAATAAAAATACATCTAACCGAATTAGCAATTCAATAAAATAGATCTAGAACTCAAGACACTATAAACAAATAAACCACCTCTCGTATGAGAATATTATCTTGGTCATAAATCCGCTAGGATCCTATGCCAGCATTTGTTAATAAGCCTCATATTGTTCACTTGCAGATCCAACATCGACTCTCATCGGCTGACAATCTCAAGCCTATAAACTATTTATTCAGGATAATCTAACCAAGGGTTAGTTGTATTAGAAAACCTAGAAATAATTTGACAGACTCGTCAACCTAACAAAAACATTAAAATCCTAGAAATAGAGATCTAATATTCATAACCCTAATCTATAACAACATTCTAATTAACCATTAAAATCCCTTTGAATATATGCCTTCTCCCAATAAGCAGATCTACTCAACCATGTCAAAGGTTTGGTAGATCATAGTGAAATATAACATGAAATGCAAAGACAAAGATGAAGACAAGTGTAGATCCAATAAATCAAAGGAGAAATATTTAGATCAGAAATGTGAGAAATACAAAGGAAAAATAGTGAAAATTCGTGTCTAGGTCTATCTGGCCACTCAGGAAATGATCCTTTTTTTTATAGGAGAAATGCTTGATTTGAGAATATTTGTGATCCAGTTTGGATCGATCGATCTTCTTCTTCAGATTAAGCCACTTCATAGATTCTTCTGACTGGTTGATCCTCCTTTGGATCGGTCGATCCCATAGTATCTTCATGAATTCCTTGAAGTGTAAGAACGTCCAAAGTTGCTCCATTTCATCCATTTAAGCTCCAAAGAAGTAATAATCTGCCGAGACACTGAAAAGGTCAAAAAGACACAAAACCTAACATTAGACTCAATAAAGACAATAAAACATATGAAATCAAAGGTATAAAACCCCTAAAATCATGACTCATCAATTCCCCCAGACTTGAATCCTTGCTTGTCCTCAAGAAAGCAACAAGACAATGAAACAAAGTAAGGAAGAAAGGTTTGAAAAACGGGAACTTACGCATTGCTTTAGAATCCACCATGTTGATCATGTAAACCAAAAAGAAACCATGTGACAGGTTAATTGAACTTTAGCAGTACAACATGTACTTTACCATAAGCATAGCAAATATTACCGTACTCTAGCGCCCGGAATCCAAAAGAACTTCTGAAATCTTCATTATTGGCCCTTTAATATTCATTAAGTAATAGGTGCAGTCTCACAAAGGGAGTCTTAATCGCTAAGGCTAGTAACGGGGGGCCATTTTTATGGCAAAGGTTAGGCATCGCTGAATGAACTCTGGTGCAAGCCAATGCGCAAAATCACAGTGAGACAAAAACCAAAGATGGTGCACAACCTCCTGAACATTGGGCTCCTAGTAAGCTTCTACCATAATTTTTTATTTATTTATTTTCGGGATGAGAAGGGATCGGTTAATCCAGAGAGGATCTGTCGATCCTGGAGCTTATTTTTATTTTATTTTTGAGAAGGAGAAGTTGGAACCAGTTCTAACCATACAATATAACTGCACCATAGTCAACTCAAACTAATATAGATGAAGTACATATAATAGAAAGATTACTCAAATATCCTTAAACATTTGATTGGACTGGTCTCCATACTCCTTGGTTTTGCACTTGGTTGCACATGCTCCTAATGCGTGAAAGAGGACTGGGGTCTGAATGAAAAGGGTGTAAGGGTGTGGAACCAAGCTAAAAATGAGATTGAACATCCGGAGTTCCAATGAAAATGGGGTGAACTTCGGATGTATGTGATCCTTTATGCGATATCGAGCCCCTAAGTGAGAAGATTAGTCCATGTTAAAGGTCCAAATAGATAGAGCCAACGCTGGATCATCCAGACTTCCAAAGGATAGGGTGCTTCCCGTAAAGATGATCCACTGATGGTGTTTCCAATCTTCCTGAACTAAGTACAATAGATGTCAACATAAGATGAAAACCAAGAAAGTTGTAGTAAAATTCTCATCTTTTGACTCAATAAAACGACTCAAAAGGAAAAAAATTTAAACAAAAGAAAACACAATGTTAGTAACACAAGAGTAGACACCCCTTCCCCCATACTTAAATCACTGCATCCCACTGTGATATAAAATCAAAGAAAAAAGGTGATACGAAACAACACTGAAAATAATGTATCGTGCATAAGAAAGCAAACCATAAACCACAGAAGGAGTTTTACGACCAAAAGGGAGCATTGGTCTATACATCGAACTGGTTTTCAGCTTTTATCATCTCGGGGATTGATCGATCTGAAAGAGGATCGGTTGATCCCAGCATCCTAAAACTTCTTAAAATTTTGCATTTTCTGCATTTTGCACCTGTTTCAGTCAGCTCAACAAAAAAATCATCATATCTTACTGAAGAAAAGAAAATAGAAATGCAAGAATAAATAAAAGAAAGCTAAAACCTGTTGGGTTGCCTTCCAATAAGTTCTTGTTTTGAAAGTCATTTGCTTGACTTGTTTGGTTTCATGTGGGGTCTAGGTTCATTAGAGGAATGTTGTCTTCCTCATTTGGTTGCTGGCGTTCTGCATTGATCTTAGGTTTGGA
This sequence comes from Cardamine flexuosa, assembly GCA_963555745.1. Classification (NCBI taxonomy): domain Eukaryota; kingdom Viridiplantae; phylum Streptophyta; class Magnoliopsida; order Brassicales; family Brassicaceae; genus Cardamine; species Cardamine flexuosa. The sequence goes on from OY743215.1 coordinate 19,123,682, forward strand.
GTCTGTGATGGCTTTCAGAACATGAGTCAAACTTTCTTTTTCATCCATATTGTCTTTGAAATTTAAGTTCATCTCATTTGTGAAGACTCCAGGGATCTCGTTCATTGAATGAACAACATCAATAGCATCAGGGTTATCTATCAAAAATGTTTGACCATTCATGGTAGGTTGCATATCGATGGTCTCAACGTTGAGTTTCACAACGGTTTTTTAAGATGGATTTTTATCATTCTTTTTGGCACATTGATTGATATTCCAGCAGTGGCAAGAAAAGGACATCTAAGAATGAGGTCCGTCCCATTATTATCCAAGTCCAAAACCAGGAAATCTGAGAGTATATAACATTTCCCCACCAAAATTAAAATGTCAACCAAGATTCCATGTGGTTTCCGAGTTGTTCCATCGGCCATTGTAAGCAACTTGGTGGTTGGTTGCATATTTAGCAATCCATGTTGGCATGAGGTGGAGAGAGGTAGTACGTTTATATTGGCTCCCAAATCCACCAAGATATTTTTGAAGTGAGTTTTTCCGATGGTACATGATACAATGAACCTCCCTGGATCTCCAAGCTTTGGGGGGAGTTTTTTGCTCATTTGTTTATTGCATTCTTCCTGCAGAGTTCTGATAGAGTCTTGTTTACTGGATCTTCCAGTGAAAATTTTATTTAATTGATCTTAAAGCAATGGAATAATTGAGTTTATATATGGAAAAGGTAGTCTAACTCTCATCTCTTTTGCTATTTTTTTATACTTCCTCTTGTCACATTCGTCGTGGACCGATTTAGAGATTGGTGGTAACTCTTCCTAGATGGTACTGAGATTCAATTAGCTGATATATCATGTTTATTCGGGTTATCTCGAGTTTCCAAAACAGAAGATCGATCGATCTTGTTGGGATTTGTCGATCCTGATCGACTTCCATCTCCGTAAGGTTTGTATAGCAATGCTCCACTTCCTCATTGAACTGTTCTGTCTCATCATCCATCGAGTGGTCACTTCTATTTTCTGATGTTTCAATCTCTTCTTGTATCTCCATTGCATCGTTATAGAAATTGTCATCCATCTCATCATTAAAGAAATCGTCTTCCTCATCGTTGGATAGATCAAGCTCGATGATGGACTGATCAATCTCATAAGGATTAGTGCTTAGGATGAAACATTTTTTGTTCCTATGTTCGATGAAGTTCAAGAATTCTATGGGATTGTTTTCAGGCTTTCTGGGTAGTGCCTTACTCTTTGCAAGAGTTTGAGCTACTTGGTTCTCCAACACCTTTACATGTGTTCCCAATGCATCAAACTACCCGTTGAGATTCCCATACATCCCATCAACCTTGGCATTGATATCTCTGTAGAACTGTTTATATCTTTCCATGATCTTCTGGAATAGGGCGTTAATCCTTTCGAGGGAACCAGCATTCCCGCACTGAGGGTTGAATCCCATTTAACCATAACCAGCATTGTTCTGGGAGTTTCTCCCTTGGTTTTGAGTACTCCGAGGTGGATAGAACTGATCTTTAGGGTTCTCAACATTATTATTACGGTAGGACAGATTAGGATGGTTCCTAAATTGGGTTTGAAACCCCGGTTTTGGTAGTTTCCCTGTCCACCGAGAAAATTGATCTCCTCAGTTTGGTCCTTCTCATCATCGAACTCATTACTCTCCAAGAGATTCACAGATCTCTTCTGTGCTTTCAAGAGCATGTCCACCTTAGCAGTGAGCTCCTCCATAGCCTTATCACTCGTGAGAGTGGGGTTGAATCTTCTATCATAGCCAGGGCATCTGTTGGCGTTACTCGCCGCAAGGTTTTCAATAAGCTCCATTGCTTCTTCCAGCGTGTTGCTCATGAAGTCTCCCTTGCTGGCTGTATATATAGCAATCTGGTACTTCATCTCCACTCTGTTGTAAAAAAAGTTCATCTTGTCCGACTAGGTATAGTTTCGAGGGGGACAGTCCCATAAATATTCAATGTAGCGTTCACAAGCCTCATAGAAAGACTCGGTACCAACTTGACGTAATGTGGCTATTTTGTTTTTCAACGCTGTTGATCTAGATTTGGTGAAGAACTGCTGTAAGAAAGCAGCTCAACATTCACCCCAGCTTGTGATATATCCAGGACTTAGAGATTTAAGCCATCGATGAGCCTTATCAGACAGCGAGAAAGAAAATAGCCTACAACGGAGGTAGTCTTGTTAGACTCCGTTAGCTTTAGTAGTACAGTAGATCCCTTCAAAAATATCAATATGATCCATTTTCTCATTAGATAGTCTAAGGAATTGATTCTGCTTACCAGAGCAATGATATGAGGTTTAATCTCAAAGTCTTGCCTCTGGATAGCAGAGCGTATGATAGCAGATTGGTTCCTATAGTAGGCGTGAGGAGCATCTTGCTCGCCTAAGGTAACCCTTCGCGGAGGAACTTGATGTACCTGCATGGCATCTGCTCTCAATCCATGAGGTACATCATCATTGAGAGGTGCTTGATCAGCCAAGCCCTCTCTCTGCTGTCTTTGTCCTGCAGTCTTACGATAACATCGTATTTTGACCCGTTTTTACTATGGTTTTTACATTTTTTATGAAAGATTGGTATGATTTCAAGCCTAAATAGGCTATTATCAAGTATTGTTACTGTCAAAGAGGTTTTACATGTTTTATGAGAAAATGGATCAAAAGAGGAGCAAACCCCATTTTGAGGTAGTTTCAGAGCACAAGAAGTTTGAAAACGTTTCAAGATGTTTCTGTGAACCAAAATTTGGGTTTATTTATATAATTGGAAAGCTTGAAGAGTCAAGATTCGTATGAGACAAGATTCAAATAAATCCATTTAGCCGTTTGGAAGATGCATCCTAGAGAATAAATATATGTCAATTGGAGCACAGAAGCTCCAAACCTCAGTCACAAAGCCTCGTGACCAAGGCCTGGCCTCTTGAGCACCCCAGTCACTAAGGCCCGTGACCGAGGTCTGGCCCCTTGCCTCCATACTTACCAAAATGACGAGTTTTGCCTCCAAAACCCTAAAATCGACTCTTTGCACTTGAAGACCTATAAATACTGAACCTTAAGCATTAGGGTTTCGTGTGAATCACTTGTACTTCCTCACCAAAACCCTAGAATATATTCATCATGACATCAGAGCCTTGCCGCCTCAAAGGAGCTGCATCACCTTGTTGTTCGTAAAAGCCTTGAACTTTCATCATCTCTTTCTCTATTCTCTCGTCACTCTTTTTCTTAAAGGAGAAGTCCTTACCTCTTTTATTTTGACTCTAAGAAGTAATCTCTAAACCTTTACAATTTTTATGAGATCTATGCTTTATTCTGATGAGTCTTTATTTTCACTAGTTTTTACTATTATTTTTACATGTTTTATTGAGTCTAGAGTTAGGTTTTGTATCCTTCTGCCGGTTTTGGTGTCTTTTCAGATTTATACTTCATTGGAGCTAAAATGGGCAAAATGGAGCAGCTTGTAAGTTTATAAGCGGAAATGATAAAGAGAGACAAAGAGAATGTAGAGAAACTTAGCCATTTTTTGGCGAAAAGAGATTGTTAAGTTTTACTAAGGCGGCTCCCTCCTTTTATATGAAACCAATCATTAGGTAATCAAGGTAGGAAGCCCTAAAGGAAACCGCGTGTACAATGACCAAAGGGGTAAGTCCCTAACGTTTGAATCTAAGTAATGGCTCCTTTGACCAAGCATTGATCCACGTGTGGATAAGGCCTTGGGAAACTTCCGGGAAGGTCTTGGCTTGACCCTAAGTTTGCACAACAGCTCTTTTGATCCAAACTTTGCACAAACTTCTTTTCTTCTTTCTGTCAAGTCTCAAGGATCTTGAGTTTAGGGTTGTACGGACTTGTAGGAATCCGTACCATGCGTACCACTTGTACGGATCCATACCATTTGTACGGTCACCCAAACGTCAACTTCTCCGGTTGCTCCTCGGGCCATACTCATCACTTTAGGCCAGGTCTTGGACACTCTCGGGTCATCTTCTTATAAGTGCCCAACCAATACTTAACTCACTTTGATGGCTTCTCTTAGATCCTTGGTAGTTAGTAACTCTCGGATCCTTGATCACCACTCGGAACTGCCGTAGATAGCCTTCCGAAGCTTCAAAACTTTCCCGGGGGCTATGGTACGCTCAAGTCCTGGTGGAGGAGTCATGTAGACCTCTTCTTCAAGCTCTCCTTGTAGGAAGGCGTTCTTGACGTCCATTTGCCATAGTTCCAAGTCCAAATTTGTTGCTAAGGAGAGAATCACTCAAACCATGTGGAGCTTTGCTACCAGAGAGAATGTATCCGTGTAGTCCTTCCCATAGGTTTGGGTGAATCCTCTAGCTACCAGCCTTGCCTTGTACCTCTCAATATCCCCATTGCTCAAGTACTTGATCGTGAAGACCCATTTGGAACTCACAGTCTTTTTCTCGGGTAGCAAATCTGATTCATCCCATGTTCGGTTCCGATCCATGGCTCCTATCTCATCATCCACCACTGCAAGCCATTTCACATCTTCTTGAGCTTCCTCAAAGCTTTGGGGAACTCGGTGAGCTTCTATCTTGCTTAGGAAGGCTTGATGATCCTTGGGCAAATAGGCAAGTGAACAAACCGCTTGAATCAGATGAGCCACTGCTTGACAATTGTAGTAGACTCTAGTCTTTTTCCAGTTCTCCGGACCAAATATTTTCTGTGTGCTTTGTCTAAGGGGTGGGATTTGCACCGCTTCTTGCTCCAAATCCTGACTTTGGGTTCTCGGATCAACATTCTCGGTAATGACTTCCTCGTCTTGATCTGGTTCTTGTTCCGTGTCAAGAGTTTCCATTACTTGAGGTGTTGTCTCATTTCCCATCTCGATTGGAGCTTCATTCACATTCCCCATAGGGCTTTCCGCAACCCGAAGCTTCTTGGGGTTACTTGAGGGGTTTCTCTCAAAGTCATAGCACTTGTAGCCAATTTTGGCAAAAAAGAGATTGTTAAGTTTTACAAAGGCGGCTCCCTCCTTTTATATGGAACCAATCATTAGGTAATCAAGGTAGGGAGCCCTAAAGGAAACCGCATGTATAATGACCAAAAGGGTAAGTCCATAACGTTCGAATCTTAGTAATGGCTCCTTTGACCAAGCATTGACCCACGTGTGGATAAGGCCTTGGGAAACTTCTGGGAAGGTCTCGGCTTGACCCTAAGTTTGCACAACGGCTCTTTTGACCCGAACTTTGCACAAACTTCTTTTCTTCTTTCTGTCAAGTCTTGAGGATCTTAAGTTTAGGGTTGTACGGACTTGTACGGATCCGTACCATCTGTACCACTTGTACGGATCCTTACCATTTGTACGGTCACCCAAACTTCAACTTCTCCGATTGCTCCTCGGGCCATACTCATCACTTTAGGCCAAGTCTTGGACAATCTTGGGTCATCTTCTCATAAGTACCCGGCCAATACTTAACTCACTTTGATGGCTTCTCTTGGATCCTCAGTAGTTAGTAACTCTCGGATCCTTGATCACCACTCGGAACTGCCTATGGTCAATACAACTTTGGACATTTCTTACACTTTATTGGATTTTGGAGACACTCTGGGATCGACCGATCCTGAAAATGATCGACCAAGCACAAAGAGGATGGACCAATCCCGAAGCAGATCGGTCAGTCAAAGGAATCTATGAGGTGGCACGAATCCAAGGAGGGAGATCGATCGATCCAGATCGTGGATATTCTCCTAATCGGACATTAACTTTGATTTTTGACCTAGAAGACTCCCTAGATAAAGGGATCATTTCCTGAGTGGCCCAGAAGCCCTAGACACGATTTTTCTCAGTTACTTTGTATTTCATTTTCATTTTCAGATCTGTAAACTTTTACATTGGTTTTTCTCATATCTATACTATTTTCGATTGCATTTTCAGATCTACATTCTGTCTTCATCTGTTTCTTTGCATTTCATACCACACAACATCATGATCTATCAACCCATTGCCATGGTTGAGTAGATCTGCATGTTGGGAGATGAGATTTATTAAAAGGGATTTAATGTTTAATTAGGTTATTGTTATGGATTAGGATTATGATTAATAGATCTCTACTTCTACGAATCAAATGCTTTTGTTAGGTTGACGAATCTATCAAATGATTCATAAGATTTTATAATACAGCTAGTGTTGGTTATTCTACCCGGAATCTATAGTTTGTAGGCTTGACTTTCAGTTTTCCAAAAGTTGAGGCTGGATCTACAAGTGAACTCTATCAAACTTGTTAATATATGCTAGCATAGGGTCCTAACCGATTTATGCTATGATAATGTTCCCTTTCTGAAAAAAGTTTATTTGGTTACAGTGTTTCAGTTCTAGATCTAGATCATTAAATTACTGACCCGGTTAGATATTTTATTTATTTATTTAAATCCCTGCTATATCCCAGATCCCAATATTTGTTTTAAATTGATTTTATTTCTTTTTATTTTATTCGGATTTTATTCGGATTTTTTTTTGTGATAAAATTTTCCATATTTTCCATCCTAGGTCTATTTAGATATACAGATTTAAAGCGCACTTTACTCTTTGTGGATTCGATCCCACCACTATAATGATGTGCACAACCGTGCACTTGCGGAGTTTATTGGTTTGGGTAAAATCTGATATAAAAACTACACATCAAGTTTTTGGCGTCGTTGCACATGCTCCTGCGCACAATCATGTAGCCTCTAAATCTAAGTTTTAGACCTAGTCTAAGATATTTTATTTTCTGCAATTTTTATTTACGTCAATGAGATCGACCGATCCACATATGATCGATCGATCCTACTTCTTGCACGACCGACCGATCCTTTTCGAGATTGACAGATCCTACTTTGTGCAAGATCGATCGATTCTCTTTGACCGATCGATCCTACTTCTCTTGAGATCCATCGATCCCTTCCAAGATCGATCGATCCGTGAGCCTCTTAATCGGATCTGACTCTCAAACTTCTTCTACTGCTCAGGTGTATGTAATTAAGGAGCAAGGCTTCTAAAGATCTAGAAGGCTTAAGCATAGAGGAGTTGACAAGGAATTCCACAGGAAGATCAAGGATACAAAGAAGAACAAACCACAAGGAAAGCAAAAGATAAGGTTAGTATGGCTGACCCTAATAACTTAAGAAACATTCCTCCTATTGTTGATGGTGAGGATGGAGAAGCAATTCGGCAGAGAGAGGGTCAGGTTAATCAAGGACCTCTCAATGATGCTGGAGCTCTAGGGGTAAAGTAGATGCTGCGCAGGGACAGCAAGTCCCTCTACGAAGGGTTACTTTAGGCGAGCAAGATGCCCCATGATAACACAACTTTTATACACGTTTTTCCAGTTTTTTTATCACGCCTTAGAGTAGATTTTATCCATTATTTATACAATTTCGTGCATTTATCCTTCATATAGGATGTTTAATATTTATGTATAGGCATTGCATGCATTTTGCATATTTGGGGTCTTATCAGGTACTTATGGAGCATACTTGGATTTTGGCTCATGGAGTGAAGATGTGCAGTCATGCCCTATGGACTCGAGTGAAGATTTCAGAGAAAACATATGGCTCACTCGACCAGGCTACTCAACCAGGTACTCGAGTGAGCACTCAAGACTGGCTACTCGACCAGGCACTCGAGTGAGTACTCAAGACAGGCTACTCAACCTCAACATCATAGGCTCACTGGACTTCAGCACCACCTCCCTACTGGAGTGACCACTCGATCACCCCACTCAACTGCTGGGTCGAGTGGGCACTTGTACTATATTTCTTCTTCAACCTTGCTCACAAGATCATAGACTATCACATATGTCAAGCTTAGGCTTTTCTGGGTTTTGGACCCCAGCTATGATCATAGTGTGTGAGTAGTAAAGTTGGGATTTTTGGGGATAGATTAGGGTAGATTTTCTCTGTTTTGTTATTGCTTAGATAGGTTGATCATCACTCAGTTTCGACTCCCTCTTGGGTGAGTAATTTTAATGCTTGTTCTCCCCTGATCAAGGAGAACATGATTTTAGATGGTTTCTTGAGCATGGCCCATGCCTTGAGCCATTAGATAGACTTTTTCCAGGGTTTAGAGTACAATAGCGTGAGGGTGGATGCATCAGATATTGATTTATGTCACGACTCCACCTATTCACTTGTTAGGAACTCTTCTCGACTTGAATAGGTTGATTCGTCATGTCTTATCCGACTCCTCACACTATGCTGACTGGGTTGGGTCTTGGGGCTCTCTACCATGAACCATGGATTGAGCTGGTTATGAAGTCTGTTGTCTAGGGTAGTCATGTGATGAAATTGCTAGTTGATAGCTGCAATAAAACAAAGTGTTTGTGATCCTGTGATTTCCATCCCTAGAGTCCCTGTTTTTCTCCGTAGTTCACAGCTTGCTTAGTATTCGTTCACTGTAGTTTTTCTCTGTTTTTACTGTAGCACTTGACCTCACCACTCGATCAGTGTGGTCGAGTCATCCTAGTACTGTGATTTTTCCTGTTTAGTTCCATGATGTGCTGAAGTGTGACAGACTTTGGTACCTCTAGTATCAATTAAAGTTTTTAGTAGATTTCTCATTTAGACTGCTAGTACCACACCCTTTTGATAATTACTTGAATAGCTTGCCTTAATAATCTGCTAGTTGCTGTAGACCACTCTTGATTGGTTCAAAAAAGTTACATAACTCCTTACCACTATATTACAATTGATTAGAAACTCTGTGTTTTATCTCTTTTGGCTTAGGTTGATTTCTTGGCTTTCTTTCTTTGCTTAGTGTAGGCAAAATCTTAGTTTCAGTTTGGTGCTGTTGCCAGTTTTGAGTATTTTTGTCTACATGATTAGTTGTTTAACGCTACTAGATCAAGTCTGTTACTTTTGAGATCTGGGTACTGATTTGGTTTTCAAATTTTGTTTGTTTTGCATCAGGTACTGTAGCGCTCGACCCCCACTCAACCTTACCACTCGAGTACTTGATCGAGTCACTACTCTCTGAATGCAAATGCATTACCAAGGCAGCCATAATCTAATCCAGTATTTGGATCACATTCACCATATCAACATACACACTCGTCAAGCTATACCTACACCTACACCTGCTACCCCCATTCCTGCACAACCAGTTCCAGAGACACCAGTGGTCATGGCAGAACAAGTCCCTCAGGCTAGGGTGATTGGAGCAGGAGACACTCCAAACACTCACTCTCAGAGGCAGGGAATTGTAGCCCCTCCAGTCAACAACAATAACTTCAAGATCAAGACGGGTTTGATCTCCATGGTCCAGAACCACAAATTTCATGCACTTCCTATGGAAAACCCACTTGCTCATTTGGACCAGTTTGATAGACTGTGCGAGCTCACCAAGATCAAAGAAATCTCAGAGCACAGCTTCAAGCTACTCCTCTTTCCATTTTCTCTCAGTGATAAGGCTTCCCACTGAGAATGAGCATTGGATACAACCAGTAATGGAAATTTCCTCAATAGAGACATAGTCACTGGCTGGGAGCTAGTAGAGAACCTTGCAATCTCTGATGGAAATTACAGTGAGGACTTCGACAGATCAGTCAGAGGACCATCTTTGTCTTCTGATAAGACCAAGCAGGAGATCCAGTCTCTTAGTGAGAAACTTGACAAGCTCATCCTGGCTCAGCAGAAATCTGTGAACTTTGTTGGTGAAGTTTCTGCTACTCAGGCTCAGGAAGTTGAAGATGATCAGGTTGAAGAGATCCTGTATATACATAATCAAGCTGGCTTCAACAGAGGGTACATCAACTATAGGAACAATCCTAATCTCTCCTACAGGAATACCAATGTAGCCAACCCTTAGGATCAAGTCTACCCGACTCAGAACCCAGGCCAGAACAAGCCTTTTGTGCCAACAGCTCCAGCCAATCCACCTGGATTTTCTCCAAGACCACCTCAGCAAGCTGATGGTGACCTTAAGCCTCTTCTACTTCAACTTATTCAAGGCCAGAATACTGCTACTCAAGAGACGTCAAAGAGGTTTACTGAACTCAGAACCCACATCGATTGCTCTTATGATGATTTGAACCATAAGATTGAGGTTCTTAACAGCATAGTGAAGTTTGTTGAGTCTAGTGCTGCATCAGCCTCTACTAAGACCACATGCCAACTTCTTGGCAAAGCTGTGCAGAACCCTAAGGAACCTGCAACTCTCTATGCAGTGAGCAGAGCACCAGCTCTCCATCTTCTTCCTTTCAAGAAGAGATTCTCCAACATCACTGAGGACAGTGATACTCAAGTTGGGGGCGGGGGATCTTTCGATCTGCTGCTGAATTTGGCTCAAGTACTGTAGCACTCGACCACACCACTCGAGTGAGTGGTCGAGTAGGCACACCCGAGACTCCAAAGGAGAAGCGCATAATGGACCTGCATGTGATGATGACAAGTCCTTTCCCATAACAGTTCAAAGCTGAGATTAAGAAGAAATATGTTATTATGCTTGAGGAAGAGCTATCAGAGCTTGAAGCTAAAATGACTTGGGATGAAGCTGTGAACCTCTTAACTTCTCTCTAAATTTTTTTCATAAAAATCATCAAGTTTTTCATCAAATATGCATCGTGTCTCACTACTCTAGCAATTCCGAAACTCACTTGTAAGTTTTTAAACCTTTTGAACCCATTTTTACAAAAATCCGGGTTCGAAAAGTTTTCAAATTTTCTGAAACTTTTTTGACTTGCATGTAGTTAAAATAGACTGATAAGAGTAGCATAGGGAATCAGAAGAAGTATGCATTGATTTCTATGGTTAAAATTGATACTTGCACTTTATTTCTTCTTCAACCTTGCTAACAAGATCATAGGCTATCACATATGTCAAACTTAGACTTTTTTGGGTTTCGGACCCCAGCTATGATCATAGGTGTGAGTAGTAAAGTTGGGATTTTTGGGGATGAATAGGGTAGCTTTTCTCTGTTTTTTTATTGCTTAGATAGGTTGATCATCACTCAGTTTCGACTCCCTCTTGGGTGAGTAATTTTAATGCTTGTTCTCCCCTGATCAAGGAGAACATGATTTTAGATGGTTTCTTGAGCATGGCCCATGCCTTGAGCCATTAGATAGACTTTTTCCAGGGTTTAGAGTACAATAGCGTGAGGGTGGATGCATCAGATATTGATTTATGTCACGACTCCACCTATTCACTTGTTAGAAACTCTTCTCGACTTGAATAGGTTGATTCGTCATGTCTTATCCGACTCCTCACACTATGCTGACTGGGTTGGGTCTTGGGGCTCTCTACCATGAACCATGGATTGAGCTGGTTATGAAGTCTGTTGTCTAGGGTAGTCATGTGATGAAATTGCTAGTTGATAGCTGCAAAAGAATAGAGTGTTTGCGATCCTGTGATTTCCATCCCTAGAGTCCCTGTTTTTCCCCATAGTTCACAGCTTGCTTAGTATTCGTTCACTGTATTTTTCTCTGTTTTTACTGTAGCACTCGACCTCACCACTCGATCAGTGTGGCCGAGTCGTCCTAGTACTGTGATTTTTCCTGTTTAGTTCCATGATGTGCTGAAGTGTGACAGAGTTTGGTACCTCTAGTATCAATTAGGGTTTTTAGTAGATTTCTCATTTAGACTGCTAGTACCATACCCATTTGAGAATTACTTGAATAGCTTGCCTTAATAATCTGGTAGTTGCTGTAGACCACTCTTGATTGGTTCGATAAAGTTACACAAATTCTTACCACTATACTACAATTGATTAGAAATTCTGTGTTTTATCTCTCTAGGCTTAGGTTGATTGCCTGGCTCTCTTTCTTTGCTTAGTGTAGGTAAAATCTTAGTTTCACCCCGCATGCCTATTATAGAAATAGATCTGCTATCATTCCCCCTCTTATCGAGAGGCAAGATTATGAGATTAAATGTCAAATAATCGCCCTGGTGAAACAGAATCAATTCCATGGGCCATCTAAGGAGAATCCAATGGACCATATTGATATCTTTGAGGAGATCTGTAGTACCACCAAAGCCAACGGAGTCCCCCAAGACTACCTCCGTTGTAGGCTATTCTTTTTTTCCCTTGCTGATAAGGCTCATAGATGGCTGAAATCTTTGAGTCCTGGATCTATCACAAGCTGGGGTGAATGCCGAGCTGCTTTCTTATATCAGTTCTTCACCAAAGCTAGATCCGCAGCATTAAAAAACAAAATAACCATATTCCGCCAAGCTGGTACCGAGTCCTTCTATGAAGCTTGGGAACGCTATAAGGAATACCTAAGGGGCTGTCCCCCTCGAAGCTACACTGAGTCGAACATGATGAACTTTTTCTATAACGGAGTAGAAATGAAGTACCAAATGGCTATGGACACAGCCAGTAGGGAAGACTTCGTGAGCAACACACTGGAGGAAGCCATGGAGCTCATTGAAAACCTGGCAGCAAGCAACTCTAACAGATCTTCTGACTATGATAAGAGAGTCAACCCCACTCAAGCGAGTGATAAGATCATAGAGGAGCTTAATGCTAAGGTGGACATTCTGATGAGAGCTCAAAAGAGATCTGTTAATCTCTTGGAAAGTGAAGAGTTCAATGATGAGGAGGAACAAACTGAGGAGATCAACTTTCTCGGTGGACAGGGAAACTACCAAAACCGGGGTTTCAACCCAAACTTTAGGAACCATCCTAACTTGTTGATAACACCACTTTTATACACGTTTTTACCAGCTTTTTATCATGCCTTAGTGTAGATTTTATCCATTGTTTATACCATTTCGCGCATTTATCCTTCATATAGGTGTTTAGTGTTTTTGTATAGGCATTGCATGCATTTTGCATATTTGGGGTCTTATATGGTACTTATCGAGCATATGGAGCATACTTGGATTTTGGCTCATGAAGTGAAGCTTGGATCAAGCTTCTAGGCTATGGAAGATTTGCAGTGAAGCTGAATGGACAGAGTGGAGATGTGCAGTCAAGCCCTATGCACTCGAGTGAGGATTGCAGAGAAGACAGACGGCTCACTCGACCTGCCTACTCGACCAGGCACTCGAGTGAGCACTCAAGACAGGCTCACTCGACCTCAGCATCACATGGTCACTTGACCTCAGCATCACAGGCTACCTGAACTTCAGCACCACCTGCCTACTTAACCTGTCTACTCGAGTGACACGCCACCACCCCACTCGACTGTTGGGTCGAGTGGCCATTCTCTGACTTTTTCTCCTAAAAACTCACAAAATGTAATAATCGCTTTTGACTAGGTATAAAAGTCCCTCATTAAACTTAATTAGGGAGAATGGAATAGCGCCACTTTGGCTTAGTAAGTTTTAATATCTTGATAGTTCTTCATTTTCTGCAACTTTGTAACTTTGATAACTTTTAATAAAATCAGTACTTGCATTTTATTTCTTCTTCAACCTTGCTCACAAGATCATAGGGTATCACATATGTCAAGCTTATGCTTTTCTGGGTTTCGGACCCAAGCTATGATTTTTGTGTGTGAGTAGTAAAGTTGGGATTTTTGGGGATGGATTAGGGTAGCTTCTCTCTGTTTTGCTATGGTTTAGTGATGCGTTCCTGGTTGGACCTAAAAACACAAGTCAAGGAATGGACAATCAAGAAGGCAATGGGATACCAAGGAACAAGAAGAAACCGGAAACTAAATCTTGGAACAAAAAGAAACCAGAAACAAAATCATGGAACAAAAAGAAACCGGAAACAGAATCTTGGAACAAAAAGAAACCGGAAAATGAAGCGTGGAAGTCAAGGAGCATTGCAACTCATGAATAGAGTCCACAAGAAGGTGTGTCAAGAGTTGCAAGGGAGTCACCAAGGATCCATGGGTGTCTTCCCGATCAAAACATTTCGTCAAGATTTACGAGTGTCCTTATCATCAAGGGATATTCAAGAGGATCACTTGGACCTTAAGGGTTGTATTATCCACTAGCACTCTTTTTCCCTTAGTCCGGTTGTGTCCTAATGGGTTTTCCAAACAACGTTTTTAATGAGGCTTGTGGCTCATATGCTCATCTTTGCCAACCCTTAGTCCGATCCATTGCATGGCCTGTCTTCATCTTTTGGCGTGGCCCATGATCTCTTAACTTGTGTTTATTGTATGGTTTGAATTTGAACTTGTGTTTATTGTATGGTTTTGAGTGTTCACGAGGCATGTCTCGTAACTCTCTCTGCCTTTATTGCTTTGTCTCCTCTCCTACTTACCCCCTCTCTTTTATATTGAGGCTGAGACTCATTGTAAAACCTATCTATCTTTTTTTAAAAAATCCTTCGAAAATATAGATCACTGTTCATCCTTTTTCGTGTGATTCGAACTAGGAAAACTCTTAGATTTGATTTCCATATTAGGTGAGTGTTTCTAATGCGTGTTCTCCCCTGATCAAGGAGAACATGATTTTAGATGGCCTCATGAGCACGACCCATTGATAACATCGAGTTTTTACCTATTTTAGCCATTGTTTTCTTATGGTTTTATGGAGATTTGAATGGTTTTCAAGGCTAAAAAGGTTATTATCAAGTATTTATGGATTCAAAAGGATTTTGTAGGTTTTACGGAGTATTGGACCCAAAAGGAGCAAAAACCCGTTTTACGGCAGTTTCAAAGCATAAGAGGTTTGGCAATGTTTGGAGACCTTCCTTTTCACCAAAATGAGAGTTCTTGGTGTCTATGGAAAGCAAGAAGAGTCAAAATTCACCTGCGATAAGAAATGAAGCAATCCATACAGCCATTTGGAAGATGCATCCCAAAGAGTGAAGCACTATCAAATCTCGGTCACAAGGCCGGTGACCGAGGTCTAGCCTCTTAGTGAGTCCGGTCACAAGCCCCATGATTGGCGCTTTCTCTCAAGACTCCTACGGATCACAGGCCTACGTCAAATGCTGGCCCATGCCCCTACGTCCATTCAAATGACGAGTTTGCCGAAGGAAACCCTAAAAATTGAACCCTAATCATCCCTAAGACCTATATATACTTGTTTTGACCTAATGAAAAGGTGTGCTTCGATTTTACCTCAAAGTGGCTGCCCTTAGTGAGCCGTCCATCACCTCATCACTTCCATCCTTACCCTAGAAGAAGATCTCGTTGCTGCCACAAGCCGTCGAGTCCATTCCACCACTTTGAAGCCGCCGAAATCACCACCTCTATCTACTCTTGTTTTCATCTCTCATCTCTATTCACCACTTGTAAAAGGAAGAAGATTCATCAACTTTGTATCTCAAAGAAGATCTCCAAACCCTTTTCTTATATTCTATTTACAATCTATTATTCATATTGTTTTGCCTTCCATGAATATGTGTGAGTAGTATTTTTTTGTTGGGTAGTTAGGGTGCATTCTAGGGAATCATGAGACCGATTGTTTAGTTTGTTAGATCTGTAATTAGTCGTCCTATGTTCTTCGTCCTAGGCTTATTCTTAATGCATATTGCTAGAGTAGCTAACTAGTAATTGAAGTTTGGCAATTTATACATCGATAGATCTATAGATTTGTTTGCACTAGCCTTGATGAGTATTGTGTTATAACCTGCGATAGTTGAGTTCTAGGGTTTTACGGACTAGAATCAAACTGGAATTTAATGCTTGAATATTTGCATCTTTGCTTGCTGAAGTTAAGTACTGTTTGCATTTAGACATTAGGCGATTTATATTGTGAACTGCATATCTTTTGTTCATCCGTGTTTCGTAGTCCAAGAACATCCACATCATTGAATAATCCTGATTTGATTTCCATTGCATACATTCATCTTATGAAAGCCTGAGAAACCCCTTGCAACCCAGCATTCCGTTTTTATTGATATTTGCTTTGTTTCTTGCTGCATTTGTTTGCTGTATATTTTCGTGACACATCAACAACCCCCCCTCCCCCATTCATTGTTTTGTCTTAGCCATATTTCATTCTAATATTCTCGTAACGTGATCTTAAGTCTCTGTGGGATCGATAACCTTAAATACTACATTCAAAGTACTGTGCACTTATAGTCACGTGTGGATTCTCGGTAAAAGTTTTCACTCAGAATGATACAACACTGCCTATCATGTTACCATGCCGAGGACCATCCGGATCACGCCAAGGTTACCCGACCATGCCCGAGCACCCAGAAGAACTTCTCGACCGTTCCCGAGCACCCCGGCAACACTCTCGAGACTTTCCCGACTGTGCCTGAGCACCCAGAAAATACTCCCGAGACCACCTCGACCGTACCCGAGCATCCAGGAGACTTTCCCACCAATTGGAGGGCTAGCAACTATCCGTGCCCAATCCCAATGAACCTCTACAATCCCACCGTTCAGCCAGCATCCAAGGATCAGTAGACATCCAAGCATCATCTGGAATCCCAGCTTCATCATCAAGCTACACGGACCACGGGAAGCCAAGAGAGCCAATCCGGTTCATAGACGACTCTTAGACGTTGCCATTGATTTGGGAAGCAATCCTTGAGTGCCATCACCATTGCCAAGTATGGAGACACCCCTAAGACGTTAGAGGGAGTTGTACTCTTTTCCCTACTCCGGGTTTATCCCAAATGGGTTTACCGGAGAGGTTTTAACGAGGCAACGACTTCTATCGCATCTCCACTTCATCCCACTTGATTTTATAGCTTGGAAACAATCCATGACAAGTATAGGTATCAAGGAAGTAAAGATCCTATCCGTGGAGACTATTCTACAAGTCTACCATTTCTTACTTTTCATCTTTTGACTATTTTCATCTTTTACTGTTTTACCTTTTACGATGGCTTGTTTTACCCACCATCCTTGCCCACGTGTTTAAGCTTCCCTTATTTCCCTTCCTTATGTGTTTGCCTATATAAAGGCTAGAACCAAAATTGTAATCCGGTAAGACATTTATTGAAGTAAAACCCTTGATAGTTGTCTCTTATTTTGGATTCAATTGAGTGCTCTTGATTCATTTCCTTTGAGTTTTCTTGAGTTGGGCTCAGATCTCTTAGGCTTGTTCGTATCACCGATCTTCCACAAGCTGTGTGGCCGGATCTCAATCCACTCCATCTCTTCTGTGAACCTAGGATTGATCCACCATCTCCTTCTTTCACTCCATTCATCTTCACCGTGAAGCTTCTCTTTGGATCTTCACACCATCAAATCACGACGTCAAAGGGAGCCTGATCTGGGATCATGTCATTGGTATCAGAGCTTAAGCTCCATCAAAAGGTTGTGTCTTTCTATCCTTGCATCATTTCATTTTTGTTTTGGTTGTTCTTGATGTTCTTGGTATTCTTCGTGTTCATCATGTGTTCTTCATGAATTTTCCAATTTGTTTCATTTCCTCCTCATCTCTGGCATCTCTTGGATCAAAAAGATCATATCTTTATGTGTGTGTAGTGTTAGAAACGTTTGT
This sequence comes from Cardamine flexuosa, assembly GCA_963555745.1. NCBI lineage: Eukaryota > Viridiplantae > Streptophyta > Magnoliopsida > Brassicales > Brassicaceae > Cardamine > Cardamine flexuosa. Next base: position 19,140,979 of record OY743215.1, read on the forward strand.
TTGAATCATTTGTACCATTGCTTGCATTTTCCCCTTTTTGGTGTTCTTGGTGTTCTTGGTGTTCATCATCAAGTTCATCTTCCATCTTGCATCTTAAAAATTGAAAACCCATAAAAATAATTTATTTGTGCTTAGGTTGATAGATCCATCACGTTTCATCAACCATAAACTTTATAAAATCCATAAAAATTATCATCTTTGATTTTTATGCATTTGTGTGAGTTCGTGATTGTTTCTCCTTGGTTGAATGTTCATTGCTTGGTTTTGCCAAGAGCTTAGGTTGCAGATTTTGTGTCCTGTTATCTTTGTGGTATTATCAACTCGTTCATATATCCATTGCTCACTATTGTTGTATCTAGATTTCATAGATTTTGTATAAATTCACTTGTTTGTTTTGCGGTGTGTTTCTCCTTTGATTGTGTCTTTCATTTGAGTTTTCCTGTGCATTTGGTTCTGTCCTATTGTCTTCCTCTGTTGATCTATGTATTCGTTCTTAGGGTGATAGGTTTTGGGTCAGTTCCTAAAACATTCATCTCATCTAGATTTCCTAGGTTTTACATCCTTGTCATTTGATTGCATTTGCCGTGTCATTAGGATTGTTTCTATTGCTTTTTTGTAATGATTGCTTGTTTAATTCTTGCCTTTAGGTCATAAATAACCTGTTTTGAGTCTTTGAGTTGTTGCATCTCATTTTCTTGATTGTTCTTGCTAGTTCTTGTTCATAGGTCTTGTAGATCCGTTTTAGGTATCTTGTTTCTCTTGCGTTTTCGTTTTGATTGTTGAGTTTTCTTTGTCATTAGGTCCTAGTATTGTGTGTTGCATCTGTGAGTCATTGCATAGATCGTATCCTTTCCATTTGTTTCAAATCCGTTTTGCTTAGATTCCATAAATTGCATCATTGTCACTTTGTTGCATTGCCAAGTGTTCTTCTTTGAGTTTGTTTCATTTTGGTGATATTTGATGGAATTTGGACGTATATTTTAAGTTCTGTCTTGTCTTACCATTGTTATGTTCTTGTTTGTGTTCTTGTTTGTGTTCTTGTTTGATTTTCGTGGAGATGAGATAGTGTGCTGCTTTGATCCTTGTGGTCCCAAAACTCACATAGTTTCCTTGTTTTAGGGCTGTATGCATCTTTCCTTGTTCTCCTTAGGCGTGTGAGGTCAAAGGGGTTTTTAGCTTAAGCGTGTGTATTAGCTGTCATTTGTTTTGTCTTGTTGTATAATTTTGAAATAAACCAATCTTAGCCATTCATTTGAATTTGATTCACATTTTCCATCTTATGCGCATTTGTTCCATCCGTTTTGCATCATTTGTCATCTAGTCTTAAAGTTTTGTCTTGTAGCATTTCCCCTTTTCTAGCATCCATCTTTTGTGGCATTTTAGTGTCTAGGTTCATTAGTTTTTGTCTTTTAGTCTTAAAATTGGTATGTGCATTTTATTTCTTAGCCTTATTTTTGGTTCCTTAATTTAGGGTCTTTGATTTATTGTGTGGCTTTCATTGTTTTAGGGAGTCAAGATCCATTGAATTTAAATTATGCATCATTCCTATAATCTAACCGTTGCATATTTGTTTGACCATTAACTTTTTGCATTCACCATTTACCATTCACCTTTGCATTCACTAGTTACCATTCACTAGTTACCAAGTTACTATTTACCTAATTACTTTTACCAAGTTACTTTTACCTAATTACTTTTACCAAGTTACTTTTACCTAATTATTTTTAACTTAGTTACTTTTTACCATCTTGTATTTACCATTTTCAATTTTAACTTAGTTATTTTTTTTACTTGAATTTTCTTACGAGGTACCTTGTTACTTGGAGTAATTACACGGGTCATCAGGCATTTACCGAGGACTTCTGAGCCGTGCTCGAGAATTCAAGCCATCCCCGAGGATTTCTGTTAGTGTCCAAGAAATTTACCATCCGTGCCCGAGAACTTCTAGCCGTGCCCGAGGATTTCTATCTGTGTCCAAGGAAATCATCATCCGTGCCTGAGGGATTCACAGTTGGACCAAGGCATCTCTTACCGTGACCGAGGACTTCTAGCCGTGCCCGAAGGTTTCAGTTTGTGTCCGAGGAAATCAACAGCCGTGCCCGAGGGATTCAAAGTTTTACCAAGGGAGCTCTTACCGTGACCGATAATTGATTCAGCCTCACCGAGCATTCGCAGTTTGACTGAGCATTGATTGAGCCTCACCAAGCATTCATAGTTTGACCGAGGAATTTCCTAGGTTATGGATTTTGAGGAGGAGTTTGATATAGAGACGGGTTACTATGAGGACGCCTCTGAGATGATACATATTTAGATAGTGGGGAGGAGGACTACTATGAGAGCAAACCGGAAGAAGAAATACACAAGCCAAATCCACCCGATCATGTTTGGGATCCTACCTTACAGTCATCGAGCCTAACCAAGTCGCCCGAGCTATGTATGAGGACTCGGATAGTGATGACTTATGTTCCTATGATGATCGGTGCGGAAGCCAAGTCCCAAGGAAGATAGCGGTTTCATCCACATCATCTTGCATTGGAAAGACCTTGTTGGCTATCCAAGCACAGCTACAACGTTTGGAAGATAGGTTGACCAGCCAAGAAGCCTCCCGTAACATACAACCTTTAGCCGTATAACTATTGGTATCCCAACCATATTGTGACTCAGCCCGGACTGATTTACCAAGTGAAAGGTTTGTTCCTGACCCATCCCACCTTGAGCTGCCAACACGGTGTAGTGATTTCATCCCACATGTTGATGATAGAAGCAAGTTGAGTATTGCATCATCAAGAGGTAGCAACGACATTGGGCTTGTCGTTTGCCGTGAGACACCATTTCCCAAGTTGTGTTTGGATCATGCTCTAGGCCTAGGATTGGTCACTCCCCAGAAAACCTGTCCTAAGGAGCTAGATTATTCAGGAGTTAGCCAGGAACTCCGACCCAATCCGTCCATTGACCACACTCGTCTACCCGGACCCTTTCCCCAGCATTGTGAGTGGCCATTGGAAGGCTTCCTTTTTTCGAATGACTTTGGGTTGAACATTCACTCGGAAACCATACATTGTGAAGACATGGGTCGAACCAAAATGTGTGACCATCGAGTTTCTTATGAGGAAGACCAAAGTATGCTCCATATTGACGAGTAACGGGAAGAACGGTTGCAAAGAGAGGTTTCTACTCGTCCCTTTTCACTCGGCTTCAACATTCATCAGGAAATAATGCCTTAAGGAGATTTGGGTCAAGTCAGAGAGAGCCTAAGAGGGTTCCCCGAAGGTTTGGTACACCAGCCTTCACACGGGGCCGGTTCCGATTCTAAGAAATGAGCGATTTGAGTTTTGGGTTAGCTTTGTTTGCTTGGGTTTCATTTTTCATCATGAAAGTTCCTATGGGAAGGAAAATGATTGAGGCTTACCCAGCCGTTATTGAGCTCACTCAGGAGATTCTCCATACTCGCCATCCGGGGTCTTTCCCGAGCCAAAAGAGGAGCGATTCGAATCTTGGGTTAGTTCATTTTGCCTAGGCTTCATTATCCATCAGCAAAGTGCCTATGTAAAGGCAAATGGTCGAGGTAAAACTAGCCCTTGTCAAGTTCTTTTGGGAGATTCTCCATACATGCCAACCGGGGCCGTTCCTAAGCCAAGAGAGGAACGATTCGAATCTTGGGTTAGTTTCTTTTGTCTGGGCTTCATTATCCATCAGCAAAGTGCCTATGTAAAGGCAAATGATCGAGGTAAAACTAGCCCTTATCAAGTTCTTTTGGGAGATCCTCCATACACACCATTTGGGGCCGTATCCGAGCCAAGAGAGAAGCTATTCGAGTCTTGGGTTCGTTTGTTTTGTCTGGGCTTCATTATTCATCATAAAAGTGCCTATGGGAAGACAAATGATCGAGGAAAACCAAGTTCTTATCGAGCTCGTTCAGGAGATACCCTATACACGCCGTCCGGAGCTGAACACCAAAGGAAGTTGATGACCAGATTGCACCCCATGCGTTTGTTTGGCATTGGCTCTCTGAGACTTTCCCGACTGTGCCTGAGCACCCGGACAACACTCCCGAGACAACCCCGACCGTACTCGAGCATCCGGGAGACTTTCCCACCCATTGGAGGGCTAGCAACCATCCATGCCCAATCCCAATGAACCTCTACAATCTCACCGTCCAGCCAGCATCCAAGGATCAGTAGACATCCAAGCATCATATGGAACCCCAAGCTTCATCATCAAGCTACACGGACCACGAGAAGCCGAGAGCGCCAATCTGGTTCATGGACGACTCTTGGGCGTTGCCATTGCTTTGGGAAGCAATCCTTGAGTGCCTTCACCATTGTCAAGTGTGGAAGCACCCCTAAGACGTTAGAGGGAGTTGTACTCTTTTCCCTACTCTGGGTTTATCCCAAATGGGTTTACCGGAGAGGTTTTAACGAGGCAACGACTTCTATCGCATCTCCACTTCATCCCACTTGATTCTATAGCTTGGAAACAATCCATGAAAAGTATAGGAATCAAGGAAGTGAAGATCCTATCCGTGGAGACTATTCTACAAGTCTCCCATTTCTTACTTTTCATCTTTTGACTATTTTCACCTTTTACTGTTTTACCTTTTACGATGGCTTGTTTTACCCACCATTCTTGCCCATGTGTTTAGGGCTTCACTTATTCCCCTTCCTTGTGTGTTTGCCTATATAAAGGCTAGAACCAACATTGTAATCCGGTTAGACATTTATTGAAGTAAAACCCTTGATAGTTGTCTCTTGTTTTAGATTCAATTGAGTGAGATGCTCTTGATCCATTTCCTTTGAGTTTCCTTGAGCTAGGCTCAGATCTCTTAGGCTTGTTCGTATCACAGTTCTTCCACAAGCTGTGTGGCCGGATCTCAATCCACTCCATCTCTTCTGTGAACCAAGGATCAATCCACTATCTCCTTGTTTCACTCCATTCATCTTCACCGTGAAGCTTCTCTTTGGATCTTCACACCATCAAGTCACGACCTCAAAGGGAGCCTGATCTGGGATCGCGTCACAGAATTTGATAAAGCTTATGCTACTACTCGCTCTGGAGCAACATGAACACTATGGAGAACTGGATGCCAAATTCTCAAAGATTGGAGATGACTTTGATTCATATGATGTTTTGAGCATGGACGTCGATGACAGCTGTTTTACTGACACTTGTGAACCATCCACTTCAAGGAGCACCCAGACAAATGACGATGTCATGGAGCTTATGCAACAACTAGCCTCGGAGAAGCAGAAGTACATGGAAAGGCTTGATCCTAGCTTCTCGAAGATGGAAATTTATTTTGATACAGAAATCTCTGATATTGCTTGCCACTTCAAGCGTGCTGATGAGCTTAACAACGAGCTGCTTAAAGAGAAGGAGTATGCTCAACACCATGAAGCCATGATCATGAATATAGTATCAGCCATTGAAGCCACGGATGGTAGTTTTGAACTAAAGGTAGAAGCTTTAGAACATGGATTCTTCGATCCTAGTGAATACACCAAGTGGAAGGACGAACAGGCAAGCCTCACTTATAAAGAAGAAGAGCTTAAAGTTCAACAACAACAGCTCACTGGCCCAGAGAATCCCATTGAGTGGATGAGAGAAGAAGAAGATGATGAAAATTTCTTCCATCTAGAAGAATATAATGAGACCGATGAAACTTTGTGCATTTTGGATTCTCATGAGAACAACACCAAGGGGAAACTACGACCTCAAGAAGCAACCCAAGAGCAGGGCACTCCTAGCCCACTGGCTCTGTTGCCACATGATGGTGACGGCATTGATTGGAAACCGGCACCAATCACTTCTTGGCGTCCACCTTTATCTAATAAGGGCCAATGTACTATTGTTTCTTCACCTCACCACCAAGTTCTAGAACATCAATCACCACGTCCATATATATGTGTGTTCAAGAAGATCAAGAAGAACCCAAGGAAAGAAGGATTCATGGTCAAGAAGAAGCATATAGAGTAAAAGGTGCTAATGGGAATCAACATGAAATCATTTTCGAAAATATTGGTGAGTATCCCAACTTCTCTATTGATGCTTTGGAGGAAATGGTTACCATACCTACAGGAACCTTAGGGGGTCAAGAAGAAAAGCACGGAGAAATTAACCCCCATGACCAAAAGGAAGTCCTATTTCAACTAGGAGAAGAAAAGGGCGATGAACATCACTTCCTTGATGAAAAAGGAAACCAACACCTTGTCTCTAGGGGAAAAGTAGATTCGTGGCATATTGAGCTATGTAGTGCCATCAAATGTCAATTAAACTCCAAGCCCCTTAGAAAACTCGAAGGACATGCATTTGGAAAACAAGAAGGCTTGGAAGAAAACATGGGAGATAAGCTTAAAGGATGGGAGGAACAAACCATGGTGAATATCAAGAAGTCTGAGTATTTTCCAAAGAAGAGCTACCAAGGAGGAATATATGAAGAAAAATCCATTGATGCTTACTTCTTGTACGTCTAAGGACCCAGCAGGAAGAAATAGTTGAAACCCCTATTTTTAGGCGATTTCAACGTCGAGGAGTGACTCCTGAGCATGCTAACTTTGGAGCACGACCTCCTCCATTACCTCACATAAACAATGAAGGTAGAGGATCAGTTCCAAGACTTCTCTATTTCCCTCTACGACCCCCTGATCACCAAGAAAACAAGACAGCTCAAAACCAGTTTGATATGAACCTTGGCAAGGAGGTGCCCATGTTAGACAAGAAATTCAAAGATATTTCTTCCCATGTTGCTGGACACGGTACCATGGAGAGAAAAGAAGAAAGTGGTATCAAAAGGAAGCCACCACAGTTTGAAAGAACCAAGAGACTCTGTTTAAGGACAGAGAACTCTTCTCATCTCACATAAGGAGAAGAATCAAGTCTAGCCAAAGACTTTAAACAAGTGCGCTTAGTGAGAGGCAACCCACTTGTAAGTTCTCTTAAACCATTTTTTAAATTAGATTTCATTTTGCTTCTGATCTTTGCATGTTTTATTTCAGGATGTTTATACATAAAAGAAAAGAAAATAAAAATCAGAAAAACAGAAAACAGAAAAAAAATGGGAAGATTTGCCTTGGGTCAAGAGGGATGTGACCAAGTAGACCAGGTGGCCAGACCTTGGTCACAAGGCCCGTGACCGAGGTCCCATGAAGGCCACACCCCGATCATGACGCCAGTGACCGAGGTTTTCCGAGAAAAACTGCCGAGAGCCGATTTCCGGGTTCCGAAGAGATTTTGAAAATTTTTGTTGATCTGGTACGTTTCTGACCTTATGGAGCCTATTGGCGCTAATATATCATCTTAGGAAGCTATGAAACCTTACCTGACCACATCCATTGAGTTTTACTAAGCCAAGGCCAAAGTTGAAAACCGGGCTGCGACTAGGTCAAAACCAAGCCCAATGAAGAATTTTCAAGTTCCGCTCAACCAAACGATCAAGGATTAGGTACTAAACATCTTATGAGTATTCTAGGAGTAATGGTCGAGTCACTTTTTGGAAAAGGATTCATGGGAAGAAGATCATTCTATCTTAAGCTTCACAGTTGCATAATTCACCATAGTTGAAGGATATCAAAATCTACTCGAGCCAAATTTGTCCAACTTGACACACGACTAGAGGTTGACCCTTGGGAATTTATGGTTGGAGAAATTTCAGAAAAAGAAGCTCAGAGAAGCAAAGGGCCAATCATCAAAATCGAGTTCACCGACGGTAACCCGCGGCTAGGAATTTCACAAATCTTGGACCATTTTGCTATTGGTTCGATGGATTGACACAAGATTCAATATCTAAGGATAAGAGGATATTTGGGAAGTTATCATTGAAGAAAATGTAGCCATGATCTGGCTAGATTTCGAGATTCACCATTGGACCCTATTTTGAAGGTTACTCAGACTGTGAGGGGATGAAACTTTAATGGGACATCCAAATCTCTAATCCACAAGTAAGTATACATTCCTTTGGTACATTTTGAAGCATGGGATGATATATTTGCATGACAAGAAGAAGGAACAAGGAAGAAGAAGGCAGCCACATCCGTTTTGGGTTCGGAAGGACGGCCCCGGTCACAAGGGCCGTGACCAAGGCGTGAAGGAGGGCCAGCCCCGGTCACGACTACTTGTGACCAAGGTTTCTGACCCTAGTGCCTCCATGCCACTCTTCTTTTACCATGATACTTCACTGATCAAGATCACTTCACCCTATCCGACCATAAGCATATTTGGAGCATATCAGTCACCATGGGAAGATCTCAACCATGGCATTCACGACATCAAAGAGATAACATCACCACCATCTCACCGTCGACACCACCACCATTCTATCCCTATCTTTATTTTCATTATCTTATCTATCTTTTGTAAATTATTGATGGTTTTTAGGTTTTTGTCTTAGGAAAGATGCACTTAGAGAGATCTTCACAAAGAATTCAATGGACTAGAGCCAAGTCCATATGATGTCAAGTTTCAAAGGAAGATACACCGGTTAGTCACCAACATTCCAATTCAGGTGACATTGTTCTTAAACCCAATCTTTCCTTATGATTTCCATCCTTTTCCCACCGAGGACGGTGTGATTTAAGTCTGGGGGGAAGGATGTTCATCCGTTACTGATACTTCTATTTTGTTGACCTGAGACCTTTTGCCACTTTTTACATCAATGATATTGCTTTTATCGAGTCATTCGTATTTTCGTTTTAATTGAGTCAAAACTAGTAGGAAATAATGACTCTATAACATGATGTGATCGACCTATCTGTACTCCGATACACCTCCTATGGAGAAGTTTTGCAGGATTCACTAAGAATGGACAATACCTAGAAGCTCACCGCATGACCTTTCTCAACGATGTTTAATCCTACGGAGAACGCGGTTAGAACGGACGTTAACTCCACTCTATTTGAAGAATAATCCTAACTTCAATTATTTCTCATGAGGAACGTTAGATCGGGGAAACGAGCAGCACATTCAGGACTTCTTATCCCTTTTACCACTCTTTGCTGATCTTGAGTGGCCACTCATTTTTAGTGGTTAACCCTTACACCATATATTTCTTTTAAGACCTCTCACCAATCACTTTTTCGATCTCATTGGCAGATATGCGTAGAAATGCGAGAGAGAAATTTCCGACACAGTTTTCCAACCACTTGAAGATGGAAAGCTTAAAGGAATCAAAGAAGAGATATAAAGAGTCACGATTTGGTCTACACAACATTGAACTCAGAATCAACAAGAAAAGGTACTCACATCTTGTGCTAGAGACTTGTAAATTTATGTACCGTTTCCCCTTTCACCAAAAAGAATAGAAAAGAAAACAAAAAGGAAAGAAAAATAAAAATAAAAAGAAAAGAAAAGAAAGAAAGGAAAGGAAACGGTTACGAAATAATCTCATAAGCACAGGAAATCCCGAGAAGAAGACTATAAAGAGAAGATGTTATGAAGATGGTGCAAAAGAACCCCACAGAAACATCTAAGTCTGGGGGAACCAGAAGTAGAAAAGAAGTAAAGGAACAAGGTGTTGACATGAAGAACTGGTTGGAAGCTGTGAGCATCAATGGGTTCATACTCTCTTGCGGGTTTGCGACTTAGCTGCCCTCCGAGATCACGGTACACTCTAAACACTTTAAACTCCACTTAAACACCAAAAGCCTTTTCATACCAAAGGCCATCTACCCCGAATGATGCTCCCTCTTGAGAAATCCACGCCACCCCTTAATGAATGTAAGGAGTTGACTGAAGTGAATTCCAAAGTCTCTTGACGGTTTGAGACGAAAGGATCAGAGATTGAGAATGTTGTGAGTCTATAGTGAGAATGCTTTGAATCCTTGAATTAACCAATACGCAGGTTATCCATTGGAGTATGGTCCCTGATCATAGAAGAGTTTTCGTGATTTTCAAACCTCTTCTCCGGTCTTGTTTGCTTGAGGACAAGCAAAGTCTAAGTCTGGGGGAGTTGATAACATCAAGTTTTTACCTATTTTAGCCATTTTTTTCTTATGGTTTTCAAGGCTAAAAAGGTTATTATCAATTATTTGCGGATTCAAAAGGGTTTTGTAGGTTTTATGGAGTGTTGAACCCAAAAAGAGCAAAAACCTGTTTTAAGGCAGTTTCAAAGCATCAGAAGTTTGGCAATATTTGAAGACCTTCCCCTGCTGAAGAATGAGAGTTCTTGGTGTCTATGGAAAGCTAGAAGAGTCAAGATTCACCTGGGACAACAATGGAAGCAATCCATTCAGCCATTTCGAAGATGCATCCCAAAGAGTGAAGCACTGTCAAACCTAGGTCACAAGTCCCGTGACCGAGGTCCAGCCTCTTGGTGAGTCCGGTCACAAGCCCCGTGCCCGGGGCTTTCTCTCAAGACTCCTACAGATCTCAGGCCCACTTCAAAGCCTGGCCAATGCCCCTACATCCATTCAAATGACTAGTTTGTCGAAGGAAACCCTATAAACCGAACCCTAATGATCCCTAGGACCTATATATACTTGTTTTGACCTAATGAGAAGGAGTGCTTCGTTTTTACCTTAAAGTGGCCGCCCCTAGTGAGCCGCCCATCACCTCATCACCGCCGTCCTTACCCTAGAAGAAGATCTCGTTGCTGCCACAAGCCGCCGAGTCCATTCCACCACTTTGAAGCCGCCGAAGTCACCACCTCTATCTACTCTTGTTTTCATCTCTCATCTTTATTCACCACTTGTAAAAGGAAGAAAATTCATCAACTTTGTATCTCAGAGAAGATCTCTAATTTTCTTATATTCTATTTGCAATCTATTATTCATATGGTTTTGCCTTCCATGAATATGTGTGAGTAGTTTTCTTTGTTGGGAAGTTAGGGTGCATTCTAGGGAATCATGAGACTGATTGTTTAGGTTGTTAGATCTGGAATTATTCATCATATGTTCTTCATCCTAGGCTTGTTCTTAATGCATATTGCTAGAGTAGCTAACTAGTAATTGAAGTTTGGCGATTTATACATCAACAGATCTATAGATTTTTTTGCACTAGCCTTGGTGAGGATTGTGTTATAACCTGCGATAGTTGAGTTATAGGGTTACAGACTAGAATCAATATTCTCGTAACGTGATCTTAAGTCTCTGTGGGATCGATAACCTTAAATACTACATTCAAAGTACTGTGCACTTGCAGCCACGTGTGGATTTTAGGTAAAAATTTTGATTGAAAATCCATACCACATCACCCATGCCTTGAGCCATTGGATATAATTTTTCTGGGGTTTAGAGTACAGTAGCGTGAGGGTGGATGCATCAGATATTGATTTATGTCACGATTCCAGCTATTCACTTGTTATGAACTCTTCTTGACTTGAAAAGGCTGAATCTTCATGCCTGATCCAACTCCTCACACGATGCTGACTGGGTTGGGTCTTGAGGCTCTCTACCACGACCCATGGATTGAGCTGGTTATGAAGTCTGTTGTCTAGGGTAGTCATGTGATGAAATTGCTAGTTGATAGCTGCAATAGAACAGAGTGTTTACGATCTTGTGATTTCCATCCCTAGAGTCCTTGTTTTTCCCCATAGTTCACAGCCTGCTTAGTATTTTTTCACTGTAGTTTTTCTCTATTTTTACTGTAGCACTCGACCACCCTACTCGGCTGCTTAGGTCGAGTGGTTAGTTCAGCTTAGTTTTCTGTGATTTTGCTTGCTTAGTTTCACGATGTGCTAAAGTGTGACAGACTTTGATACCTCTAGTATCAATTAGGGTTTTTAGTAGATTCCTCATTTAGACTGCTAGTACACCACACCCTTTTTGATAATTACTTTAATAGCTTGCCTTAATAATCTGCTAGTTGTTGTAGACCACTCTTGATTGGTTCAAAAAAGTTACAATTCTTACCACTATACTACAATTGATTAGAAGCTCTGTGTTTTATCTCTCTGTGCTTAGTTAGATTGCATTGCTGTCTTTCTCTGGTTAGAGTAGGCTAAAATACAAGTTTCACCTGTCCTACCGCAGTACTAACGTTGAGAACCCTGGAGATCAGTTTTATCCACCTCAGAGTACTCAAAACCAAGGAAACTTCCAAAACAATGCTGGTTATGGTAAAACATGATTCAACCCCCAATCTGGGAATGCTGGTTCCATGGGGACGATTGAGTCCTTATTCCAGCAAATCATGGAAGGACAGAAGAAATTTGCTGGAGAGATGAACCTTAAAGTTGATAATATGTACAATGATCTAAATGGGAGGATTGAATCCTTGGGTGCCCATGTGACGATATTGGAAACCAAGGTAGCAAGGTCAGCCAAATTGGTGAAGGCATTACAAGGGACTCTCCCAGGAAAGCTGAAACTAATCCCAGAGAATATCTGAAGTACATTGATATGTTTTCGGATAAGAATTTTTTTATGGACATTTCCGCCGGGATTACAGATCCGAGGGTAGGATCGATCGATCCAAAGATGAGAGCTACTACTTTCTCGACGAGAAGATCGACCCAAACCCAATGAAGATCGACCCACTGAGTAAGATCGATTGATCCAACTTCCCGACAAGGATTTAAAAATCGGGAAGGATTGACCGATCCTCGCGGACACGATTTCAGGATCCCCTACTTTATAAAAACTAAAAAAAATTCAGAAATCACAAGGAGTTTAGAAAATCAATTGTGCAGCCACCTAGAGAGATGAACTCTGCTGAAAACATGAAAGCTAATGAGGATCAAGGAGGAATTGGAAATGATAACCCGCAACCACCTGAAAAAGCACACCCTGATATGCAAAAAATGATAGATCAAGTAATCACTGAGATGAGAGTGAGATTACCCTTCAGAGAAGTTAAATCAATGACCCCTCAGATCATGGACTACATGAGAGATATCTTTGTTGGAAGGATAACTCTGCAAGAAGCAGCTGATTTCCTTCAAGGGGAGTGCATCAAAAGGATTCCAGAAGAATTCCCCCAGAAATTAGAGGATCTTGGAAGGTTAAGTCTCCCGGTTATCATAGGGCAGTATCGCTTTAAGAACAGACTAATTGACACTGGTGCCAACGTAAACATGATGCCACTCAGCCAAGCTAAGAAGTTAGGATTGATCACCATGAAACCAATTACCATGGATCTTGAGATGGCTGATGTAACAATAAGGAAACCAGTAGGAAAACTCTTAAACATTCCTGTCCAGCTTAAGGGAAATTATGCGTTAGTAGACTTCGTTGTTCTCGCTTTGGACGAAGAATGGAAAGGAATTATACTTGGCACACCTTTTCTGGCAACAACCAGGGCCTCAATTAGCATCTCCAAGAGAAGAATTAAACTTAGGTTTAAAAACACCTCCATGACCTTCTACATCGAGACTGTCTACAGAATCCCCACCATAAATGGTCAAGTTTTCATTGTGAAAGATGTGGAATCTGTTGATGTTGTTCATCCAATGAACATGATTCCAGGAAGCGATGGTGGTGAAGATACTACAGAAGTAAACTTTGAAGCTGCTGAAGAAAATCTGAATTACATGATGAGGGCTGTCACTGCGAAGCCCAAGATCAAGGCATAAAACCAACCAACAGATGAGGAAGATATCATTCCTCCAATGAACCCAGAACCCAGTTGAATTAAAACCAAGTCAAGCTAGTGACTTTGCAAAACAAAGCGCTGGTTGGGAGGCAACCCAACATGTTCTTTTAATTTCTTTTTGCTTTTGAATTAATAAAACTATTTTATTTATTTTATCTCCCATCAGTTATTTTATTTATTTATTTTTCAAAATAAGATATGATGATGTTTTGTGTTGAGCTGACTGAAAACATGTGCAAAAACACAAAAGATGCAAATTTCAAGAAGTTTCAGGACGCTGAGATCAACCAATCCTCCCAGGATCGATCGATCCCCGAGACAAGAAAGCTTAAAACCGGTTCGATGAACAGACCAATGCTCCTTTTCAGTTGTAAAACTCTTTCCACGGTTTATGGTTTGCTTTCTTATTCACAATTCATTATCTCCAGTCTTGTTTTGCAGCATCCATTTTTTTTTTTTTATATCACAGCGGGACGCGGTGATTTAAGTCTGAGGGAAGGGGTGTCTGCTTTCATATGTTAGTAACATTGTGTTTTCTTTTGTTTCCTTGTCAAGAAATATTGTTAAAATTATTTTCAAAAATAAAACAGTTTCATTTCTCTGGAGTCGTTTTATTGAGTCAAAACATGGAAATTTTATTATAATTTTCTTGGTTTCCATTTTATGTTGACATTTATTGGACTTAATTCAGGAATATTGGAAACACCATCAGTGGATAACCTTGACCAGAAGCAACCTATCCTTTGGAAATCTAAATGATCCAGCGTTGGCTCTATCTACTTGGACCTTTAACCGGACTAATCTTCTCACTTAGGGGCTCGATATCGCATAAAGGATCATATACATCCAGAGTTCACCCCTTACACCCTTTTTCATTCAGACCCCAGTCCTCTTTCGCAACATTAAGATCATGTGCAACCAAGTGAAAAAACTACGGAGTATGGAGGCTGGTACAACCAAATTTTCTAAAGATTTCCGAGTAAGCTTTCTAGTATCATTACTTCATCCATATAGTTTTGAGTTGACTATTGGTGCAGTTTTTTTGTATATTAATGTACATGGTTAAGACTGGTTCCAACTTCCCCTTCTCATAAAAAATGCTCTGGGATCGACCTATCCTATTCAGATCGATCCATCCCGTCTCATCCCAAGATTTTCTTTTAAGAAAAAAAAACGAAAAAGAAAGAGTAAGGAAAGAAGTCTGAAGGAACCAGAATAAAACTTTTTATTTATTTAGTTACTAGTATAAAAACCCGTACTACATACGGGAAGAAATAGATTTAGATCTCTCTTGAGAGTAATGTTTTGTTGGATATGTAGAAAGTGTGGAAGAGAGAGTAAACGGTTTTCAAGTAACCTCATCAACAAAATGGCTATGGAAAGAGCTCATTTATATTTGGGATCTTAAGAGAATGAGAACAGTTAGAAGACACATGAAATCCACTATTTTTTTTGTTTTGACATTCTAATTTGGATTATAAATGAACTGTTGCATTTAAATATATATTCGTAAATCTAATTCATTAAAAACATAATATATGTGTCAACTAATCATTTGTCAGATGACTTGTGCTTAATTAATAAGATAAATCATTTTTAAAATTTAGAATAATATTTTTAGCTAATAATATTTATTTCACTAAAGATTTTATAAAATTATTTTCCTTTTAAATAAATATATTTGTGTTGACCTAAAGAAAAAAAAAAGAAATGTAAGTGATAAATTTACATAACTTATAACACACCTAACACATCTAACTGATCAAGAAATTATAAGAACATGATGTCAAGTCCAGTTTGTGTTTTAAAATTTAGAAATTTAACACATTTTTAAATGAAAATATTTCTAAAAATCTTTGATTAAATATATATTATTTACTTATAAAAATTATTTAAGACATTTTTCCAAAACATAAATATAAGGAAAATTAAAAAAGAGAGATGCAAACAATAAATTATTAAATTGAGTAAATGACCTGAATATTAGCACCTTCATTCTTATGAATCTAAAATAAAGAACAGGCTTTGAAGTTTGAATGAAAAAGAGAGGAATTTCTTCTGTAAGCAAAATCTAGGGTAATTAGCTTCTTCTCCTTCTCCTTGTTGTCTTTGATGTACTTCTCAATTAAAGATTGAAGATTTAAAATTGAAGAGGTAGAAACAAAATAAAATTGTGAAAGTAAAAACAAATATGGAGAAAACTCAAATTGAGTAGAAGTTATAAATAAGAAGAACTTGAGTTTTAGATCATGGAATAGTTTTTACTTCAACATTATCTAGTGGAGCAAATTTAGGAGGAACAAAGAGGGAAAAATAGATTTTTATTTATTTATGTTTTGCTTTTTTTTCAGCTTTTATCTAATTTTTGTTATATTTTGAGATTAAAATTTAGAAACAAAATCTATGTGGCAGATTCTTATTGGTCAGGTGACCTGTGCTTTATATAATAAAAGATTTGTTTCTGTTATTTATTTTTAGCACCAATAGCAACTCTATTAGGAATCATTATATAGAAGCTTGCTTTGGATCCAAGCTTCAGGAGGTTGTGCACCATCTTTGGTTTCCGTCTCACTGTGATTTTGCGCATTGGCTTGCACCAGAGTTCATTTATTATGCCTAACCATCACCCTCAAAATGCCCCCCCCCCCCTGTTACTAGCCCTTAGCGATTTCGACTCCCTTTGTGAGACT
Source organism: Cardamine flexuosa (assembly GCA_963555745.1). NCBI lineage: Eukaryota > Viridiplantae > Streptophyta > Magnoliopsida > Brassicales > Brassicaceae > Cardamine > Cardamine flexuosa. The sequence continues at coordinate 19,157,190 of OY743215.1, forward strand.
GCACACAACACTTAATGAATGTTAAAGGGCCAACAATGGAGATTTCAGAAGTTCTTTTGGATCTCGGATGCTAGAGTACTGTAATATTTGCTATGCTTATGGTAAAGTACATGTTGTACTGCTAAAGTTCAATTAATCTTTCACAAGGTTTCTTTTTGGTTTACATGATCAACATGGTGGATTCTAAAGCTAAGCGTAAGTTCCCATTTTTCAAACCTATACTTCTGAAATTTGTTTCATTGTATTGTTGCTTACTTAAGGACAAGCAAGGATTCAAGTCTGGGGGTATTTGATGAGTCTTTATTTTCACTAGTTTTTACTATTGTTTTTACATATTTTATTGAGTCTAGAGTTAGGTTTTGTGTTCTTCTTGCCGGTTTTGGTGTCTCTTCAGGTTTATACTTCATTGGAGATAAAATGGGCGAAATGGAGCAACTTTGAACGTTTCTTACACTTCATTGGATTTTGGAGACACTTTGGGATCGACCGATCCTGAAAAGGATCAACCAAGCACAAAGAGGATCGATCGATTCCGAAACAGATCGGTCAGTCAAAGGAATCTATGAGGTGGCACGAATCAAAGGAATGAGATCGATCGATCCAACATGATCAATCGATCCAGAACGCAGATATTCTCCAAATAACACATTAACTCTGACTTTTGACCTAGAAGACTCCCTATATAAAGGGATCATTTCCTGAGAGGCCCAGAAGCTCTAGACACGATTTTTCTCAGTTACTTTGTATTTCATTTTCATTTTTAAATCTATAAACTTTTACATTAGTTTTTCTCAGATCTATACTATTTTCATTGCATTTTCAGATCTACATTTTGTCTTCATCTCTTTCTTTTCATTTCATACCATACAACGTCATGATCTATCAACCCATTGCCATGGTTGAGTAGATCTGCATGTTGGGAGATGGGATTTATTAAAAGGGATTCAATGTTTAATTAGGTTATTGTTATATATTAAGGTTATGATTCATAGATCTCTACTTCTATGAAACAAATGCTTTTGTTAGGTTGACGAATCTATCAAATGATTCATAGGATTTTATAATACAACTAGTGTTGGTTATTCTACCCATAATCTATAGTTTATAGGCTTGATTTCCAGTTTTCCAAGAGTTGAGGCTGGATCTACAAGTGAACTCTATCAAACTTGTTAATATATGCTAGCATAGGGTCCTAGTGGATTTATGCTATAATAATATTCCCTTTTTGAAAAACATTTATTTGGTTACAATGTTTGAGTTATAGATCTACATCATTAAATTGCTAATCCGGTTATATATTCTTTTTATTTATTTAATTTCCTGTGATTTCCCAGATCCAAACATTTGTTTTAAATTGATTTTTATTTCCTTTTATTTGAGTCAGATTTTATTCGGATTTTTCTGTGACAAAACTTTCCATATTTTTCATCCTAGCTCTGTTTAGATCTACAGATCTCAAGCGCACTTTACTCTCTATGGATTCGATCTCACCACTATACTGCTGCGCACAACCGTGCACTTGCGGAGTTTATTGGTTTGGGTAAAACCTATAAAAACCACACATCATATTCATTCATTGCTTTGATGTTACCTTTGAGCATGGCCGAGTAAACCACCTTGGTTGGTTTAAAGGGCTAGTCAAAGGGGTGATGTGATCATTGTTGTTTGAGTGGCAAGTTCATTGTCTTTGCATATCCGTCTATACTGTCTTTCGGTCTTATCTCATTCTTAATGCATATAGTTAGCGCCATGAACTAGCTATTGATTTTAGGCATCTAAGTAATTCAATCTATTTGCTTAGGTTGTTCGAACCAAAATTTGATGAGTATCGCGTCATAACAAGCACATACCACTTAGTTATGGAGTTTTATGGACTTTGATTGAACTTGACTTTAATGATTTGAACTTGTGTTATTGCCTGCGATAGTTGAATAATAGGACATGTGGATTTCAGCGGTTTTCTTTATGATAATAAGCTAATTGAACTTTCGTGTTTCTTAGTCCGAGCCTTAGGAGTAGACGTGCATTGCATTGAGTTTATCTTGAACTGATTGATTGCAGAACCCCGGAGATCCCTTAAACACCCAACATTCTTCTCATATTGTTTTACATTCTATTTTCATTGCATTCACTTTGCTACGTGACATAACAAAAACCCCATCTTTTATTATTGAGTTCTAGTCTTACTTGTTCCTCTTGATTTGCAATACAACTTATCTCTCTGTGGGATCGATATACTTTAAGTACTATAATTGATTGATGTGCACTTACAGCTTGTTGATTGTGTGTCCACTAAGGAAAACTCACGGAGGACAATAAATCCTCCCCATCAACAATAGGGGGTATGTTTGTTTAATTGTTTAAAATAGCCATACTAACCTTTTTGCTTGCCATCTTGTTGGCTCTGATCTCCTTGTCAACCCTTGCTCCTCAATTCCATACACCTGAGTAAAACAAGTTTCGGAAATTAGATCCCATAAAAAGTCTCTGGGATCGATCGATCTTTGAGTAGATTGATCGACCGTGAAACAAGTAGGATCGATCGATCAGAAAAGAATCAGTTGATCCAGAAAAATAAATCAGAAAAATTAAAATTAAACAACAAGCAGGATCGGTTGATCTTGGAAGAAGATCGGTTGATCCCAACGACTAAAACATGAAACACGAAAAAAACTAAAAGTGCAGAAAAAATATTCTAGATTAGGTTTAAAAACTTAAATCTAAAGGCAACTCATATTCCTCGGCAACGGTGCCAAAAACTTGATATGAGTTAGGTTTTAACCCAACCAATAAACTCTGTGAGTGCACGGGTGTGCGTAACAGTATAATGGTGGATCAAATCCATAGGGAATAGAGTGCGCTGTAGATCCGTAGATCTAACCAGAGCTAAAATGAAGAATATAAAAATGTCACATATCCAAATATTAATCCGAAAAAATAAATAAGTAAATAAAATAATTAAAGAAATTGTTGGGATCAGGAAAATCGCATGGATTTAATAATTAAAATGAAATCTAACCGGATTAGCAATTCAATGAAATAGATCTAAAACTCAGGACACTATAAACAAATAAACCACCACTCGTATGAGAATATTATCTTGGTCATAAATCCGCTAGGACCTTATGCCATCATTTATTAATAAGCCTGATATTGGCCACTTGCAGATCCAACCTCGACTCTTTTCGGCTGACAATCTCAAGCCTATAAATTATTGATTCAAGATAATCTAACCAAGAGCTAGTTATATTAGAAAAACTTAGAAATCATTTGATAGATTTGTCAACCTAACAAAAGCATTAAAATCATAGAAATAGAGATCTAATATTCATAACCCTAACCTATAACAACATCCTAATTAACCATTAAAATCCCTTTGAATATATCCGTTCTCCCAACAAGCAGATCTAGTCAACCATGAAAAAGGTTTGATAGATCATAGTGAAATATTACATGAAATGCAAAGAAAAAGACGAAGACAGAATATATATCCAATAAATCAAAGGAGAAATGTTTACATCTGAAATGTGAGAAATACAAAGGAAAAATAGTGAAAATTTGTGTTTAGGTCTCTCTTGCCGCTCTGGAAATAATCCATTTTTATAGGGAAGTCCTTAGGTCAAAAATCATATTAAATGCTTGATTTGGAGAATATTCGTGATTGAGATCTGGATCGATCGATCTTCTTTTTCAGATTGCGCCACTTCATAGATTCTTCTAACTGGTCGATCCTCCTTTGTATCAGTTGATCCCAGAGTATCTTCATGAATTCCTTGAAGTGTAAAAATGTCCAAAGTTGCTATATTTCATCCATTTAAGCTCTAATGAAGTAATAACATGTCAAGACACTGAAAATGGCCCAAATGACACTAAACCTAATACTAAACTCAATAAAGACAATAAAACATATGAAATCAAAGGTATAAAACCCCTAAAATCATGACTCATCATTTCTCCAAATGCATATTTTAATTTGAGAAGATTTTATATTCCTTGATTATAGTTGGATCTCGATGAAGTGACTAGAATTATAAAGAGAAGGCAAATGATAAATAGTTTTAGAAACATTGGTTGTTTTGATTAAACAGAAGTTGATAACAGACAGCTTAACCTTGTAAATATGCTTATGTGCTTAATTTAAAATCATGTCTCAAATGATATAGTCAATATAAGTTAGACATTTAGTTATGAAGTCAACAAAAATATAGATATTTAAACAACAGTTTTCATAAAGCTGAAAAATTTAAACGTTCATAGTTTGAAAGTTAATGATTTTTAAGAAAATTTGAAATCGTTTTGACTAAGCGGAAGTTGCTAATATAAACTTTGACCTCATAAACATCAATTTAGTGACGTGTCTCAAATGGTTCAATCAACAAAATTAACTATATAATTATAAATTAACTAAAAATTTGAACATTTAAAATTAAACATGCACAAAATGTAATCTTATGTGTTTTTGTTTTACATTTTTCTTGATATTAAATTAATAGATTTGTTTGGTCCAGTCCATTAGAGCATCTCCATCAGTATATCTGATGGAGTATTTCACATATTAAAAAAGTAAAAAATAATAGAAAAAGTGGAAAAATGTGAAAGACAGTATATTTAAAAAAAAATTTTGAGGAAAGTATTTCCACACATGCTCACTATTTATTGGTTTATTTTTTTTTCTTTATTTATATTTATTTGTTTCACTCAACTATTTCAAAAATATCATTATTATATTTGTTAGATACTTTTGAGGGTATATGAGAATGCTCTTACCTTGCTCATTACGTGTCAAATTATTTATTTATCCTAAAAGAAATCTTAACATTACGTGTCAATTTATCATTGGGAGAGTTGCGTGGACACTTTATTAATCACATCGCAGCTTAATTACAATTTACAAGCGAAAGCGAGCGACCACATCGTTCAACGTCGTCGTCGTCTGTAACCGGTGCAAATAGCTTCAGAATCTCCAATTTTTTCCTGGCAGTGTTAAGATGAGAATCATGCAGATCTTGTTATGTCTTCTTATAATTGCATTATCTTCAACTTCTCATGTTTGGTCCGATCAGATCTTTCCAGCTCACCTAGGTCTATCTCACTTCTTCTCTTCTCCTAATTTCCCAATCAATTTCGAGTATTTGCTCTTAAATTTTGGTTTTTGATTCCAATTTTATGTATAGTTGGAACATTTAGTCGAAACAATCGCGAACCAAAGTACCAAATTGAGTTCCTTCCTCAAGATTCACCTTATCATCCGGTAATCACAATCTTAAATCTGATTTAAAGCTTAATTTTTGCAATTTTCTTATCTGAGTTACAAGTAATAGTGAAGTTGTAACACAGTATGGTGAACACATTGACTCTGATTTTGGCTAACACTGAGATACATTGAAGCTTAATTTTGGCATTTTTGATCTGAGTTAAACAATTATAAGTTAATAACACAATATGACTTTGATTTATAAAGTGATAATGTTGAATCTGAGTTATAATTTATTGTAATTTTGGGATTTACAGGGTGAGAATCTAGAATCTATGGTAATGGTGGATAAGTATGGTAGTAGATATTTATGTTATTTACCAAAAGAGGAAAAAGCTACAAGCAAATGGACAAGTACTCTGCAAAATATTACTTCTGTGATGATGGAAACTCAGAAACAAGTGAAGCTAAAGACCCCTGATGAATTGCTTCAACCACTCAGTGAAAAATGCCTTGTTAGAGTAAGAATTTAAAAATGGTTTCTCTGATCTTCTAATTCAAGAATCAAACCTATGTTTGAAACTAATCTCTTCATGGATGTGTAGCAAGAGGGTTGGTGGTCTTATGAGTTTTGTCATGAAAAGTATGTACGGCAGCTTCACGTTGAGGATGATAAGATTGTTCAAGAGTTTTTCCTGGGTACTTATGACTCAGAGGCAACTACTGCTTTTAATCAAAATGTATCTGATGCTTCTTCAACTGATGCATCTCAGAGGTATGAACTCAAAGTTTAGCATAACCTGTTATAGCAGAGGGATATAGCATCTCGGTTAAATCTATTATGTTTCGTTGTTTCAGGTATCATTCTCATGTATATACCAATGGGACCAGCTGTGATCTCACAGGATCGCCTCGAGAAGTTGAGGTATATAATCTAGTTTCTGCTTTTAGACTCATTGCGTTATGATTCATTGTTGTTGAAATCGCGACTATGCAGGTGAGATTTGTATGTGCTGAAACGAGGGCAATGGTTACTTCAATCACCGAGCTATCCACTTGCAAGTATGCACTGACTGTTCAGTGCCCAACCTTGTGCAAGCATCCGTAAGCAATCTCATTTACCTGAATGCCTATTTTCAAATTTTCAGAGTGAATTTCTTGTTGCTAACTATATGTTCGATCTCTAATGTTTATTACCAAAGGAAACAGAAAAAAGCTGATCTCGAATGAGTCACCGCTTTATAAGTAAAGTTTTATGATCTCTTGTAGGCTGTTCCAGCTAGAGAAAGCAGTATCACACACTATCCACTGCAATCCGATCCAAGTGGAAGAGGACATGACGAGAAACGAGGAAGAACAAGTAGTAGACGAATCACCTAAGATGATAGCTGATTCTTGAGAAAACCAGCTAGTAAGAGTTAACCAGTGAACTGTATATATAAGAGCTAGTAAAACCTACATTGTTGGTGTTGTTCGCTCTAGTGTTCATGGCTTTAACTTGCTTGCTGGTAGGATGCTTATAGTCTCTCTGCATCCGCTTAGAAGGAGTTGATAAACTAGTTGTGAAACAAAGGCTGAAACGCTTCATTAGCACAAATATATGTTTCCGTTTACCTCGTTTATTTCGATAAAATATGGAACTATTTGTAATAATCAAAGTAAATGTGTACAATTTGAAATTTGACAAGTAAATGTGTACAATTCGATCACACTTTATGATCTTTGATAAAACTTAGTAGAAATTATTTATGTTGAGGGATTAAGTTTTAAAAAGTCGCCGTAAACAACACATTTCGATCGAGATTCAAATTCCTAGTTTCCCCAAAAAATTAAAACCGTTGAAGATCGGAGACGACAATGGACAGAGAGAAGGAAAGAGAAGTTGAGCTCGAGAGTGCAATGTACACAAGCTGTTTGTTAGAGCATGGTCTTAGATGATTGAGGCTTTCACATCTTCATTTACAAGTGTTACTGTCCCAAATCAATTTTCTACTCGTGAAGATGGATTTACTCCTCACCTCTATGTTCTTTCTTGGTTTCATTTCCACTAGGTTCTATGAATCATACAAACCGATTATATGAGCTATTTTATTTTATGGTAGGTAAAACTAACAAAAACAGTCCTTTTTGTAAATTTTAATCCTCGTAAAGGGATCCCAACTGTTTTAAACAATCATCCAGGGGAACTCCATTTAAACTAAAATTTCAAAAGGGCCAAAATAAAAATTATCCCTTTATGTTAAGAGTCAGACCATTAGAGCTTGTAAGATCTGGTGGAAGATACTGCAAAAAAAGAAAACAAAAATCACCCATTATCAGCATTTTTTTTTTGTTTCAGCTTAAGGTTTTTATTGATTATAGTCGAATGATACAAAGTCTTTGTGCCAAATATGAGTTATTTGAGAAGTACACAGAAAAAAGAACTGAAACCTTGAATCTCCTTGATATTATCAGCATTTTATCATAAGTCCAAGCTTCACTACATGCATGTTCCGGGAACCATATGCTATTTTATTTAGGAATATTGTCTAAAATAGATTTTTTGGAAATTTTATTTTCAAACATGTCCTCTGAAAAGGGTTTATAAAACAGTAAGGATCCTATTTGGAAATAAATTTCCAGAAGGGTTCATTTTTTGTATTTAATCATTTTATTTAACCATTTAGAAAGAAGAAAGCACAATAATGCATCAAATTAAACTAACATATCCACACAAGAAATAAATTAGAAGACAAGGGATAAAAAGTCACAAATATATGAGAAATACAAAAATAGTTGGGGGGGAGGGGGTGTGAGCAAAAGATTTTGTCACAAAATATTGTATAAACAGTTTCCATACTCCCAAACAAAAAAATGTGAAGAAGAGTTAGAAGAACAAGAATATGGTTCATTCTTTTTTATTGTAATATACATAGTATATCATGATGTAGAATAATGATAGGTCCCTAATATAGGAGTATTGATGTTGATCAAAACTTAGAACACAAGACTTAAGTTACTTCAGTTTTCTCTTTATATCTTTTGGTAATCGATGATGATGTTTAAATACAAATAAAAGAAATAAACTAACAACTAAAACAACTAAGAAACATGGTAATATGATCCTGGTGAGGATCACAAACCCAAAATCGATACGGAGAGGTTAAGATGAGAATGATGCGTTGCAAGACCCGATTAACGAGCACTTTACGGTTTGAATGGAATGAAAGTCGCCACAAGAGGATGCGGAAAGTCCACTTGATAAGACTAAGGTGATCAATCGCTTCACACGCGTTGATCTAAGATTTTCTCGAATCGAATCACACGGAACAAGAGAACAATGATCTATGATTTAGAAAAGATATTTGATTAAAAAGATAGATAAGAGTTTACAAAGGATCTCAGACTCAATATAAAGAGATGAGGAGGTGAGAGATCAAGAGACAAAGCAATAAAGAGAGATGAGTTTGAGACATGCCTCAAAACTCATACTCTGACCATGCAAAGTAAAAGCTCCAACGTTCAAATTCAAAAATGAAACAAGATAGAAAGATAAGAGATAAATGGTAAGGGCCGAGTCTTGAGATGTCGTAGGAGGCCCATGAGTGGGTTGGACTTAGCAAAAGTCAAGGTGGGGCATGAGACCCTATACACCTTGTTAAAAACCTTTCCCGGAAAACCACATGGGAAAAACTGAGGATAAGGGAAAAATAGTTTGCATGAATCTCATGGCCAAATGCTAAGTATCTTGAGCATGTTTCTCGACCAGAGAAGTCTTGACACATCCATGAGAGCCCAAGAAATCCTTCAAAGTACTCACTGTGTGTAGTGATAGTCTCAAAGCTTGGTAAAATATCTTGGTCCGAATGTAGCTCATGACTCCAATGCATGCTTTCCATTCTCCTTTTGCTCCAAGTTTGTCCTTGACTTCCTTGTTGCTTTTGATTCCATTTTCTTGAATCTTGGGGCTGCCCAATATCATATCACATGGAGTGCTGGAGATATATAATCCCATTAATTTAGAAAATATAACAAGACTATTTCTGATCTAATCGAACTTGGTTTACTCCAGCTATGTTCGCATCAATACTCCACCATCCAAAAGAACTTTGTCCCCAAAGTTCATGTTATAATAGCAGAAACATGATATTTTAAAACATTCTTCAACTAGTCTCTGTCCCTCCATGCTCCCTCAAATTTCTTACTTTCCTACGATCAAATGGTTGTTTCTCCATTGAGTCCATTTTTCCTGCTAGAGAGAGCACTTCCTCCACACAACTATGCAGCACATATGATGGAGTTTGAAATTTCCACCTTAAAGGAGTTTAAGGTAGCTTACCCTGGTTCTTCAGGTCAACATGATTAACACCGTGAGTTACTGCAACATCTTCTTTTTGCATTTTGATGCCAAGATTTTTTGTTAAACTGAACCCACCTTGCCCAATAAAACCACACCGTCGTCCACCCCGTCAAATCTGATGACACCATCTTCATCATAAACATCATAAATAGGTTCAATATCATTGTAGATGAAATCTGGATCACAGGAGATCTTTTCTTCATTGTGCAGAAAAAGACTTTCATCCAAATAAAGACATCTACTCAACATGACAACCGAGGATCCGAATTTGATTAAGAAATCAAATTGGGTGCTCTGACACCAACTGATAGGTCCTTTATTTAGTATTGAGCCAATGGTATCAGAGATTTTCTTTGTTTGTTAGGAGATCTCGGGAGTATGTGATAGGGGTCAAATTAACCGTTAGAACTACTCTCTCAAATTAAGAGATCAATGCAATACTTAGGGATCGAATTTTACAGAAACTTTGAAAGTTCACACAATATGAATACATATTCGAATTAAGCTAAACAATAAATAAAGTAATGCAATAAACGAAATACTAGAATGAATGTGGGGTAAGTTCAGATGATTTAAAAGTTAGACCTAGGGAAATCAATTAGGGAATACTCTGGATTGCGAACTTGGTGGTTCGATAAATAGGATGCTTTATGACCGGTTCTTAAACTCATAACACAATTATAAAATCATCCAACTCTCGCTACGATGATATCTATCCTTAAAACATAGAAATCAAATATCTTTGCGAGTCCTAATGAATGAAGCATATATTAATATCAAGTATGATATGTTCACAAAATCCCTAAACCAAATCTCTTTGTGAGAAGGCTAATTTGCTCATCTATGATTAGTTTAGGATATCAATAGCACTCTCGCGCCTACTAACATTCCTATGATACTAGAATTCAGGTGATCAATCTAAAGTCTGGTGTATATTCAAATCTAGATGAAGAACCTTATGAATATCCTAATATATTATGCTCATTTCAACAATCCATTATAAACCCTTGAAAACCCTAGATCTAACAAGGGTTTTACTCAGACATAATCAATGAAACACAAATCATAGTCTGAATAATACTCATAAAATAAATTAAAGAATTAAAGGAGTTCAGAATCTTCTCTCTACAAGGTGAGTTCTGATTCTTCTCTCCAAAATCTCTCTTTGAACTTGATAATACAAAACTTAGTCTTTTCAGACTTCTAAAACATAGATATAACCTAAAATACAAAAAAGACTTGAATTTCAAATAACATAAACTTCTGGGGCAAAGTTACAATTTTTGAAACTTGATAAAACTCGAAGGTGTCCGACTGTTGTCATGCGTGTCGACCGACACAAAGAGTGTGTGTCGATCGACATGAACTGTAATCTTCATCTCCATGTCGTTTTGTTCAGGTACAAGCCTCCAAAAGCTCCAAAGTGATAATCAAGGTCTATCTCGCATTTGTACCTAATAAGAATCAATAAATAATTGAAAGACTCTAAAACAACACTTACATCATGACTAAAAACCATAAAACCCATGATATATCAACTCCCCCCAGACTTAGCTTTTGCTTGCCCTCAAGCAAACATAAAACTGAATACAAGGCAGAAGTTTGAAAATCGTGAAACTCACCTTCTCTTTAGAACACTATACTTACCAGTCATCATGTAATCCACATGGTACAAAAACCAATCAGAGACTAACCACCATGTACTTCACCGTAGTCACTCACAGTCTTCTTAATTCCCACCACAACTTAACAACATAATCCCTTTGGTAAGCCCTTCATCGCTGGGTCTCATCTTTTATTTCAAAGCCAAGGACCTTCTAGACTTTGTGGGCATACAATACCATAACAAGAAAAACCTCACAAAAAAATTGGTATTACAATCTCCCCCAGACTTATTTCCTTTGTTATTTTGGTTTATGAACTTTCTTTTCTGAATAAGCTTATAAAGGTGGAGATGGAGGTGAATAATGGCATCACGGGAAATTTTCCTAACCTCGCTTTGATCTCTACATTCATCATCTCATATAAATCAAAATACCGAGGTCACAGGATCGCTCAGACCCTTTTACTCCAAGAGAATCATTTGAGCATTATAAACTTAACCATAGAGATTGTTTTTGGGGAGATGAGATACCATTACTTACTTTGGTTGTGTCTAATCATGTATAAATGAAAAGTCAAGCCCTTAAACACCAATCACATCAATGAGGTAAAAGGAACTGAAATTAGCACATGATTTTAGCAGGCATCTGTTGTAAGTATGAGAGTCTTAAGTTAACTGGTCAGACTTGGGGTTTTTCCATTAGTTGAATCTGAAGTAGTTCTGCAACAATAGTCACCAGAAAAAATAGCAAACACAATACACTAAGAGATAGTTCATAGTTCCTAATAGGTTTTGACTCAATAAAATAAAATTTTGAAAAATAAAAGAAAATTTGGAATTGACTCTCAAAAGAATAAATAAAGTTAGTAACAACCTCCCTCAGACTTAAACTACATTATCCCCAGTGTAATAAAGCTTAAGGAAGGTGAAATAAATAAATAAAATTGGAACAAAAGTGAACTGTTAAGTTCTGAAAATTGTGACCTGATATGGTGGTGCACGTCGATCGACACCTAATAGGTGTGTCGGTCGACGTGCATGGCAATTCTGTGCAATGAAGTTTCACACCATCTATTGAGTCATTCAATCCATTTTCTGACAAGATTTCCTGATAGCATAAATAACAAATCCCAAACAAGATCCAATGAAAATCAAAAACAAACTGAAGAAGAAAAAGAAAGAAAATACTAGCGAGTGAGTTGCCTCCTACTAAGCACTTGTTTTGAGTCATTAGCTTGACGTATGGCATCATATTTTGTTGGTTGAGGTTCATCCAATTGCACAAGGTGTCCATCAAGAATTTGTGCTTCTGCCCAATAGTGCTTTACTCTTTGACCATTAACTGTGAACTCCTCTCCATTGGGATTTTTCAAGACTATAGCACCATATGGTCTGACCTCCTTAACTGTGAATTGACCTGACCAACGAAAACGCAATTTCCCAGGAAATAAATTCAAAAAAGAATTATAGAGAAGTACCTGATCATTAGGTTCAAAGGTTCTGGAGATGATGTTCTTATCATGATATGCCTTTGTTCTCTCCTTATTCAACTTTGAATTCTCATAGGCGTTATGTCTTATCTCATCTAATTCATTCAGGTTTATCAACCTTCTCTCAGCAGCTGGTTTGATATTAAAGTTCAGTAGCTTGCCCAGGTGGCATTGTGCTCAAGCTCTACTGGAAGGTGACAAGCTTTCCCATAAAGAAGATGGAAAGGTGTGGTTTCAAGTGGTGTTTTAAAGGCGGTCTGATATGCCTAGAGCGCGTTATCAAGTTTCGTGGACCAATCATTTCTTGTCCTACTAACTTTATTCTCAAGGATCTCTTTAATCTGCCTATTTGAAACTTCCACTTGACCACTTGTCTGAGGATGATAGGGAGTTGCTACACGGTGTTGCACTCCATGTTTCTTCAAAAGTCTAGCAAATACCTTGTTAATGAAGTGCGAACCTCCATCGATGATAACAATGCTAGGGAATCCAAATCTTGGAAAACTGATTGTCTTGATTAACTTGATGACTACAGTTGCATCATTGGTGGGATATCAATTGCTTCCATCCATTTAGAAACATAATCAACAGCAACAATGATGTATCTATTCCCATATGATGAGGGAAAGGGTCCCATAAAGTCAATACCCCAGCAGTTAAACACTGAACTTCTAGGATGAAGTTCTGTGGCATCTTATTCCTCTTTGATGCGTTCCTCGTGAGGAAACACTTCCCAATTTCGACAACGAGAGGGTGAGATCAATGTGAGGGGTTGCAAGACCTGATTAACAAGCATCTTTCAGTTATTAGATCGAATATCACCACAAAAGGACACGAAATAGCCTTTTGATGAGACGGGTTGGTCAATCGAATCACACAAAATAACCTAAGAGTTTTCCTAGTTTGAATCACACGAAAAAAGAGGAACAATGATCTATATTTTGAAAGGATTTTTGAACAAAATGATAGATAGTTTTACAAAGAAATCTCAGCCTCAATATAAAGGAGAGGAGGCGAGAAGGAGAAGAGACAAAGCGATAATGGCAAAGAGAGTTACAAGACATGCCTCGTGAACACTCAAAGACCATGCAATAAACACAAGTTTAAATTCAAACTAGAGAGAGCGAGAGAAGAGTTTATGGGCCACGCCAAAGATGTAGACGGGTCATGCAATGGATCGGATAAAGGATTGGCAAAGATGAGCATATGAGCCACAAGCCTTATAAAACACCTTGTTTGGAAAACCCATTGGGACAAAACCGAACTAAGGGAAAAAGAGTGCTAGTGGATCATATGGCCAAAGGCTTAGCCGTCTTGGACATGTATCATAACTAATGTGGCATGAATACAACCCTTAAGGTCCAAGAGATCCTCTTGAGTATCCACTTGCTGAAGGAGCATGCTGACTTCTTGTTGTAACTGCCAAGTCCGGGACCTAGTCATTGCTCCAAAAGGTGTTTCTGATGTGGTGTTAGTCCTTGATTGCTTGTCCTTGTCCTTGGTAGCTCTTGATCCTTGTTCAGATGTAGGGACGCCTCTGAGGAACGCATCATCCTCCTCCAGTTGAAAATGATTTGACCTCAAATCCGTTTGATCTGCGACAAAAGGAACCAAATCGGCAACGTTGAATTTCGGACTAACAGTATACTTACCTTGTAGATCAAGTTTGTAGGCATTGTTGTTGATCTTTTTAGCAATCATAAAGGGGCCGTCTATCCTTGGTTTTAATTTAGACTTTTTTTCTTCAGGGAACCATTCCTTTCTTAGATGTAACCACACAAGATCGCCTTCTTTGAATATGAGTTCTCGTCGTCCTTTAGTAGCTTTCTTCACATACTGCTCCATCTTTTTTTTATATTCCGGCGAGCCTCTTCGTGTATCTGTCTAACAACGTCAGCCCTTTTCTTACCATCAAAACTAATCCTCTCATTTAAAGGCAAAGGGGTTAGATCAAAAGAAGATAAGGGATTAAAACCATAAACCACTTCAAATGGAGAAAATTTGGATGCAGAATGAACATAATGATTATATGAAAATTCAACATGAGGCAAGCATTCTTCCCAAGAGTTCAAATTCTTCCTTATTAATGCACGCAACAAGGTGGATAAGCTTCGATTAACTACTTCTGTTTGACCATCGGTTTGGGGGTGGCATGTAGTAGAAAACATTAACTTAGTTCCTAGCTTAGACCATAAAGTTTTCCAGAAATAACTCAAGGACTTAGTATCTCTATCTGAAACGATAGTTCTAGGCATGCCATGCAAACGTACAATGTTCTCGAAGAAGAGCTTAGAAATATGAGATGCATCATCAGTTTTTCTACAAGCTATGAAATGTGCCATTTTTGAAAACCTATCAACAACTACAAAAATTGAAATCTTTTCCTGATCGAGTTGTAGGTAACCCTAGCACAAAATCCATGGATATGTCAAGCCACGGGTGAGACGGAATAGGTAAAGGGGTATACAAACCGTGAGGTTGAACGTGAGACTTAGCTTGCTTACAGGTCACGCATTGGCTACAAATGCGCATAACATCTTTCTTCATATGAGGCCAGTAGAAGTGATCCATTAGGATCTTAAGAGTTTTTGTGACACCAAAGTGCCCCATCAACCCACCACTGTGAGCTTCTCTAGCAAACATATATCGCATAGAACAGTTAGGCACACACAAATGGTTATTATAAAACAAGAAACCATTATGCCTATAGAAATTTCCAGTGGCACCCTTTTCACACAGTTTATATGGTTCGCCGAAGTCAGAGTCTTCTAGGTACCTATCTTTGAGTTGATCAAATCCTAGCATTTTTGTTTCCAAAGTAGAGAGTCAGGTATACCTGCGTGATAGTGCATTGGCCACTATATTATCCTTACCTTGTTTGTACTTAATGACTTAGGTAAATGTTTCAATGAACTCGACCCATCTTGCATGACGTTTGTTGAGCTTTTGTTGCCCCTTGAGGTGTTTGAGAGTGAAACAGTGATTTTGCCTACCCTAAACAAAGAAAGACAGCAACGCAATCAACCTAAGCCTAGAGAGACAAAATACAAAGTTTATCAATTGTAATATAGTGGTAAGTAGAAGTTGAGTGCAGTAACAATGTCGAACCAATCAAGAGTGGTCTACAGCAATCAATTGATAAATAAAGCAAGCTATTCAAGTGATTATCAAAAGGGTGTGGTACTAGCAGTCTAAATAAGAAATCTACTAAAAACCCTTATTGATGCTAGAGGTACCAAAGTCTGTCACACTTTAGCACATCATGAAACTAAGCAGGAAAAGTCACAGTATTAAAACTACTCGATCACACTGATCGAGTGGTGAGGTCGAGTGCTATAGTAAAAACAGAGGAAAACTACAGTGAACTAATACTAAGCAAGCTGTGAAACTATGGGAAAAACAGGGACTCTAGAGATGGAAATCACAGGATCGCAAACACTCTGTTCCATTGGAGCTATCAACTAGCAATCTCATCACAGGACTACCCTAGACAATAGACTTCATAACCAGCTCAATCCATGGTTCGTGGTAGAGAGCCCCAAGATCCAACCCAGTCAGCATAGTGTGAGGAGTCGGATCAGGTATGAAGAATCAGCCTATTAAAGTCGAAGAGAGTTCATAACAAGTGAATAGGTGGAGTCGTGACATAAATCAATGTCTGATGAATCCACCCTCACACTTTTGTACTCTAAACCCCGGAAAAATTCTTTCCAATGGCTCAAGGCATGGTTTGTGCTCATGAGAACATCTAAAATCATGTTTTCCTTGATCAGGGGAAAACAAGCATTAAAATCACTCACCCAAGAGGGAGTCGAAACTGAGTGATGATCAAACTATCTAACCATTAACAAAACAGAGAGAAGCTAACCTAATCCATCCCTGAAAATCCCAAATCTACTACTCACACATGGTGATCATGGCTGGGGTCCGAAACCCAGAAAAGAATGAACTTTTCATATGTTATAGCCAATGATCTAGTGAGCAAGGTTGGAGAAGAAATCGGATGAAAATACTAATTTTATAAAAAGATATCAAAGAACAAAGTTGCTGGAAAAATGAGAAAATTATGAAGAACACCAAGAACAAGAGAGAGAAGAAATGAGAGAAAACCTAAAAATTACTAAGCCAGAGCAGCGCTATTCGATCCTCCCTAATTAGGTTTAATGAGGCGCTTTAATACATAGTCTCCAGCGCTTACTACATTTTGCGAGTTTTAAGGAGAAAAAGTCGGAGAGTCCTTCACTCAAGTGGTCTGGTCGAGTGAGCCTGTCTGAGAGTGCTTCACTCGAGTGCTCTGGTCGAGTGAGCCTGTCATCTGCAACGGCTTTGAGAGTGCTTCACTTGAGTGGTCTGGTCAAGTGAGCCATCGATCTTCTTCTGCAATCTTCACTCGACTTCACAAGGCTTGCTACACGTCTTCACTTCATGAGCCAAAATCCAAGTGTGCTCCATATGCTCCATATGTACCTGATAAGACCCCAAATATGCAAAATGCATACAATGCCTATACATAAATATGAAACGTCCTAAATGAAGCGTAAATGCAAGAAATGGTATAAACAATGGATGAAATCTACTCTAAGGCATGATAAAAAGGTGGTAAAAACATGTATAAAAGTGGTGTTATCAACTCCCCCAAACTTACCCTTTGCTTGCCCTCAAGCAAATAGAAAGGATAAGATGAAAGGAGTAGTGTGAAAAGTGGGGACTCAGAACCTAAGCAAACTAAACAAACCTCTAATGTCAATGTCACAGTCATTAGTTCTAGAATGCATTTCACAGAAGTTCTACTTAAAAGCTTTAGCCATACTCATCACATCAAATTCAACACTAAGACTCAGCCATAAGCAGACATTCAAAGCAAACTATCCTTTTAACATTGATTAAGCACGAACTGGTGAATCATGATATGCAATAACTGTAACTCATTTGGTTGAGGGACAAGTTTTAAGAGATAAAAATGATATCTTCTTCCTCTGGTTTTAAGCGCATGTATCAGGATCTCTCAATGAAATGGATTGAATTATAAGAGAATGCTAAAGGTAGAGCCAACTGGTGCATACAGGAGCAGACTATCATCTACCCATGAAGAACCAAATGACTCTCCTAACTCTAAAATCCCAGAAACTTCATCCTAGTTCTACACTTGTGCTTAAAAGCTTTTCTTTTTCATTTTTTTGGCTTAAGGACTGATTTTCTGTTTTCTTCTAAGAAGAGGATACTTTACTTTTTACTTCTAGCGGATTTGGAATTTTTTTTTTTTTTTCTTTTCACTAAGCTATGACTCGACCACTCACTCGGGTGGCCTGGTCGAGTGGCTAATATATGATTTTTTTGTTTCTTTTATTGAGCCAACTTTTATCTTTTTCTTCTAAATCTTTTACTAGACTCATTTTGCTTTTTCTTTTGAACCTATCCTCTCCAAAGGCTTATGATTTTTTAGCAAACTCTTTTCCTCTTTTCTTTTCTTTTCCCAGACTCAAACCTCAACTAATTCAAACTCCTAGCCTAAATCTGGTTCAAAAATTGTGAACCAGAGACTACATGAGAGGCTACTCCTGTCGGCAACACCTAACACTTTCTCTCTAATTTAATCCGGAAATAGGCCTCACTTCACTCAAGAATAATGTATGATCCGAAATGAAGTTTTAGGTTTGGTTTTTGTGAAACTGTCTCAATGGTGGAGACAACTACTTGGATTAGCAAGAGTGGTAAAAGGTGAAAGAGAAGCCAAGTATTTTGAGGTATCCATGAATTAAAGTTTTAGAGCATATCATGATAATTAATTTTTTTCAAATTAGGTTCTAATTGATAAGGATAGTGTGACAAATCACAGTAAGCTTCAACCAAGTGAGAGTGCTAAATCTAAATTCCAAGCAAGGTGCAGCCTTAATTTTCAAGCTTAGGTGAATGCATTAAACAACTTATAACTGTGGCATTGAAATTATATGTTTGGTTCTTAAGCTTTTCACAGTTTGACTCATCATCATCCCCTATGCATATGTACAATCCTAAGCGAAATTCTAAAAACTCGATCCTAAAATGATAATGCAACTACATGACATTCTGTTTTTTGTAAAATAGTTTTCTGAAAATTTTCAAATTTTTAATGTTTTTTTAACTGCACATAGATGATGCAAATTTGAATAAGAAAATAAGGAAATATGTCAAATACGTCTCTCAAACCCTCCCCCAAACTTAAATTACACAGTCCCTTGTGTAAAATGAATTCAAGAGATGATTTGAGAGACTAAAACAAAAAGGAAGAAAATATGCAATGGTATAAACAATGATAAAGAAGTGGGGTGGTACCTCATTCTTGTGGAGTGAAGAAGGCATCTGTGTTAGCCTCCATGCTCTCTTGAGTGTATGCTGGAACTGTAGTGGTGGGAGGGTCAGCTGCAGGGTGCGACTCGAGTGGTCCACTCGACCCAGCAGTCGAGTGGCCTTGCATATATCGTGCACTCGACCCAGCGTGGTCGAGTGGTTCTCTCTGATAGTACCCCGGGTAAGGTGGAAGCTCTACGCCCTGATCATAGCATGGGTACGGAACGACTGGTGCACTTGGGTCGTAACCCTGATAGCACTCGAGTGGCTTACTCGACCTAGGTGGTCGAGTGGCTCACTCGACCTAGGTGGTTGAGTGGCTTCGTCTGGGGACGAATGCTCTAGATCCTCTATAGGGTGATCTGGGCGCCTCTTTCTCTCCTTCTGCTCAGCTGAAGTTCTTCTAGATGAGCCAGCACTCAACTTCCTCTCAGCTGCTGCCAAGCGGCTGGTGATCCCCTTCATTGTGGCATTCATTCCACTCTTGAATTTGCTAAATTGCTTATCCTGCCACATGCACCACTTCTGAAGTGTGGAGATCTTATGATTAGCCTCCTTGAGGCTTCTGCACTCTGTCTCCTCAAAGTAAAACCTCTCTGGAGCTTGCACACTCCCATGAAGTTCTGAAACGTCTCATCTTCTTGGAGTCTAACTCCCTCATCAGAGAAGTAGAGATCTCTGACTGGTGGTACAAAGAGGATACTGCGGTCACCGTCCTCTGCATAGATCTTGGCTAGACCTCCATAAGGTAGCAAAATCTTTGCCTTGCTGCTCCTGGGATGTGAGAAGTTGTAGATGTACTTCTCCCCAACCATTGCACCAATAGTCTGAGTGTCCTTCATGTGATCCAAATCCATCAGAGTGTATGGTGTGGGCGCTGATCTAAGCTCAACTCCAACAGCCTCTAAAAATGGGGTAACAATCCTTCCCACTGTGAGCTCTTCCTTGTTCAGCATCTTGTCATTCTTGACAACAGCAGCTCTGTAGGTCATGAGGTGTCTCACCAAAATGATGGAGTTCCCTGTGTAGGCTCTATCTCCTCGCATCTCTATCCTATTGGCCCGGTTCTCCTCTGATGAGTAGATGAGGTAGTCGCAAAGAGCCTTGTCCAGCATCTTCAACTCACTCTCATTCACTGGCCCTGTGGCCTTCTTCGCAAACATCGTGTTTGCGAGAGTCCTTTGGAGGTATCTCACTGCAGGGTGCCTGATCTCACTGCTCTTAGTTGTAGCAGACTGATAGTGCTCCCTTCCTTCAAGCACTAACCACAACTCATTCAGCTCTTTTTTATCAAAATCTTGAGCTTACCCTGTTCCTCTGCGGAAATCAAACAGGATGTCGACCACACTCAGGGGCAGCTGATAGTCTATTCCTCTGACTCTGAAGCTCACATGCCCCATCTCTGCTGTACTAGCCATGCCTCTCGTCTCATAGAGGTGGAGATCTACTGTTGCCAAGAAATGGCAAGTCTCAGTCTTGAAACCATCCCTAGGGCTGTGGGTGAGTCCCACTAAGTCAGCAGAGTCATAAAGCTTCCCCACCTCTCTCCAAATTCCCAGAACTTGCATGGTAGGGCGATCTGGGTACCTAGTCCCAAGGAACTTCACCCTCTCCAGGATGGAGATTAGCTTAGCTTCCTCAGAGGTTTCAGCCTGGATTTCCTCTGAACTCTCAAAACCATCTTCCTCACTGTTCCTTCTCCCTGATTCCTCTTCTTGAACTCTCTTTCCCTTGGCCTTGTCTTGCCGTGACCCAGATGGTCGAGTGGCTCGTGCTACGGTGTGGCTTCTTGTTGCCCTTGGCCTTGTCTTGCCGTGACCCAGATGGTCGAGTGGCTCGTGCTACGGTGTGGCTTCTTGTTGCCCTTGTCCTTGTTGTGCCAGTGCTCCTGAAACAAAATCAAAAAATCAAAAATTTAGCAAAAATTTGGACCACTCGACCCAGGCACTCGAGTGGTGTGGTCGAGTGGGCAAATTTTTCCAAATAAAATTTTGCCCGACTTGACCCACTCGAGTCCTTTGATCGAGTAACTACAATTAACAATAATATGCATCCAATTTCAGGCCTAGCAAGGATCTAAACACTTAGGTTTAAAATATTTCCAAAATCATCAAGTTTCAAAGCGATTTTTATACATGCATGATTTCAAAAAATTTTAAAACTTGTTCAATTTCAACAATGATGATCAATGTGGGTTCTCCAATTATCAAACAATCAATAGATAAACCGAAATTTGTCCTAAGGTTACAAAAATTTTCAAAAATTTCAAGTGCACTACTAAGAACCAAATTTCGAATTCAAGCAAATTCACGCATAGAAATTCATTGCATACTCATTCCGGTTCCTTACACAACTCAAATCAGCCAATGTTAACTATATGCAAGCCAAAAAATTTCGAAAATTTTCAAAAATTTTCGAACCCGGATTTCGCAAAAACGGGTTGAAAGGGTTTAAAAACTTACATGTTGGTTTTTGCGATTGCTAGAGTAGTGAGACATGATTGAAAATTTGGTCAAAAATTTGAAGATTTGAGTGAAAAAAATTCTTGAGAGAAGTTGGAGAGTTATGCGCTTAGAGAGATAAAGAAAATCCCAAAAATGGGGAAGAAGAAGATAGTGGGTCGCGTGGGAATTAAATGGTGGAGTGATTTCAAATGAACGGCCTAGATTAAAAGTTGAGATTTCAGACAAAACCTGGCCACTCGACCTGGGGGTCGAGTAACTTTTGGAATTTTTGGCTGACCCTTTTGGAACTCCATTTTGACTTATACTCAGCTCCTATCCTCTCCTGAAACTCAAAAAACTAAGGAAACGCATTAAAAATAACAAAATTCAAAAGACATAAGAAAATCAAGCTAGTATATACAATGATAAACATGGAAATTCCTCCCAAGTAAGCTTGTTTAAAGTCACTTAGCTTGACTCTCACTCTTTTAGACAGGTGGAAGGTCTTTGAGAGACTATGTTGACCCCTCTGGACTCTCAAAACTTTTCTGGTCTTTGAGAGACTGTGTTGATCCCTCTAGACTTGCCTTCTCCACAATGAAGGTTGATGCCATGATAGCGTGATAGAAGCTATCACTCATTCCTGGTGGTTTAGGCCTCCTTCTTCCCATCTCGGTGGGGGTGGGTGAGTTTCTTTGAGTTTCAGAACTTCCTTCTCAAGCTTATCCACTTTCTCTGCCAACTCAACAACAACACCTTGTAGAGCAAGGATAGTGCTCTGGTCTGATGCTGGTGTTGTGAGTGGGTATGTTGAGGTGCTCTTCCCTGTACAAAAATATTCCTGGTCCGAGTACCAAATCGAACCAGGTGGTTTCGTAGGGGTCAGCTGTGCTCTCTGGTGGTGACTCGAGTGGTCACTCGACCTAGCACTCGAGTGGAGTGGTCGAGTGTATCATGTGCTGTCTTCATCAGAGTCACCTTCTGCTACAAACGTATCAACCTTCTGCACTGCTCTGTCAGAGTGACTACCCATGGTGACTGTGAACCCTGGAGGTCTTGATGGTGTCCGAGAGTGCTGTTCAAATTTTCCAAAGTTTGTCTTTTCATTGCCCTCAGCTTCTTCCATGTAGAAAAGCTGTCTCTCAAAATCAGGGTTCTTCAAGCCGGAAGAGGTGTCAAAACGCATCACCAAGTCATTACCGGTTTGAAGAACTATTTCACCATTTTTGGTGTATATAACAGCTCCAGAAGATGCCAAGAATGGTCTGCCTAGTATGAGGGGATCCATTGGCTCCTTTTCCATCTTTATCACTATGAAGTCAGTAGGGATCTCCATGTTTCCTACTCTCACTGGGACATTCTCTAGCAAGCCATGGGGAAATCTGATGGTCATGTCAGCTAGGATTAGAGACCTGGGGCTAGGCAAAAATTTGTGATATCCCAGCTTTCCTGCCACAGACAATGGCATTATGCTGACTGAAGCTCCCAAATCACAGAGAGAATTCTGGAAAGTCTGGTTTCTGATGGTGCAGGGTTTCGTGAAAGACCCAGGATCCGTCAGCTTCTTTTGCACTACCACTTTCTGCTGAGTGATCATCTTGTACTCATAGGCCTTAGCAGCTGCTGCTCTCTTATCTTGAATTTTCTTCAAGGCTCTTTTTCTCAAACCACTCTCAAAGGGTCCAAGTGACTTCACAGCTTCATCCCAAGTCATTTTAGCTTCAAGCTCTAATAGCTCTTCTTCAAACATAATAGCATACTCCTTCTCAATCTCAGCCTTGAACCGTTCTAGGAAAGGAATTGTTATCATCGCATAAAAATCCAGTATGCACTTCTCTTTTGCAGTCCTGGGAGTGCCTACTCGACCACTCACTCGAGTGGTGTGGTCGAGTGCTACAGTACTCGAGCCAATTTCAGCAGCAGATCGAAAGGTTGCCCCCCCAACTTGAGTATCACAGTCCCCAGTGATGTTGGAGAATCTCTTCTTGAAAGGAAGAAGATGGAGAGCTGATGCTGTGGTCACTGCATAGAGAGTTGCAGGTTCCTTAGGGTTCTGCATAGCTTTGCCAGGAAGTTGGCCTGTGGTCTTAGTAGAGGCTGAAGCAGCACTGGACTCAACAAAAACTTCAGTCTGCTGTTGAGAACCTCAATCTTATGGTTCAAATTATCATAAGAGCAATCGATGTGGGTTCTGAGTTCAGTGAACCTCTTTGACGTCTCTTGAGTAGCAGTATTCTGGCCTTGAAGAAGTTGGAGAAGCAGAGGCTTAAGGTCACCATCAGCTGGCTGACGTGGTCTTGGAGCAAATCCAGGTGGATTAGCTGGAGCTTGTGGCACAAAAGGCTTGTTTTGGTCTGGGTTCTGAGTAGGGTAGACTTGATCTTAAGGGTTGGCTACGTTGGTATTCCTATAGGAGAGATTAGGATTATTCCTATAGTTGATGTACCCTCTGTTGAAGCCAGCTTGATTCTGTATATACAGGATAATGAGAACCTCCCAATTTCGCCACTCTGAAGTAAGCTGGGGATAGTCTTTGCAACCAGGAAACCAAGAGGATTCAAGGATCAAAGGATGTGGATTGATAGGACACACAGAGGATGCGGAAGGCCTCTGATTTTCCAACTGAATCTACTTTGGATATGACGCACCAAAGGAGAATCAGGGTTTCTTGTGGATATTACACACCAGCAAGAGATGATCTAACTTAAAGAGTTTTTGAATAAAAAGATAGATTCCAAATCTGAGTTCAGGATACAAGAGAATATAAAGAGAAAAAAAACAAACAAGGCTGAAACAACATGCAAACAGCCTTGGAAATAACAAAGCTTAAATAAAACAGAGTTTAAAATAAAAATGACTCTTCAGCTCTATTTCCTTCCTTAGCCACGAAATGGATGTTATAGAATGGGCCTTGGGCTTTCCTTTTCAACACTTAGCTTGAATCAAAACCAAAGTGGTTTAATGCTCTAGCACTGATCATAAGATCAATTGGAACAAGAAATATCTCCTCGTCTTCATGCTCATCAGCTGGTGCAAGCTCAACTACATCCTCAGCTACAAGCTCTTCTCCGAATCTATGCTCCAAGTCCTTAGTGCTGTCTAGGATCATATCACAGGATCTCTCCAACCTGATCATCATCACCCTCCTGAGCTTGAGTAGCAGAAACTTCACCAACAAAGTTCACAGATTTCTGCTGAGCCAGGATTAACTTGTCAAGCTTCTCACTAAGAGACTGGATTTCCTGCTTGGTCTTATCAGAAGACGAAGATGGGCCTCTGACTGATCTGTCAAAATCCTCATTGTAGTTTCCATCAGAGATTACAAGGTTCTCTACTAGCTCCCAGCTAGTGACAACGTCTCTATTGAGGAAATTTCCATTACTAGCGGTATCCAATAGCATTCTGATCTTCGGGTTTACCCCTTTGTAGAGCGTACTGAGCAAAGACTCCTTGGTGAAACCATGGTGAGGACACTGCGTTGTGTACTCTTTAAACCTCTCCCATGCTTCAGAGAAACTCTCATTTGTCCACTGAGTGAAGCTGGAGATTTCGTTCTTGAACTTTGCAGTCCTTGACATAGAGAAAAATTTCAGCAGGAAAGCCTTCATGTAGTCATCCCAGGTGGTTATAGAACCCTGAGGCAGTGCTCGTTCCCAGTGCGAAGCCTTATCACCAAGAGAAAAAGGAAAGAGGCGTAGCTTCAAGCTGTCTTCTGAGATGCTGTTGATCTTGGTGAGCTCACACAGTTTATCAAATTGGTCCAAATGAGCAAGCGGGTTTTCCATAGGTAGTCCATGGAACTTGTGGTTCTGGACCATGAAGATCAAACCCGTCTTGATCTTGAAGTTATTGTTGTTGACTGGAGGGGCTACAAGTCCCTGTCTCTGAGAGTGAGTGTTTGGAGCGTCTCCTGCTCCAATCACCCTAGGCTGAGGAACTTGTCCTGCCATAACTGCAGGTATCTCTGGAACTAGTTGTGCATGAATGGTGGTAGCAGGTGCAGGTGTAGGTGGACGAGTGCGTATGTTGATACGGTGAATGTGATCCAAATACTGGATTAGGTTTTGGCTGCCTTGAGAACGTGTTTGCATTCAGAGAGTAGTAACTTGATCAAGTACTCAAGTCGTAAGGTCGAGTGGGGGGTCGAGTGCTACAGTACCTGATGGAAAACAGACAAATTTTCTAAACCAAATCAGTACCCAAATCTCGAAAGTAACAAACTTGATCTAGTAAGCCTTAAACAACTAACTGTGTAGACAAAAACACTCAAAACTGGCAACGGCGCCAAATTGAAACAGTGATTTTGCCTACCCAAAGCAAAGAAAGACAGCAACGCAATCAACTTAAGCCTAGAGAGACAAAATAAAAAGTTTATCAATTGTAGTATAGTGGTAAGTAGAAGTTGAGTGTAGTAACAATGTCGAACCAATCAAGAGTGGTCTACAGCAATCAGTTGATAAATAAAGCAAGCTATTCAAGTGATTATCAAAAGGGTGTGGTACTAGCAGTCTAAATAAAAAATTTACTAAAAACCCTTATTGATGCTAGAGGTACCAAAGTCTGTCACACTTTTAGCACATCATGAAACTAAGCAGGAAAAGTCACAGTACTAAAACTACTCGACCACACTGATCGAGTGGTGAGGTCGAGTGCTACAGTAAAAACAGAGGAAAACTACAGTGAACTAATACTAAGCAAGCTGTGAAACTATGGGAAAAACAGGGACTCTAGGGATGGAAATCACAGGATCGCAAACACTCTGTTCCATTGCAGCTATCAACTAGCAATCTCATCACAGGACCACCCTAGACAACAGACTTCATAACCAGCTCAATCCATGGTTCGTGGTAAGGAGCCCCAAGATCCAACCTAGTCAGCATAGTGTGAGGAGTCGGATCAGGCATAAAGAATCAGCCTATTAAAGTTGTAGAGAGTTCATAACAAGTGAATAGGTGGAGTCGTGACATAAATCAATGTCTGATGAATCCACCCTCACGCTATTGTACTCTAAACCCCGGAAAAAGTCTTTCCAATGGCTCAAGGCATGGTTCGTGCTCATGAGACCATCTAAGATCATGTTTTCCTTGATCAGGGGAAAACAAGCATTAAAAATCACTCACCCATGAGGGAGTCGAAACTGAGTCATGATCAAACTATCTAAGCATTAACAAAACAGAGAGAAGCTAACCTAATCCATCCCCAAAAATCCCAAATCTACTACTCACACATGGTGATCATGGCTGGGGTCCGAAACCCAGAAAATAATGAAATTTTCATATGTTATAGCCAATGATCTAGTGAGCAAGATTGGAGAAGAAATCGAATGAAAATGCTAATTTTATAAAAAGATATCAAAGAACAAAGTTGCTGGAAAAATGAGAAAATTATCAAGAACACCAAGAACAAGAAAGAGAAGAAATGAGAGAAAACCTAAAAATTACTAAGCCAGAGCAGCGCTATTTGATCCTCCCTAATTAGGTTTAATGAGGCGCTTTTATACATAGTCTCCAGCGCTTATTACATTTTGCAAATTTTAAGGAGAAAAAATCGGAGAGTGCCTACTCGACCCAGTAGTCGAGTGGGGTAGTCGAGTGAGGTAGTCTGAGAGTGCTTCACTCGAGTGCTCTGGTCGAGTGTGCCTGTCATCTGCAACGGCTTTGAGAGTGCTTCACTCGAGTGAGCCATCGATCTTCTTCTGCAATCTTCACTCGACTTCACAAGGCTTGCTACACGTCTTCACTTCATGAGCCAAAATCCAAGTGTGCTCCATATGCTCCATATGTACCTGATAAGACCCCAAATATGCAAAATGCATGCAATGCCGATACAGAAATATAAAACATCCTAAATGAAGTGTAAATACCAGAAATGGTATAAACAATGGATGAAATCTACTCTAAGGCATGATAAAAAGGTGGTAAAAACATGTATAAAAGTGGTGTTATCAGAGAGCTTTGTGATCGGTGTGAATGAAAAATTCCTTCGGCCAAAGGTAGTGTTGCCAAGTTTGGAGGGCCCTCACCGGAGCATATAGTTCTTTGTCGTAGGTGGGATAGTTAACAGTAGCTCCTCCAAGTTTCTCACTAAAATATGCAATGGGCCGCTTATCTTGCTTGAGCACAGCACCGATTCCTATTCTTGAAGCATCGCATTCTATCTCAAAGGCTTTAGTAAAATCAGGAAGTACTAAGAGGGGGGCGTGAGTTAGTTTGTGCTTAAGTAGTTGAAAGACTTTCTCCTGATCTTCACCCCACTTGTATCGAACGTCCTTTTTGATGACCTTGGTGAGTGGTGCCGTAATAGTACTAAAGTTCTTAACAAACCGACGATAAAATCTGGCTAACCCATGAAAGCTTTGTACTTCACTTACCGTTCTGGGACATGCCCATTCCTTGATAGCTTTGATCTTTTCTTCATCAACTTTAATACCATATGCGCTTACAACAAAACCTAAAAATACAAGGTTATCTGTACAAAAAGTGCATTTCTTTAAGTTGGCATATAATTTTTCTTTCCGAAGAGCAGTTAAAACCATTTCTAAATGTTGAACATGTTCTCCTAGGTTGCGACTATAAATCAAAATGTCATCAAAGTATACAACGACGAATCATCCTATAAATGCACGTAGAACATGATTCACGAGCCTCATGAATGTACTAGGTGCATTAGGTAGCCTAAATGGCATAACCAATCATTTGTATAATCCATGTTTAGTTTTGAATGCAGTTTTCCATTCATCACCTTCTTTCATCCTAATCTGGTGATAGTCACTTTTAAGATCAATTTTAAAAAATATGCTTGAACCATGCAACTCATCAAGCATATAATCTAATCTAAGGATAGGGTGGCGATACTTCACCGTGATATTATTGACGGCGCGACAGTCCACACACATACAACAGCTACCATCCTTTTTGGGTACAAGTATAACGGGAACAGCGCATAGACTCATGCTTTCTCGGATGTGTCCTTTTGCCATGAGCTCCTCCACCTGTTTTTGAAGTTCCTTAGTGTTAATCGGGTTGGTGCGATAGGCAGGTCGATTGGGCAAGGTGGCTCCTGGAATGAAATCGATTTGATGCTCAATGCCTCGTACTGGTGGAAGCTCGGGATTGTCCTCTGCAAATACATCAGTAAATTCCTGCAAAAGTTGATTTAGTTCACTCGGCAGAGCTGGTGGCTTGTGAGTCACATTAGTTATACTTTCTTTAAAAACCACTAGGAGAAACGGTTGATCCGTGTGCATGGCTGTTTTAACCTCTCCTGTACTGGCAATGACCTTCTCAGAATGGTTATGATGAAGCCTAATAGTAGACATCTGTTGCTGGTCCAAATAAGCTTCTTTGGGAGTCATAGGAGCGAGGATAATTTTTTTGCCATGATTATCAAAGATATACCGATTGGTGAATCCTTCATGTTCAACCTTTCTATCAAATTGTCATGCTCTTCCTAACAGTAGATGACATTATTTCAGGGGTAGTACATCGCATAGTACTTTGTCCTTGTACTGTCCCATACAGAAGGAAACTTCAACTTGCTTATTGATCCTGACGTCTTGATGTTTGTTGAGCCCATGGATATGATAAGGATCTGGATGATTACTGACTTCTAAACCTAATTTCTGAACCATGGTGGCACTTGCTATATTAGTACAGTTTCCTCCATCGATGACGACACGGCAAACCTTCTCATGAACATAACATCGGGTGTGGAAGAGATTGTCTCATTGTGTCATGGTTCCATTGGAGGGCTAGATGATCTTCTTGTTACCAAAAGTTCACTCTGCGGGAAGGATTGTGTATTTGAGACCGATTGGAATTCCAGCTCTTCGTTTTTTATCCGATCCGGTGTGGTGCTTAACATTTTGAGAAGATGGCTGTTGATAGCCTTGCTTGATTCCACTTCTTCTGACATGGTACCTGAAATATTAACACAACAACACCAGTAAAGTTTTCCTTGGAAAGAAAACAATCGAACATAACAAGAACACAAAAACGACTTATCAAATTCTAATAAACCCTAATCGCGACTGTCTTATAAGATTGATTCCGAAAAAATTATCAAATCAACTTTAAAAACTTTCAAATCAATTTAAAAAAATACTAGACTCAATCTTGATTCAGATCCGATTGATTTCACGATTTTAGCACAAGTAGTCGATTTATGAAAATTGCAACAAGAACACAAAAAAATCACTTAACTCTCGATGCGGCTCTGATACCACATGATGCGTTCCTCGTGAGGAAACACTTCCCAATTTCGACAACAAGAGGGTGAGATCAATTTGAGGGGTTACAAGATCTGATTAACAAGCACCTTGTAGTTTAATGGATCGAATGTCGCCACAAAGGGATGCGGAATAGCCTTTTGATGAGACGGGTTGGTCAATCGAATCACATGAAATGACCTAAGAGTTTTCCTAGTTCGAATCACATGAAAAAGGAGGAACAATTATCTATATTTTGAAAGGGTTTTTGATTAAATTGATAGATAGTTTTACAAAGAAATCTCAGCCTCAATATAAAGGAGAGGAGGCGAGAAGGAGAAGAGACAAAGCGATAATGGCAAAGAGAGTTACGAGACATGCCTCGTGAACACTCAAAGACCATGCAATAAACACAAGTTTAAATTAAAACTAGAGAGAGCGAGGGAAGAGTTTATGGGCCATGCAAAATATGTAGATGGTCCATGCAATGGATCGGATAAAGGGTTGGCAAAGATGAGCATATGAGCCACAAGCCTCATTAAAAACCTTGTTTGGAAAACCCATTGGGACAAAACCAAACTAAGGGAAAAAAAGAGTGCTAGTGGATCATATGGCCAAAGCCTTAGCCATCTTGGACATGTATCACAACCAATGTGGCATGAATATAACCCTTAAGGTCCAAGTGATCCTCTTGAGTATCCACTTGCCGAAGGAGCATGCTGACTTATTGTTGTAACTGCCTAGTCTGGGACCTAGTCATTGCTCCAAAAGATGTTTCCGAGGTGGTGTTAGTCCTTGATTGCTTGTCCTTGTCCTTGCTAGCTCTTGATCCTTTTTCAGATGTAGGGACGCCTCCGAGGAACACATCACTCTTACTGATCTTTCCCTTTCTCTGACAAACATCACAGTGTACTATAAACACATGAGCAACATGAAACATTGTAGGCCACCACAAACCAGCTTGAAGTACTTTAGAGACAGTCTTGAAAGGAGCAAAGTGTCCAGCATACTCAGACCCATGGCAATGAAATAATATCTTAGTAACCTCTGATTCTGCTACACATCTTCTGTAACCAAAAGTATCTTCTAAGCTCTCTAAAGAATTTCTTCTTTGCATAATCTTTTAGATGATCAGGTGGTACATCAGCAGCAAGGTAGTTTGCTATGTCAGCATACCAAGGTCTGGTGGGGACAACTTTAACTGTAATGCATTCATTCTCAACAATTGGATGTTGTGAAGTTGATCTGTATTGGACATTGGTCAAGGTGTCGACCGATATGGATGATATGTGTCGATCGACACGCACGTCCAATGATCCGTCTTGAAGAAAATTTCCATCTTGTTCACCATTCAAATTTGTTTCAACCAAATAAACATTTTCCTCAGGCAAGAAATCATCAATAGGAACATCATCATTGTATCTTATCTTTGATAAATGGTCAGCAACTCCATTCTCAATACCTTTCTTGTCCCTAACTTCTATATCAAACTCTTAGAGAAGGAGTATTCATCTCAACAATCTTGGTTTAGCATCCTCTTTCTGCAATAAGTATTTCAGAGCAGCATGATCTGCGTGAACAATTACCTTAGAACCTACAAGATAATTTCTAAACTTCTCTACAGCAAACACCACAACCAATAACTCTTTTTATGTAGTTGCATAATTCGTTTGAGTATCATCCAATGTCTTACTTATATAGTACACAGCATGTAACTTTTTATCTTTTCTTTGATCCAACACATCACCAACAGCATAATCACTTGCATCACACATCACTTCAAAAAGGTAAATCCCAATCCGGTGGTTGAACAACATGGGTACTAATCAAGGCCTTCTTATGTAGCAGCGCAGTAAGTGGCCTAGCAATTTTGTTAAAATCTTTGATGAACCTCCTGTAAAAACCAGCATGTCCCAAGAAACTCCTTATTGATTTCACACAGTCTGGTGGCTGCAAACTCATCATTACCTCTATCTTAACGCGGTCTACCTCAATCCCAAATTCCGAAACTCTATGTCCAAGTACAATACCATCTCTAACCATGAAGGGACACTTTTCCCAATTAAGAACCAAATACCTTTCTTCACATCTCTCAGGAACCAGACCCAAATTACTCAAATAATCCTTGAAGGAGGAGCCATAAACAGTTAAATCATCCATAAATACCTCCATGAAAGTTTCGATCATATATGTGAAGATAGACATCATGCATCTCTGAAAAGTTGATGGAACATTACACAAACCAAAAGGCATTCTGCTGTAGGCAAAAATACAATAGGGACAAGTGAAAGTGGTCTTCTCTTGATCATCAGGATGAATAGAGATCTGGAAAAATCTTGAGTATCCATCCAAGAAACAATAATAGGGATGATTTGCTAACCTCTCAAGAATCTGATCAATAAAAGGCAAAGAGAAATGATCCTTCCGAGTCGCTGCATTAAGATTCCTGTAATCTATACACATCCTATGACCAATCACTGTTGTAGGAACCAATTCATCTTTTTCATTTTTCACCACTGTAACTCCTCCTTTCTTTGGAACCACATGAACTGGACTAACCCATTTGCTGTCAGAAATCGGAAATATGATCCCAGCATCCAACAACTTCATGATCTCTTTCTTAACAGCCTCTTTCATATTAGGATTCAATAGCTTTTGATGTTTAATCGATGATTTTGCCTCATCTTCAAGGTGTATATTATGCATGCATAATTCCTGAGAGATACCTGCAATGTCATCAGGAGAATAGCCAAGAACCTTGCGATACTTGCAAAGCTTGCTCAGCAAAAGGGTAAGCTCTAGGGAATATAAATTAGAATTGATAATACAGGATAAGAAGAGTTTTTACCAAGGAATGCATACATGAGCCCTTTAGGAAGTGGTTTGAGTTCAAGTTTGGGAGCTTTTCCTGCACACCAATCTCTGGAAACATCACGCGACCTTAGTGATTTTCTGATCTGCTCTGTCATGACAAGCTTCATTACTTGTGCATTATCATCCAATAACTTTTCATAACCCACAGCTTCTGTATCTAAATTCTGAACTTCTTCAGTAGATGCAACTAAGGCTCTCTCCAATGGATCATCTAACTGAATTTCTTTGAAGATCTCCTCAGCAAGGTTGGTGAGTGTATCCACATAATAAGTCTTTCCATCTTTGGTTTGTCTTTGTACCAGCTTATCCATGTCAAAGTTCATCACCAAATCACCAACATTCAAACCAATCTTTCCACCTCTCATATCCATCATAGCACCAGCTGTAGCTAAGAAAGGGCATCCTAAAATCAATGGGTCTTTGGGTTCCTCTTCAAACATAAGCATCACAAAATCTGCAGGAATTAAACAATTTCCTATCTTCACAGGAACATCCTCTAGAACACCATCTGGAATGCGAACTGATATATCAGCTAGTATAAGAATGATTCAAGTTGGTTGGAAATCAGTCATATCCAGCCTCTGCGCAACCGACTAGGCATCAAACTTACACTAGAACCAAGATCACATAGAGATTTTCCTAACCTTTCAGAGAAGATGGTACATCCTAGAACAAAACTTCCTTGATCTAGAAGTTTTTCTGGAATCTTGTTCTGAATTACAGACTTAACTTGAGCTGAGATCATCATTACTCCTTCCTCAGTATTCAAGTTCTTGGTGACCATTCTTTCTTTTTGTCATAGGAGATGTCTTCACTGCTTCTATAAGTGGGATTTCAACAATGAGTTTATCCATAATGGCCTTGCATCTTGCATCTACCAGTTCTTGCTTTGTCTTCTTGGGAACCTTGGGGTATGGTATCTTTGGCTTGTAAACTCTTTCCTCAGGTTTGGAAGTTGAAGCTGGCAAAATTGGACTGGCTTCGGCAACATGTCGACCGACACAAGGTGTGTATCGATCGACCTGCACACAACTTTGGCTCTTGTCTTTAAAAATTGGTATAGCAGGATATCCTATGCATGTCGACCGACATGATGGATCTGTGTCGATCAACGCGGGAACACTCTTTCTTGGGAATCTCATCAACTTCCACTTCTTCAAGATTTATTATATCCTCAGATGACAATCCTTTTCTCACAACCAGTTCCAATTGTTTTCCACTTTTAAGAGTTACAACATAGCATGGTGATGTGGTATTAGGTTTTACCTAAACCAATAAACTCCGCAAGTACACGGGTGTGCGCAGCAGTATAATGGTGGGATCGAATCCACAGAGAGTAAAGTGCATTTTAGATCTGTAGATCTAAACAGAGCTAGGATGAAGAATAATAAATGAGTGTCACAAAAGGAAATCCGAATATAAATTCAAAAATTAAATATGGAAATAAAATCAATTTAAAACAAATGTTGGGATCTGAGAAATTGTAGAGATTTAATAAAATAAAATAGAATATCTCACCGGATTATCTCACCGGCTCGTTTTCCACGAGCGTACGAAACATATCGAAAGGGATTTTCATTTTGTTCGAAATGAGGTCAAATCAGGTAACATTGTCACCGCTTATGTCTCTACTAAATCGCAATTAGCAGACATTTGCACTAAAGCTCTTGGAAACGAGAATTCACTACTATAGAGGCAAGCTGGGCATTTTGAACCTGCATTCTACACCTGGCAATGTCCAACTTGAGGGGGGGGGGGTAATGAGGATATATTGTATCAATGCACATAGGGTGTAGCCGGTTTAGTTTGGTTTATTTCAAGTGAAACAAAACATGAAATACATTTGGGTACCATTTGGTATGGGAACATTGTTCTACCGATCGGTATATTTATTACTGATCAGATTGGAGTTCTCATAAACGGTACCCACATGTATTACTTTAATACTTTTATCACAATTAATTTTTTATTTTAGTTTTTTTAAAACAAAAAACCTCAAAACCAATTAAATGTTGACATGTATGAAAGATGGCTCTCCTGGTTCTCAAGAATTTTTAAATGAGAACCGATTCTCACTTCTCTCTCATAACTTTAATTATTTTATTACAATTTAGTGTTGAGAACCCCATTAATAACCCCCACTGCTCATGCTATCAAAACATTCTTATAATCATTAACATTCTATATTTCTAGTCCTAATGAAAGTTCAGGTATGTTGGTCCGTCTATTCCATATTTTTTGCACATGAATGCATATGACAATGAAAACACAAGAGTGCATGAGGTAATAAGGATCAAAACGCATAACAAGTCTTCAAACTAGCAGAGAGTGAAACTCAATTGTGAATTTGAACACAAATCATTGAATAAACTATGGAAATACATATTTCTGCACCTTCTTGTATAACCTCAGAGTTCTTTGGGCATCAATGTTATAGAGCTTGTTCGTGGAGGGGGGAAAATATCTTTTCAGGTTTAGGATGTTTTTTCTGGAAGGATGACATGGAGAGAAAACTTTTGGAGGGAATGAATTTACGTAGGAGCTTATCTCCTCTACAATATGAAGTAGGAGAACTCATATGGGCCATGGCCTCTAATTCTCTCTCCATGTACTAGTTTATCTTGGATTGCAAACTCCTTTCTCTTGAAATGACAATTGTTGTTCAAGGAGTTTTTCCATCCTTAGTGCCTCTTCTTCATTTGAAACTATGATGTTGATGCTCTCATTATATATTGTGGTAGTGCATCTTCCCTATTGGTATAGGGTTTCATCGGTAGGCTCTGGTTGCTTCATTGATGGAAACTTTGCTTCCCCTTCTGCCTATGCTATGAAAAATGAGGTCAATGAGCCATTAATCTTTCTTGTTTGCAGACCAAGTGTTAGTAGCCATCAACTTTGATGTAATATCTCCGTCTTCACCTTCTTCGATGATAAATGTTTGTTGAAGAGGCTTTGATGATTAGATTTTACTAGTTTTGGTAAATTATGTGCTTGGTGATAAAAAGGATTTTGTACCGGGCTTATCAAATAACCCTTTATACGTTCTAGTATAAACGATATTGAATCCACAGAGACTAAGGACTACGTACTAGAGATGTGAGATTCTAAACTAATCTAGAGCAAATAAAAGAATTAGTTTTAAAAAAAAAGAAAGGAAAATGAGATGGATCAAAAGGAAAACAAATGATCATGTGCTCTACTATCAACTGAATGAACTAATGATAAAACAATAATGAAAAAGATTGCATTAAACACTATCTTAGATCATGGAATTCACAATTATGACTAATATATATTAGTCACTTCACTAATCATGCAATAATTAATAACTTTCGTTAGCAATTAACATAATCAATGAGAGTTATAGAAACAGCTTCAATTAGATTACTAAACACCCTAATCAACTAATCTCATATGCTAGGATTGTAAAGCTCATAAAAAGATTCATTCAAGCATTAAACACCTTGTGGGCATGGAAATGCTTAAGCTCTAAATCACAAATCTCTTGGCTAATCTAGCATTAAGAACATCCTAATATAAAAGACCTAACAATAATCAACCTAAACAATCAACATCTAACAATCAATTCATCCTTATCTAGCAAACCATGATCCAAGAAAAAGACTAACAACCTAAGAGAAGAAATAAATGAAAAGGGAAAGAGACAAACATGGATTTACATAGATAGAAGTGAAGAAATCTTTATTAGAGTGGTATATATTATGAAGATCAATCCAAATAAACCATAAGACAGTTTGGAAATCACCCAACTATAAGCAAAAGAAAACTTCAGGTTTTTAGAGAGTTAAGATAAGTATTAATAGGAGAAGGAGAAAATCGGATTCGCCAGCGGTGTGTCTCGGCCACTACGCACACATACTTTATTTTTTTGTTTAAAAAAAAAGGAAAAGAGATAAACATAGATTTACAAAGATAGAAGTGAAGAATCCTTATTAGATTGGTATATATTATGAAGATCAATCCAAATCAAGCATAAGATAGTTTGGAAATCACCAAACTCTAAGCAAAGAAAACTTAGGATTTTTAGAGAGTTAAGACAAGTATTTATAGGAGGAGAAGAAAATCGGATCTGCCAGCGGTGTGTCTTGGCCGCTGCACTTGACTGCTACACATGACATACTTCCATCGGTCAGTCTTGGCCGCTGGGTCGTACCATGTGATGAGTCTTTATTTACATCAATATCTACTATAGATTTAATGCGTTTTATTGAGTATAGAGTTAGGTTTTGTGTCTTTCTAGCTCGTTTTGGTAACTTTACAGGTTTTTACTTCATTTGAGCTAAAATAGACGAAATAGAGCAACTTTGGACGTTTTTACATTTCATGGGATTTTGGAGACACTCTGGGATCAATCGATCCTGTATAGGATCGACCAAGCATGAAGAGGATCGACCAATCCTAAAGAAGATTGGTCAGTCAAAGGAATCTATGTGGTGACACGTATTGAAGGAAGAAGATCAATCGATCCAACCGGATTGATCATCCAACCGGATCGATTGATTCTGATTGCGAATATTCTCCAGATCGCACATTAACTCTGATTTTTGACCTAGAAGACTCCCTATATAAATGGTTCATTTCCTGAGCGACCCAGAAGCCCTAGACACGATTATTCTCAGTTTCTTTGTATTTTCATTTCATTTTCAGATCTGTAAACTTTTACTTTGAATTTTCTCAGATTTATAGTATTTTCCATTGCATTTTCAGATCTACATTCTGTCTTCATCTCTTTCTTTGCATTGCATGTCATTTTTAAAGATGATCTATCAATCCATTACCATGGTTGAGTAGATCTATATATTGGGAGAAGGGATATATTCAAAGGGATTAATGTTTATTTAGGTTATTGTTATAGATTAGGGTTATGATTAATTGATCTCTACTTCTATAAAACTAATGCTTTTGTTAGGTTGACGAATCTATCAAATGATTTATAGTGTTCTATAATAAGGCTAGCACATTTTTATTCTTTCCTGAATCTATAGTTTATAGGCTTGAGATCGTCAGCCGACGAGAGTCGAGGTTGGATCTGCAAGTGAACAATATCAAAACCCGCTAATAAATGCTGGCATAAGATCCTAACGGATTTATGACCAAGATAATATTCTCAACATTTAATTCCCTGCGATTTCTAGGATCCCAACACATGTTTTAAATTGATTTTATTTCTTTTTTATTATTTTTGGATTTATATTTAGATTTCCTTTTATGACACATTTAAATATTCTTCATCCTAGCTATGTTTAGATCAACAGATCTAAAGTGCACTTTACTCTCTGTGGATTCAATGCCACCATTATACTATCGCGTACAACCATGCACTTGCAAAAAATTATGGTTTGGGTAAAACCTGATACCACATCAAGTTTTTGGCGCCGTTTTTTGGGAGTAATTGTTACCTCTAAATCTAAGTTATTAGACCTAGTTTAGGATATTTTATTTTCTACATTTTTATTTTCGTGTCTCTGAGATCGACCGATCCCCTTTTGGATCAAC
Source organism: Cardamine flexuosa (assembly GCA_963555745.1). Taxonomy (NCBI): domain Eukaryota; kingdom Viridiplantae; phylum Streptophyta; class Magnoliopsida; order Brassicales; family Brassicaceae; genus Cardamine; species Cardamine flexuosa. The sequence continues at coordinate 19,195,184 of OY743215.1, forward strand.
TGATCCTACTTGTTGCACGATCGACCGATCCTACTATGTGCAAGATCGATCGATTCTTTCAAGATCGACCGATTCTACTTCTCTCGTGATCGACCGATCTATTTCAAGATTTTCCAGAGCCTTTTAATCGGTTTTAATTTTCAAACTTCATCTTCTTCTTCTTAAGTGTATGCAATTAAGGAGCAAGAGTTCTAAGCATAGAGGAGTTGACAAGATGAATCAGAATCACAAGGAAAGCAAGCAAAAAGGTTAGGAAACCTTCCCCCTGTTGTTGATGGTGAGGGTGCAGATGTAAGACAGCATAGAGAGGGCTTGGCTGATCAAGCACCTCTCAATGATGCTGCAGCACCTGGGTTGGGAGTAGAAGCCGACCAGGGACAACAAGTTCCTCCATGAAGGGTTACCTTTGGCTAGCAAGATGCTCCGCATGCCTATTATAGGAACCAATCTGCTATAATACCCCCTCCTATCCAAAGACAAGACTTTGAGATTAAACCTCAGATAATTGCCCTGGTGAAACAGAATCAATTCCATGGGCTATCTAATGAGAACCCCATGAATCATATTGATATCTTTGAGGAGATCTGTAGTACCCCAAAACTACCTCCGTTGTAGGCTATTCTCTTTCTCACTAGCTGATAAGGCTCATAGATGGCTGCAATATTTGAGTCTCGGATCTATCACAAGCTGGGGTGAATGTCGAGCTGCTTTCTTACAACAGTTCTTCACCAAAGCTAGATCCGCAGCAATAAAAAACAAAATAGCCACTTTCCGTCAAGCTGGTACTGGGTCTTTCTATAAAGCTTGGGAACGCTATAAGGAATACCTAAGGGACTATCCCCCTTGAAGCCATACCGAGTCGGACAGAATGAACGTTTTCTATAACGGAGTTGAAATGAAGTACCAAATGCCTATGGACACAGCCAGTAGGGGAGACTTCATGAGCAACACACTGGAGGAAGCCACGGAGCTCATTGAAAACCAGGCAGCAAGCAACTCTAACAGATCTTCTGACTATGATAGGATAGTCAACCCCACTCTAGTGAGTGATAAGATCATATAGGATTTTAATGCTAAGGTGGACATTCTGATGAGAGCTCAGAAGATATCTGTGAATTTCTTGGAAATTGAAGAGTTCAATGATGAGGAGGAACAAACTGAGGAGATCAACTTTCTCGGTGGACAGGGAAACTACCAAAACAGGGGTTTCAACCCCAACTTTAGGAACCATCCTAACCTGTCTTACTGAGTACTTATGTTGAGAACCCCAGAGACCAGTTATGTCCATCTTGGAGTACTCAAAACCAAGGGAACTTCCAAAACAATGTTGGTTATGGTAAAACAGGATTCAACCCTCAATCTGGGAATGGTGGTTCCATGGACAAAATTGATTCCTCATTCCAGAAAATCATGGAAGGGTAGAAGAAATTTTCTGGTTAGATAAACTTAAAGGTCAATAACATGTACAATGATCTAAATGGGAAGCTTGAATCCTTGGGTGCTCATGTGAGGGTACTAGAAACCAAAGTAGCAAGGTCAGCTGAAATGGTTAAGGCACTACCAGGGACTCTCCCAGAGAAACCTGAAACCAATCCCAGAGAATATCTGAAGTACATTGATCTATTCTCAGATGAAGAATTTTTCATGGAAAATTCTGCTGAGATCGACCGATCCAAGGGTATGATCAATCGATATGATGATCAGAGCATCTGCTTTCTCGATGAGAAGATCGATCCAGACCCAATGAAGATTGACCCGCAGAGTGAGATCGATCGATCCTACTTCCCCAATGAGAATTTAAAAATTGGAGAGGATCGACCAATCCTGAATGAGATCGATAAAAGCCCGCGAACGCGATTTCAGATCCCCCTTATAAATAAAACCGTAAATTTTTTAGAAATCAATTAGGAATTGAGAAGGGTGCTGCACAACCAATTAGGAAGATGAACTCTGTTGAAGAAGGTCATAGAGGGGTTGGAAGAGATGATCAACATCCACCTGAAAAAGAAAAATCTGACATGAAGAAGAGGATAAATCAAGTGTGCACTGAAATGAGAGTAAGATTACCCTTCATGGAAGTAGCATCAATGACCTCTCAAATCAAGGAATACATGGGAGATATTATTGCTAGCAACTACTCTGCAAGAAGCAACTGATTTCCTTGAGAGAGAGTGCAACAAGAAGATGCTAGAGGAATTTCCCCAAAAACTAGAAGATTCTGGGAGGTTTGGTCTTCCAATCACCATAGGGCAGTTTCACTATAGGAACAGCCTAGTTGACACAGGGGCCAGCATAAACATGATGCCGGTTAATCAAGCAAAAGGTAAGTTTGGGGGAGTTGATAACACCACTTTTATACACGTTTTTACCAGTTTTTTATCACGCCATAGAGTAGATTTTATCCATTGTTTATACCATTTCATGCATTTATCCTTCATATAGGATGTTTAATATTTCTGTATAGGCATTGCATGCATTTTGCATATTTGGGGTCTTATCAGGTACTTATGGAGCATACTTGGATTTTGGCTCATGGAATGAAGATGTGCAGTCAAGCCCTATGGACTCGAGTGAAGATTGCAGAGAAGACAGATGGCTCACTCGACCAGGCTACTCGACCAGGCTACTCGACCAGGCACTCGAGTGAGCACTCAAGACAGGCTACTCGACCAGGTACTCGAGTGAGCACTCAAGACAGGCTACTCGACCAGGCACTCGAGTGAGCACTCAAGACAGGCTACTCGACCAGGCACTCGAGTGAGCACTCTAGACAGGCTACTCGACCAGGCACTCGAGTGAGCACTCAAGACAGGCTACTCCACCTCAGCATCACAAGCTCACTGGACTTCAGCACCACCTGTCTACTCAAGAGACCACTCGACCACCCCACTCGACTGCTGCATCGAGTGGGCACTCTCCGACTTTTTTCTCCTAAAAACTCGCAAAATATAATAAGCGCTTTTGACTAGGTATAAAAGCGCCTCATTAAACCTAATTAGGGAGAATCGAATAGTGCCACTTTGGCTTAGTAATTTTTAGGTTTAGCTCTCGTTTTTCTCTCTCTTGTTCTTGCTGTTCTTGATAGTTTTTCATTTTTCTGCAACTTTGTAACTTTGATAACTTTTTATAAAATCAGTACTTGCATTTTATTTCTTCTCCAACCTTTCTCACAAGATCATAAGCTATCACATATGTCAAGCTTAGACTTTTCTGGGTTTCGGACCCCAGCTATGATCAAAGTGTGTGAGTAGTAAATTTGGGATTTTTGGGGATTGATTAGGGTAGCTTCTCTCTGTTTTGTTATTGCTTAGATAGTTTGATCATCACTCAGTTTTGACTCCCTCTTGGGTGAGTGATTTTAATGCTTGTTCTCCCCTGATCAAGGAGAACATGATTTTAGATGGTCTCATGAGCACGACCCATGCCTTGAGCCATTAGATAGACTTTTTCCAGGGTTTAGAGTACAATAGCGTGAGGGTGGATGCATCAGACATTGATTTATGTCATGACTCCACCTATTCACTTGTTATGAACTCTTCTCGACTTGAATAGGCTGATTCTTCATGCCTAATCCGACTCCTCACACTATGCTGACTGGGTTGGGTCTTGGGGCTCTCTACCACGAACCATGGATTGAGCTGGTTATGAAGTCTGTTGTCTAGGGTAGTCATGTGATGAAATTGCTAGTTGATAGCTGCAATAGAATAGAGTATTTGCGATCCTGTGATTTACATCCCTAGAGTCCCTGTTTTTCCCCATAGTTCACATCTTGCTTAGTATACATTCACTGTAGTTTTTCTATGTTTTTACTGTAGCACTCGACCTCACCACTGTGATTTTTCCTGCTTAGTTCCATGATGTGTTGAAGTGTGACTGAGTTTGGTACCTCTAGTATCAATTAGGGTTTTTAATAGATTTCTCATGTAGACCACTCTTGATTGGTTCGACAAAGTTACACAACACTTACCACTATACTACAATTGATTTTGTCTTTCTAGGCTTAGGTTGATTGCTTGACTGTCTTTCTCTGCTTAAAATGGCAAAAATCTAAGTGTCAATTTGGCGCCGTTTCCAGTTTTGAGTGTTTTTGTCTACACAATTAGTTGTTGAAGGCTTACTAGATCAATTCTGTTACTTTTGAGATCTGGGTACTGATTTGGTTTTGAAATTTTGTCTGTTTTGCATCAGGTACTGTAGCACTCGACCCCCACTCGACCTTACCACTTGAGTACTTGATCGAGTCACAACTCTCTGAATGCAAACGAGTTCTCAAAGCAGCCAAAACTTAATCCAGTTACTTGATCACATACATCGCATCAACCAGCATACTCGTCAAGCTACACCTGCACCTGCTACCCTCATTCCTGCACAACCAGTTCCAAAGACACTTGCAGTCATAGCAGAACAAGTTCTTCAGCCTAGGGTGATTGGAGTAGGAGACGCTCCAAACACTCACTCTCAGAGGCAGGGAATTGTAGCCCCTCCAGTCAATAATAATAACTTCAAGATCAAGACGGGTTTGATCTCCATGGTCCAGAACCATAAATTCCATGGACTTCCTATGGAAAACCCGCTTGCTCTTTTAGACCAGTTTGATAGACTGTGCGAGGTCACCAAGATCAATGGAATCTCAAAGGGCAGCTTCAACGTACGCTTCTTTCCATTTTCTCATGGTTCTATAACCACCTGGGAAGACTGCAAGAAGGCTTCCCTTCTGAAATTCTTCTCTATGTCAAGGACTGCCAAGTTCAAGAACGAAATCTCCAGCTTCACTCACCAGACCAATGAGAGTTTCTCTGAAGCATGGGAGAGGTTTAAAGAGTACACAACACAATGTCCTCACCATGGTTTCACCAAGGAGTCTTTGCTCAGTACGCTCTACAGAGGGGAAAACCCGAAGATCATAATGCTTTTGACTACAGCCAGTAATGGAAATTTCCCCAATAGAGACGTAGTCACTGGCTGGGAGCTAGTGGAGAACCTTGCAATCTTTGATGGAAACTACAGTGAAGACTTCGACAGATCAGTCAGATGACCATCTTCATCTGCTGATAAGACCAAGTAGGAGATCCAGTCTCTTAGTGAGAAACTTGACAAGCTCATCCTGGCTCAGCAGAAATCTGTGAACTTTGTTGGTGAAGTTTCTGCTACTCAGGCTCAGGAAGATGAAGATGATCAGGTTGAAGAGATCATGTCTATACATAATCAAGCTGGCTTCAACAGAGGGTACATCAACTATAGGAACAAGCCTTTTCTACCTACAGCTCCAGCCAATCCACCTGGATTTGCTCCAAGACCACCTCAGCCAGCTGATGGTGACCTTAAGCCTCTTCTACTCCAACTTCTTCAAGGCCAGAATACTGCTACTCAAGAGACGTCAAAGAGGTTCACTGAACTCAGAACCCACATCGATTACTCTTATGATGATTTGAACCATAAAATCGAGGTTCTCAACAGTAGACTAAAGTTTGTTGAGTCTAGTGCTGCATCAGCCTCTACTAAGACAACATGCCAACTTCCTAGCAAAGCTGTGCAGAACCCTAAGGAACCTGCACCTCTCTATGCAGTGAGCACAACACCATCTCTCCATCTTCTTCCTTTCAAGAAGAGATTCTCCAACATCACTGAGGACAGTGATACTCAAGTTGGGGAGGGCGGGGGGGGGGGGGGGGGCAATCTTTCGATCTGCTGCTGAAATTGGCTCGATCACTGTAGCACTCGACCACACCACTTGAGTGAGTGGTCGAGTAGGCACACCCGAGACTGCAAAGGAGAAGCACATAATGGACCTGCATGCGATGATGACAAGTCATTTCCCAGAACGGTTAAAGGCTGAGATCGAGAAGGAGTATGCTATTATGCTTGAGGAGGAGCTATCAGAGCTTGAACCAAAAATGACTTGGGATGAAGCTGTGAAGTCACTTGGACCTTTTGACAGTGGTTTGAGAAAAAGAGCCTTGAAGAAAATTCAAGATAAGAGAGCAGCAGCTGCTAAGGCCTATGAGTGTAAGATGATCACTCAGCAGAAAATGGTAGTGCAAAAGAAGCTGATGGATCCTGGATCTTTCATAATACCCTGCACCATCAGAAACCAGACTTTCCAGAATTCTCTCTGTGATCTGGGTGTTTCAGTCAGCATAATGCCATTCTCTGTGGCAGGAAAGCTGGGCTATCACAAATTTCTGTCAAGCACCAAGTCTCTAGTCCTAGCTGACATAATCATCAGATTTTCCCATGGCTTGCTAGAGAATGTCCCAGTGAGAGTAGGAAACATGGAGATCCCTACTGACTTTATAGTGATGAAGATGGAAAAAGAGCCAATGGATCCCCTCTTACTAGGCAGACCATTCTTGGCATCCTCTGGAGCTTTTATTGACACCAAAAATGGTGAAATAGTTCTTCAAACTGGTAATGACTTGGTGATGCGTTTTGACACATTTTCTGGCTTGAAGAGCCCTGATTTTGAGAGACAGCATTTCTACATGGAAGAAGTTGAGCGCTATGCATAGACAAACTTTGGAAAGTTTGAACAGTACTCTCATACACCATCCAGACCTCCAGGTTTCACAGTCACCATCGGTAGTCACTCTGATGAGCAGTGCACAAGTTTTATGCGTTTGTAGCAGAAGGTGACTATGTTGAAGACATCACATGGCACACTCAACCAGTCCACTCGACTCATCACTAGAGAGCACAGCCGACCCCCACGAAACCACCTGGTTTAATTTGGTACTCAGACCAGGAATATTTTTGTACAGGGAAGAGCAACTCAACATACCCACTCACAACACCAGCATCAGACCAGAGCACAATCCTTGCTCTACAAGGTGTTGTTGTTAAGTTGACAGAGAAGGTGGACAGGCTTGAGAAGGAAGTCATGAAGCTCAAAAAGGCTCAACAAGTTCCAGAGGTTGTCAAGCTCAAGGAAGCTCAACAACCCCCACCAGAGATGGGAAGAAGGAGGCCCAAGCCACCAGGAATGAGTGATAGCTTTTATCACGCTATCATGGCATCAACCTTCATTGTGGAGAAGCCGAGTCCAGAGGGGTCAACACAGCCTCTCAAGGACCTTCCACCTGCCTAAAAAGAGTGAGAGTCAAGCTAAGTGACTTTAAACAAGCTCACTTGGGAGGAATTCCCATGTTTATCATTGTATATACTAGCTTTGATTTATCTTATGTATTTATTAATTTTTGTTATTTTTAATGTTTTTTTTAGTGTTTTGAGTTTCAGAAGAGGATAGGGGCTGAGTATGAGTCAAAGTGGAGTTTCAAAAGGGTCAGCCAAAATTTAAAAAGTCACTCGACCACACCACTCGACCCCCAGGTCGAGTGGCCAGGTTTTGTCTGAAATCTCAACTTTTAATCTAGGCCGTTCATTTGAAATCACTATATCATTTAATACCCGCGCGACCCACCTCCTTCTTTTCCCCATCATTCACGATTTTTCATCTCTCTAAAAATGCAAAACTCTCCAACTTCTTTAAAAAAATTTCACTAAAATCTTCAAAGTTTTCAACCAAATTTTGATCATGTCTCACTACTCTAGCAATTCCGAAACTCACTTGTAAGTTTTTAAACCCTTTGAACCAATTTTTGCAAAAATCCGGGTCCAAACTTTTTTGAAAATTTCTGAAAATATTTGGCTTACATGTGGTTAAAATTGGTAGATAAGAGTAGTCTAAGGAATCGTAGAGACTATGCATTGATTTATATGGTTAAATCGCTTGAAATCAAAATTTTGTTCTTAGTAGTGCACTTGAAAATTTTCGAAAAAATTTTGTAACCTAGGACAAATTTCGGTTTAGCTATTGATTGTTTGATAATTGGAGAACCCACATTGATCATCATTGTTGAAATTGAATAAGTTTTAGAAATTATTTGAAATCATACATATCAAAAATCGCTTTGGAACTTGATGAATTTGGAAAATATATGAGCCTAAGTAGGTTAGATCCTTGCTAGCCATGAAATTGGATGCATATGATTGTTAATTTAGTTACTCGATCAAAGCACTCGAGTGGGTGAAGTCGGGCAAAATTTTATTTGGAAAAATTTTGCCCACTCGAGTGGCTTGGTCGAGTGGTCCAAATTTTTGCTAAATTTTTGATTTTTGAATTCGTTTCAGGAACACTGCCACTACAAGGACAAGGGCAACAAGAAGCCAAACCACAGCAAGAGCCACTCGACCATCTGGGTCACGGAAAAACAAGTCTAAGGGCAAGAGGGTTCCAGAAGAAGAATCAGTGAGAAGGGACAGTGAGGAGGAGACTGGTCTTGAGAGTTCAGAGGATATCCAGGCTGAGACCTCTAAGGAAGCTAAGCTCATCTCCATCCTGGAGAGGGTGAAATTCTTTGGGACTAGGTACCCAGATCGCCCCACCATGCAAGCTTTGGGAATTTGCAGAGAGGTGGGGAAGCTCTATGAGTCTGCTGACATCGTGGGACTTACCCACAACCCACGTGATGGTTTCAAGACTGAGACCTGCCATTTTCTTGTCAACAGTGGACCTCCACCTCTATGAGACGAGAGGGATGACTAGTACTGCATATATGGGGCATGTGAGCTTCAGAGTCAAAGGGATAGACTATCAACTATCCCTTAGTGTGGTCGACATCTTGTTTGACGGCTGCAGAGGAACAGGGCAAGCCCAAGACTTTGCGAAGAAAGAGCTGAATGAGTTGTGGTTAGCGCTTGGAGGAAGGGAGCACTATCAGTCTGCTAGGGCTAAGAGCAGTGAAATCAGACAGCCAGCAGTGAGATACCTCCACATGACTCTCGCAAACACATTGTTTGCGAAGAAGGCCACAGGGCCAGTGAATGAGAGCGAGTTGAAGATGCTGGACAAGCCTCTTTGCGACTACCTCATCTACTCATCTGAGGAGAACCAAGCCAATGGGATTGAGTTGCGAGGAGATAGAGCCTACACAGGGAACTCCATCGTTTTGGTGAGACACCTCATGAGCTACAGAGCAACTGTCGTCAAGAATTACAAGATGCTGAACAAGACAGAGTTCACTGTGGGAGGGATAGTTACTGAAACAAGTATTTTGCCTATATGCTAACAATGAAAACAATCAAACAGAGAATGCAAACAGAACACAAGTTTTTCAATCAATCATAGTATAGATATGAGTCAATCCATTGGGTGAATAGCACTAAGCAAAAAGGATGTGTTCATTAGCAATTAATTTAAGCCAAATATGAAAGTTGTTTGGTGAAATCTATCAACCTAAACGAATGCAAAATCGACGATAAAACTAAAGACTAAGCTCACTAAAGGCTGTCATTCTTTAGTAAGTAGCCAGAGACACAAAAACTCATAAATCTTAAAACAGAAAAGGCCACTCGACTGATACACTCGAGTGGTATGGTCGAGTGGGCAAGTGAAACTCATGGACTACTACTCAAATGGTCTAAACTGGTGAGACAAGAGATACTAAAACTATAGGGATCAAAGGGGTGAATTAACTAGCTAGTGAATGCTCTAGAAAGTCCTAGGTGCTAACATGCTTAATCAATAAGGGATTCCCTTAACAACAGACTTCATAGCCAGCTCAACCCATGGGTTGTGGTAGAGAGCCTGAAGACCCAACCCAGTCAGCATAATGTGAGGTGTCGGATCAGGCATGAAGATTCAGCCTATTCAAGTCGAGAAGAGCTCATAACAAGTAATAGGTGGAGTCATGACATAAATCAATGTCTGCTGCATCCACCCTCGCGCTATTGTACTCTAAACCTCGGAAAAAGTCTATCTGATGGCTCAAGGCATGGTTCATGCTCATGAGACCACCTAAACTCATGCCCTAACTAGACAGAAAAGAACAATCATTAAGATCACTCACCCAAGAGGGAAAACAACAAATTTTCAAACAAACTTAGACACCCAAGGCGATCAATAACATAACAACCCTAATCCACCCCTAATAGTCCTAATCTAACTACACACACACAAAATCCATGAAAAATCCATGAAAAATCGTTAAAACCCAGAAATCTATAAAATTAACATATGTAATAGAGAGAGGGACGATGAACAATTTTGTAGAAGGAATCAAACACAAATACGATTTATATCAAAAGTTATTCAAGGTACAAAATCGCAAAATATGATAAGTCTCAAGAACAAAAGATGAAGTAGAGAGAGAAAGTCTAAAAACTAGGTTAAGCTAATAAAATACTGCGTACCCCTGACATTAGGTTCATCAGGGGGTTTTAAATCAAGTCTTAAATACAAATCCAAGTTTTAAGGGAAAAGAGAGAAAATGGCCCACTCGACCTACCAGTTAAGTTGTGTGGTCGAGTGGTGTCTCGAGTAGGCTCTCGAGTAGTCTGCAAAGAGTGGTGTCTCGAGTACGTAAGTCGAGTGGTCTGCAAAGAGTGGTGTCTCGAGTAGACACTCGAGTAGGCTCTCGAGTAGGCACTCGAGTAGGCTCTCGAGTAGGCGAGTCGGGTGGTCTGCGAAGAGTGGTGTCTCGAGTAGGCACTTGAGTAGGCTCTCAAGTAGGCGAGTCGAGTGGTCTGCTCGTCTTCTCTGCAAGCTTCACTCGAGTCCATGAGGCTTCACTGCACACGTCAAAGACCCTAGTATGCCTCGTAAGATCCATAAGCACCTGATAAGACCCCAAATATGCAAAATGTATGCAATGCTTATACAAAAACACTAATCGCCCTATATGAAGGAAAAATGCATAGAATGATATGGACAATGGATAAAAGTGTATACTAAAAGGTGATAAAAGGATGATGAAAATATGCATAATGTGGTATTATCAACTCCCCCAAACTTACCATTTGCTTGCCCTCAAGCAAATAGAAAGGATAAGATGAATGGAGTAGTGTGAAAAGTGGGGACTCAGAACCTAAGCAAACTAAGCAAACCTCTAATGTCAATGTCACAGTTATTAGTTCTAGAATGCAATTCCCAGAAGTTCTACTTACAAGCTTTAACCATACTCATCACCTCAAACTCAACACTAAGACTCAGCCACAAGCAAACATTTAAAGCAAACTATCCTTTTAACATTGATTAAGCACGAACTGGTGAATCATGATATGCAATAACTGTAACTCATTTGGTTGAGGGACAAGTTTTAAGAGATAAAAATGATCTCTTCTTCCCCTGGTTTTAAGCGCATGTATCAGGATCTCTCAATGAAATATATTGAATTATAAGAGAATGCTAAAGGTAGAACCAACTGGTGCATACAGGAGCAGACTATCATATACCCGTGAAGAACCAATGACCCTCCTAACTCTAAAATCTCATAAAATTCATCCTATTTCTACCCTTGTGCTTAAAAGCTTCTCTTTTCATTTATTTGACTCAATGATCGATTTTTCTGTTTTCTACTAAGGAAAGGATACTTTACTTTTTACTTCTAGTGGATTTGAGATTTTTGATTTTTCACTAAGTTATGACTCGACCACTCACTCGAGTGGTCTGGTCGAGTGGCTACTATACGATTTTTTCTGTTTCTTTTACTGATCCAACTTTTATCTTTTTTTCCAAATCCTTTACTAGACTCATATATATATTTACCCTATCCTCTCCAAAGGCTTTTGATTTTTAGCAAACTCTTTTTCTCTTTTCTTTTCTTTTTCCAGACTCAAACCCCAACTTATTCAACCTCTTAGCCTAAATCTGGTTCAAAAATCATGAACCCGACATTACATAAGAGGCTACTCCTGTCGGCAACACCTAACACTTTCTCTCTAATTCAATCTGGAAATAGGTCTCACTTCACTCAAAAATAATGTATGCTCTGAAATGAAGTTTTGGGTTTGGTTTTTGTGGAACTGTCTCAATGGTGGAGACAGCTACTTGGATTAGCAAGAGTGGTAAAAGGTGAAAGAAAATCCAAGTATTTTGAGGTATCCATGAGTTAAAGTTTTAGAGCATAACATGATAATTAAGTTTTTCAAATTAGGTTCTAATTCATAGGGTTGTTTTGACAAATCACAGTAAGCTTCAATCAAGTGAGAGTGCTAAATCTAAATTCCAAGCAAGGTGCAGCCTTAATTTTCAAACTTAGGTGAATGCATTAGACAACTTATAACTGTGGCATTGAAATTATATGTTTGGTTCTTAACTTTTTTACGGTTTGACTCATCATTATCCCCTATGCATATGTACAATCCTAAGCGAAATTTTAAAAATCAATCCTAAAATGATAATTCAACTACATGACACTCTGTTTTTGTAAAATAGTTTTTCTGAAAGTTTTCAAATTTTTAGGGTTTATCAATGCACATATATGATGCAAATTTGAATAAGAAAATAGAGAAACATGTCAAATACGTCTCTCGAACCCTCTCCCAAACTTAAATTACACAGTCCCTTGTGTAAAATTAGTCTGAAAGATGATTGGAGAGACTAAAACAAAGGTTAATAAAAATATGCAACGGTATATATAATGATGGTGAATTTGGGGTGGTACCTCATGAGAAGTAAGCACTGAATTAGTCGTCCACGGACTCAGTCGTGTAAGCAGGTGGGGCTGTGTAAGAGGGATCGACTAGATACGCTGGCTCGACTGCTGCTGTCTCGAGTGGTGCTGTCTCGAGTGGGTTGGCTTGCTCGACTGGTTCGCTCGAGCTGCCTTGTGCTCCTACGTTGAATGAGACATCTTTCCTCAGGTTCTTCTTCCTTTTTGTCTGACACCCTAATGTTCACCCTCCTCTGTGTCGACTCGAATGGCTCACTCGACTGGTATACTCAAGTGGGCTGGTCGAGTGACTTCTCCTCTTCATCTGAGGATAGGGTTTGGATATAAGTCCTTCTCCTTCTTTGGTTGTCCTCGACTGATGATTGACGCTTGGGTTAGTTTAGGCATGTCTGCCTTTGATGCGTGTTGAGGGAGTTGGTCCTTGTCAAACTCCTTGGGTCTTGAGTTGGGGCGGAGGGTGGGGAACCACGGTGATTTCTCCTAACTTCTTTGACACTGGTTGTCAAGTCCTTCACTGCTGCGGTGAGTTCCTTTACCTTCCCTGAGAGCGTCTTTATGGTTTTGTCTTGCCACTTAGACCACCGCCTTGCAAGACTTAACTTCTTACTCACCTGCTTCAAACTTGAGCACTTTTCATCACAGAAGTCATACCTCTCCGGCTAAGGTATGGTGTCATCTATCTCTTCTTCTATCTCGGCTTGATGGGCTTCTCTTTGAGCACTAATGGTGTAGAGCAACTCTGGTGGTGGAACGAAGTTGACACTTTCTCTTGCGTAATCTTTAGAATTCCATGATGGGAGGAGGACTTTGGCTCTCCCAACTAAAGGATGTCCAAAGTTGTAAACATACTTGTCCCTAACCATGCGGGATCCCAAATTTTAGAGCTTTGTAAGTGAGGGATGTCTAGCCACAACGGTTCAATCTCTATAGTCAAACTCAAATCAACTTCGCATGCAAGCAGGATTGGTGTTATCAATCCTCCAATAGTGATGTCACCTCAGCGGTTATTCTTGTGGAGTGTAAATGCATAAGCCTTGCAGTATGAAAGACTTGCTAGCAAGAGTGCAGTGTTCCCTGCATTGCCCATGTCGCCCTTCATAGTTATCCCTCTGTCCATATCATCTGGCGAGGCATACACAAGGAAATCTTTAAGTGCTGAATCCATCATCTGCGGCTCTTGATCATTAACAAATCCCAGACTCTTCTTGGCGAATACAGTGCTTGCAACCACTCGGTGAAAATATCTCAAAGCAGGGTGTCTGATGTCAGAACTCTTAGACTGGAACGTCCTGAAAGTTGATCTTCCTCCTAGGGTTTCCCACAGGCTGATAAGTTTAGCAGTGTCAAAAGTTGACTTCTGGCCCGATCCTTCTCTAAAGCCAAACAAAACGTCCAGGTGCCGAAAGCTCATTGATTAATCAACCCCATCTATCTTGAAATAGATGTATCCCAAACTTCCATCCGAGACCATGGTGTGGTTCTCAACATAGGGGTAAACCTTCATTGTTGCCAAAAATTGGCAAGCTTCATCCTTATAAGTAGAAAATCTTTGCTTCATCAGAACTTGAAGGTTGGCTGCCTCAATCAGACCTTCCACTTCTTCTCTTATCCCAAGTGCTTCCATTGTTTCACGGTGAGGGTACCTAGTGCCTTGGAAATGCATGGTCTTCAAAATTTTGATCAGGTTTTCTCTGTTTCTTCTTAGGCACGTTGGGCGCCCTGTTTAGTTACTTCATCTGTTTCCATGGGTTGAGGCTCTTCATCGTCACACAATATCACTGCTTGCGAGCTTTGGCCTGTTCTTCTATAAAATCTTGGTGTCTCCTCACACATCATGTTGTCTCGCCTAACAGGAGTTTGATCTTCGAGAGAGGGTTCTCCTCTGTGTTGAAGAGATCGTCTTGCTTTTGCTATGCGCCTTGCTACCACTGCAGCTGGTTGTGGCTCTGCTAACCTGAGAACAAAATGAGTTTGGAAGATTTAGTAGTGGAAGGAGGTTCACTCGACAAGTCCACTCGAGTGGTATGGTCGAGTGTGCATGAACAGTGCCATAGATCTCTACAGTAGCCTCCAACCAAACCTTTCATGAAAATTCATATGAAATGCTAGAATAAAGAGGAAAATCAGTCCATCATGCGTTTTTAATAGCAAAGGTTTCAAGAGCTATCAAAAAAATTGAAATCATAAGGGGTTTGAAAGGAAACGGTTTTTATAGAGCAACCAAGACTTTGAACTATATCATAAACTCAAAATTTATAGTAGATCAAAAGAAAAACTTATGAAATTTTTTCAAAGATGAACCCTAGCATTAAAGAATAAAAATTTGATATCATGCACTTACTGAACAAAATGACCTCTTCTAGACATGATTTTCGGAATAGAGATGAGATTTAATGCAATGAAAAAAAAATTAGAAGATTCAAAGATTTTTCAGCTTGAAAGAGTTTTGCAAGTGATGAAAGATGAGAGATGGAATAAAATGAAGTGGAATAAGGATGAGATGGGATAAAGATGATAGATCTTAGAGCACTCGAGTACTGTAGTCGAGTAGGCTGGTAGGTAGGTGCGGATAAGATGAGATAGACGGCTTAGATCACAACCTCAGATCGCATGAGATTTTTCGGCTTATCCTGGCCCACTCGAGTAGGTCACTCGACTACCTTGGTCGAGTGGTGTGGTCGAGTGTGATAACACCACTTTTATACACGTTTTTACCAGTTTTTTATCATGCCTTAAAGTAGATTTTATCCATTGTTTATACCATTTTTGTGCATTTATGCTTCATATAGGATGATTCATATTTCTGTATAGGCATTGCATGCATTTTTCATATTTGGGGTCTTATCGGGTACTTATGGAGCATATGGAGCACACTTGGATTTTGGCTCATGAAGTGAAGATGTGCAGTCAAGCCCTATGGAGTCGAGTGAAGATTGCAAAGAAGACGGATGGCTCACTCGACCAGACCACTCGAGTGAAGCACTCTCAGACATGCACACTCGACTAGACCACTCGAGTGGAGCACTCTCTACTGAGGACTCTCGACCAGGCACTCAAGTGACCACTCAACACAGTCCACTCGACCCCCACTCGACCTGCCTACTCGAGTGAAGCACTCTCAGACAGGCTCACTCGACCAGACCACTCGAGTGACTTCAGAGCATCAGAAGTTGGGCAACATTTGTGAAGATCTTCCCGTGGACCAAATTTGGATTTCTGTATACCGTTGGAATGCTAGAAGAGTCAAGATTCACATGGGAAAAGAATCAGAGCAATCCAGTCTGCCATTTAGAAGATACATCCAGAAGAGTGAAGACATGTCAAACTTAAGCCTTCACTGCACCAGAGACACTTTGAGTGGCCTCTTCGACCTACCCACTCGAGTGGGTAGTCTATTCAGCCTCTCTACTGAGCCACTCGACCAGGCCACTCGAGTGGGTGGTCGAGTCAGCCACAACACCCACTCGACTGCTCCACTCGACTGACTGGTCGAGTGGCACGTTTACTCTTTTTCCCTTAAAACTCGGAATTTGTATTATTTCTCTTTTTTCACCTAGTATAAAAGCTCTTGATTAACCTAATATCTGGTGTGGCTGATTTTATTAGTTTAACCTAGTTTAGCTTAGTTTCTCTCTCTAGTTCTTCATCTTGTTCTTCATTTTCCCGAATTTTGTAACTTGCATAACTTTTTATAAAATCAGTATTTGCCTTAGCTTTCTTCTACACTCTTGCTCATCGGATCATAAGCTATCACATATGTCTCTTTTAGAGATTTCTGGTTACAGGCCCAAGTGATGAATCCGGTGAGTGAGTAGTAAAATTGGGATTTTTGGGGATGGATTAGGGTAGCTTCACTATGTTTTGCTATTGTTTAGATAGGTTGATCATTACTCAGTTGCGAGTCCCTCTTGGGTGAGTGTTTTTAATGCTTGTTCTCCCCTGATCAAGGAGAACACGATTTTAGATGGTCTCATGAGCACGAACAATGCCTTGAGCCATTAGACAGACTTTTTCCGGGGTTTAGAGTACAATAGCATGAGGGTAAATTCATCAGACATTGACTTATGTCACGACTCCACCTATTCACTTGTTATGAACTCTTCTCGAGTTGAATAGGCTGATTCTTCATGCCTGATCCGACTCCTCACACTATGCTGACTGGGTTGGGTCTTGGGGCTCTCTACCACGAACCATGGATTGAGATGGCTATGAAGTCTGTTGTCTAGGGTAGTTATGTGATGAAATGCTGGTTGATACCCAGAGTAGTTTAGAGTGTTTGCGAACCTATGATTTCATCCCTAAAGTCCCTATGTTTTCCCCATAGTTCACAATCTTCATAATAACTGTTCAATTTAGTTTTTCTCTGTTTTTACTGTAGCACTTGACCACCTTACTCGACTGCTTAGGTCGAGTGGTTAGTTTAGCATAGTTTTCTTGTGTTTTCGATGACTTACTAAAGTGTGACAGACTTTGGTAGCTCTAGGTTCACTTAAGGTTTGGTTATAGTTTCATTTAGGCTGTTAGATAAAACCAACCCTTTTATATTTGGCTTGAATTGTTTGTTATTGATCACATCTTTTTTGCATAACTCTAGTCACCCTTTGGTTCGATATTTTCTATACTTACAATTGATTGAAAAACTTGTGTTTTGTCTCTCTGTGCCTAGGCTGATAGTTTTTACTGTCTTTCTCTGCACACTAGGTAAAAATACTTGTTTCAGAGTGGTGTGGTGCTTGGGCCGAAAATTCTTGACTTGGCATTATTTCTATGGTCACAGACAACTAGTTCCATGGTTGGCAAACAGAAGATCCCTTAGCGCATCTTGATAAGTTTGAGGATATGTAGCCTCACAAAGATTCAAGAAATCACTGAAGATAGTTTTAGATTGAGACTTTTTCCATTCTCATTAGGAGAAAAAGCAGCCAACTGGGAAACCAATCTTCAGCCTGGCTCCATAACATCATGGGATTCTTGCAAGAGGTATTTCCTTACAAAGTTCTTCTCATACAAAAGAACAGAAAAGTTTCGCCATGAAATTGCAATGTTTCACCAGCTGAAAGGTGAAACACTACCAGACGCCTGGGAAAGATTCACAGACTACACATGGCAATGTCCACACCATGACTTCTCCAACGAATCCCTGCTATGCTTTCTATACAGAGGAGTACTTCCAATGGTCCGGGTATGCCTTGACACTGCAAGCAAAGGAAATTTCCTTAATACCGCTGTACAAGATGGTTGGGAGGTTGTAGAGAATATGGCTAGGTCAGACAGCATTTCAAATGAAGAACATGAGCAGATTATTAGGGATGCCAGAATATCTGATGAAGGCACCAGAGCTGACATCAGGAACCTTAATGAGAAGTTTGATATGATGCTGATTCACACTAAGAAGAATCAAGAACAAGCTGCACCTGATAAGGATATCAAGTTATTGTTACAGCAACTCGTCCGTAGTCAGGAACACACCATTAATGAATTGTGATCCACTAATGGCAAACTTCTTGACATCACACAGCAGATCAACACCCTCCACTCTAAATTTCATTACCTAGAGAACAGCCAGATCAGTCATACACAACCATCAACCGAAAAAGCCCATGTTATCACCTTGAGGAGTGGCAGATAGCTACCACCAAGAGAGCCTGCAAAGATCACTGGGGACAGTGAGGACCAGGGTGGGGAGGATCTCCATCAGGAAGAATTGCAACCGAAGAAGCTGCAGAAGAGAGCCCACTCGACCACCTACTTGAGTGGCTGCGAACCCAGAAAAACAATTTGGTACTAAAACCAAAGAAGCACAAAGTATGGTACTCCTCACTCATGAATGCATGGCTATAACTGAGAAATAGCTTATAGTGCAAGAAAAGCTTGAAGACCCAAGATCATTCAATCCTCCATGCTCTATGAACCAAACAGTCTTCAGAAACTCTCTATGTGATCTTGGAGATATTGTGATCAGTTTGCCTCTGTTTGTAGCAAAAACTTTGGGCTATGATGATTACAAATCAAGAAAGCTTTCTTTGATGATAGCTGATAGGACTATGAGACGTCCCTATAGTCTTCTAGAGAATCTCCCTATCAGAATTAGGCATGTTGAGAATGTGAAGACAGATCTTCATCTAGGGAGTGATCTAGTGCTGAAGTTTGATTTTGATAATGCTGCCAAAAAGCCAACCATTGATGGGCAGCCTTTCTCTTTTAAAGAAATGGACCATCTCTTTGATGCACCATTCAAGGAGCCTCCTAAGAAATATCACATTCACATGGCTTTGACTAAAGAAGAGGAAGTTGGAGATCCCAACAGTGAGATTTTGAGCCCTGAAGAGGTTTTAGACCCAGATAAAGTAGGTATCAAAACAGAAGTTTCTGAGGATGCAGTTGGGTCACAAACAGAGGATATCATGCTCAATGAAGAAGGTTCAGAGGTCACTCGACCACCTGACTCGAGCTCATGGTCGAGCCAAACCCCCATGTGCCCAAACAGGCCTAGTTTGATGTCTAAACTAAATGTTTCCATCAACGCAGTCAATACTGCACTATATGACTGCTCGAGCAGGACTATCAAGGCATCAAAACGGGCTGAGAATGAGCTTACAAGGCAACTGGAAGAGATGAAGCTTTAGATACTAGAGCTCAAGCGTATTGTCAATAGTTCCTCTCCCAAGAAAGTCACCAAGGAGTTAAGTGTACCAAGGAAGACTAGAGCTTTCAACATTGCAACAACAGCTTCCAGCCCCCATTACCCACCTAAGCTTTTTCAAATGGAGTCTCCAGTACCTCTCTATGATCCACCACCTGATTAAAAAGAGTGAAGAGTCAAGCTATGTGACTTAAAACAAGCTCACTTAGGAGGAAGTCTCATGTCTATCCCTATATATATATATTGCTTCAAGATTTTATGTTTTTGGTATTTTTGATGTGTTTCTAGTGTTTCGAGTCTCAGGGAATAAGCAGTGGAACGTATAGAGCCAAGCTAGACCAAAAAAAAAAAAAAATCATGGATGACGTTGCTGCTACCCTCTCCACTCCACCAGTAATGTACCACCCCCATCTCACACCATTATACATACCATTGCATATTTTTGTTTAGCTTTGTTTTAAATCTCTCAAACCTTTCTTTGAATTTTTATTACACAAGGGACTGTGTAATTTAAGTTTGGCAGAGTGTCTGAGAGATGTATTTGACATCTTTATTCTTTTCTTATTCAAATTTTGCATACTTCAGTCAGCATCTATGTGCATATAAAACCATAAAAATTTGAAAATTTTTGAAAATTATTTTTTAAAAACAGAGTGTTCATGTAGTATCATTTTCATTGTAGGATTGAGTCTAGTATCATTTCGTTTAGGACTATACATTTACATAGGAAACAATGAGGGTTAAACCTAATAAGCTTAATAACCAAACATATGGCTTCAGTGCCATAGTTTATAGTTCTCTAATGCTTGCACCTAAGTTTGAAACATAAGGCCAAACCCTGTTTAGAATCAGACTTAGCATTCTGCCTTAGTTAAAACTTGTTGTGATTTGTAATGCTATCCCTAATAATTTGAACCTAATCTGATTAAAAAATTATCATATTATAAATTATAGTATGAACTCATGGATACCCTATACATATTTGGATCTCCTTATCTCTTTTACCACTCTTGTTTATTCAAATAGCTGCTCCCATCTTTGGAGCAGTTCCCCAAAGCACCAAACCTTACTTCTTTAAGACCCTGATAAATTCGATTGAACTTAAGAGAAAGTGTTAGGTTTAGGCCGACAAGCATAGGTTCCCATGTAGATTCTGGTCCACGCTTTTTGGATCAGACTAGGCTAGGGAATTTGAAATAGGTGTTGGTTTGAGTCTGGAAATAAAACAAAGAGTGAGAAAAGAAAGAAAAAGATAAGAGAGTGCTAAAAATGTTTCTTTGTAGAGGATAGTAAAAATATGTTTCTAGTAAAGGATTTGGGAAATTTATATATGATATGAGAAGGCTCTATGAAGAAAAAAAAAAGAAAAAAGAAATAATAGTGTATGAAAAGTCACTCGACCTGTCTACTCGACCAAGTGGTCGAGTGAGAGCCTAGCAGTAAAGAAAATTCCCCAATTCTGCTTGAAGTAAAAGAAAATGAATGTAAATCCTCTCCTTAGAATAAAATCAGAAACTATTGATCCCAGAATGAGAAAAGAATAACTACCTTTAGTGAAAAGAAAAAGGTTTAGAGTTAGGATCAATTTTGTGTATGGAGTTAGGGAAAGTCCGTAGTGTGTGTGTGCTTGGGTAGATGGGAATCTATTCTTGTATGCATCAGTTGGCTTTTACCTTTAGCATTTTCTTAAGGTTCAATCAATTCTCTGAGAGATCCCTATTAATAAATGCATAAACCAGAGGAAGAAGAGATCATTTTTATCTCTTAAGCCCAGCCCTTGAAGCAAATGAGTTCTTACTTAATGCATAGCATGATCCACTGTTCATGCTTAAATAATGTTAAAGGGACAGTTTACTTTGAATGCTTGTTGAGGCTAAGTCTGATTGATAAGTTCTGTTGTGATGAGCATGGCTAGGTTTTTAAGTAAGACTTATGTGTATTGCATTTCAGACCTGTTAACTATGACATTGAGGTTAGAGGTTTGTTTTGTCTGCTAAGGTTCTGATCCCCACTTTTCACACTACTCCTTTCATCTTATCATTTCTATTTGCTTGAGGGCAAGCAAAGGGTAAGTTTGGGGGAGTTGATAACACCACTTTTATACACATTTTTACCAGTTTTTTATCATGCCTTAAAGTAGATTTTATCCATTGTTTATACCATTTACGTGCATTTATGCTTCATATAGGATGTTTCATATTTCTGTATAGGCATTGCATGCATTTTGCATATTTGGGGTCTTATCAGGTACTAATGGAGCATATGGAGCATACTTGGATTTTGGCTCATGAAGTGAAGATGTGCAGTCATGCCCTATGGAGTCGAGTGAAGATTGCAGAGAAGACGGATGGCTCACTCGACCAGACCACTCGAGTGAAGCACTCTCAGACAGGCACACTCGACCAGACCACTCTAGTGGAGCACTCTCAACCAGGCACTCAATTGAGCACTCAACACAGGCCACTTGACCCTCACTCGACCTGCCTACTCGAGTGAAGCACTCTCAGACAGGCTCACTCGACCAGACCACTCGAGTAACTTCGGAGCATAAGAAGTTGGGCATCATTTGAAGACCTTCCCGTGGACCAAATTTGGATTACGGTATACCGTTGGAAAGCTAGAAGAGTCAAGATTCACTCTTCCAGGCCACTCGAGTGGGTGGTCGAGTCAGCCACAACACCCACTCGACTGCTCCACTCGACTGACTGGTCGAGTGGCACGTTTACTCTTTTTCCCTTAAAACTCGGAATTTGTATTATTTCTCTTTTTTCACCTAGTATAAAAGCTCTTGATTAACCTAATATCAGGTGTGGCTGATTTTATTAGTTTAACCTAGTTTAGCTTAGTTTCTCTCTCTAGTTCTTCATCTTGTTCTTCATTTTCCCGAATTTTGTAACTTGCATAACTTTTTATAAAATCAGTATTTGCCTTAGCTTTCTTCTACACTCTTGCTCATTGGATCATCAGCTATCACATATGTCTCTTTTAGAGATTTCTGGTTACAGGCCCAAGTGATGAATCCGGTGAGTGAGTAGTAAAATTGGGATTTTTGGGGATGGATTAGGGTAGCTTCACTCTGTTTTGCTATTGTTTAGATAGGTTGATCATTACTCAGTTGAGACTTCCTCTTGGGTGAGTGTTTTTAATGCTTTTTCTCCCCTGATCAAGGAGAACACGATTTTAGATGGTCTCATGAGCACGAACCATGCCTTGAGCCATTAGACAGACTTTTTCCGGGGTTTAGAGTACAATAGCATGAGGGTGAATGCATCAGACATTGACTTATGTCACGACTCCACCTATTCACCTGTTATGAACTCTTCTCGAGTTGAATAGGCTGATTCTTCATGCCTGATCCGACTCCTCACACTATGCTGACTGGGTTGGGTCTTGGGGCTCTCTACCACGAACCATGGATTGAGCTGGCTATGAAGTCTGTTGTCTTGGGTAGTTATGTGATGAAATGCTGGTTGATACCCAGAGTAGTTTAGAGTGTTTGCGAACCTATGATTTCATCCCTAAAGTCCCTATGTTTTCCCCATAGTTCACAATCTTCATAATAACTGTTCAATTTAGTTTTTCTCTGTTTTTACTGTAGCACTTGACCACCCTACTCGACTGCTTAGGTCGAGTGGTTAGTTTAGCATAGTTTTCTTGTGTTTTCGATGACTTACTAAAGTGTGACAGACTTTGGTAGCTCTAGGTTCACTTAAGGTTTGGTTATAGTTTCATTTAGGCTGTTAGATAAAACCAACCCTTTTATATTTGGCTTGAATTGTTTGTTATTGATCACATCTTTTTTGCATAACTCTAGTCACCCTTTTGTTCGATATTTTCTATACTTACAATTGATTGAAAAACTTGTGTTTTGTCTCTCTGTGCCTAGGCTGATAGTTTTTACTGTCTTTCTCTGCACACTAGGTAAAAATACTTGTTTCAGAGTGGTGTGGTGCTTGGGCCGAAAATTCTTGACTTGGCCTAGTTAGCCTTCCTGAAACAACATAACTCTAAATAAAAACGTGAAAACATCAAAACTTTAGGAAGAAAATAATTTAAAATATATACATTGATATACATGGAACTTCCTTCCAAGTGAGCTTGTTTAGAGTCCCTTAGCTTGACTTTCATACCTTAGGCTTTATCAGGATCACCCACATCTATTGAGGTGTCTCCTGGTATACCTTGATCTGCCATGTATGGCTTGACTCTTTGACCATTCACAGTGAATTCTTTGCCATCAGTGTCAAGCAAAGTGACTGCTCCATAGGGTAGAACTTCTTTGATGTGGAATGGGCATGTCCATCTTGACTTCAATTTTCCAGGAAAAAGTTTTAGCCTGGAGTTAAACAAGAGAACTTGGTCTCCTGCGGTGAAAGTTTTAGGTGTGATCCTTTTGTCATGAAAGGCCTTAGTCTTTTCCTTATACACCTTTGAGCTTTCATATGCATCCAGCCTTATCTCTTCTAACTCATGCAGAGTAATTCTCCTTTTCTCCTGGGCGGAGTTGATGTCAAAATTCAGCAGCTTGGTTGCCCAGAGGGCTTTGTATTCTATCTCCAAAGGCAGATGGCAGGATTTACCATATAGGAGTTGAAATGGAGTCCTACCTATAGGCGTTTTGTATGCTGTTCTGTAGGCCCACAAAGCTTCATCAAGTTTAGTTGCCCAGTCCCTCTTGGAAGTTCCCACTACTTTGGCCAAAATGGCTTTAATCTGCTAGTTGGAGACTTCAACTTGACCACTTGTCTGAGGGTGGTAAGCTGTTGTGACTTTATGCTTCACTTCATGCTTTCTTAGTAGGCTCTCAAACTGCTTGTTGATGAAATGGGAACCACCATCACTTATTACAACCCTTGGCACTCCAAATCTGGGGAAGATGATGGTCTTGAACATTTTCAAAACTACTCTGGCATCATTGGTTAGAGATGTTATTGCTTCCACCCATTTGGAGACATAATCAACAGCTATCAAGATATAGCTGTTTCCATGAGATGGTGGGTTGAAAGGTCCCATGAAGTCTATCTCCCAACAGTAAAAAACTTCCACTTCCAGGATTGGGTTTTGTGGCATCTCATTTCTCCTAGTATTGTTGCCCATCCTCTGGCATGCATCACACTGAGCAATGAAATTTTTTGTATCCTTGAACATTGTTGGCCACCATAAACCTGCTTGAAGGATTTTCTGCGTAGTCTTGAAAATAGTAAAATGTCCACCATATGAAGAACCATGGCAATGTTCAAGCACTCCTTGTACTTCCTCCTCTGCGATGCATCTCCTGAATAAACTATCAGGACCTCTCTTTTAAAGATATGGCTCGTCCCATAAATAGTGTCCTGCATCTCTATACAGTTTTTTCCTATCGTGAGCATCAAGGTGTAGAGGTTTGTAACCAGTGGCCTTGTAGTTTTCCATGTCTGTGTACCAAGGCGTCTCCCAGTGCTTTGACTCGACTGCTTTACTCGAGTGAGAGGTCGAGTGAGCATGTCGAGTGAGAATTCCTATGGACATGAGCTGTTCCTCAGGCAGAGAGTCATCCACTGGTGTCGGGTCGTCAATTCTCATTCAAGACAAGTGATCAGCAACTCCATTTTCTATGCCCTTCTTGTCTACTATTGTCAAGTCGTACTCTTGCAGTAGGATGATCCACCTCATAAGCCTTGGTTTGGTGTCCTTCTTTGCATAAATGTGCCTAAGTGTGGCATGATCAGTGTATACTATAATCTTCTGATCCACTAAGTAACTCCTAAATTTCTCTACTGCGAATACCACAGCAAGCATCTCTTTCTCTGTTGTAGCATATCTGCTTTGACATGCAGCTTTTTGTCTATCCTCTGACCCTGAACTGCTCCTACTGCATAATCTGAAGCATCACATATTATTTCAAAAGGGTGCTTCCAGTCTGGAGCTTGAACTACTGGAGCTGATACCAACGCCTCTTTTATCATATGGAAAGCCTTCAGCCACTCTGCATCAAAATTAAATTTGGTTTCTTTGCACAGCAGCCTTGTCAGGGGTCTTGCAAGTTTTGAGAAATCTTTGATGAACCTCCTGTAAAATCCAGTGTGGCCCAAGAAGCTTTTTATGTCTTTAACAGTCTTCGGAGGTTGCAGCTGCATCATAACTTCAACTTTTGCCCTATCCACCTCTATACCCTTTCCAGAGATCTTGTGCCCCAGAACTATATCCTCTGTAACCATGAAATAACACTTTTCCCAGTTAAGGACCAAATTCATCTCTTCACACCTTGCTAGTACCCTGCTAAGGTTAGACAAACAGAAGGAGAAAGAGGGGCCATAGACTGAAAAGTCATCCATGAATACCTCCACCATCTCCTCTATTAAATCCAAAAATATAGAGGTCATACATCTCTGAAATGTTGCAGGGGCATTACATAAGACGAATGGCATTCTCCTATATGCAAAGGTCCTATAAGGACAGGTGAAGGTTATTTTTTCTTAGTCATTAGGGTGTATTGGTATCTGGAAAAATCCACTATACCCATCAAGGAAACAGTAGTATGGGTGGTTAGCTAGTCTTTCAAGCATTTGGTCTATGAATGGTAATGGGAAGTGATCTTTCCTATAATCAATGCACATGCGGTGACCAATTATAGTTCTAGTTAGGATCATTTCATCTTGATCAGTTTTAATCACAGTTATTCCTCCTTTCTTAGGTACATAGTGTACAGAGGATACCCATGTACTATCAGAAATAGGGTAGATTATTCCAGCATCTAGAAGCTTAATAATTTCTTTTTTCACTACTTCTTTCAAGTTAGGGTTTAATCTCCTCTGGTGCTCTACACTAGTTTGCATTTCATTCTCAAGATCAATTCTATGAGTGCAGAGAGATGGAGAAATTCCCCTGATATCTTCTAGAGAATAGCCTATTGCCTTCCTAAATTTTCGCAATTCGCTGAGCAATAGTTCAAGTTCATCAGGGTTCAGCTTGTTATTGACTATTACAGGGTAAGTATCATTACTTCCTAAGAAAGCGTACCTTATCCCTTCTGGAAGTAGCTTGAGTTCAACGGTTGGTGCCTTGAGCTCGGACCACTCGAGTTGTGCTTCATCTGTGCACAGCTCGAGTGGTGCTCCATGCTTACGCTTTGCAGAGTTTGCTGACTCGACTGGATCACTCGAGTACTGTGGTCGAGTGACATGTTCGAGTGCTGCTATCCCTTCTGGTTTTACCAGACTCTCGAAAACATCCTTAACCCCGGGAAGTTCTTTCGCATTCAAACTCATTTCATAGTCAGAGATCTTAGAGTGAACGTATCCTCCTTCGTCACACTTGATCAGTGCTGTTTTCAGATGATCTTTCTCCACTGCTTCTCGAAAAAATTCCTCTGTCAAGTCATCAATCTCTCCAACCCCAAATATTTGCATCATGGGCTGTTTCATTGAGGACTTAATGTTAAACTGCATAACTTCCTTTCCTAGCTTCAAAGCGATGGTACCACTCTGGACGTCTATGGAGGCTCCTGCAGTCACCAAAAATGGTCTTCCTAGGATCAAAGGATCTTTCGGTTCTTCTTCCATTTCTAGGATGACAAAATCTGTAGGGACTTCAAGGTGTCCTATCCTAACTGGCAAATCCTCCAACAGGCCGTGTGGTTGCCTAACAGACCTGTCTGCTAAGACTAAGGAGATTCTGCTAGGGGAGAACTTTGTGAATCCTAGCCGTTGTGCTACTGATAATGACATGAGACTCACCTAAGCTCCTAAGTCACAGACACAATTTTTGAAACTGAGTGATCCAATCGAGCATGGCAGAGTAAAAGAGCCTGGATCTTGGAGCTTTTCTCTGCATATGACTTTCTGCTGGATGATAGCACTGCATTCATGAGTAAGGAGTACCATACTTTGTGCTTCCTTGGTCTTTTCCATAACCATATCTTTGATATACTTATGGGCTGGGGGTATTAGCATCAAAGCATCCAACAGAGGTATACGAAGCTCAACGTCCTTCAGATGTTTCTCGAATAACTTCTTGTACTTAACTGCCTGTTGCTTCTTATTCCTTCCTGAGAAAGGCAAAGGAGGTTCGTAGGAGGATGATTCAGAAAAATTTTCTCTCCCTTTAGGCTGTACTGAATTTTTTTCTGGGCTTGCAGTCACTCGACCACTTACTCGAGTGGTATGGGCGAGTGAGCTCTCTTCTGCAGCTTTTTCTGGTTGCAATTCTTCCTGATGGAGATCTTCTCCACCCTGGTCCTCACTGTCCTCAGTGATCGTTCCAGGCTCTCTTGGTGGTAGCTGTCTGCCACTCCTCAAGGTGATAGCATGGCTTTTTCGGTTGTTGGTTGTGTATGACTTATCTGGCTGTTCTCTAGGTAATGAACTTTAGAGTGGAGGGTGTTGATCTGATGTGTGATGTCAAGAAGTTTGCCATTAGTGGATCGCAATTTGTTAGTGGTGTGTTCCTGACTACGGACGAGTTGCTGTAACAATAACTTGATATCCATATCAGGTGCAGCCTGTTCCTGATTCTTCTTAGTGTGAATTAATATCATATCAAACTTCTCAGTAAAGATCTTGATTTCAGCTCTTGTGCCTTCATTAGATATTCTGGCAATACTCTGCTCATGTTCCTCATTAGAAATTCTGTCTGACCTAGCCAAGTTCTCTACCAACTCTCATCCATCTTGTACAGCGGTATTAAGGAACTTTCCTTTGCTTGCAGTGTCAAGGCATACCCTGACCATTGGGAGTACTCCTCTGTACAGAATGCATAGCAGGGACTCTTTGGAGAAGTCATGGTGTGGACATTGCCTTGTGTAGTCTGTGAATCTTTCCCAGGCGTCTGATAGTGTTTCACCTTTCAGCTGGCGAAACATTGCGATTTCTTCGCAAAACTTTTCTGTTCTTTTGTATGAGAAAAACTTGGTAAGGAAAAACCTCGTGCAAGAATCCCATGATGTTATGGAGCAAGGCTGAAGATTGGTTTCCCAGTGGACAGCTTTTTCTCCTAATGAAAATGGAAAATGTCTCAATCTGAAACCATCTTCAGTAATTTCCTGAATCCTTGTGAGGCTACATATCCTCTCAAACTTATCAAGATGCGCTATGGGGTCATCCGCTGCCCTATCGAGGAATATGTTGTCTTGAACCATAGTGATGACACCTCTCCTAATCTTGAAATCATCACTCACAAGTGGTGCAACTATGCCTCCTTTGTGTGTTTGGTGAGTCGGAGTTTCGTGAGCACCTATTGATCCTGCCATTGGGTATGGTAGTACGCTCGAGTAGAGAGCTCGAGTAGTACCTGCGTAAAATTGAAGTGTATCAAAGTGAGTAACCAAAATAAAAATTAAAAAAAACTTGATCTCAAAAGCAATGAGATCCTAATTTTAATATTAAAAACACCCAAATGGTAGCAGCGCCAAATTGAAACAAGTATTTTGCCTATCTGCTAAGAATGAAAACAATCAAACAGAGCATGCAAACAGAACACATGTTTTTCAATCAATCATAGTATAGATATGAGTCAATCCATTGGGTGAATAGCACTAAGCAAAAAGGATGTGTACATTAGCAATTAATTCAAGCCAAATATGAAAGTTGTTTGGTGAAATCTATCAACCTAAACGAATGCAAAATAAACGATAAATTAAAGACTAAGCTCACTAAAGGCTGTCACACTTTAGTAAGTAGCCAGACACACAAAAACTCATAAATCTTAAAGCAAAAAAGGCCACTCGACTGATACACTTGAGTGGTATGGTCGAGTGGGCAAATTAGGGGCTTTTATATCAAGTCTTAAATACAAATTCGAGTTTTAAGGGAAAAGAGAGAAAATGGCCCACTCGACCTACCAGTCGAGTGGTGTGGTCGAGTGGTGTCTCGAGTAGGCTCTCGAGTAGTCTGCAAAGAGTGGTGTCTCGAGTAGGTGAGTTGAGTGGTCTGCGAAGAATGGTGTCTCGAGTAGACACTCGAGTAGGCTCTCGAGTAGGTGAGTCGAGTGGTCTACGAAGAGTGGTGTCTCGAGAAGGCACTCGAGTAGGCTCTCGAGTAGGCGAGTCCATGAGGCTTTACTGCACACGTCAAAGACCCTAGTATGCCTCGTAAGCTCCATAAGCACCTGATAAAACCCCAAATATGCAAAATGTATGCAATGCTTATACAAAAACACTAATCGCCCTATATGAAGGATAAATGCATAGAATGATATGGACAATGGATGAAAGTGTATACTAAAAGCTGCTAAAAGGATGATGAAAACATGCATAATGTGGTGTTATCAACTCCTGCAAACTTATCATTTGCTTGCCCCCAAGCAAATAGAAAGGATAAGATGAAAGGAGTAGTGTGAAAAGTAGGGACTCAGAACCTAAGCAAACTAAGCAAACCTCAGCAAACTAAGCAAACCTCTAATGTCAATGTCACAGTTATTAGTTCTAGAATGCAATTCACAGAAGTTCTACTTAAAAGCATTAGCCATACTGATCACATCAAATTCAACACTAAGACTTAGCCACAAGCAAACATTCAAAGCAATCTATCCATTTAACATTGATTAAGCACGAACTGGTGAATCATGATATGCAATAACTGTAACTCATTTGGTTGAGGGACAAGTTTTAAGAGATAAAAATGATATCTTCTTCCTCTGGTTTAAAGCGCATGTATCAGGATCTCTCAATGAAATGGATTGAATTATAAGAGAATGCTAAAGGTAGAGCCAACTGGTGCATACAGGAGCAGACTATCATCTACCCGTGAAGAACCAATGACCCTCCTAACTCTAAAATCTCAGAAACTTCATCCTAATTCTACCCTTGTGCTTAAAAGCTTCTCTTTTCATTTCTTTGACTCAAGGATCGATTTTTCTGTTTTCTTCTAAGGAGACGATACTTTACTTTTTACTTTTAGGGGATTTGGGATTCTGTTTTCTTCTGGTCGAGTGGCTACTATACGATTTTTTCTGTTTCTTTTACTGAGCCAACTTTTATCTTTTTCTTCCAAATCCTTTACTAGACCCATATATATATATATATATATATATTTTTTTTTTTTTTTTTTTTTAATCAAATATTTTGCCTATATGCTAGGAATGAAAACAATCAAACAGAACACAGGTTTTTCAATCAATCATAGTATAGATATGAGTCAATCCATTGGGTGAATAGCACTAAGCAAAAAGGATGTGTACATTAGCAATTAATTCAAGCCAAATATGAAAGTTGTTTGGTGAAATCTATCAACCTAAAAGAATGCAAAACAAATGATAAAACTAAAGACTAAGCTCACTAAAGGCTGTCACACATTAGTAAGTAGCCAGAGACACAAAAACTCATAAATCTTAAAGTAGAAAAGGCCACTCGACTGATACACTCGAGTGGTATGGTCGAGTGGGCAAGTGAAACTACTGGACTACTACTCAAATGATCTAAACTGGTGAGACGAGTGATATTAAAACTATAGGGGTCATAGGGGTGAATTAACTAGCTAGTGAATACTCTAGAAAGTCCCAGGTGCTAACATGCTCAATCAATAAGGGATTCCCTTAACAACAGACTTCATTGCCAGCTCAATCCATGGGTCGTGGTAGAGAGCCTGAAGACCCAACCTAGTCAGCATAATGTGAGGAGTCAGATCAGGCATGAAGATTCAGCCTATTCAAGTCGAGAAGAGTTCATAACAAGTGAATAGGTGGAGGAGTGACATAAATCAATGTTTGATGCATCCACCCTCACGCTATTGTACTCTAAACCTTGGAAAAAATCTATCTGATGGCTCAAGGCATGGCTCGTGCTCATGAGACCACCTAAAATCATGCCCTAACTGGCCAAAAAAGAAAAAGCATTAAAATCACGCACCCAAGAGGGAAAACAACAAATTTGCAAACAAACTTAAACACCCAATGCGATTAAGAACATCACAAGCCTAATCCACCCCTAATAGTCATAATCTAACTACTCACACACAAAATCCATGAAAAATTGTTCAAACCCAGAAATCTCTAAAATTAACATATGTAACAGAGAGAGGGACGATGAACAATTTTGTAGAAGGAATCAAACACAAATACAAATTATATCAAAAGTTATTCAAGGTACAAAATCGCAAAATATGATAAGTCTCAAGAACAAAAGATGAACTAGAGATAGAAAGTCTAAAAACTAGGTTTAGCTAATAAAATGCAGCGTACCCTTGACATTAGGTTCATCAGGGGCTTTTATATCAAGTCTTAAATATAAATCCGAGTTTTAAGGGAAAAAAGAGAAAATGGCCCACTCGACCTACCAGTCGAGTGGTGTCTCGAGAAGGCTCTCGAGTAGTCCACGAAGTGTTATGTCTCGAGTAGGTGAGTTGAGTGGTCTGCTAAGAATGGTGTCTTGAGTAGACACTTGAGTAAGCTCTCGAGTAGGCACTCCAGTAGGCTCTCGAGTAGGCGAGTCGAGTGGTCTGCGAAGAGTGGTGTCTCGAGTAGGCACTCGAGTAGGCTCTCGAGTAGGCGAGTCGAGTGGTCTGCTTGTCTTCTCTGCAAGCTTCACTCGAATCCATGAGGCTTCACTGCACACATCAAAGACCATAGTACACCTTGTAAGCTCCATAAGCACATGATAAGACCCAAAATATGCAAAATGTATGTAATGGTTATACAAAAACACTAATTGCCCTATATGAAGGATAAATGCATAGAATGATGTGGACAATGGATGAAAGTGTATACTACAAGGTGATAAAAGGATGATGAAAACCTGCAAAATGTGGTGTTATCAGTTACTCCATTTTTAGAGGCTGCTGGAGTTGAGCTCATATCAGCACCTACACCATACACTCTGATGGACTTGGATCACATGAAGGACACTCAGACTATTGGTGAAAAGGATGGGGAGAATTACTTCTACAACTTCTCACATCCCAGGAGAAGTACTTCTACCTTATGGAGGTTCTAGCCAAGCTCTATGCAGAGGACGCTGACCGTAGTGTCCCCTTTGTACCACCAATCAGAGATCTCTACTTCTCTGATGAGGGAGTTAGACTCCAAGAAGATGAGATGTTTCAGGACTTCATGGGGAGTATGAAAGCTCCAGAGAGGTTTTATTTTGAGGAGACAGAGTGCAAAAGCCTCAAGGAGGCTAACCATAAGATCCCCACACTTCAGAAGTGGTGCAAGTGGCAGGATAAGCAATTCAGCAAGTTCAAGAGTGGAATGAATACCACAATGAAGGGGATCACCAGCTGCTTAGCAGCAGCTGAGAGGAAGTTGAGTGCCGGCTCATCGAGGAGGACTTTGGCTAAGCAGAAGGAGAGAAAAAAGCGCCCAGATCACCCCATAGAGGATCTGGAGCATTCGTCCCCAGACGAAGCCACTTGACCACCTGGGTCAAGTGAGCCACTCGAGTGCTACCAGGGATTGGACCCGAGTGCACCTGTCGATCCTTACCCACGCTATGATCAGGGCGCACAGCTTCCACCTTACCCGGGGTACTACCAGAGCGAACCATTCGACCACGCTGGGTCGAGTGCACGATACATGCCAGACCACTCGACTGCTGGGTCGAGTGGACCACTCAAGTCACACCCCGGAGCTGATCCTTTCACCACCACAGTTCCAGTCTACACTCATGAGAGCATGGAGGCTAACACAGATGCATTTTTCACTCCACAAGAATGGGGTACCACCCCACTTCCTTATCATTGTTTATATCATGATTCACCAGTTCGTGCTTAATCAATGTTAAAGGGATAGTTTGCTTTGAATGTTTGCTTGTGGCTGAGTCTTAGTGTTAAATTTGATGTGATGAGTATGACTAAAGCTTTTAAGTAGAAATTCTATTAATTACATTCTAGAACTAATAACTGTGACATTGACATTAGAGGTTTGCTTAGTTTGCTTAGGTTCTGAGCCCCCACTTTTCATACTACTCCTTTCATCTTATCTTTTCTATCTGCTTGAGGGCAAGCAAAGGGTAAGTTTGGGGGAGCTGATAACACCACTTTTATACACGTTTTTACCAGTTTTTTATCACGCCTTAGAGTAGATTTTATCCATTGTTTATACCATTTCGTGCATTTATCCTTCATATAGGATGTTTAATATTTATGTATAGGCATTGCATGCATTTTGCATATTTGGGGTCTTATCAGGTACTTATGGAGCATATGGAGCATACTTGGATTTTGGCTCATGGAGTGGAGATGTGCAGTCAAGCCCTATGGACTTGACTAAAGATTGCAGAGAAGACAGATGGCTCACTCGACCAGGCTACTCGACCAGGCACTTGAGTGAGCACTCAAGACAGGCTACTCGACCAGGCACTCGAGTGAGCACTCAAGACAGGCTACTCGACCAGGCACTCGAATGATCACTCAAGACATGCTACTCGACCAGGCACTCGAGTGAGCTCTCAAGACAGGCTACTCGACCTCAGCATCACAGGCTCATTGGACTTCAGCCCCACCTGCCTACTCGAGAGACCACTCGACCACCCCACTCGACTGTTGGGTCGAGTGGGCACTCTCCGACTTTTTTTCTTAAAAACTCGCAAAATGTAATAAGCGCTTTTGACTATGTATAAAAGCGCCTCATTAAACCTAATTAGGGAGAATCAAATAGTGCCCTTTGGCTTAGTAATTTTTAGGTTTAGCTCTCGTTTTTCTCTCTCTTGTTCTTGCTGTTCTTGATAGTTTTTCATTTTTCTGCAACTTTGTAACTTTGATAACTTTTTATAAAATCAGTACTTGCATTTTATTTCTTCTCCAACCTTGCTCACAAGATCATAGGCTATCACATATGTCAAGTTTAGGCTTTTCTGGGTTTCGGACCCCAGCTATGAGTAATAAAGTTGGGATTTTTGGGGATGGATTAGGGTAGCTTCTCTCTGTTTTGTTATTGCTTAGATAGTTTGATCATCACTCAGTTTCGACTCCCTCTTGGGAGAGTGATTTTAATGCTTGTTCTCCCCTAATCAAAGAGAACATGATTTTAGATGGTCTCATGAGCACGACCCATGCCTTGAGCCATTAGATAGACTTTTTCCGGGGTTTAGAGTACAATAGCGTGAGGGTGGATGCATTAGACATTGATTTAAGTTACGACTCCACCTATTCACTTGTTATGAACTCTTCTCGACTTGAATAGGCTGATTCTTCATGCCTGATCCGACTCCTCAAACTATGCTGACTGGGTTGGGTCTTAGGGCTCTCTACAACGAACCATGGGTTGAGCTGGTTATGAAGTATGTTGTCTAGGGTAGTCATGTGATGAAATTGCTAAATGATAGCTGCAATAGAACATAGTCTTTGTAATCCTGTGATTTCCATCCCTATAGTCCTTGTTTTTCCCCATAATTCACAGCTTGCTTAGAATTCGTTCACTGTAGTTTTTCTTTGTTTTTACTGTAGCATTCGACCTCACTACTCGATCAGTGTGGTCGAGTCGTCCTAGTACTGTGATTTTTCCTGTTTAGTTCCATGATGTGCTGAAGTGTGACAGACTTTGGTACCTCTAGTATCAATTAGGGTTTTTAGTAGATTTCTCATTTAGACTGCTAGTACCACACCCTTTTGATAATTACTTGAATAGCTTGCCTTAATAATCTGCTAGTTGTTGTAAACCACTCTTGATTGGTTTGACAAAGTTACACAACACTTACCACTATACTACAATTGATTAGAAACTCTGTATTTTGTATCTTTGGACTTAAGTTGATTACTTGGCTGTCTTTCTCTACTTAGAGTTGCTAAAATCTAAGTTTCAGGATTGATCACCATGAAGCCAATTTTCATGGAGGTTGAGATGGCTGATGGAACAACAACAAGGCCAGTAGGAAAGCTCCTAAACATTCCTGTCCTACTTAAGGGAAGTTATGTACTAGCTGAATTTGTTGTGGTTGCCCTTAATAAAGAATGGACAGAGATCATACTCGGCAGACCGTTCCTAGCAACCACCAGGGCTTCAATCAGCATACCCAAAAAGAGGATTAAACTTAGGTTTAAGAAAACCACCATATGTTTCCCCATTGAGACCGTCAACAAAATTCCCACCATAAATGCTCAAGCATTCAATGTGAATGATGTTGAATCTGTTGATGTTGTTCATCCAATGAACATGACTCAAGGAAGTGTTGGTGGTAAAGACCCATCAGAAGTTAACTTTGAAGCTTTTGAAGAAAGTTTGGATTTTATGATGAAGGCTGTGACTATGAAGCCCAAGATCATGGCTGAAAACCAACCACCGGATGAGGAATATACCATTCCTCCAATGAACCCAGACCCCAATTGAAATTTAACCAAGTCGAGCTAATGATTTTAAAAACAAGCGCTTGTTGGGAGCCAACCCAACATGTTTTCTATTTCTTTTCACTTTCAGCAATAATAAAACTACTTTATTTATTTTATTTTACTTCAGTTACATTATTTATTTATTTTTCTCAATAAGATATGATGATGTTTTTGTGTTGAGTTGACTGAAAAAAGGTACAAAAAGCATAAGATGCAAATTTCAAGAAGTTTTAGGAGGCTGAGATCGACCGATCCTCCCCGGATCGATTGATCCTCGAGATGAGAAAAGCTAGAAAACCAGTTCAATGAACAAACCAGTGCTCCCTTTTGGTCGTAAATTTTCTTTCCATGCCTTATAGTTTGCTTTCTTGTTCACAATTCATTATCTCCAGTGTTCTTTCGTAGTACCTTTTTATTTGATTTTATATCACAGCGGGACATAGTGATTTAAGTCTGGGGAAGGGGTGATTGCTTTCTTATGTTACTAACACCGTGATTTCTTTTGTTTCCTTATCAAAAAATCAAAAATCAAAAATTTTCCAAAAATAAAACTTTTTCATTTTTTCTCGAGTCGTTTTATTGAGTCAAAACAAGAGAATTATATTACAATCTTTTTGGTTTCCATTTTATTTTGACATTAATGGACTTAGTTCAGGAAGATTGGAAACACCAACAGTGGATTAACTTTACCAGAAGCGACCTACTTTTGGAAATCTGAATGATCCAGCGTCGGTTCTATCTACTTGGACCTTTAACTTGGATTAATCTTCTCACTTAGGGGCTCGATATTGCATAAAAGATCATATACATCTGGAGTTCACCCCATTCTTATTGGAGCTCCGGATGGCCAAGCTCATTTTTAGTTTGGTTCCACACCCTTACACCCTTTTTTCATTCAGACCTTAGTCCTATTTCGCAACATTAGGAGCATGTGCAACCAAGTGCAAAAACTACGGAGTATGGAGGCTGGTACAAGTCTGGTACAACCAAATGTTCTAAAGATTTCCGAGTAAGCTTTCTAGTATCAGTACTCCATCTATATTAGTTTGAGTTGACTAGTAGTGCAGTTTTATTGTATATTAATGTATATGGTTAGGACTGGTTCCAACTTTCCCTTCTCAGAAAATAAGCTCTGGGATCGACCGATCCTATCTAGATCGATCGATCCCGTCTCATCCCGAGACTCTCTTTCAAAAAAAAAAAAAAAAAAAAAGAGAAGGGAAAAAAATATGAAAGAACCAGAATAAAACCTTTTATTTATTTATTTATTTGTTTCTGTTATTTATTTTAGCACCAATACCAACTCTGTTAGGATCATTATATAGAAGCTTGCATGGAATCCAAGGTTCAGGAGGTTGTGCACCATCTTTGGCTACCGTCTCACTGTGATTTTGCGCATTGGCTTGCACCGGAGTTCATTTATTATGTCTAATCATCACCCTCAAAATGGCCCCCACGTTACTAGCCCTTAGCGATTTTGACTCCCTTTGTGAGACCGCACGCAACACTTAATGAATGTTAAAGGGCCAACAATAGAGATTTCAGAAGTTCTTTTGGATCTCGGATGCTAGAGTACA
This sequence comes from Cardamine flexuosa, assembly GCA_963555745.1. NCBI lineage: Eukaryota > Viridiplantae > Streptophyta > Magnoliopsida > Brassicales > Brassicaceae > Cardamine > Cardamine flexuosa. Next base: position 19,232,088 of record OY743215.1, read on the forward strand.
GTAATGTTTGCTATGCTTATGGTAAAGTACATGTTGTACTGCTAAAGTTCAATTAACCTGTCACAAGTTTTCTCATTGGTTTAAATGATCAACAGGATGGATTCTAAAGCTAAGCGTAAGTTCACATTTTTCAAAACCTATACTTCTGAACTTTGTTTCATTGTCTTGTTGCTTACTTGAGGACAAGCAAGGATTCAAGCCTGGGATATTTGATGAGTCTTTATTTTCATCAATTTCTACTATAGATTTGAGGAGTTTTATTGAGTCTAGAGTTAGATTTTGTGTTCTTCTGGCTCGTTTTGGTAACTTTACAGGTTTTTACTTCATTGGAGCTAAAATGAACAAAATGGAGCAATTTTGGATGTTTTTACACTTCATGGGATTTTAGAGACACTATGGGATCCATCGATCCTCCTAGGATCGACCAAGCATGAAGAGGATCAACCGATCCTAAAGAAGATCGGTCAGTCAAAGGAATCTATGAGGTGGCACCCATCGAAGGAAGAAGATCAATCGATCCTGATCGCGAATATTCTCAAGAATCACACATTAACTCTGATTTTTTACGTAGAAGACTCCTTATATAAAGGGATCATTTCCTGAGTGGCCCAGAAGCCCTAGACACGATTTTTTTCAGTTTCTTTGTATTTTCATTTCATTTTCAGATCTGTAAACTTTTACTTTTAATTTTCTAAGATCTATAGTATTTTCCATTGCATTTTCAGATCTACATTTTGTCTTCATCTCTTTCTTTGCATTGCATGTCATTTTCAGAATGATATATATGTTGGGAGAAGAGATTTATTCAAAGGGATTAATGTTTATTTAGGTTATGTTATAGATTAGCTTTATGATTAATAGATCTCTATTTCTATGAAACTAATATTTTTGTTAGGTTGACGAATCTATCAAATGATTTATAGGGTTTTATAATACGGCTAGCGCATGCTTATTCTTTCCTGAATCTGTAGTTTATAGGCTTGAGATCGTCAGCCGACGAGAGTCGAGGTTGGATATGCAAGTGAAAAATATCAAAACCCGCTAATAAATGCTGGCATAGGATCCTAGCAGATTTATAACCAAGATAATATTCTCATTCGAGAGGTCGTTTATTTGTTCATAGTGCTTTGAGTTCTAGATCTAGATCATTAAACTGTTAATTCGGTTAGCTATTCTATTTATTTATTTAATTCCCTGTGATTTTCCGGATCCCAACATTTATTATAATTGATTTTTATTTCCTTATTTAAATATTTTTGGATTTATATTCAGATTTCTTTGTGACAATCATTTAATATTCTTCATCCTATCTCTGTTTAGATCTCTAGATCTAAAGTGCAGTTTACTCTCTGTGGATTTGATCCCACCATTATACTATCGCGCATAATCGTGCACTTGCGGGAGCTATTGGTTTGGGTAAAACCTGATACCACATCACCATGCAATCCACCGGATGAACTTTGTCGAAGCTCCAACGGTGTGTAATATATATTTTTTAGAGAAATGATATCTGATTTGAAATTCTTGTTTTTTGTTCTAACCTCATGCTATTATTATTATTTTATACTTTTTTCTAATACTATCGAATGATTAGAATCAATATTCAAACTGAAATTTTTTATAATTATTTGAATTTTGAATCTACGAAGTAGACTTAAAATGTTTTTCCGTTGCACATTGTAGAATTCTCGGTTTGAATAATAATTAAAAATATAAATTTCTTTTCATGAAAGTAAAAAAAAGAATTGACCGTTCGACTATTTCTTAAAATTGAAGAAAAATACGAGAAACTGAAAAACATATATATGTTATGTAATATATAACCATATTGAATTGCAAATAAAAAAATGATAGAATAGTTAATGATAGAATATTTGTTGATTAGATTAAATCAACATGGGTGGGGTTCACAAAAATGAAACAAGATACCCAAGAAATAAGTATATATATGTAATGAATTCCAAGGTTTCGGCATAAGAAAAAGTGGAAATACATCATAATGAGATCCTACTAAAAAAAGGGGATATGGCGGAATTGGGAGACGCTACGGACTTAATTGGATTGAGCTTGGTATGGAAACCTACTAAGTGATAACTTTCAAATTCAGAGAAACCCTGGAATTAACAATGGGCAATCCTGAGCCAAATCCTTGTTTACGCGAATAACCGGAGTTTAGAAAGCAAGAAAAAAAGGGATAGGTGCAGAGACTCAATGGAAGCTGTTCTAACAAATGAAGTTCACTACCTTGTGTTGATAAAGAAATCAAACTTCAAATCAAAAAGGATGAAGGAGAAAAGCCTATATTGTCTAAATATAGATAACACAAAACGATCTCAAAAATGACCACCAGAATCTCGTTTTCTTTTTTTCCTCTAAACAAAATAGAAATGTTGTGAATCAATTATAAGTTTAAGAAAAAAATCAAATATTCATTGATCAAAATGATTCACTTCATAGTCTGATAGATCCTTGATGAAACTTATTAATCGGACGAGAATAAAGATATAGTCTCATTCTACATGTCAATACTGACAACAATAAAATGTATAGTAAGATGAAAATTTGTTGACTTTTTAAATCATGAGGGTTCAAGTCCCTCTATCCCCAACTCTACTCCAAAATAAGTCTGTTTGACACTTTACCTTTTTTTAGTTATTCAAGAATTTGTTATCTTTTCTCATCATCTTACGTTTTTACAAACTAATTTCTTTTCTGATTATATACAAGTCTTGTGAGATATATCATACACGTACAAATGAGAAAGACATATGGATTTGAATAATTTAGAATCTATATCATTTTTTATTTTCAAACTTAGAAGGTCTTTTTTTATTTGTATTTAGAAGATCCAAGAAATTCCAGGTTTTACTTTTGAGTTTCTTTTTATTGATATAGACCTTTTTTTTTTATCGACCAAATTCCATTAAATGGAAAATGCCCAATAAGGGTATTTTTTTTTCCAACCGAACATTAAAAATTAGAAATTCACTCCAACATTGATAGCTCATACTGGAGGATAGTTGTTTACAAACATATATTCAGAAAATAAAACTTTTGAAGATCGTGCTAATCAATTCGCATGTGTATTGTTTTGTCTTGGAATCCAGCAGATAGAAAATTCAGGTAAGAATTCACGTTTTCGATCACGGTCTTCAAGCTGATTTGAGAAGGCGAGCCACTCCTCTGGAGAATGTACCATGGAGACGAGCTCTGCACAATCTGTTTCAAATACATGACTATTTATTTTTGCCAAAAGGATAAAATCCATCGCCCATAATAGTGCTTATATTTCCGTATAGAGAGGTGAAAGCGATTTCCGAATGCACTTGTGCCCAAGAAAATTACATTATCCTCTCCCTGGAGACATCTATCCTAAGCCAACAATAAGATCAGATGACTTACAAGAACCATCAATCCGACAACAAAACAAATAAAAAGTTATCTCTAAAGATTTCATGTTAACATTCTCTTATGTTGAACTTATTTGTGCCTCCTTCCAGGCTAAATATTATGTAATAACCTTGTTTAATATATCCTAAGAAATTATTTGTTTACCTTTAAACAATTTTTTATTTTTACCTTTCTACAAAAACCATATTATTCAAGTGAAACAATTAGATATACCAACTAAGCTATGTCGATCATTTCCAAGAAAAGGCATTGTTACAAATGGATCTGAAACCTAAGAATGAAAAGCCCAATACGCTGACCATTTACGATATCAGCACAATACAAACAGAAAACACGTAATCAACACATGTCTGTGTTAGGTTTAAATAGAAAGAGGTGGATGGTCCCACATACACATGCCACGCCGCCGCTTCACCGTCCCGCACGATCCTTCGGAAACAGCCCTGAAACCACCACCTTCGGCTGATGGCTGGGAAAGCCATGAAGCCAGTCCTTGGGAAAGCCTCTCTGAAAACAGATCCACTTGGGCTTTTTCACCGGTAAGATCTTCCGACGCTCCACTTGACTCATCACCACCACTACCATTTTGAAAATCAACTACATCTTTTAAATCAGATACTGCACCCCACCATCTACCTTTAATCGAGATTGGCTAATGTCCTTTATCAGAAAAGTGAAGCCATTACTCCAAATCAAAAGCAAAAGAACGTAGAGGAAATAAAAAGTAAAGAGAAACAATCGGGATGAAAATTGAACCACCGGTAAAGAGAAAACATGTATTTACATCAATCGATTAATTTTATTCAAGATGTGAATAAAAAATCAATTGGAAAAGACATGATCTGAACTGACGACATCGCCGGAGTTTATTTACCGACATACAGCCGGAATTTATTACCAACACATAGTCGGAACTTTAACCGATACAAGATCGGAATCAAAATTGGAGAAAAATTCTCAATCCTCTGAAAGATCGAAAAGAGAGAAGAGGGAGAGATAAAAAAAACTCTGGTTAACCAAAACTCTCCCCTAGAGAAATCCGGCCAACCTTCCGACTATGACATAGACCTAATTATCTATTAAAATGATAATAATACTTAATGGTTGTCATAGCTTAGTTACAGAGGACTGAAAATCTTTGTGTTACCATTAGTGAAATAATAATGAATGATACTTTGGTAGATGATACTTAATGGTTGGCATAGCTTAGTTGCAGAGGATTGAAAATCTTTGTGTCACCATTAGTCAAATGATAATGATACTGATATTTCAGCAATGGACGACATAGCTTAGTTGAAGAGGACTAAAAATCCTTATGTCACCAACCATTAGTAAAATGATAATGATCAATAATACTTCGGTAGATGACAATTAATGGTTGACATATTTTAATTGTATAGGACTGAAAATTCTCTTCTCACTACCATTAGTCAAATGATAATGATACCCGACTATGGTCGACATAGCTTAGTTGCATAGGACTGAAAATTCTTATGTCACCAACCATTAATCAAATGATAATGAATGATACTTCAGTAGATTATACTTTGGTAATGGTTGACATAGCTTAGTTGCAGAGAGCTGAAAATCCTTATGTCACATTTCCATTTAGTAAAATGGGAATGATACTTCAGTAATGGTCGGCATAGCTCACTTGGTAGAGCAGAGGATTCAAAATACTCAAGACCGGAATAGCTCAGTTGGTAGAGCAGAGGACTGAAAATCCTCGTGTCACAAAAACCATACATATCACTTGGTTATGCTCTTTTTATGGTTATACAAAGCTAGTTTTGTTCTTTTTAAAGGACATGTTTCCATTTTGCTAAAGTGTAGAGGGGGCCAAGCATAACTCTATAAGAAGAATTGACGTGTCAATTCGATGGATATATACAGTGAAAAACAAAACGTGAATAAATTAGCAAAATTGGGAGAAATGGTTGAAACAAAGAAAAGAAAAATGTGAAATATTCAATTTTCAAACTGAGAAGCAGAACATGAATACATAGAGACATTCCGAAATTGGTAAAGAAGAGCGTGTGTGTTTTATTAGGCGTGATATTAGGCAGCATGAACATGGAGTGTTCTTCTTAGGTTACTTTCATTTGGTGTGTTTTTTTTCTTTGATTGTAATCTACCAATTTATTATCTAATTGTGGAACCCATATAATTTAATAATTTATGTTGTCCATCTTTCACAGCCCTGTCTCAAACATTATATAAAAAATAGAAAATAAAAAGAAAATATTCCTTTGTCAGTTAGTTACTGATGAGTAAAAGGATGTGGTTGCTTAGGCTTTTCTATTCTTAAGTACATTTTAATACAAATCCATGTTATCTTACGTTTTCGTATTTTACTAGACGAATAGAAGAGTTTGTAATAGACTATCAGTAAATGATAATTAATCTCAGTCTACTTGTTTAATTAGGTTATAGGTATTTCAAAAATACCTAGAACACTATATACAGCAAATCAAACCAGTCTAATGTCTATATCAACAACTCTGTTTTCGTTCACCTAATATGCTCATGTTAAACAATTGCATATTCCAAAATGAATATATAGATAATCAATACCAAAAGAAAAAGAAAAACAATTACTTGGAAATATGTTACATATATATATATATTTGTTTTTTTTGCTAAAAATGTTTTTATATTATTGTGATAATCATTTATGTTTCTAATACATAAAATATGTGTTTGCTACTGACTACTGTCTAATGTTTACTAAAGCTCTTAGACTAAAGTACATGATATCGAGTCGAATCATTCTTTCAATAACTTTGTTTTGTAGTTGTTGATCTACTTAAGTTAGACAATTTTCCAAACGTTATAGATTTAAATTACTGTTTATCAATTTAATTAAATATGTACGTTTTCAACCAATGTAAGTATGATTTATATATAGAGGAATTTGAGTCGATAGACAAAGAAATTAATAACCAACTGGACCAGTCTACTTAAGTCCGATCATGGTTGTGTACCCCATCTAGTACCTAAGTTTGTCTATAATTGTCGAGGTAGATATATAATTTTTATTTGTTTTTGTTTGTCTTGTATACTTTATTTGATTAGATTTACCTTTAATTATGTAATACTTTATTAATAGTTTAGTGATTACTCTCTTCTGTCGTCGTCTATTATATTATTGAGGAACGAAACTATATGACGTATATATCAGTCTGTCCTGTTAGAATTTATTATTGCTTATATATGAATGATTTACTATGTTTTTTAATGATTTATTTATTTTGTTTTTGTTTATACTACTTTATAGTGATTTATTTATGAGGTAGTTACTCAAATATGACAGAAAATGTTTAAATGACTAGCATAGCTCATAGCTCATAATTTTGACAAATTATTCAAATATCAAAAAAGTTAAGGAAATGTCCATTAACATTTTTATAAAATAGTTATTAACGATTATGCCATTTTGATTTATTTAAAGAAAAAAAAAACTTTTAAGAATCAAAATGTTTTTTTTTCTCCAAATCTTCTCTCTTTCGAAATTTCTCTCCCTTTTCTCTTCTTTTTCCTTGTTCTTCACCTTTCTGTTATGGTGGCTGGTGTTAGGCGGCTCCAAATCTGTTAGAAAACAGTGTGATTCGTTCACAATCGCTGAAGGTTTCAAAATAATTTTCTAGATCTGGTAAAATTAGCTGTTTATTTCTTTGTTTTTCTTCTTTTAAGTTTATTTTAGGTTTAGCTCTTGTCATATCCTTTCACTATGGAGTTATAGGGAGGGTTCTTAGTAGTTTATTTCCTTGTTTTTCTTCTCTTTAATGTATGATTTTATTTTAGATCTGAATTTAGGTTATAATCAGTGAATTTTAGCCTCGTTGCAAGTTTGGCACCACTCACACGGTCCTATTGCTCAAAACAAATTTATGCGGATCAGTAATGAATATTGATGTATGACTGACTTATTATATAGTGATGACTGACTTATTACACAGTGATTGCTGACTTATTATATATAATACGGCTGACTTATTATATAGTGACGACTGACTTATTATATAATACGGCTGACATATTATATAATACGACTGATTTATGAAATGAAATTTTACCTCCAACAATTTTTCAACACCACGAGTAAGTGTTGTGTTCATAGACAAAGCATCTTCTCGTCGGTCATTAAATCATCACGTCATCATTGACCTAATTTTTTCTAATATTCGAGCGATTTGAAAACTTCGAGTTTTAGAGAGTACCTTGTTCATCGATTCCACTATGTTTGTTGTAGGTAGATTATATCTATCACCCGGAAAATGAACGCGTGCCCAGATTCGTACATCCACTCTTTGGAGGTAGCCATGAAGTACAGGATGAAGATAAGATATAACCCTTGTCTTGGCAAATATAAAAATTCATGAAGACAAAACTAGAAATGTTATGTAAGACCAACACTAAATATTTCGTGAAACTGATAAAGCGAAGGGGCAATGAAGAGAAGAAAAAAAAGAATGATGATAAGAAAGAGAACGTAAAGCCAAAAGATGAGTTGAAAGTTGATAGTTATGTGTTTGATATAACCGACAAATTTCATGAAGAAGATAACAAGTTGTTGCCTGAATATGAAGATACAAGGAAGAGAAGCTTAGGCAAGCAAAACTACCAACTGTAATAGATGCGCTGCATAACGGTTTACTATCTTTTGACAAAAGTTTTGATGGTGTTGGTAATAAGAAAAAGTTTTTTTTTTGTCAAAAATGGATGGTTTAGGGTTTAGCCGATTTATGATTCAGTCATGACCTATTTAGGAATCAGTCATGACTAATTTATGATTCAGTCATGGCCGATTTATGATTCAGTCATGACTGATTTATGATTCAGTCATGACTGATTTATGATTCAGTCATGGTTGATTTATTATTCTAGTTATGGCTGATTTACTATTATATTACAGCTGATATATAAACTGGTGGAGTATCTCGCGCTATTATTTTCAAAATCTTGCTCGAGAACATGTAGCTCAGCTGAATCTTACAGCTTTGCTCATCTAACCCATAGTCCTCAACAACCATCTTCAAAAGATCGACGAAGCTTGTCTCTTCTGTGATGTTTAGAACTCTAGATCCTCTCTTGTCGCCGGTGAAATAATATCTAGTATTAAACATCCATTTTTTGGAAACTATAATAACATGATCCATTTGATGAAGAACATAGATGAATGGTGAAGAAGATAGATAGATAGAAAAATTGTGAAGAAGATAAAGACGATGATGGCTACACCTAATTTCGGAGCTGAGTCATCGCTGACATGGATAAATCTGCCACCAAAAGAACCAACAAATCAACCATGATAAATCAGCCACTATGAAACAATGAGTATGTCGTCACTGAAATACTATACAAGTAATTATAATAGTTTCTAAAAGTCAGCCGCAACATCCAATAAGTCAGGTAAGAGTAAATAAGTCAGCCGCAACATCCAGTAAGTCAGTCGTTAAATGTATACTATTACAGTAATTAATGTTTCGTTACTTAATCAGCCGTAGCTTACCTGACTTATCAGTAAATCGGCCATTTGATGGCTGATTTACAGTAAGAGTTAATAAGTCTGCCGCTTGAAAATAAGTCAGCCAAATAAGTCAGCTGAAGTTTTGATAAATCAGCCACCAACCTATAAATCAGCCATCAAATAGCAATAAGTCAGCCCAAAATTTCATAACTCAGCCGAGAATCTAATAAATCAGCCGTGTCGTGTATAGATAAATCAGCCGATTTCTAATAAATCAGCCAACTAGACAATAAATCAGCCAATATCTCATAAACCAGCCGTGTCGTGTATATATAAATCAACTGGTATCCCATAAGTCAGCTAAAATTTACTAAGTCGGTCGTGACTTACGGCTGATTAAGACAAATAAATCAGCCGACAAGCTTATAAGTCAGCCGTTCACTTAAATCGGCTAATCTTGTGATAAGTCAGCCATTATTAAAGTAAAAAAAATTAACAGCAGACTTACATAATCTACGTAAACTGTTTCGATGCCACCAAAGATTTTTCGCTGATGTGAAAATAAATAGTAATGACATTTTTGTAATAAAGTTTTTGTTATCAAATACTTAAAATGACAGTTTAGGTATGAAAAATATTTCAGTAACAAAAAAAAGTTTGACGCACTTTAATCATTTTACTTAATATTTTGTACGTTTGAGTAAACTTCCCATTATTTATTATTTTGGTTTTATTAAGAGTTGAGCCCGTGAAAGCCTTTCCATATAAGTAAAAGATTTGTGTAACTTAAAAGCAGCGACACTAAATACATAAAAGTTGTGCAGGTAGAGAGAGATGTATACTCCATTTTTATTTTTATTTTTGTCGTCCACTTCATTTAATTAGTTTACCTTTTTAAGAAAATACCTTATATTAGGTCAAGTAAACGACTGAAACAACAAAGGAAACAAAATAAAAGTTAAGAATTTCACTTTTTCAGTATGGTGTGTCTGTCTTCCATTTCCATATCTTATATAAACAACAACAAATGATATCCCATTTTCTTATAAATAAAAAAGAAATAAAAGAGAGAATGGGTTGTCAAATCTGGCTAATAGTTTCATTCTTGTGGCTGTTCCAATTCTTCGACCACACCGTAAGCTCCGCCGTAGAAGAAAATGGGACGCTGTTTGTGTACGGAAGAGCCGCCGTGGGAACAATAGACGAAGACTTCATTTGTGCCACTTTAGACTGGTGGCCGCCTGAGAAATGTGACTACGGCACATGTAGCTGGGACCATGCTTCGATTCTCAATCTGGTTTTATTTTCTTTTCTCTCTTTTTTTTCCTTTAAATTTTTCGTTATTTTTTCCGGCGAAAAGATTGCAACTTGTACTTTTGGTTGCAGGAATTAATTGGAATGCTTCTTTAGGTTTAATGCATTTTGACTAATACAATACTAATTGTAGAAAATTCGTTTTTTCTTGTTTTTTTTTTTGTAAAAAGGCTTGAAAACTTGTTTTGGAAACATTGTAGAAGTTAGACCAGACAGAGACAATTAAGAAACAAATGTTTTTTTTTTTTTTCCTTTTTGATAAACGAGTTCAAGGAAATACACTAATTTTTAAAACTTTTTAGTATCTTTATGATTTATAATTTAATTGTTTTTGGATTAAGGTATAGGATTTTTCGAGTTTAAGGTTTTGGCTTTTAGAATCTAGGGTTTGGTTTTACTTTTTTGTTATTAATGATTTTTTTTGGTTAATGTTTAGGATTTCAAGTTTAGAATTCAGGTTTAAGAATCTAGAATTTAATTTTTGAGGATTAAGATTTAAGTTTAAAGCTATTCTGTTAATTTGTGTATGAAATATTATCATTGAGTTTTAGCAACAGAGTTTTTTGGTCAAATTGTTTTTAGAGCTTGATTAAAAATGCAAACTTGTTTCTCTAAACATCCTTTACAAATAGTCTGAAACTGGGCTACGTTGGTCTTCTTGCAGGACTTGAACAACACTATTCTTCAAAATGCAATCAAAGGTAATCAAATCATATTCATGATGTATTATTATATTTGTTAAGTCAGATTTTGACATTTTTCAATTCCATAAATACAGCATTTGCTCCACTGAGAATAAGAATAGGAGGAACATTACAAGACTTGGTAATATATGAGACACCAGATCTGAAGCAACCTTGTCTTCCTTTCACCAAAAATTCTTCCATTCTCTTTGGCTACACACAAGGATGTCTATCTATGCGCCGATGGGACGAGCTCAACGCCTTCTTTCGCAAAACCGGGTACCTTCAAATTCACTTCTTTCAACTTTGGTTTACGCTCACTCTTCCCTTACCTACATGTGGTTTGAAACAGAGCTAAAGTCATCTTCGGGCTGAATGCACTCTCTGGGCGTGTCGTAAAACCTAACGGCGATGCCATAGGTGCCTGGGATTACACCAATGCTGAATCATTCATCCGGTTTACAGTACAGAATAACTACACCATCGACGGTTGGGAGCTCGGTAAGTTACCGTACAACACAAAAGAGAATGCACAAGCTTGATTGAATTCTCGCCACATCTCGAAGCTGGTTTTGTTTTTCTTAATAGGGAATGAGTTGTGCGGAAGCGGTATTGGTGCAAGTGTTGCAGCAAATCAGTATGCCATAGACACCGTAAATCTACGAAACATTGTGAACTTAGTTTATCAGAATGTAAGTAACATGCCGCTGGTGATAGGCCCGGGTGGTTTCTTTGATGCTGCTTGGTTCACAGAATACTTGATCAAAACAGAAAACTCTCTCAATGCCACTACGCACCACATCTACGATCTCGGTCCAGGTATCATGATCCTCAACTATATTTGGTTTGGTTCTTCATTTCCCTTTCAATCACCTGAATGAAAAGAAAACTCTATTTTGTTTGATTAGGAGTCGACGAACATCTGATAGAAAAGATCCTAAACCCTTCATATCTGGACCAAGAGGCAATAACGTTTCGTAGCCTCAAGAACGTAATCAAAACCTCCTCAACCAAGACTGTGTCATGGGTTGGTGAGTCTGGTGGTGCTTACAACAGCGGGCGGAATCTTGTCTCTAATGCGTTCGTGTATAGTTTCTGGTAAGAAATAGATATCACAACAGCAAAAGAAGCAAGCTTATCATATACTGATTATTAATGTGTGATGGTAGGTACCTAGACCAGCTTGGTATGGCATCACTTTATGATACAAAAACATACTGTAGACAGTCTCTGATCGGAGGAAACTATGGATTGCTAAACACTACTAATTTCACACCCAATCCAGACTATTACAGGTAACATAAAGATGAACTTGGTGATAAAAACATGACTTAACTATAACTACAAGTCATGCTACTCGTTAAATTGCAGTGCACTTATCTGGCGACGACTAATGGGAAGAAAGGCATTGTTCACAAGCTTTTCCGGAACCAAAAAGATACGTTCATACACCCATTGTGCAAAACAATCGGTAAGTCGAGTTTCCATACAAGAAACTGAAATGGTATTACTATTCTCAAAAGGATTCTGATGTAACTTTAAAGTTTCATCATGCAGAAAGGGATCACAGTTTTACTGATGAACCTTGACAACACTACAACAGTTGCAGTGAAAATAGAGTTAAATAACACTTTCGGTCTAAGACATACAAAGTCTCGTAAAAATGTAATTTCCCAGCTGACTTGGGTTTCTAATGGTGAAATCCAAAGAGAAGAGTACCATTTGACAGCAAAGGATGGAAATTTACATAGTCAGGTCATGCTACTCAATGGAAATGCTCTGCAGGTTAATTCGACAGGTGGCATACCTCCTCTGGACCCGATATATGTAAATTCGACAGAGCCAATAACAATAGCTCCATATTCCATTGTGTTTGTGCATATGCCAAGCGTTGTTGTACCTGCATGTGCTTAGAGAGCTGCATATGAAAACTCAAGGCAGTTTCTTTATTCAGTTATTTGATCATAGAAAACAAACAAAAAAAGTGTACCAAGTAATAGAAATGAAATAATTTCTAAAATCCAAAATTTTGTTGGCATTTTATTTCTGTTTTAACGTTTAAAACCGATCCGGACTATGAAGCCCCTATGAAAGACAAAAGATACAACAGACACCCACTAGAGGATCAAATAAAGCTACAAAAACAAACTTAGTCACCAAAACCTTTCAGAGACCAAAAACAAAAACGCCAATTTCTACCAAATTAAGTAAAGATGGGACTGAAAAATAAATAGACGCAAGACTAAGAGAACATTAACTTTAGCTATATTATAGCTTAGTTGATAAGCCAGCTGATTCCAACATGATTGGAGTATTGTTCCCAAACAGCTGCTTATGCAGAAGATAATGTTGTCGTCCAAAGAGCTGTTTTTTCAATGATTCGAAAGCCAAATGGAACCTCTCAAGCTGTTCCATTGCATTAGGATTGTATAGAAACAGTCCATAGAAAAGATCAAAGCTATCACCAGCGGTATTCTCCACCAATTTTAGCAATGTTTCATAACCTTTGGTATCGACAGGAGTAGATTCCAAGCTCAGCTTCTCAAGAATCCTTCCCACTGTGTGTGTGATAAACTGTGATCCAGCAGCATGACGATCATGTTCAGCACATGACATTCCCACCATACTACATCCTTCACGAGCAAAGATATCAAGAAAACTGTCACATCTAGATTTTCTTCTATCATCCATTCCGATTCTAACCTTATCAAACACAAAGGAAAGACCGTTCCAGCCGTTTTTACCACTCTCTGGTCCAAACATGGGATGTGTGCACAAAATATCAAAATCTTGTGGGAGAGCTTGAAGAAATAAATTCCTCGGGAACTCTTTTACAGAAAGCACATCCACAAAAAGAGTGCTTCTCTTAAGTCTCTGAAACGGGAGTGACTTGAGAACTTTCTCAGTCGAAAGAATCGACGTACAGAGAAGAATAACTTCAGGATGCTCTTCAAATAGATCATCAATGTCTGGTATATAAGAGACACCCAGCTTCACAGCTTCATCAGTGTAGTCAGTTCTGGAATACGCTAACACCTTGTGACCCTGCTTGACCATAGTTTTTGCTAGAAACTGTCCAAAGTTACCAAACCCAACAATACCAATCTTAAGCCTCGTACCGACGTTAACACTACCAGAGAGCTCAGGGTTATATTCATACTTCAAAGCAACATCGTTTGACCTGCAGAACAACAAACCAATAAAACATTCGTCAAACCCATTCATCAAGTCTCCTAAACACAAAATGCAGAAACAATAATATACCTCATCATATCCAAAGAAGCATCATTTCCATAACCATTAGGAGAAAAATGAACGTTCTTTGCTTCACTTTCAAACAACTGTTTCCTCACAACACCATGAAGCCGACTAAAAAGCTCCTTACGCAACGCCTCGAAAGCCAAATCCATTCTCTCAAGCATCTCTAAAGAGTTCTTATTATACACAAACAACCCATAATACAAATCAAAACTATCCCCACAAATATTATCAGCTAAATCAAGCAATGCCTCATACCCTTTAGTATTAATCGGCGTAGATACCAATCTCAACATCTCCAAAACTCTACCAACAGTATGAGTTATAAACTGTGAACCAGCAGAAAACTTATCATGATCAACACAACTCATCTCCACCATTTCACAACCTTGTCTCTCAAAAACCTTAAGAAAACTCGCACACCTTGAGATTCTCAGTTCATCTTCACCAATCCTAACTTTCTCATACACAAATCTTAAACCTCTCCAACCGTGATTAGAATTCACACTCTGAGGACCAAACATTGGATGTGTACAGAGAATATCGAAATCATTAGGTAAGTATTGAAGTAGAAGAGATTTAGCGAACTCTTTAACTGATAAAACATCAACGAAAAGTGTATTACGTCGGAGTCTTTGAAACGGCAACGTTTTGAGGATATTTTCAGTTGAGATTATTGAAGTAGAGAGTAAGACAACGTCAGGATGACGTTCGCAAAGATCGTTAAGATCTGTGAAGAATGAGACCCCGAGACGACGAGCGGCGAATGAGTGATCGGACCGAGAGTGTGCGAAGATTATGTGGCCTTGTGAAATTAGGGCTTCGGCGAGGAATTGGCCGTAATTGCCAAATCCGATGATTGCGATTCGAAGAGTGGAGATTGGATCGGATTTGGGGAGACTGTTATCGCCGGTGACGGAGAGGTGGGTAATGGTGGTCGGTTTAGGTGAGTTGAGAGAGAGAGAAGGGAACATTGAGGAGAACGAGTGGAAGGAGACGGAGGGAGAGGAGAGGGAAGGTTTTGTGAGGAGTGTCGGGAAGAAAAAGGAGTGAGAGAGACGATGTGAATGAGATTGAGAGATCATTTGGAGAAGATGATGGAGAAGAAGAAGAGTTGGATTCTTCTGACTTTGATTGGTTTCTTTGTTTCTGCCATTGACAAGTTTGAAGCTTCGTGCACGTTTTTGCAGTCCGCACGATGGTACAATAACATATTGAAAAAGTAAAAAAGACAGGGAGGTTGAGCTGGCATAGTTTAATTGGTTGTGCAGTGGTTAAATGATTATATTTTTTTTTGATAAAGGGTATTTAATATAAAGATTGTGGAAGTGTTAACTGTAATTTTTTTTTTTTTTGGACAATTCTCAATTTAGCACTGTTTTTAGTTTTTGGGACTTACATAACATTCATGCTTAAATTTGGACTGTGTTAGCATTCATTAAAGGATAAAAGACTATTATATCATTCATTTTAAAAATATAATATTTTCCACAAATAGCATTGTTTCTTTTTTTTTTCTCCGTCAACATTCTGTTTTTTTTCCCGACGATTTAGGTTTCTATCTCCCTTGATTCCGGTCCCGACTATATCGATATCGTGATTCCGGCCCCGACTATATCAATCTCGCGATTCCGGCCCCGACAATATCAATCTCGAGATTCCATCAAAAATAGGTATTATATGCTCGTTTTTTGTTTCTGAATCTCGATGAGTTTTCATTATACTGCTTTGGATTTGATTTTGCTTTGAATCGATTTAGGTATTTTGTAAATTTTTAATCGATTTTGTGTTTTAATAAATTTAAGTCTTCATTGATGAATGTTTGTGTCTGTGAATTGAATCGATTTTGTGTTTTGTATGTTGGGTATCAACGATTTTTATGTTTGTGTGTTTTGGATATCATCGAATTTGATTTAAATGTGTAGAATTGATGATGCATATAAAGTGTTTGACATAATTCAAACTTGAATGTCTGTGTAATTGAATGCATGCGTAGGAATGATTTGGTAAAATAAGAGATTTGTGAAGTATATGAAGTTATTTAGGAAACATTTAAGAAGGATCCGTAGTATTTTAGGAAACATTTTTGAGAAGCATTTGAGAACGCATTTTTGATGAGCATTTAGAAAGCATTTGAGAAGCATTTTGTGAAAGATTTAATAAGCATTTAGGAAGAATTTCAGCATCTGTATTGATTTGAGTATTTGAGCATCTGTATTTGAGAAGGATTTGTAGTTTTTTAGGAAGCAATTGAGAAGCATTTTGAGAAGCATTTGAGAAAAGCATATGTATTGATTTAGGAAGCATCTGTTTTGATTTAGCGATTTAGGAAGCCTCTGTGGCGATTTAGGAAGCATCTAGACTAATTTAGGAAGCCTCTGGACTGAGTTAGGAAGCATCTGGACTGATTTAGGAAGCATATGTAGCGATTTAGGATGCATCTGGACTGATTTAGGAAGCATCTAGACTGATTTAGGAAGCATATGTAGCGATTTAGGAAGCATCTGGACTGATTTAGGAAGCATCTAGACTGATTTAGGAAGCATCTGGACTGATTTAGGAAGCATCTAGACTGATTTAGGAAGCATCTAGACTGATTTAGGAAGCATCTAGACTGATTTAGGAAGCATATAGACTGATTTAGGAAGCATTTGTAGCGATTTAGGAAGCATATAAACTGATTTAGGAAGCATCTGTAGCGATTTAGGAAGCATCTGTATGCGATTTAAAAAAAACATATGTATTGATATTTTTCTTTCTTTTCATGTAACAGGTTAAACGTAAAGAAAAAATGGAAAATTCAACACAAGATGACCCAGTTTCAACACAAGCTGACCCAGTTTCAACGCCAGCTGAGTTCATTAATCTTTCTACACCAATTTTCAAGATGGGGTATGAACCGAGTGGGAAGTCTATAAAGATAAACCAGTTCTCCAGTATAAGTTACCTGGATGATGTAGAAAACATAATGGGAGTTGAAGAATTTAAGAGAGTAAAAAACTCCTTTCTTGGTCCGATTCTCAAGTTTTTTATTCAAGTGGAAAGATGACGCTCTCAGGCAAGATTCTCCATTGCATACTGGCCAGAAAAATGGTGACCAAGAAGCGAAATGAGTTGTTATTCCATTTTGGTGGACAGCCTATGAGATTCTCTATTAGAGAATTTCATATGGTGACTGGTCTAAAATGCAGTCAATGGATTCAAGAGAATGAAGAGAATGAAGAGAATGAAGAGAATGAAGAACACTGGGATTGGGATGAATTAGAGCAAGAGAGTCACACATCAGAAGACATAAATGATATGATGAGAAGAGCTCATAGGAATGCATATGACAAGCAGTTCTGCTTAGGGATGCTGCTATTAACTGAAAATATCTTCCTCCATCGATATTCAGCAGCTAAATATCCGAGAGAGTACTTAGAGAAAGCAACCAATTTAGAGAAAGCAGTCTATGATGAACCATCCGTAGGGGAAAAAATGCATATGAGCTTCTGTTAGAATCAGTGGGGAAAATAACGAAGGACAATCTTTCAAGAGTTTCAGTCGACATTCATGGGTTCCCATTAGCGCTACACATTTGGATTCTAGAATCCATACCAATGCTTCAGTCGGCTTACTCTACCATTGGCAGATCAGTCCCACCAACAACTTTTTTGTGTGAAAAGTATAAGCAGCTGAAGAACCCAGGTTTTAAAGAAGTTTTACAAGTAGAAGCAAAACAGGATGTAAGTAATTCTCCTTAACAATTTATGATTTAGGAAGCATATGTAGCAATTTAGGAAGCATCTGTAGCGATTTAGGATGCATCTGTATGTGATTAGGAAGCATCTGTATTGATTTAGGAAGCATTTGTATTGATTTAGGAAGCATCTGTATGCGATTAAGGAAGCGTATGTATTAAATTTAGGAAGCATTTGTATTGATTTAGGAAGCATCTCTACTGATTTAGGAAGCATCTCTAATGATTTAGGAAGCATCTGAACTGGTTTAGGAAACATCTGGACTGATTTAGGAAGCATCTAGACTGATTTAGGAAGCATCTTGACTGATTTAGGAAGCATCTGGACTGATTTAGGAAAATGTTTAGGGATGTTCTGAAGTTAAGAGTAATATGATCTGTAGCTAATATTTTTTGTTTTTTTTTTGTTTTCGTAGCTGCATGTAGTATGCATTCTTCCAAGGATTCCTGGCGATGTTGAGGAAAAAGTCACTATGGAAGATAACATCAATCAAGATGTTGACACGCTAATAGGGTTTGTGAAGCAAGGCTTAAAGATAACTGTTCAACAGTGAGAAAATAAGAAGCTGGATTGCTATGAAGCATTAGATGAAATAGGGAAACAAAGGCTGCGCTATCCGTTTTCAGAAAAACAGAGAAGATCCGCTGACACAGGCTCTTCTTCAAGAGATTCAATGGATATGAAGCTTACAATCCTCATGAAGATGGTTGAGGAAGGTAATAAAGCTATGAAGAGAGTTGAGAATGACAACAAGGTTATCAAAGACAGGTTGTCCGAAATTGAGAAGAAGCTGCGGATTAATGAACAAAGTCATCAAAGTGATAGTCAGAGAACACCTGTCTTCGTACCTAGTCAGCCGGAAAATATATCTGGTGGGAGTTACTCGACAGGAGAGAACATGGCACATGACAATGATGAATCATGCACTTTGAGTTCTTCTACAACAGAGAGTGACAAGGGAACTGAAGATTCAACAGACAGTGAAAGAGAGATTCAACCGACAGTGACAAGGGATGAAGGTTCAAGTCATGAGAGGGCTTCTCCAAAGAGTGACAAAGTGATGGATGAAGAAGATTACTTTCAGTTAGATGGTTTGATTCATAAGGTATGGTCTTCATAACTCTGAAAAGTAATTTAGAAATATTTAACAATTTTAGACTGATGAGTTATTGTTTACAGATTACCCAACTTTCAAGCAATAAAAAGGACACGAAAAAGAAAGATCCACTTAACACAAGAGCTGAGCTAACACAAGAGGAGATAACCCAAAATGAGAGTGTTGAGCCAACACAAGAGCTGACAAATGATATCTTTTTATCTGCTGAAGTAAGATTTTTTCTTTCATAAAAGATGAATTATTTTGCATTTGTATTGATTTAGGAAGCATATGTATGATATTTAGGAAGCGTATAGGGATTTAGGAAGAAGCTGTAGTGATTTAGGAAATCCTCTTTAGGAATTTATGAAGCATATGTAGTGATTTAGGAAAGCATCTGTATTGATTTAGGAAAACATCTGTAGTGATTTTGAGAAGAATCTGTAGTGATTTAAGAAGCATATGTAGGAAGCGTCCTAAATTATAGTTAAAAATATTCATAAAAAGATGAATTATTTTGCAGAGTGGTAGAGATGGTACGCAACCTGTGACTCCTACTGTGATACAACAATCAAGCAGTGGTAGAGATGGTACGTAACCTTTGACTCCTGCTGTGATACAACAATCAAGCAGTGGTAGAGATTGTACGCAACCTCTTACCCCAGCTATGACACAACCTCTGACTCCAGCTGTGACACAACCTCTGACTCCAGCTGTGACACAACCATCAAGCAACACAGAACAAAATGTTGAGGTATAGTTGACATTATCTGTCGTTTAAGACTTAAGAAAGACTTTCATAAAATTATAATAATTGTTCCTAACAAAGTTAACCATTTTGTAGTGGTGTAATCCTGTTGTCGCACAACCACATATATCCTTAGAAACGAATGTGGCGGTAGAGAAGAATCAGAAGGACAAGACTGCTTCTGCTGCTACTGCTGATACAGAGAAGACTCAGAGCAAAAAAGACAAGGCTGTTGCTACTGATGCTGCTGATAAAGAGAAGAATCAGAGAGAAAAGGACAAGGCTGCTGCTGCTGCTACTGCTGATACAGAGAAAAATCAGAGCAAAAAGGACAAGGCTGCTTCTGCTGCTACTGCTGATACAGAGAAGAATCAGAGCAAAAAAGACAAGGCTGTTTCTACTGATGCTGCTGATAAAGAGAAGAATCAGAGAGAAAAGGACAAGGATGCTGCTGCTGCTACTGATGCTGCTGATGAAGAGAAGAATAAGCGCGAAAAGGACAAGGGTGCGTCTGCTGCTACTGATGTTACAGAGAAGAAAAAGAGAAAAAAAGAGAAGGCAGCTGCTACTGATGCTGCTGATAAAGAGAAGAACAAGAGCAAAAAGGACAAGGCTGCTGCTGCTACTACTACTGTTACAGAGAAGAATAAGCGCAAAAAGGACAAAGTTGCTGCAGCTGCTACTGATGTTACAGAGAAGAAAAAGAGTGAAAAGGACAAGGCTGTTGCTGCTGCTACTAATGTTACAGAGAAGAATCAAAGAGATGAAGAAATGCCTGATGCTGCTGATACAGAAATGGAAGATGTAGATCAGAGCATAGCGGACTCAGAGGAGATAGAGGATGCACCTGTTGTGTTACAATCTCTTCGAGCATCATAATCAAAGGTATGCTAAAAAACTCAAAAATTTGACAAAATTATATATCAATAGTTACTAACATGTACATGTGGATGCAGGTTGATATCCCAGAAGTTCCACAACACTTGATGCCCGGTTCAAGGGTGGAGATAGCATATCCTGATGGGAAGTGGTTAGTAGCGAAAGTAGCAAGAGATGGAGACACAACTTGAGTCGAGGATGTTTGTTGTGGAGTATGAAGATATGTACAACAACAACTCTACCAAGCATACCAAAATAGTCTCAATGTTGAGGATACGCCCTCATCCGCCTCCATTTCCTCAACCAGAAGAATCTATTGAAACATACACAATTTTAGATCTGATGCAGAAGGTAGAAGTGTTCCATATTGATCATTGGTGTGCTGGATTTATAAAAGTCCTTCAAAAAAAATCAAAGGTTTCAGTCATCATAGAGCATACGTTTGAGGTACTTCAGTTCGACATTAAGAACATAAGGATCTATAGAGAATGGGTGAATGGTGAATGAAATCCTCTACCGAATGTTCAGGTAATTATCTATATCGATTTCTTGCTGCTGCTATTTGGTAGAAATGTATTAAGGAATCATAAGAGTTGATTTATAAATTATTTGGAAGTATTTGTAGTGATTTGGGAATGATTTAGGAAGCAGATATAGTTATATAAAGCTGATATTGCTGCTTACGAAAATTTGGTTGTTTCAGTTGGAAGAAACGATTCAGGGTGAGGATGTACGTGAGAAATTGAAGATGAAGAGAACAGGTGAAGCAGATGACCATCCACATAAAAAGATGAAGGTTGCAGAAACATGAAATCCTTTAAAGGTTTTTCTAAGGAGGAGCACACGGGATGCAAAAGTAGCTAGCACAGTCAGAAGTCCATACAAAGCTCCTCCAAACCCAGCACTAGCCAAAACACCTGAACCAAATACACTTCTGGATCCGTTTTTGTCGCCAACAGTGACTCAACTAAACAGATATTACGAATTGTTAGGAGAGAGGACTCTAAAGTAAGTGTATACTTATCTATAATCATCCTGCGTTTATACTTAATGTTTTGTGCTAAAAAGAAGTTAACTAACAAAATTAAATTGACTAACACAGGATTGGTTGTATCAAAGCTAACTCGGAGTGGTTCAGCAGGCTGGATGATGGGAACTATCATGTCACCGAAGAGGTAAGAAAGCTCATCTATATTTATGTTCAAAAGCATATGTACTGATTCAGGAAGCATAAGTGTTGATTTAGGAAATGAATCGGGAAGCATATATACTGATTTGGGAATGATTCATGAATTATTTAGGAAAGAAAAGTATTGATTTGGGAATGATTTAAGAAGCACAAGTGTTGATTTGGGAATGATTTAGGAAGAAGTTGTAGTGATTTAGGAAAGCATCTGTGGTTGAATTATTAACTTCATTTTCCTTAAATATATAAATGCAGCACATAAACGCCGTAATGAATTATTTTAATTCTCTTCGTGATAAACATGCACCTTACTTCCACAACAACCAGTTTCCAAAAGCATCATTCTGCAAAACCAACGTCTTCAGTGAGTTGTTAAAATCATACAACAGTTTTAAGAAAGGGCATACTAAGAAAACATTCCCGGACTCTGTGAATGAAGTTGCAAGAGGAGACGTTTATCCAAAAATGAACTGGAAGAAAGATGTGGACATCATTTATGGAGTTAGTAAGCTTGGTAAACACTGGATAGGGTTCGCGATAAACGTGAAGAACAGAACAATAGAGTCTTTCGCCTGCAACCATCCATAGGAGAACAAATTGAAAAACTTGGAAACTGTGTCAAAAATAGCAGGTAACAAAAAAAACTTAAAAAGTCTTGCTTTACTAAATTTATAAAACTATGATTATATATGTGATCATAATTATATTGTGCAGAGATGATACCTCCTCTCCTCTCCATTGCTGAGAACCTGAAGCTTATGAAGAACATGGCTCCTTTCAAAATTGTGAACACCTGTGAAGAAGGCTTGAAGTCAAGCACAATATCAAACTGTGGGATATTTGTGCTTAAAAAGATCCAGTGTCACTCCTTGATGATAATAGATTTCTCAAAGATATGTGATGAAGTTATTCACGACCTAATGAGTGGTTTAGCATACAGTACATTTGACTGTTTTAATTAAGATTTATGATCATTTAGACAAAAGTGTAGTGACAAATGATCATTTTTGGCTGTGATATCACTTTTGTTTAAAATGAAAATCTATGTTAACACTTTACTTTGTTATTAAAGTTGTTTTATGTTATAAATTTATGTTATGACTTTTTGTGATATCACAAACTAAAAAATACTTATATTATCACTTTTTTTTGTCAATGAAAATTATTTCTATTGGTTTAGAAAATGTTTGGGAAACATTTACAAACATTTATGAAGGATTTCGGAAGCATCACTAGCTGTTTAGGAATGACTTCATAACACACTAAAAATAAGTTTGGGAAAATGATTCCTAAATGTGTAAGTGTTTCCTAAATTAATGAAAATAGTTTGGGAAACAATTACACACATTTATGAAGGATTTTAGAAGCATCAGTAGATGTTTATGAATGGGTCTATAAACAATGAATTGGAATTATGTATGAATTGGACTTATAATTTCATTGGTTTTTAGCCCAATTAGTGTGGGTTAATTTGATTTAAAATTGCCTTGGAAAAATAACTGATGGTGCACTAAACGATGCAATCGTTGAAGGGGAGTTGAAGAGTTGCAACTTTTTGATTCTATATGTACGCACTCTCTTCACTATCTATTCATCATTAAAACTTTTCATATTCTGACTAAAAAACCCATCTCCAACCATGTCGAGCCCTTCCTTTTCATCTCGTTCCAGATCTCCAACACCATCATCTCTAACCATTTCATCTCCTCGCCGATCAAGAACCACATCAGAATCCGATACGGAATCTGATGCTCAAACAATGGATCAATCTCCTCCTCCAAGTTGAACTCCATCTCCCCCTCTAAGTCGAACTCCATCACCACCTCCAAATCGAACTCCATCACCCCAGGGAATTCCTTTTCAGGATTTTGAGGCGGAGCCTCATTTTTTCTTCCCTTACAAAGTGAACCCTCCGACTGTGTGGATGAATACGCTCCCACAGGAAGACAAAAACGAGGTTACGAATTTCGTCGAAAAGGTAAATTTCGTCGTTTTTCTTAATTTAGGAAGTTCTTCTCATAAAAAGTGAGTAGAATTAGGAAAAATGAGTTTTTATTTGAACGAGTATATGCATAAAATTAGGAAGCGTTATTATAGAATTAGGAAAAGCAGTCATAAAAGTCAGTTTTTGATTTGGTTTCTATTTTGTCACAGATGAATGAGAAACACGTTGAGTTGGTGACTCAGCACAATCATTTGGTCGAGCAAGTTCAGAAGGTGGAGAGTGAGAGCCGGAGGCTCGAAGCGGAACCAAGGATTGGGAAAGGGTCGGCTTGGACAAGACCTGGCCTATGCCCCCCGTGCTCCGAGACCATTGCAGATCTCTCAACTGAAGCTCTGGTCTTCTTTCAAATTGTATTTATTTTTTCGTTTGAACTACAGTTTGTTTTCAGTTGTGTATTTATTTTCGTTTGAACTACAGTTTGCTAAACATAGAAAAATGCTTCCTAAAAAATGTTTTTCTGATTAAAAAAAGAGAATGAATTTCCAGAAAAAATAAAACAATAAAGAAAGGACAATGATCATTTAGACAAAAATGTAGTGACAATGATAATTTTCGGCTGTGATATCACTTTTGTTTAGGAATGGCTTCATAACACACTAAGATAAGTTTGGAAAAATGATTCCTAAATATGTGTAAGTGTTTCCTAAATTAATGAAATATTTTGGGAAACATTTACACACATTTAGGAAGGATTTCGGAAGCATCAGTAGATGTTATGCTTCCTAACACACTAAGACAAGTTTCCAATTTATCAAAAATGGGCTAAAAACAAATGAATTGGACTATTGGGCTTATGTATGAATTGGACTTATAATTACATTGGTTTTTTAGCCCAATTAGTGTGGGATATTTTGATTTAAAACTGCCTTGGAAACATAACTGATGGTGCACAAAACGATACAATGGAGAGTTTAAGAGTTGCAGCTTTCTAGTTCTATATGTATATCTACACGCTATCTTCACAATCAATTTATCACTAAATTTTTCTTGATATTCTCACTAAAAACAAAATCTCCGACCATGTCGACTCCTAACTTTTCATCTCATTCCAGATCTCCAACACCACCATCTCCGACCATTTCATCTCCTCGCCGTTCAAGAATGACATCAGAATCTGATACAGAATTTGATGCTCAAACCATGGATCAATCTCCCCCTCCAAGTCGAACTCCATCTCCCCCTCAAAGTCAAACTCCATCACCCGATCTTTTTGCGGATTTCGATGAGGAGCCGTATTTTGATGAGGATCCTTATTATTTCTACACTGGAGAAATTAAACCTCCGATTGAGTGGATAGAGACGCTACCATAGAAAGACAAAATGGAGGTTCATCAGTATTACCAAAAGGTACATTGACAACTATATGTAGATAGGTAGGAACGAGAAGGTATATAGAAATATCTTAATTTAGGAAATTCTTATAACACATAGATATTGATTTGTATTTTAATGAGTTTTGATTTGAATGAGTACATAAATAAAGTTAGGAAGAGTTATTATAGAATTAGGAAAAAGCATTCATAAAGTCTCTTTTTGATTTTGTTTCTCTCTTGTAACAGGTGTCTCAGGAATACGAGAGGTTGTTGTGGAAGCGCAACCGTAAGGTCGAGAAAATTAAGAAGGTGGATAGTGAGATCCGCAGGCTCAAAGCGGAACCAAAGGATTGGAAAAAGGTCGGCTTGGACAAGACTTGGCCTATGCCCTCCGTGCTTGGAGACTACCTCAGATCTCTCAACTGAATTATCTTTCTCTGTTTTCAGTTGTGTTTTTTTTTCCTTTGAACTTCAGTTTTTTTTTTAACACGGTATTTTGTGTTGTTAAGTTTGACTATGTAACAGGTGTTGTTAAATTTGTTTTTTGAACATGGTACTTGTTTGATAAAATCGGAACATGGTTTTTTAGTTATGAAAAATTTTGGTTTGTTGATTTTTCGATTATGGTATTTCCTTTTTGAGCAAAGTTTATTTGTGAAATGATTTCTAAAGCATTCCTAAATGTGTGTAACTGTTTCCTAAATTATGAAGTAATAAACTGTTAAAACTATAAAGAAGGAACAGTCTATCCATTTGTGAAATGATTTCTAAAAGCATTCCTAAATATGTGTAACTGTTTCCTAATTTATGAAGTAAAAAACTGTTAAAACTATAAAGAAGGAACAACCTATCTTATCAAAACATTACTGAAAATATTTGTATTGGTTTAGGAAAAATTTGGGAATGATTCCTAAAAGCATTCCTAAATATGTGTAAGTGTTTCCTAAATTAATGAAATAGTTTAGGAAACATTTACACACGTGTAGGAAAGATTTCGGAAGCATCTGTGTCTGTTTCTGATTTATCAAACAAGTACTTTAGAAAAAATTTAGGAATGATCTGAAAAGAAGTTTTGAATAGATTATGACAAAATGGGAACAAAAAGATAAACAAACATTTGAAGCAAAAAAGTTATGGGAGACCATCCAACTAGGAAAAAACACAAAAAAAAACGTGAAAATGTTGAGTTTTTAAATTGGTAACACAGTATATTAGGAAAGAGTTCCTAAAATAATGCAAATGCTTCATAAAAACATAAAAAAAATATAAAGTTGAAAGTTCATATCCGATTCTTGCATGTGCTTTTGTTGTGTCCTCCTATGCCACATCTACTGCACTTATGTCTTTGAGACTTTGAACCAGGCACACCAAATTCCCCATCCACTCTCTTCCTCTTCTTAGGTGGTCTTCCACTACTCTTCTTTGTTGATGGAGGACCGCAAAACTAAGGAGACAAATTATCGGGAAAAGAACATGTCGATAGATCACCACAAGGATGTATGCTCTCAGAGTAAGCCTTAAACCATGTATCCTTTCTGTAAAAATCATCAACAAGCTTATACTCGTCCCCCCTTGTGCGTTTAGCAGCAGCTATTGCGTGGATGCAAGGGATCCTGTCTATGTTAACGACGTTGCAAGACAATGCTTGTTCTTCAAATGGACTACAAACTTATGAATGTTGTCTTTGACCTCAAACTCGAACTTGTCTATTTGGTATACATCAAGCGTCATAGCTTCGTCATACCTTAAAGCAATCTTCTCTGTTACATTTGGTGTTGCATACTTACCAAATTTGATAGCCAATTCCCTGCGTTAAAAAAACCAGTTGCTGAGGGTCATTCTTATCGTCTCAAGAAGAGATTTAACAGGCATCTCCCTCGGCATGTTTAGCAGTGAATTCAGGGACTCAGCAATGTTTGTTGTCATAATGTTGTATCTGTTGGCTGGTGCAAAACATCTAGCCCATTTAGCAAACTCTGCTTTCACCAAGTATGTAGCAAGCTTTGGATTTGCTCTCTCAATTTGTGAGAAAATATCACGAAACTCAAATTGAGCGTAAGCATCAGCAGCAGCTTAAACAGTCGGGATCATAGCTCTATTCCCGAACTGAGATTTTATATTTTTCATAAGATAGAGTTTGCAAACACCATGGTGTGCGAGTGGATAGACTGTTGACAAAGCAGTAGCAATTGAATAGCACGGTCACTGTCTTCTCCATCAGGGATCACTGTCTTCAACCCTCTTAAAAACCAAGTCCAAGATGCCGAAAGCCAAAGGATAAAGATGGAAGTCTCCATCTTGCGCAGTAGCTCCAAGAAGAGTCCCCTTGATTTTAGCCTTGAGAAAGGTACCGTCAATTGCAATGACACGCCTCAAGTATTGAAAACCTCTCAATGATTTCCCCAATGCTAGAAAAGCATACTTAAACTTTGTGCCAGCATCCATCTCTAAGAATACCTTAGATCCTATATTGTTCTCTTGAATCTTGAACAACCATTTCGCAAGGTTATGATAACTATCTTCAGGAGTTCCTCTAACCAAAGTCTCAGCTATTTCTTTGGTTCTCCAAGCTTTCTTGTATTTGATATGAACATTATGGTTCATTCTTACTAAATCTACGATCTGCTTTGGTTTCAATCCATCCTTCTTCTCCTGATATCCGCTGCAAATAAAGGAGGCAAGAGTCGGTGCGGTAGCTTGCCTGTGATTAGGATTCCTATGTGTTGTGTCACATGTGTGTTGATCAACAAGCTTCTTCACCACAAAAAAAATCTGAATAAGGAACAACCAATGCACGGAACCTCCAACTGCAATTATCATCCACACAACCTAATATCACTCTTACTTTATTCGACCACAGAGACTTAAATTCAAACTTGCGCTTTAATGCCCACTTCCTCAGAATATCCATCATCTCTGTCTTGTTCTTGAAAATTCTGTTCACATATATATCATCTTTAACACCTGATGAATGACCTATATGAACTGGTGGAAGATCTAGAATAGGATGCAATAAGCGTGAATAATCTTCTCTATCTGCAGGCCAGAAGGAGCATGTGTCACTTACAGAACATCTCTGAACCGATTAAAAATAACTGACATCAAAATTTAGGAAGCCTATCTTAAAAATCATACAAGAAAAACTATATGAGAAGAATTACCGGTTGATTTATATGGTCATGGGGCATAGAATTTGTTCCACGTTAATGCATACGTGGATTGTTTTCCATTCCCAACGACTGGATCAAAAATCAACACAGAAAAAACAGCGATTTAGGAAGCGTTATTATAGATTTAGGAAAACCTTCCTAAAATCATACAGAAAACACATCTTAAAAAAACTGTGAATGGAAAAAACTTGTAGAGAAGCAATACATGGACATTTATATGGTTTTCGGGCATAGAATGTGTTACACGTTGATGCATACATGGACTGTTCACCACTCCCAACGACTGGATCAAAAATCACAGACAGGAAAATATCGATTTAGGAAGCATTATAATAGATTTAGGAAGCATTATAATAGATTTAGGAAAGCCTTCATAAAACTCATACACAAAAATCAACTAAAAAACCTGGACATTCGTATGGTCTTCGGACATAGAATGTGTTCCACGTTGATGCATACGTGGACTGTTCACCACTCCCAACGATTGGATCAAAAAATTACACACAGGAATATCGATTTAGGAAGTATTATAATAGATTTAGGAAAGCCTTCCTAAAACTCATACACAAAAATCAACTAAAAAACCTGGACATTCGTATGGTCTTTGGACATAGAATGTGTTCCACGTTGATGCATACGTGGACTGTTCACCACTCCCAACGACTGGATTAAAAATCAGACACATGAATATCGATTTAGGAAGCATTATAATAGATTTAGGAAAAGCTTTCCTAAAAAAATACAAAAAAAAAGAGAAAAACTGTGAACAAGGAAAAGAATTACCAGTTGATTTCTGTGAGAATCAGATTCATCTATATGTCCTGATTGGTTGATACTACCTTTGTCACAAACCTGAATACACAAAAACGAAAAGTTGCAAAGTAAAGAAAAAAAGAATTGTAAATAAAACACAAAAAAAGGTTAATGATTTTAGAAAAAATTTCTTACAGTGACAAACAGGCTAATGATTACTGCATCTTCTTTAAGTTTCTTGATGAAAGATTTAAGCTGGCGATCATTTACGTATAAACACAGGCGGAAACACCTTTAGGAGCACTTTCAAACTCTGAGGAAGTTCATAACTAAGTCTAACTTCTTTATCTTCAATTCCAAAGTCATCAATGACCATATCTAACAAATCCATGAATTTGACATCCTCATCAATCTCAAAAACCGATGCTCCTTTATCAGAATCAACAAAAAAGTCCACTCTCTCTTATCAGTGAAATCGTTTGAATTCCACTCTCCACATACAGAACAGAAATTCAACATCTGTGAAAGCAAAAATTCATCAAAACAGAGATGAGGTAAACAAAAAAAACTCTCTAATTTCAAATTCATCTTCAATAATGCAAATCGTTGAGAAGAGGAGCATGGTCATAAATTACAGAAGCATGATCGTCCATATGTATTCACTTTACGAAATCTTTTATCTGGATACAAGATAGGATGATGCATAACCGTTGAGAAGAGAAGCATGATCATAAATTACAGAATTCAGAAAATCCCAAAAAATCGAATTGAATTGAACAAACCTAGAAATCGCCAACGATTTATCCTTCGTGTTTGCCGATTTTGTCGCCGTCTTATTCTCAGCGGATTCGTCGTCGTCAAATTTCTCCATAAAATTTATATCGCTGCCGAATTTTTGGTGAAGAAGAAAGCTGGAGAGAAAGAAAAACAAAATAGAGAAA
The DNA here is from genome assembly GCA_963555745.1 of Cardamine flexuosa. Classification (NCBI taxonomy): domain Eukaryota; kingdom Viridiplantae; phylum Streptophyta; class Magnoliopsida; order Brassicales; family Brassicaceae; genus Cardamine; species Cardamine flexuosa. The sequence goes on from OY743215.1 coordinate 19,262,055, forward strand.
ATACCCCCATTTAAAATCAGGGGTATATTTGACTTTTAGTGTCAGAATAATGCTAATCATGTCAAACTATTTTTTCGGTGCTATTTGTGTCAAAAAAAGTTGGGACAGTGCTATCCTAGGGACTTTCTCTTTTTTCCCATCAATAAATTTTATTGATAGTAAAGGATGAAATTACAAACATCAAAGTTATAGTTAAGAGGATAGAACAGACAAGTGTCAAATGTTATAAACACCATCAAATCCACAAAGGCCCCACAATAATACTAAACAGATGAGAATTGATAAATCACCCGAGAACTCATTGACTATTAGACACCTAAAAGACCAAGACTAAAGAAACACGGAAATCAACATCGAACCAAACAAGGTAGAGACCCGAAACTGCAGGTACACCATCCTATGAAACATCTGAAAAGCCGGCTCATCCTTTGATAGCAAATTACCGAGGAGGTTGTGTCAAACGAACAAACGGTAACAGAGACCTCCTATAGCGAATTAAGTGTACCACTCCAAATGAAGAACCAAGGTTTCACAACCCAACAAGACAATCCCAAGAAAAGACCAAAGATTAACATCTGGATACGGCCAAGTCTGCAAATACTTAGAAACCTCGATAAAAACCTGATAAGAAGAACATACATGATCCAGTCTGAAACGTAGAGTCAAGGAACATCTATGAACCACACTGACGAAACCAAACTCAGCGAGCTGAGAGGGGAAACTGATCAAAAACAATGTGACTCCAAAGGCGAGCATAGACAGAACAAATGCTATGGGGCCAGATGATCAACCAACCAAAATCTCACCATAATCAATCCAAAACAGGAACCGCTTCCAGACAAAAGTTCCAATCACACTAAGCCAAAAGAAACGTAGTGGAAGGGATGGACAAACAAGGAATACTAAGGGTGAAGGATTTGTTTAGGCCTAGAAACCATGGGAATAACAAGAATAAGTGACTCCCAGGCAAACGACACAATAGAGAAGGCGTTTGTAGCCTCAGCCACACCGTTAATTTTTATTTTATTTTATTAGTATTTATTTATACAAGAGATTAATTGTTTATATAATTTGTTTAATTAGAAAAACAAAGTTAAGATACACCAATGAAAAATGGGTTTAGTGTCATTCCCTAACAAAGCTGATGTATAGGCGCTGAAGAGTCCTCTTTAACCATTATATATATGATATATAGTCTAAAAGTCTTTGTGACACATACAATCTCTACTAATAATAAGCGTCAAAAAAGGCTTTTGGGGGTGTCCACGTCATCATTTTTAAGGCTTCCTTGCTCCTGATGATGTCCACGTCACCCATTTTTTTTTCCAACCTCCCTTACCGAGCCTTTTCAAGCTTTCATTTTGAGGCCCGTTAATTCTCAGGCCTCATATGTCTGTCTCGCATGTGCTTTCCTTCTCATATGTCTCACCTCTCTCTTTTCTCTCCCAGCCGCCATTTCTTTTTCTAGAGAATGTAGGGTAGCTTCCAATGTGCCACATGTATTTTTTTACACGCTTCCCATGGCCATGTCCAGTTTCTTCCGCGGAAAAGGGTAGTTTCTACCTTGCCATGTGTCCTGTTCTCAGGCCAAGAGAATCTCGATGTCCCTTTTTTTATTCCTTGTAAAAATAAAAACCGCACTTCCCATGCTCATGTATGGGTTATTTCGCCGAAAAAGACGTGGTCGTTTTCCTGTGGCAGTTGTCCTGTTTTTAGGGGACGAGAATCTCCAACCCTCTTTTTTTTTCACCACTCTCTTCATTCTTGCCCTCACCTGATGTTTTACGATTTTGCCCTCATTATTTAGAAAATTAAAACGTGTTATTAGTGGATCTTTCCCATCTTCACGTTCGCGGAAAAAGACAAATAGTGGATTTTGTGTGACATCTATCCTTGTTTTAGGGCATAATAACTGGAAACCTCTTTTTTTTTTTTTGTCCTTTTTTTTATTAGCCGTTTCTATTGTTTTGGGCGCTTTTTTATTGGCAGTTTTGTCCTTATTTGGTGTGTATATATCGTTTAACAAATACATGTAGGTTAGGTCTTACTCGATTTCTAAACACCCTCGATTGTTGACTTTTATATGAATGTATTGTCTACAAATCTGAAGCTATAGAATTCCCCAAAATTGCTATACTCTTTTTAGGTCGATAGAGGTTACATTTCTTATAGTGGGTGTACTCCTTTGATTTAAGTTAATTTAATTTAATAACAAAAATGACACACATGCTACCACTATCTCTTGGCTAATTTCTGACATGTGGCTTCTTCTTACGGGATGGAGTTGTTGTGTTTCTTGGGAAAATAAATTGTTCATTGACTTTTGTGTCTCACCACGAGACCAAATCCACATTCACCTCTGTTTGAAATGGGATTTGTACCTAGAGGGACATCATTCGGAAGTGCGTATGCCATGTGTTTTCTTTTTAGGTCAATAGTGTTGACATTTGTTAGACATAATCTCTTTTTTCTTGACAATTTGATACATCGGTATACGGCGAAATGTGTGTCTGACATGTGGCCTCCTTTTAGGGTAACAAAATGAGAAGGGAATATTACTCTCTATAAGTACAACCTCCTCGTGTTGTAGTTCTTTCAGCCACCAAAAGAAATAAAAACAAACCTTTCCATACCATTTTTGTCACTAGTGTAGGATTATCAAAGCCTTAATTACTCTGATTAGGAAGCTGCTAAAAGTATTTCAAACAAATATTTCAACAATCTTGGCGAGGACTTTTGCGAATATATTGTGCTATGGAGACTTCTCCATTTCTGAGAGGCACGGCATTGCACCATAGGAAACACTCTAATTGGATAGAGTTGCTTCTCATCGACGAAAAAGTAACGTGTTCGTCATTATTTTTATCGTTGTTGTTGTTGTTCTTGCTAGCCGTTTAATGTTAAATGTTTTTTCAAATATTTGTTTTAAACAGGGTATGACTATTGAAGAATTCATAGCCACCAATCGGATTGTGCGGTTCCAAGACTCTTTGAAAAAACTCTGTCTACGAGCTGAAGAATTTCGTTGTCAAAGCTTCTAAGAAAGTTTATAAAGTTTCAGACCACAGATTAAATATCACTTTCACGAATAAAATGGGGTTTAAAGAGGTGACTAAAGGAGTGCCCGATATCGACTTCCAAAAGTTCAGGCTGTGGGTGTTTGAAACTTTCGCTCAAATCGCTGACAAGAAGGTAGACAGAGTATTTGGTAAGACATTTTTTTCCTTTTAATATTGTCAACGTGTGACACTTTTGTTTGCCCGTATTTGTAGATGTCGTTGGGAAAATTGTTTGTATCACCAGTGATAATTTTGAAATTCTTGTAGCTAGCGACGACGCACTTAATAATGGGAACGCCACCATGATGGATCAGGTGTTTCTACACCTCTTTATGGAAGATTATGTCATTTTATGTTTCGATATTATGATAGTTATTTTCTGGTTTCGGGATTTTATATGATGCATGTGTTTAATAACGGTCATTTTAATGTATTTGTACAATTTTATATTTAGTGGCGGAACAATTCATATATATTCTTGTGGGAGGACATTGCAACGAGGTTCCACACCTGTTTAAGGAGAAAAACCCTAGTTCTACTGTTGCTCTCATCACCGTCGTACTCCCAAAAACTGTTGGAGGTACACCGGTCATATATTTAAAAAAAAATATATAGTACGTGTATGTTTCTGGTTTTATATTTGCTTTTGTGATACAGGTGCTGTAACTATAAGTAGTACAAACACTACTCGCCTCCTCTTTGATGATGATGTTCCTCAAACTACTAACTTTATTGAATGGTGCCTAGCAGTCTAGAAATGTCTTTTTAGAGTTAATAGTTTATGGCTATGATATTATCGGTCGATTTTACATTTTGTTTCTTTTTTGTATGGTGATTCAGGTTAGACGAAAATAATGAGACGGCTCCAAATATCAGTAGTGGTTCCTCTATTTTCCAAAGAAACAAGGGAAACAAGTCATGCATGTAATGAGGTTGACGTTCACAAGATCTTTGCTTAACATATATATATATATATATTAATAGAGTTTTTGCTAAGCTTAAGAGGCAAATAGAATTAAAGTAGGCAGCTGAGCTGAGCAAAAGGATTTCATTCCTTCCACCTCAATTTCTTCACACCACATTAGTAACTGAACATTCAAGTTTTAGTCAAAAAGCGCATTCCACTATTGGGAAGGTTGTTTTCATAAAGAGAATAATCCTCGCACAAAATATCTGCTCTACCAAATGACATTTTCATAAACTTCTAAATTTATCAAACAACATTATGCATATTCAATTCAAATAAATTTTTGCTACCAAAATATATAAAATAATACACGAGTAGCACGGAATAGGTCCTAGTTCATACTACAATATTCACTCCCAACCAAATACAAGTGTTTCAGTTCTATTTTTCGTCATGTCTTGTTTATTTTCTATAAAGATATTAATATTCTTTTATCCTTTTACACTCATATATAATCTAATATATATTATTTGAGAAACACACTTTCAAGAGAAATCTTAGCATGGCATGGTATTTATGGAGGTACCATGCTGACGTGTCGTCACCAGAATGATTTTTAGCTAATTTAGTAATTAAGACAAACATTACTAGACTAATTACATTATATGCCACTGGACATTAATCTATATACTAAATAATTTTTCAATAACAGTTTGAAACTAATTCAGTTTCAAATAAATATGTTTTTCCAAAAATAAATCAAATTTACATTAGCAATTAATTGGGAAGTTATTGAAAAATTATGAACAATCCAATCGCAACATTATTTTGTTAGCTATTAATTTTGATTTCCATATTTTTAAATGAATCATTATTATAGCTAAAATATCGCTTCCATTTTTGTTTTTCAAAGATTTGCCCTAAACTTATTACATAATTTGCCATTACATTTAAATAATTAGTCATATTATATATATATATATATATATATATATATCTTATATAACTCATTTAAATTTAACTAATTACTCTCTTTTTCTGATTTGGTTCCATTTATTTTTAATATTAGTTCACCCCTCATTTTATTTGATCATATGCTTTATAAATAATTAACTAATAATATTATCTTTATAATAAAATTATATTGATTTTCCCACATAGTTTATGTCTTGAATTAATTAAACAAACATGAAATTTTTTCTAAATTTTAATAAAAGTTATATTTATATATATATATAAGTATTTTAATTCATTACTGTTCTTTACAAATATTAAATATCACATATCTATGTATTTTATTTCCAAAAAATGTTTTAAGAATGATATTATATTGCAATATCAACTACAGATGTTTTGGGAAAATGTACATATATAACTACAGATTTTTTCTTAGGAGTTTTTGATATTCCGCTAATTACGTTAGTTTTGTATGCACTTATTATATATTTTGTCAAAAATGTAAAATACCTTTATTCTCTCAATCATCTAATTGAATAATTGGAATATTCTAAAAAAATTATATCTTGATTTAGTTATATATGATATTATTTTAAAATTTTGAATTTATTACTAATTAATATGTTTCCAAATAAATTTTAACAATAAAACATAATCTTTCCTGAAATTTTAATCAGTGATTTAATTTTAAATCTTTTGTCTTGCTCCCTAAGCTCATATTTCTCTATAAATAAAATAGAGAGTATCTTTCACCTCTCATCTTCTCCATTTCACTTTTTTTTCCATTGAAATGATTTTGTCTAATGCTAAATTCAGTCTAATTCAATTAATATTTGTTATTGATTTTGTTTTTTTCATGGTTGACCACTAACAGTCATATTTTATGTGCATGTATCTTATATATTCAATCACAATGTTTTATTAAAATTTAATATTATTTGTTTATATGTTTCAAATGATGATGTTTAAGTTTGAGTCATGTTGGAAGGTACTAATTTTCATCTTCGTTTGTTTTTATTTTTGTTGGATATGTTCCATATGTTGGTTTTCAAATTATAGAGAGTTTTATAAAAATCATATTTTATTTTATTTTTGTTAACTTAATATTCAACAGGAAACCGATATTCGATCCACATCATGTTCGTTTAGGAAGATTTGTTTGTCCTTACCACTTACAGGCTAAGATCTTGGATCATACTTTTTGAAATCAAGAGGTCATTTTGTTCTCAATCAAGGTTGGTAGCAATCCAAACATTAATCCACGATTTGTAACCCTGACAATGATTAATAAACAATTAAACATGTATTGTCTCTTTTACCAATAAAAACATGTATTGTCTCTCTTCTTTTCCTAACTGATATAGTATAAGTGTATAATAGTATCTTTACACATACATTTATTTCTATTGTTGAGTATTTTTTTATGTTCTATGGATTTTGCAGGACTATGGAAATTTGGAATCGAAGTTAAACATGGAGAGGATTTGTTTCCAGTTCTGGAACTGTTACGGTTAAAAGATTTTTCCCGTTTCGCATTCTTTTGAATTTAAAATTATTTAAAGCAATTTATCTATTTTGTGTAGAAACATAATCTGATTGTTCACTACAAGAATATTGATTATCCATAGCACTAAAAAGATAGCAGTTGGTGTGGTTATGTTATAATAGACTTAACCCTGCATTTTTGATAGCGTTTGCGAATATTGAAACGCTATATATTGTTAGGAAAAAAAAATTCAGGAGAAGTGAATTTTTTCGTACATACGTTTTAATAACAGAACTTTATATTGCATATACTCCAGGTAAACGCTATTTATAAGTTAATCGCAAAAATATTAAAATAAATCGCGCTAACTCAAATTTAGATTTTCCTCCAAACGAAAATCAAAACTTTTTCTTTTTTCACTCTCGTTTTTCTATTTCTCGAATCGATAATGAACTCTGTAATCTTTAAAATTTCTCCTCAAATTCTTATTCTCCAACCTAACTAGATCTCACCGGCGGCTGTGAAACTCGCCGTGTTATCTCCAAGGTCAGTAGATCTCAGTGTCGCTGTCGTCGCTCACTCTCGGCTTTGGGTCTCACTCTTGCTGTAACGCCCATGTTCCGGAAATTAAGTAATTTAATTAATTTAGAAACTCTTTCGAGTTTATGAACCTTAGACAAGTCTCGAGAAATTAACTATGGGGTTGAAATAGTTAATTTGGATTTGTTCCGGGGGTGTCATAAATTGGTTCGAAAGTTGTGGGGGTTTTTCTCAAAGTAACAAGTGAGAATCAAAATTGATTTTCTCTTCTTCTCCTTCTTGAGCTCGCCATTGTGAGGGGGGAGAGTGAGTTTGTTGAGCTTGTGAGAGAAGAGAAAGAAAAAGAAAAGAAGAAAAGAGAAGAAGAAGAGGAAGGCTTTGTGAGCTTGTGGAGCTTGGATCTTGCGAGATCAAGGGTGTGGAGCTTTGTGAAGCTTGGAAGAAGGAAGGTTTGGAGTGAGGCTTTGTGGCGTGGAGCTTGGAGGAGGAAGAGAGATCTTTCTTGAGCTTGGGGAGTCCATCTAAGGCTAGATCCTTCATAGCTTTGGTGAAGGGAGGGAGAGACAGAACTGTCCGAGTCTGGTAGAAAAGAGTTTCGACCTAGCAAATAGTAGGAAAAGGTAACGAAATTTTCTGGGATTGTAGCTAAGACCTATATCTAGATGTGACCTTTTTCGGATATTGATTTGAGTCAATATTCAAAGAGTTATAGGCGTTTTCATGAACTGTTCTGTCTCAGACGCGATTTGGACCAGCGTCTATTCAAAGGAAGATCGCAAGTGAACCTTCAGTCTGATCGCTACGAAATTTTGTGGGTAGCTTCAGGACATCTAGGGAAAGATTTTCAACGGTGGGATTTGAAGGTGGACGGTTAGATTTTGTTTCCTGATCCCATCTTTCAGGCTGACCGTTCTGTGATGTTTCCAGAATTTTTTTCAGTTTAGGTTAAGTGTTGTTTTTGGTTGTTGTGGTTGGCTGTAGGGTGAGTTGAGCTACTGTTGGCGAGTGGGAAGTCACTGCTGGTTGGGTGATTGTTGTTTTCGGTTCAGAAAATCATCTTTGTTTTCAAGGTGAGTTTGTGACCAAAGGTTAACATTAAGCCTTGTGTGGGGGCTTATGGGGTAGTTAGAGAAGCATGGATTGTTGCTTGTTGTGCCTTGTTAAGATTTAATTGTGTATTATTTCTTGGTTTTATGATGGTGATTTTCGTGGGTTCTTGGTGAATTCCATGGGTCATTGTGGAGTTTTAGTGTGTGTTTACTAAGCTTGTGAGTTTTAGGTTTTCATGGGTTTTGAATTGCTAAGTGGTTATTTATATATGCTATTGATTTTCTTTTCATGGGTTGATGATTAGAAATTGATAGGGCTGTGGTTGGGGATTATTTTCATGCGTGAATTTGATCGAGTAGAAATTAACGCGTGGTGTGTTTGATTTCTTGTTGTTGTGGTTGTTTGAAATTGCTTGTGGCTTTCATATAACCTGTTGTTGGGAGGATCAATCTCACTCAGCGTTTGGTTTACCAAATGTTGATGCATCACTTTTGTCGATGCAGGTAAAGATAAGGCGTGACCGTGGAATCGAGGCAGTGAAGAGGGGATGATTAGGACCCGGTAGTTTTGTGGTTTTTGTTAGCTTTCGAAGGATTGCTAGAACCGGTAGAACTGTTGACCTTCGTGGTCATTTATGTAAATGTTTGCTATTGTATGGTTTTGAATGTTTAATGTATGGGCATTAGTTCATTATTTCCATGTTCCAAAAAAAAAAAAAAAAAAAAAATGCGGTCGTCACACTTGCTGTCTCCGTTGCCCCTTGCCGTCGCTGTCAGTCACCTGTCATTCTTGGCGAATTACATCAAATACGGTTAGGGTTCTTTGTTAATTTCATAGTTAGATTAACTTTTGCATGTTCAATTTCTTAGTTACTTATTTGGATTTTGATTCTATTTGTACTTGTTTCGTTTATTTTTGGGGTAATTGTTTCAATTGGATTGATTGGATCTATGATTATCTCTATCGTTTCATGAGCTTATTATTATTAATTTCATTTTACTTCCGTCTTCTTCTCTATCGGGTTGAAGCCTCTAGGATTAGAGTTTTGATTTACTAGTTTTTATTGCTTACTTTATATGTGTTTATCTATCTGTTATGTTTTCTTGTTGAGATGTGTACATGTTTTAAAGTATCTCTGTTTTTGCATTCATGTTTATATGGTTTGTTTGTAACTGTGTGTTCATTTAATTTTTTGTTTGTTTAGGTGACCAAACATGTCGCTATCGCACCATCCTCGTCGCAGCCTGCGTCAACAAGGCATTGAATTGACTTCTACTTTACGATTGCAAACGCGTAGACGCGGGAGGAATATTATTACTGATGCTGTGAATGAGAATGATCATCAAGATCAGCTCAATGTGCCTCATGTACTTGGTTTTGACTTAGCTGAAGAGGAGGAAGAGATTGAACAACCTCCACCTAATGTGCAGCATCCCACAGAAGAAATTCGAACCAAGGAAGCAGAGAGAAAGAAAAGAAAAACAAGAGGACCAAGTCGGCTTACTAAAGTTGCAAAACACATTCAGGATCATCAAGATCAGCTCAATGATCATCAAGATCAGCTCAATGTGGCTCATGTACTTGGTTCTGACTTGGCTGAAGAGGAGGAAGAGTTTGAACAACCTCTACCTAGAGAAATGGATGCAGAGGGAGATGTACAGGGAGCTACAGAGGTTAATGTGCAGCATCCCACAGAAGAAATTCGAACCAAGGAAGCAGAGACAAAGAAAAGAAAAACAAGAGGACCAACTCGGCTTAGTAAAGTTGAAAAACACATTCAGGATCATCAAGATCAGCTCAATGATCATCAAGATCAGCTCAATGATCATTAAGATCAGCTCAATGATCATCAAGATCAGCTCAATGATCATCAAGATCAGCTCAATGATCATCAAGATCAGCTCAATGTGGCTCATGTACTTGGTTCTGACTTGGCTGAAGAGGAGGAAGAGATTGAACAACCTCCACCTAGAGAAATGGATGCAGAGGGAGATGTACAGGGAGCTACAGAGGTTAATGTGCAGCATCCCACAGAAGAAATTCGAACCAAGGAAGCAGAGACAAAGAAAAGAAAAACAAGAGGTCCAACTTGGCTAGTAAAGTTGCAAAACACATTCAGGAGAAGATAGAAGTCGAATTTACATCTACGGGTGAACATGTGGGGCCTGGTTCGGTTACACTCTCCTCTTTCCTTGGTCCTCTTTGTGAGGGAGTAAGTTTTTGTACTTCTTGATGATTGGAGGTTGCTGCCTGATGAGACTAGAGACCACTTATGGGAAGAAATTCAGGTAATTTAATTTTACTAGCTAGCTTATCTTATTGTATATTTATTTTTTCTAATCAATATTGGAACTTATTTGTTGTAGGCAAGGTTCAATTTGACAGAAGCTTGGCAAAAAGACACTGTTATGAAGCAGATGGTTATTTGTGGAGATCTTCTAAGTCGAGGCTTCTCTCTATAGTCCGAGCTACAAAGAGTAAGACAGAAAGACTTGATGCAAAGCCAACCAACATCCAATATGTGACAGCTTGGAATAATTGGGTCAAGAAGAAAACAAATGTTGATTTTGACGTTTTGTATATTTACTGATTTCTTTTATGTTTTATGCATTGCTATATTGATTTTTGACTTTATCTCATTAAATATTTTATTAGGCAATAAGTTCTAACTTCAGGCATTTGAGAAAGGGTCAGATTTCTCACACAACCAGTCGTAAAGGCATGAGTCGCCTAGCTCATGACATGGTAATTAAATCTATATTATTTTTATGGTTTGCTGGAACTCATGTTATGTAAGTATTTATATTAGTGACTATTTTTTATTAAACTTGTAGAAAAAGAAGAGTTATGATCCTAAAAAGGTGACCAGAAGTGTGGTTTGGCTACAAGGACACACACATTCAGATGGAAGACCTGTGAAGCCAGAATTTGCAGAGAAAATTGTAAGCACTTCTTCTTTTTGCGGCAATTACTTTCTCTAATTGTGTTCAAATATTTGTATGTTAGGAAAAAATCAAGTCAATTGATAGTGATTTGGGCTCCACAACAACAACTACTGTTAGAGATGATGTTGTTAGTCAAGTACTAGGAAAAGCAAACCTGGAAGAATTAGAGGATTTGGGAGAGGAGTTACAGCCACTAAGCTAAGTTTCCTTCAGATGAATAACTCTCAAGTTGAGACACTTCAAGCTTCACAAGCCGAACTGCGGAGCCATGTGGATGAGTTGAAAAATGTTGTCCAAAAGTTATCTCATAAAAACGTAAGTTTTGATTATAAAACCAGTTTTCAGAATATTGTTTATGAAGCAGACAATATTTCTATCTGTATTATCTCATTGTTCATGTTCGATCTTGTCAGAATAAGAGTGATGATGGTTCTAATTCTTCTGAGGCGAGTGATGTAAGCATAGGAGTCAAGTGTGTTCTACTTTACTGGTGTGAACAGGAGGATGTTGTAGTCAGGGAGGGAGAATTATGCTCAAGTGATCCAGTTTACAAGATTGGCCATATCCTATTAGGTCGTAATGCGGCAGCTGTCATTGTCAAGTCTGTATCAAAAGAGAATGTTGATGTCTGGAGGCCTAGTGAAACTATTATGAAACTTGATCAAGCTGTGGGAGTCAAAATAGCATGGCCATTCGAAAAAATCATTCTGCAAAATGACATGGACTCACTATCTGCAAACAAGAGTGCATGTTCCTCGGTAAATATTTTAACTCCGCCTAATTTTTTGATTACTTAGTTTGTACACTTTTAATGTTGACAAAATTTATTATTTAGCATCGCCATTATTTTTGTAGGCTACAGATTCATCTAAAATCTACATTTTTTATTATACCATGGATGGTGTCATAATTGGTGAGGGTAGACTGTGTTCAACTGACCCAAAACACATGGTCAGTAACATTCCAATTGGTCCCCAAGCAGGAAGTGTTACAGTTGATAAAGTGTTTGCTGAAGATGCGTTTTTGTGGAGACCAATCAGTTCTGAAATCTCAACTATGGGTAAGGCACTTCATCAGGAAATCGCATGGCCTATTCAACATATACAGTTTATGAGTAATTCGGAAAAGGAGAAAACGCCAGAGAATATATCTTCATCTAAGGTAAATTTCTGTATCTTTTTGCTTATTTCTGTGATGGTGGTCTCATGTAAATCTGAGAATGTTTTTCTTTGTTTTCCTCCAGAGTTTAAGTAACAGCAGTGGTGGTAGCAGCAGCAAGGCTGGCAAAAAGAAATGCATCTTGTTAGATTGCAAAAATTCTGGAATACAAGTTGCAGAAGGAAAAGTGTTGTCAACGGATCCATTAGAGAAGGTCCACTTTGTCCCCTTAGGTCTCAATGCTAGCAAAAAAATGGTTGAAGTTGCAAAGGTTGGTGAAGCAAAAGTTTGGAGACCAAATTCAGAAATTGAGGTCATTGCCGATGCAGTAGGTTCTACAGTTGCTTGGCCAACTGATAAACTCTTGTTTGTCTAATGTTTTGGTTGATGAATTTGGTATGTTGAATGGTTTAATGTATTTATTGACACTTTCTTAATTTATATTGTCAATCTAGATGCTACATAACGAGAAGTGAGATTCAAAACAAAAACCCTAAGTTTTATGCACTTACTCAAAATCATATACCCTATAAATTATAATTCATATACCCTAAACCCCAAACTCTATGCACTTAATTCCAAATCGGCTTATACCCTAAATTCCAATTCGTATACCCTAATCCCTAAACTCTATGCACTAGTTTTCTATTTTGTTTTCTCTATGATTATTTGAGTATTTGCCAATTCCTATACCCTAAACCCCAAAGTATTACTAATAGAATATAACCATGAAACGGAACTACTTGGAAGATATGTTCATACATCAGTTTTAGAGTAACATGCATGTTCAAAGATTGATACGTGGATAAAACATTCTCAAGCATATACACATACAAAAATTCAAAATTTTGTAAAAGTAACGAGAACACAAAGTAGTTCAGTTATGACATCAAAACTATAATATGTAATAAATAAAATTAGAAAATATATATATTTAATTTATTAATTCAGTTTTAATTAGTTTCTGTTGGTTGAAGTAGTTGATAAATCCTATTATTTGTATAATAAATAAATAAAAAATTTATATATATCCGATTTATTATAATTCAGTTTTAATTAGTTTTTGTTGGTTGAAGGAGTAGATAAATCCTATTATTTGTATAAGCTTTATAATTTTCTCCAAGGCATAGTTATTAGGTAAACATAATATTTTCAAAGGCATAAAAATAGAAACTACCTTCATCATCGCCTCTAACCATCTCCTCTCACCATCGAGATCTTCTGTAACTCTTAATCTCAATCTCTCTTCTTTTACACTCGAAATACATTGATAGATTTAGGGTTTGTTCATTCCTAACCTAATACTTTACAAGAAGATTTTGATATAACAGCTTTGTTGACAGTTAAAGGTACGGTTTCTTTTGCTTTAAGTTTGATAAATTTAGGGTTAGTTACGATTTGGTTTATTGTATTTGGATATGTTCTTAATACAATTTGTTTTCAATGGCTGTTAATATCTTATATCTATTGACTGTGTTTTGTCTTGAATGACAAGTTTTAGGTTACATGGACAAGTCTTGGGTTTGGCTTCCAAGGATTAGCCCTCAGTATGAGGACGGAGCAACAAAGTTTGTTTATGAATCAGCAAAGACTTTGGGTAATCCTGCAGAAATTTTTTGTCCTTGTAGTGTATGTTGGAATCTGTGCCACCAACAAGTAGATATAGTTTTGGAGCATCTGATCATTAAGGGGATGGATGAGAGGTACAAGAGAAAAAGTTGATGGATTAATCATGGTGATATAAGAAATGTTAACAAAGAGGATGATCCGAGTTGTGGAGGTGATGAAGCGTTTAACCTGATTAGAACTGCCTTTTTCAGGATGATTACAATACACATTATGCGGACCATAATGATGATGAGAAACGGGATACAGAAAGAAAAGAAGAATATGATTTTAAAAAGACACTTACGGATGCTGAAACTCCACTATACTCTGGATGTTTCAAGTACACTAAAGTCTCAGCAATTATGGGGCTTTACCGCTTAAAAGTGAAGAGTGGGATGTCAGAGAACTACTTTGATCAGCTTTTAAGGCTAGTACATTCCATCCTCCCTGAAGATAATGTGCTTCCAATATCAACTGATGATGTGAAAAAATTCTTGAAGATCTTTGGTTTTGGTTATGATGCTATTCATGCTTGCAAAAATGACTGTATCCTTTACCGAAAGGAGTATAAGGACTTGGTAGCTTGTCCAAGATGTAAATCTTCAAGATGGGAAAAAGATAAGCATACAGGTGAAGAGAAGAATGGGATTCCAGCTAAGGTATTTAGGTATTTTCCGATGAAAGAGAGATTGAAGAGGATGTTTAGATCAAAAAGGATGGCTGAGGATTTACGTTGGCACTTCAACAATGCTAGTGATGATGGTACAATGCGACACCCAGTTGACTCATTAACTTGGGCTCAAGTGAATGAGAAATGGCCAGAGTTTGCTGTTGAACCAAGGAACCTTAGACTAGGTCTTTCAATAGATGGGATGAATCCATTCTCTATGCAGAACACCAACTACAGTACTTGGCATGTTTTGCTAGTTAACTACAACATGCCTCCTACTATGTGTATGAAAGTAGAGAATACCATGTTATCTTTATTGATCCTTGGGCCTACTGCACCAAGCAATAACATTGATGTGTATTTAGCTCCATTGATAGATGACTTAAAGGATTTGTGGAGTGAAGGTATTGAGGTTTATGACTCTTTCATGAAAGAGAATTTCACACTTAGAGCTATATTGTTGTGGAGTATCAGTGACTATTTAGCCTTAGGGACATTGGCTGGATGTAAAGTGAAAGGGAAGCAAGTGTGTAATGTTTGTGGGAAGGATACACCACACAGATGGTTGAAGTTTAGTTGAAAGTATGTGTATTTGGGGAATAGGAAGAGACTCGGACCAGGGCATCCTCTCCGTCGCAGAAAAGGATGGTTTGACAACACTATTGAAGAAGGGACAGCAAATAGAATTCAAACAGGAGATGAAATACTTGAAAGTCTGAAGGACTTTAATAATGATTTTGGTAGACCTCTGGGTATAAAAAAGAATAGGAAAAGAAAAGGTTTATGTGAAGATGAGATGGTTTCATATGATGAATATGACGAAGACACTGATCAATGGAGATGGAAGAAGAAGTCTATTATGTTCGATTTTCCTTATTGGAAGGTATGTATTAACATAAACCTTAACATGCCGTTACTTATTTGATTATTTTCTAACTTTTTATTCTTATATGTGTTAGACTATGCATGTCCGTCACAACATTGATGTGATGCATGTGGAAAAGAATGTGTCTGATGCCATTTTGTCTATTATAATGCAAACTGCTAAATCAAAGGATGGTGTAAAAACACGTAAAAACTTGGAAGATATGGGGATCAGAAGCAAATTACACACACAAATACGGGGTAAGAAAACTTATTTGCCACCAGCAGCGTTTTGGTTGTCTAAGGAAGAGAAAAGGATTTTCTGTAATAGGTTATCAAAGTTTAGAGGACCTGATGGTTATTGTGCGAATATCAGCAACTGTGTTTCAGTTGAGCCGCCTGTAATTAGGAGATTAAAATCTCACGATCATTACGTCCTACTTCAGAATCTACTACTCATTGCTTTAAGAGGTTTGTTGCCAAAAGGACCTAGGTTTGCAATAAGTAGATTATGCAACTACTTCATCAGATTGTGTCAGCGTGTAATTGACCGTGAAAAACTAATCTCCTTAGAGTATGAACTTGTAGAGACATTGTGTCAACTGGAGAGGTTCTTTCCTTCATCATTTTTCGACATCATGTTTCATCTTCCAATACATCTGGCAAGAGAAGCTCGTTTAGGTGGACCAGTTCACTTTAGGTGAATGTATCCGTTTGAGAGGTAGTATCCTCATAGTTTTTCACTTTATATTTATATTATATGATACTCAGCCAATATTTGACAAATCTTGTATTTAATTAACATGTAGGTACATGAAAACATTGAAGGTCAATGTTAAAAACTTTGAAGGTCAATGTTAAAAACTTTGCAAGGCCAGAAGCATGCATGGCGGAAGGATACTTGGCTGGAGAATGTATGGCCTTTTGCTTGGAGTTTCTAAAAAAATCTTGACCAATAGAAGAACCTGTCAACCGTAATGAAGATGTGGAAGTTGATCCACTCATCCTTCAAGGCCGGCCACTGCAGAAGGGTACAGAAGTCTCACTTACCAATAGAGAGAGAGACATAGCTCATCGGTATGTTCTACTGAACACGGAAGTTCTGAATCCATATATTGAGTAAGTAAAGCCATATTCTATATCATTATTCAATTTTGTTTAACTAGTTTACTCATTTATATATAAATGTGAAACTAGTTTGCATTTAGAAGAACTGCAAGATAATGATGTCAGATTGAGAAGGAATCAAACTCAATTATGGAATATGCATGTGGAAAAGTTCTCACTGTGGGTTAAGGAACAGGTTTTAACTTATTTCTATGAACTAAAAATAGCATTTCACTAGCTAATACTTATATTAATTAGCTCTTTATATGTCTATTATCAACAGATTCCTACGAACTCAAAAGAGCATTCCACGAAATTGAGATGGTTGGCATTTGGACCAAGGAATATTGCACTATCATATAAGGGGTATGTCATTAATGGACATGGATTTCTAACAGATGATGTTAAGCGGAAGACACAGAATAGTGGAGTCGAATATGAAGCTTTTAGTATGTGTAGATCTAGTGCTCGTGATACTAACCACATGGCTGACATTGTTGCATACTATGGAGTAATAACGGAGATCTTACTGCTGGATTAGCACATGTTCCAGATTCCAATATTCAGGTGTAAATGGGCCAACAAAGGAAATGGTGTAAAAGAAGAAGACGGGTTCACTCTTGTTAATCTCCATCTAAACCAATCTGTCTTCCGTAATGATCCATATATTTTGGCATCTCAAGCAAAACAAGTTTTTTATTCTGGACAAAAATTGCTGAAGGTAGAGTTTGTTGATGTAAATGTAGTTGAAGTAAATGTATGTTTTGGTTTAAGTTGAGACTATTGTTTACAAACCTTTACCAGGTTCATATTTTAATGTATTTCCGTTTATATTTTGAAAACCAAAAGCTATTGCATAATACAAATGCTATTTATTTAAATAATACGAAATACAAATGCTATTTTAATAAATTATATTACATATTAGAAATGCTATATTAGTTAAATACATTACGTACTAGACATGATATTATAAAATACTAAATTGCATATTCTGAATGCTGTCTTAATTGAAATAATGGCTTATAAAAATTGCTATTAATAGTTTGCATGTAACAGAAACAAACGCTGTACTTACATAACTAATAACGAAAAGTAGACGCTATTAAACAATATAACATTGCACAAGGAAAGACGCTATAATATCTCTACATTAAATAGCACTTCTAATGTTATACCCGTCAACCTATTATCATGGTCGATATCATAGCGTATAAAAACCATTATTGGATCGTTAAATAGTGTTTTACGGGCGCTATGGATAATCAATATTCTTGTAGTGGCTTACTATTGTTTTTGATATAATCGGTATAACCATGTTTGTTTCAGAGCACAAGAAGGGAACATTCTTCTTTGGTTGACTACTGCACATGCTCATGTGGAGGATGATCTCAATTATGTTCACGTAAATGAGCTTCGTTTATGTTTTTTATCACCTAGCTGTGATTTTCTGACATCAAGTACATCAAGGTGGTTGATACATGTATAGTAAACATTAGTCGTAGCAGTTCAAACTGAAATTTCTTAAGTTTTTTTGGTTGGACATAGTTAATTTTGATAAGCTCCTGACAAAGAAGTTAAGCTAGCCAAAGATAATGGTGTTACTGTCTTCAAGATGGGATTGTATTGGTGAAGGATCAAGCCAGAAAGAGCTGAATAACCTTGGGTCTGAAAGGGCTGAAGAAAGAAAAGAAAAGAGTCAAGACAACAAAAACCTTGGGTCTGAATATGCTTTTACTAGAGAAAGTATACATCATCAAATTGATTTGAATTTCATATACATGAACGATGAGTTTATTAATTCATTAAATTGCATTATTTCTCACATATGGTTTTTATATATGCCATACTCTTTCACGACAAGATCCAATAAGTTCAAAATAAGGAAGAAGATTATTGAGGGATTCAGAGGAATGGTGTTTGATCAGCAACGTATCATGTTGTATTTGTCCAAGTTCTTAAAAATATTTCATTACGTTAAGATTTTAGGGTTAAAACAATAAAATAGTTTGTATTGGGAATGCAAGAGAGAAATACGACTTTTGTGGCAAAGGAGAAGAAGACTTGATGATCGGGGATTACTTTGTTGAACAATCAAGAACAATTATCCATAAAAGGGATGTATGTATTTTCAAATAATAAGGAAGTTGTAAACATTCTATACATTTATATAAAATGTGAGATTTGTGACTTAACTTTTTTATTACTATATTGGAATTTATTAAAATTGTTTTCGGATAGATTATTGAAATATTCATAAATAATGTGAAACTTGGAGTCACTTGGTGTGAGAAAATTTATTGTTTTTTTATTTCTTGGTTGATCAATATTTTAATCAATACTTCAAAAACAATGAAACTCATACATACCCATTAATTCAAATACATAAATCCATGAAATATATATATATATATATATATATACTACATTTATCTTCCTCTTATTATTGAAAGCTATAAAAACAAAAGTTGATGCCAATATTCATCCAAACATATATAATCTCTTTTTTTTTGTCACACAAAACATATATAATCTCTATATGACTATATTATATGTTACAATTATTTTGAGTGTTTGTCTTGGAAATTAAAAGAGTTCCCAAACTAAATTTTAAAAACTTATACAAATACAAATTAATATACTATGGATTGAGAAATACATATAAATTATGGATGAACAAACGAGTATGTGATAGAAATTTGTAAAAATAACAAAAAATCCATTTTTGTCTCATTTAAAACTAGGATAGAAACAGGATTAAATGTGACAGAACAAGAAGGGAACGGAATCCCAAAAATTAAAAACATAAAAATCAAAATGTATTTGTTAATCATTAGATTTCATTTTTTTTGTTTCGAGACGAGGAAGGAGATCCATTAAATAAAGGGAAAATTGGATATTAAGGAACTCTAGCAAGAAGTTTGTCCATATAATCCTTTTTTTGAAGATTTTCATGTTTTCCTAAATTACCCTTGCTACTACATTTATACATTTTTTTAAAAAACAAATCACATAAACATCTAGATACACATAAATAAGAAGATTTGAAGAAGAACTTTTTTTAATTTAAGAAGTTTTGGTAGGAGTTTAAGTTGTTCTGAAAATTTTAGAACATGAGTTCTAGCGGCAGAATACAGATTCTAGCATTTTGGCATGTTTTAGGTAAATAAGTTTACGTATTCTAGCATTTACTCATGTTCTAGGAATTTCAGAATCATAATCTGTTCTAGAAAATCTAGAACTGAGCATTCTGGAAGATTCAGAATACATATTCTAGCATTTAGTCAGGCTCTAGATAAATTGGAACGTGTATTCTAGCATTTACTCATTCTCTAGAAAGTTTAGAACATGTATTCTAGCAAATATAATATATATTCTGAAATTATTAGAATGTGTATTCTGAAATTATTAGAATGTGTATTCTGAAATTTTTAGAATTGCCATAAAGGTAATAACTGAATCGAAAAATAAGGAAAGTTAATCTAGAAAATATTTAAGAAAAATCAGAATATATAAAGAAATTCGGAAATATTTAAGATTTAAATTAAGAAAATAATTAAAAATGTTAAAATAAAAAAATTCACTGTTTAATTATGTTTTAAAATAGGGTTTACGGTTTCTTCTCATCTTTTTGTTCTTATTCTTCGTTTAATCCTATAAAAGTGTTTTTGGGTTTTGTCATGAATATGTTGAATCTCTATGTTAAGTGTGGTGTATGGAGATTGAATGATAAGAAGGAGTGGGGTTTTATTGTTGATGAAGAAAAACGTGGTAGATTACTTGCTCTTCAACCTACAACATCTATGCAACAGTTAAAAGTGATGGTTTCAGAAGACTATGGAATAGAAGAGAGTGAAGTTGATGTGGAATTCAGTTATTTACCCATTGATGTTGGTGTTCAGTGTCCTCCCGTTGTTATGATGAATGATAGACAACTCAAAAAATTTGTTGTCTATTTGAAAAGGAACAATACACTACAATTGTGTGTAACGTTTAAAGGTACTATCGATGCTCATGCCACAAGAGACAATTCTTATTTGAATAAAGAGCGAGGTGATGATGCTAAGAAGTAATCCGGTGATACTAAGGAGCGACGTCTTTATCGTAGTACTGGATTCAATTACGCTAACGTGCATGGAAAATCAGCAGTATCGGGGAAAACAACTAAACAAAGTGGCGATGGTTGTAAGGTTGTTGATGATACTGGGTCTAAGTTGGTAGAGTTATTGGTGGCTGAGGGGAACTATTACAGGAGTAAGAAACTTTTAAAATCAATTATGGAAATGTATGTGATCAAGTTTAACTGCGACTACGGGGTCATTAAATCTGATAAAGAAGTTTGGTCTATACGCTGCATTGATTCTGTTTGCAAATGGTGTCTTTGAGCTGAATGTTTAGCGCAATCTACATATTGGAAAATCAACAAGTTTGTGGGTGAGCATACATGTGCTCCTTCAAAGAAAACAAAATTCTGTAGGACACCTTCAGCAAAAACAATTGGACAGCTCATTATGAAACATTATGAGGGTGTCAATGAAGGGCCTAAACCGAATGATATCATTAATATTGTTCTTACAGATATGGCTTCGAACTAACTTATTACCAAGCTTGGGAGTCTCGTGAGTATGCAGTTAATGAAGTTAGAGGAATTCCGGAGAAAAGTTTTGGTAAGATACCAAAATACTTGTACATGCTGCAAGAAGCGAATCCTGGTACGTATACAAATTATGAAGTTGATTGTTATGGTAGATTCAAAGATCTATTTATTTCTTTTGGTCAATCAATAAGAGGTTCTACAAGTCAATTCGCAAAGTGATTGTAGTCGATGCAACATTTTTGAAGAGCAAATACAAAGGAGTCCTACTAGTTGCTATAGATGGTAACTCTAACTTGTACCCAATTGCATTTGGAATTGCTGATTCTGAGAATGATTTGTCATGGGATTGGTTTTTCATGCAACTTAAGAATGTCATAGACAATGATGAAGGTTTAGCTTTTGTGTCAGATAGAAATCTCTCGATTTCTAAATCAATTGGAATAATTTATCCATTGGCTAAACATGGTATTTGCATCCACCACTTGATTAATAATGTCATAACATATTACAAGGGGAAGGGTGTAGCTGGTTTGGTTGCGAAAGCCTCGAAAGCATATAGAGTTGCTCAGTTTCAGAAACTTTTCAAGTCAATTTGCAACATCATTACTATTGGAGGTTATATTGAGGAATCTGATGTGACAAAATAGGCAAGATATCATTTTCAAGGATACAGATACGATATTAACACCAACAATCCCGCTGAATCAATAAATTCGGCTTTGAGATCACCTAGAGAGTATCCAGTAATTCCTTTATTAGACAGCATCAGAGAAATGTTAACCAGATGGTTTTATGAGCGTAGAGAAAAATGGGAAGCAGAAGGATCCTTTAACTATTAAGGTGGAGAATGTGATAAGTCAAAGAATAGGAAAAGGTAAATTCTACAAAGGATATCGGATTACCAGAAACCGTTTACAGATAAAAGGAGGAAAAGACGACTTTGTTCTAACTTAAAGGAAAGAACATGTTCTTGTGGCAAGTACGATATAGGAAAAATTCCTTGCAGACATGCTATAAAAGGAGCTTTTGATGTAGGCGTGGATATATATGCATACACTGATGATGTGTATACCACTACCGCATGGAGATCGTTGTTTGAAGAATCTATTAATCCAATAAGAATTCCTGAAGATGAATGGCGTGTGCCAGAAGATGTTGAAGCTGCAATATTTTTACCACCTCAAACAAGAAGACAACCTGGAAGACCAAAAAGACGAAGACATGAAACTGTTGAAGATAAGATAAAGTTGTCTCAAGGATCACAAGGATCAAAAATACACAAGTGTAGCTGTTGTGCTAAAGAAGGACACAACAGAACGACATGAGATCTAATGATATAGTAAGGTTAGTGGAAACTTTGATATATTTTTTGGCTTTAATTGTGTCTCTCTTTCGGTTATTTTGTATATTTTGATTTCAGGATTGGGTTTTGACTATCATCATTGGGCGTTGAAGGATCATTTCTTATTTTATATTATCATTTGTTTACTCTGTGACTTCCACTAGTGAAGCCGAACAAACACGTTTTAGTTGTGTGACGTTTTTCTTAATTTTCATAAGATGTTTGGTGTTTTCTTTAATATGTTTGACTCAGTGTCTTTACATAGATATATCAGGCTTTATTAGTCATCGATCACCTATTATACAAAACTTACAGTTACTGTATGATCGGTCGTTCAGTTATAGGGATCGATCGATCACATTTACTTTAAACTTCCAGTTGCTGTATGATTGATCGGTCTCTATTTATGTTCGATCGATCATACAGCAACCGGAAGTTTAAAGTAAATTTGATCGATCGATCGGTCGGGAATAGGGATCGATCGATCAGCTGTTGGCCACAAAAACCATACAATTTTTCTGTGATCTTTTTTTATTTAATTCAGTTTTAATCCTGATTATATTGTATGTTATACCATAAAATTGTAGCACATATCAATTGATATGAGGATTGAAGGTAGAAGTCGGTAAAACTTTAAGATAGAAATTTGAAAAATACATATATGTCTAAGAAATGTCAAACATAACTTTGGAAACAACATTCTAATAAAGCCATAAAAGTACTTGTTTCATTTTCGATAAACTAAAAATCACTGGTGGTTCCGTGGTTGGATGGGCTCTCGCTGGAGCTTTGGCTCTGGCTCTGTCCTGCCTATTTTTTGCGTCTGCTGAGACGACTATCTCCAGATTCCGTTACATCTTCTACTTCCTTACTGCGCCTTTCGCTCTGTTGGTTGATCATTTCTTGATCATTTTTTTCTTCGACTTGGGGACAAGATGAACAAGTGCATGGTCTAATCTTAGATATTGCTCCCCATACCTTGTGTAGCATCGTGTTGTGTAGGTTGAGATCTACGCCTGAATTCTGAGTCAAAATTTCTTCAAATATGTTGTTTCCGTCCTGTCAAAACAAAACTAAACAAAGATAAACAACAATATGTAAGCAAATAAAACATAAAAATAACCATTGGAATCAAAGCAGACATCAACTACTTATATACCACAAATGTAGGCTTCACTTGTGGTGGATTGGACGATGTCGTAGTCGCATCTGCTGGTAGAAATGAATTCTCTACTGTAATAAGATCATCATAAGAGATTTTCGGAGCAACTCCTCAATTCGAATACCGAGGACCTTCTGTTTGGTCTGTGTTAATCTTCTCTCCCACCAATTCTCCAAGGGCAGGAATTGCTTCCATAGCCCATATTTGAAATGCATATGTGAAACCATCAAGAATATAGCTGATGGGGTTCATCAATTCCTTTCTCTCTTTTTTCATCAACGACGTAAGTAGATGGTCAAAAGCCACAAGACCCCAAGGATAAGCCCGAACCTAATGTCATACGTGAGAAGGTAAAGTATAATGAGAATTGAGAACATTTATAATAGTTAAATAAAGTAAAGTGTAAGATGTGAGTAGTCCAAACCTTATCAAGATCAATCACCAACTTTATGTATGATGTAGGTATAACTTTCTTCTCATCAATAGCCACTACTACCCCAGCTATGACACATAGATAAATAAATCTGAGTCTCCAACCAATAGCTAGTGGTAAGTACACTTTCAAAAGCTTCTTTATCCAAAGCTTTTCATCTCGCTTTAGGATGTTACACCAAGGGCCACCATCATCCGTCCAATCGTCTATGTCATAAGTGAAATCATCCTTGTACTTAAACCCAGTAACTGCATAAAATTCTTGCAAAGAGAATCTGAGTGGCTTCCCTCCAAACACAAACCACATCTCATGTTTTGTCTTTGTTACCAATTGCCTACACAACATGGTGTGTATCACCCGACCCGAAAACCCTAGCTTGTTTTCATATAGCGCAACCAAATGTGCAAACACACCATCTTGCTTCAACGTTTCATAATCACTAGGGAATGCCTCCTTGATATTTGTGAGGATTGACTTTCTACAATTATTTTTGATATGATCAACTTGTGGCTCGGTTCCTTTTTCGAAAAGACGTAGTGGATAATCCATGCCTGCGCAAAAAAATAAACACCAAACTAATCATAACATAAAATCAAAATAACTATTATCATTCACTCGCGTGATGCTAAAAAAATAAGCTACGATTGAAGCAAGATCATTTAAGGTCAATTCACAAGTTAAGAGATTTAAAGAACACTAATCGAGAGTACAATGCCATCTTGTTGACAAAAAAAATTAAGAGATCAAGGAACCACCAACCAACATAGTGAATACAAAGCCATCTTGTTGAGAATACAATGCAATCTTGTTGAGAATAATCTAACTACACAATCTTTATATTCCAAGAAAATAACCACCCACAAAAAAACTTAAAAAACTACATAGGCTATAACTTTGTACAACCATTAGTGACAACAATTGCTAATAGACAAAGAATTGAACAATAACAATGACAAAAAAGCAACACACAACAAGAAATTGTCATCATCTTTGTAACAATTAAAAAGGGAACAAAGAAGATGAATTAGAGTCTTCAAATCAAACCGTGGACTTTCAATTTTAAGAACTTTCTAACTGAGATTGAAGTAGCCGCCGGAGAACCTTAGAGCTTCACTTGTCTTCGAGTCTTCAAATCAAGCCTTGGTCGATGGAAGCTGAAGCCGCCGGAGATGGAAGCTCTTGTCGCCTGAGATGGAAGCTAATTTCTCCGGAGATGGAAGCTAAAGTCGCCAGAGATGGAAGCGACTAGCCAGAGAACCTAAGAGCTTCACTTGTCTTCGAGTCTTCAAATCAAGCCTTGATCGATGGAAGCTGAAGCCGCCGGAGATGGAAGCTCTTGTCACCGGAGATGGAAGCTAATTTCGCCGGAGATGGAAGCTAATTTCGCTGGAGATGGAAGCTAATTTTGCCGGAGATGGAAGCTAATTTCGCCGGAGATGGAAGCTCTAGTCGACGGAGGGAATGGAAGAACCCTAGTCACGGAATCGATTTGGGGATTTTAGAATTATGTTGCTTTTTTTTACTTTTTTGTATTATTTTATCTAATAAATGTTTTCATTTTTTTCTTTTTTTAATCTAACAATTATCTCTAATATTAACAAAATAAAATAAAGGGAAAAACATAATTAAACTTCTTTCTACATCAGAAGTTTATACCATGTGGGGTTTTTTTAAAATCAAGGGTATAATTAGCGCTGGGCAAAAGTAACCGGACCCGATTACCCGCCCCGAACCGATCCAAAAAAACCCGAACCAATCCCGATCCAAATCCGATCCAAAATTTAGAAATACCAGAAAAGTATCTCAAATTCTAAACCCAAAAAACCGAACCCGAACCGAATTAAGAACCGAATGGGTACCCGAAATACCCGAATATATTTATATACATACAAATATTAATTATATTTATATTTAATATAGTTTAATTATCTAAAATTAAAATTATAAACCTAGATATATCAATTATTTTAAAACTAAAATAGTCAAAATATCTAAAATAACTATATTATTTGTAAATTTTTAATCATATTGGTAAATTTTTATTCAATTTTAACCTAATTTTATTTAAATTTATTAATTTTTTTATTTTCTCTTAATATTTTGGATACCCGAACCCGAATCGAACCCGCATAGACCCGAACCAAATCCGATCCAAAAAATAAAAATACACAAAAAGTATCTCAAGCCCTAAACTCGAAAACCCAAAAGACCCAACCCGAACCCGAACGGGTACCCGAATGCCCAGGGCTAGGTATAATGGAGTTAAATATTTCAAAATGGACAAACATTATTTCAAAAAGTATAGATGGACAAAACATATCAAAAACATCCTTTTTCCAATTTTACCCTAAATAAATTATCAGTCATAATAGATCCTCTATAGGTATACTAAGCTAATGGATTCTTAAAATTTTTGCAATATGTTGAATTAACTAGGCGATACATGAGTAGGTGCGAAAATACATTTTTATTTTTTTCTTATATTGAATAATTTTTAAGTAAATTTAAGAACATTTATATTATTAAATTCGTTTAAAATGTATATTATCTAAACATGTTATTTGGGTACCTTACATAATGATCTCATGCAAGTTTTAACTGTTTGAAAAAAAAGAAATTTTTGATCCAACATATAAATTTTAGGGTGAATAGGTGGGTTAGTCATTTTTTAAAAAGTAATTGTATATAGTGGCAAGTTACTATTTGTAATTAGTTAATGAATCACTTTTTATTTTTTTCTCTCTTTCTTTTTTTAAAAAAATTCTTAATTCTTGATTATCTCACTAATCATATATTAGAAAAATATAAAAATAACATTTTATTTTTTTAAATCTTTTTATGAATCTAACAAAATCTATTTTGCATAATTTTACAACTAAAAATATTATACAACTATGTACACATATGTACACCGTATATAACATCAAATCTTGTACACCAGATATTCCAAGATCGTGTACACCATTTTCTATTTGATTTGGTGTACTAGCTCAAACACTGAGATTTTATGAATACTATACAATATCTAATATCTTATTTAGTGTACGAGGAAAGTCAGTGTACAGACTTGAGTTGGTGTACGAAAGATTAGGTGTACGACCTAAATACACCAATATTGAACAGAATAAAGTAGGTTTTTTGTGTTACAACTCATAATTCTACTAACCTACTCCATTAGATAAGAAATTAGAGTGAATTTATAAAAACTAATTGTAAACAGTAACTTGCTCATTTATTCAATTATATTTCAAAAAAGTGACTATTTTACCAATTAGCCCTGAATTTTATTACCTTTACACAAACATATTCAGATAAGTAAGATTTGATACATCAAAACCCTATGTACCCAATCCGTAATGCACCGGGTTACAGCCAACAATATACATATCCCATTACAAATCCAAAAACCATAATCAATTTCTAAAAAAAATACATATATATATATATATATATGTTTAATAAATTTTAATATTATCAAGAAAGGTTGAGAGAGGGGGGAGAGAAACGCTCTCTCCTCTCTCTTCTTCTCTTCACACCTTTTCGTTGTTTAACCGTCATATCTCTCGTTTGTAGAGCATTTTTTGGCGTCAATCTCCACAGATCTTCTGTCGGTTCTGATGTAATCCTGTACAAAATCCGGGCATTATCAAATTTGTGCAAAAACCGTTCCAAATTTGATTATGTTGAAAGCGTGCAAATTCTGATTCGTGAAATTTTGGAAATCATTGTATTTCTTCACAAATGGTATCCGTGCGAAACTCGTACAGTATATCTGTTGTGCAGATTTTGTGCAAATCTCAAAATTCGTATTTTCTAATGTGGTGAAAACCCAGATTTGTTAGACTTTTGTGCAATATCTGTTTTGTGCGATTTTTGTGCAAACTACTATTTTGGCATAAGCATGAATTTGAATATGCATCTATGAAGATTTGTATGGTGATAATTCTATTGTAGATTTGTGGCTCTCCAAGCGAAGACAAGCATCTTCCTTTACATCTTCCTTTACAAACAAAAGAAAGTATTCTATTTTATAGCAGAAGATACCGTCACGATCTCATCGCCATTAGAAACACCATAAGTTAATGCTTTCATTGATATTCGCAGTTGGGCGAATTGCTTCATCACAATATATATTGTGAAATTGCATTCAATGTCCAGATATTGGCTAAATTTGCTATTTTCAGTTTCTATTTTACATGTATTTTTTTTTTTGTATTAAGAATTGTATGTAAATATTTTTTAATCAAATCAAAGACGTTAAAAAAAAAAAAAATTAATATTACATATATTTTCTTCCGTGCAATACGCGGGTCTTATCTAATATGCAACTATAACACAAAGTTCATTTTCCTTGAGACCAAACTAGTTTTATAAAGGTCAAGATTAGAACTTGGTTAAAAGGTTACGTTATGCAGTTTTATGCTTAAGACCCAATCCATTAGTCTCGTCCAATGAAAAACCTCCACGTATCCTCATACTTCATTCATATATCTGATGAAATATCATCAATACCTCGAGATAATCTCCCAAATCAAATGTCCTCTTCTTCAACTTTGAG
This sequence comes from Cardamine flexuosa, assembly GCA_963555745.1. Lineage (NCBI taxonomy): Eukaryota > Viridiplantae > Streptophyta > Magnoliopsida > Brassicales > Brassicaceae > Cardamine > Cardamine flexuosa. The sequence continues at coordinate 19,290,498 of OY743215.1, forward strand.
GTATTCATCACTTCCGAATCTCATCTCTCTCAATTTCTTTAGATCCGTAATCGATTCAGTTAAACGACGTTCACAGATTGATTCAAATATTTTATTTGATTATTAATTCTCTCGAATATATCATTAGATTTGTGATTTTGCGAATTGTGCAAACTGAGAAATCCCAAATCTGTTGTTGCTACAGGTAAAGAAAAAAATAAATGGTCAAGGTCACTATGATGCATCATTTGCTTATAATATCTGTGTTGTTGAGCTCAGTGTTGTTATATGGAGAAGGTGGGATCACAAGTAGTTTTATTCGATCCGAATGGCCCGCCATTGATATACCACTTGATCATCATGTTTTCAAAGTCCCAAAAGGTTATAATGCTCCACAACAAGTGAGTTATATCTTTTATATTCATCCTGCTTTAAGATGAAACAAATTTAGAGTAAACGCTCTTGATACCATATTAATATAAATCTTTTTTCTTGATTGATCAAGGACATACACAAATCTGAATCTCAATTTGAACTTTAACCAATATTGAATAGGTGCGTATAACACAAGGTGATTATGATGGTAAAGCTGTTATCATCTCATGGGTTACTCCAGATGAACCTGGTTCTAGCAAAGTGTATTACAGCGCGGTGCAGGGGAAATATGAGTTTGTTGCTCAAGGGACATCTTCAAACTACACATTTTATAAATACAAGTCTGGGTTTACTCATCACTGTCTTGTTTCTGGCCTTGAGGTAACTAACTATACCAAGGCTTATACATTTTGGTGTCTTTGGACCTATGTGATCTTCAATTTTTATTTTGATGGTTTGATTACATTCAAATGGAGTTTTTGTTCCTGTTGTTTATTGGGATGATGCTAATCGATATACGTTGTCTGTTCAGTATGATAAGAAATACTATTACAAGATCGAAAGTGGTGAATCTTCTCGAGAGTTTTGGTTTGTTACACCACCAGAAGTACATCCAGATGCCTCCTATAAGTTTGGTATTATAGGTACGTGTTGTCTCTAAAACAGATCCATTGGAATTTTGATGTGCCAAACTCAGTTTCATTTACGAATTGTAGGCGATATGGGCCAAACATTCAACTCGTTATCCACACTGGAACATTACATGCAGAGTGGAGCACAAGCTGTGTTATTTCTAGGAGATCTTTCTTATGCTGATAGATATCAGTATAACGACGTTGGTGTGAGATGGGATAGTTGGGGTCGTTTTGTGGAGCCTAGTACTGCTTATCAACCATGGCTCTGGTCTGCAGGGAATCATGAAGTCGATTACATGCCATACATGGTAAATATACTACCTATCTAGATATGAATTGGTTACATGAGTTTTGATATGATAAGAATCATTGAAGCTCCTAGTTGTAACTTTGGTTAACTTGTGTTTTCTCAACATTTACAGGGGGAAGTTACACCTTTCAAGAATTTCCTTGAGCGTTACACTACACCTTACTTAGCCTCGAAAAGTAGCAGTCCTCTCTGGTATGCTATTAGGCGGGCGTCCGCTCATATCATTGTCCTCTCCAGCTATTCTCCTTTTGGTAATATCTCAATAACATCCCAAAGTTTTTATATAAAAAAACGGGTTAAGCATTACTCTTTCCGAGTGTTGTGCAGTGAAGTATACCCCGCAATGGCATTGGCTTGATGAAGAGTTGAAAAGAGTTGACAGGGAGAAAACTCCATGGCTAATTGTTCTGATGCACGTCCCAATTTACAACAGTAATGAAGCACATTTCATGGAAGGTGAAAGCATGCGAGCAGCTTTTGAGGCGTGGTTTGTCGAACACAAAGTTGATGTAATCTTTGCTGGACATGTTCATGCTTACGAAAGATCGGTACTTGCTTATCACCATAAACTCCCCATAGATGTTATATCTTTCACTGTGCTTAGTTGATGTTTTCTTTCATCTCAGTACCGAGTATCAAATGTGCGGTATAATATATCAAGCGGAGATCGTTTCCCAGTTCCAGATAAGTCAGCTCCGGTTTATATCACAGTTGGAGATGGAGGAAATCAAGAAGGTCTGGCGGCAAGGTGAGTAACATGAACAGATACAATAAGATCTTAAGCCTTGGAGTATGATTAGAACATAGCTATGAAACAGCTCTAATCTACTACATTCAGTTCTAGGCTAGATTCAGTAGACCTATAGCTATCTTCAGTTCAGAGCTGATCAAAATGATAATAATGTCTGCAAAGGTCTTATATTAGTAATTATTTTGTTTTGTTTCAGGTTTAGGGAACCACAGCCAGATTATTCTGCATTTCGAGAAGCTAGCTACGGACACTCTACTCTTGATATTAAAAACCGAACACATGCGATATACCACTGGAACCGAAATGACGATGGGAAGAAAGTAGCAACGGACGAGTTTGTGTTACACAATCAGTACTGGTAAGCTTGCTCAGTCTCACTTTAGTTACCATAAGTAGATGCAGAGAGCTAAGCGAAAACAATGCGCAGGGGAAAGAACATTCGACGGAGAAAGCTTAAGAAACATCATCATATCAAGAGTGTTGTGGTTGACATGATTTCCAGCTGATATCACTAAGTCTGCTTCTTCTGCTTTCTATCAAAGCGTGTGAAGATCTTATATCATTGAATGATATTACTTATTACTATTTCTGCCGTTTGAAATGTGATGTGAATTCATTATTTGTTACTATGCTATTATTAGTCTTTTAATGATTTGAGATCTCTACTTCTGGAGTTGTTAATAATGTATTCCGTAAATCGGTGTTTACAAAAGTCTTATAATATGCTTTGAACTAGTGCAACTTCAAGGAAACTAATTATTATTTCTTCTCACATAAATGTCCAAGCTTGACATCTGCAGGTTTGAAAATTAGACAGCCAAATAACTGTTAGAAAGACCAAAAACTGATATTGTATCCAAAGGCAATACTGTAACCACAAAAGTATAACACTTGCTGAGTTTTATTATATTTATACAGTAAGAGAGAGACGAGAAAAGCGAGCGAGATCCTCACACAGATGTTTCTTGTGGCTCCAACAAAAGCTATGAAGAACGATCCAAACCTCTGTACAAATGTAATGAGCAGAAACAAGCTAAGAAGACATGGTCAAATCTTCCTTGCAAGTAGCCTTGTTATGTCCTACTCCTCCACACTTTGTACAGCACACGGATCGTCCTCTTTTCCTGTCTTTGATTCTCTTCTCCAATCCCTGAACTCGGGAAAACAGAGGCGGGAGTACTTGTTCATCCTCTTCCTTATTGCTACTTTCATTCTCCATCAACGTTAAGTCAATCGCAACTGCTCCTAGAGCTTCTGAATACGTTGAACGGTAACTCTCAACTGTTAAGAAACTTGAACAATAGTCGTATAGGTTTCTTCCTTTTGTGTTTAAGACAGCAATCGCGTGCTGACAAGGAAGACCTGTGGGTTTCCACCCGAAACAGCTACAGGTTTGGTTCCTGACATCCACGAGTTGAACAGATCCGTCATGAACCTCGAAAAGTGTATCCGAACAAAAGAAAACTTTCAGCATACTTGCTTTCTTGCATTCTTCCACTAGATTTTCTTCCTTAGACGGCACAAGTTGGCTGAACCATTCTTTTGACTTCACCTGGCTACTGTTTACCAACTCCACAATTTTATTCAAGAACGCCACAAGCTTCTGGACGATAGAAGTTTCCTGAATTTCTTCAATCCACTTTGAGTACATCTCTCCCACATCAGACGTAATATGGCTGTATGGTTCACCTTCAAACAACGCAGTAGCCCAGTGCTTTGGTTCAATCTGCATCACCCAATCATAAGCTCTAGTGGACACTCGTTTTATTTGCTCCGTGTAAACCTTAAACCCATCAAGTCGATCAGCACGTGCTGCAGCTAGAAGATAGTACGATAAAGATGGCTTTCCGTCTCCAAGAAACGGACCTCTCAGGCTTCTCATAAAATCCTCCATCAAGTAATGTATCGAATAACCATGACGGGCATTCTCGAAAATCTCCAACACAGAACTCTCTAGTCCTTTCTCTCGGTCAGAAACAAAGGTAAGGGCTCGCAGACTTGGCACAGCTACTTTTAACTGTTCAAGAAACCAACGCCATGTTTCATCAGTTTCCATATCCACAAGGGCAAATGCCACGGGAAGCACGCCATCATCTCCATCCAAGGCAGAAGCTATTAACAAAACCTCATGGTACCTATACTTAAACGGAATGGCATCGAGGAAAAGAAGTGGACGGCAACCAGTCTGAAATCCTTGAATACAAGATTTGAAGGAGAGAAAAAGCCGCTGAAATCTTCTGTCCTCACCGACCACAAGATCAACCATACTTCCAGGGTTTGTCTCAATTACCTTATTAACAAAATGAGGTAAATGCTTATACGACTCTTTGAATGATGTATGAAGTCCTCCTTTGGCTTCATCAATGCCTCGTCTTATAGTGCAATAACTGAGCTCAATACCAAAATCTTGAAAAATCGACTCAGCAATGTTCTTAGTCTTCTGATTCGGATTCTCCTGCAACCTCTCCTTGATGATGCTCACCACCCAGTTCTTTTTCGGATGAGCAGATTTCCAAGATTCGCCCGCGCATGTATGCCTTCTGTTGAATTTTTTAATCCTAAACAAGCTCTCGGATGGTACCCATGATGCATAAATCTTCCAAGGACAACCACCAACTAAACAAACCCCACACGCACGATTTGATTCATTCTTCCTCAATCTGTACCCAAAACGACAAGCAACCGCATATTTCTGCAGCGCATCACGAAATTCAACAACACTCTCAAATCCTTGGCCCACACCAGTAATGCAACGTTTCCATGAAGCTACCAAGCTCTCTACAGAACCATCGTTAGCATCAGAGATAGAATAATTAACCTCGCGCTCAGATTCAAGATCCTCAGTTTCAGGGAAATAGGTCTCAATATCCTGCACATAGTCTTTGTCATCATCGACATCATCGTCCTCAGCAACATCTTCGCCGCTACTGACATATTCATCATCATCATCAGTTTCTATGACAGGCTTTCGAATTTCTCCCCTATTTCTTAAGGATCTTCTCCTTGTTTCATCCTGGAGCAAAATGCTTGGTTCTTCCATCACACGTCTTCGTTTACTAGCACTTTTAGGGGAACTAGTTGTCACACCACACACAACACTTGGAGAGGATTCTTTGGAACTTTTAGGAGTAAGTTTAGGGTTACTGTAAACAAGACTCTTCTTCCCTTTCTTCTTGGATTTTCTTGAGGTTGATTTGGCTGCTAGTGCTGGATTATCGGATATTGTTACGGGAACGTCAATAAGGTCACTGGATTCACAAGTAATTCTAGGGGCAACCTTTCTAGTTCTCACAAGGCTGTTTTCTTCAGGAGTTTCTGTAGCAACTTGGATAGGTACATTGGCTACATTCTCATACCTCACATCTGTAGTTTCTGTTCCAACTGCTATATTATTTGACCTGAAAAATTACATACAGAAAGAAATAGATTATGCAACAATGATCACAAGCCCCAGCGTAACGGTACACCTCTGATCAACAACCGTATGAGGTCATACCTGTTACCAGGTGACACAACTGGATCAGACTTGAAACCTTCTCGTCCTGTGATAAAAACTTCAGCAGTGACAGAGCTCAGATGAAAATCATACATCCTTTTCATATCCTTCTCTTGTTTCATGGTGATAAGAGTTCTTCTGTTTCCAGGGAGAAAATACTTGAGAGACAAAGAGCTATAGTCTAAGTTCAAGAGTTTCGCCATTTTTAGCTTAAACTCATCAAAAGAGGTTTCATGATTAATATCAATAGCTTCTGCTTCTCCACCAGTATATGTCATTGTCCCATCATCATCTTTCAGAAACTTGCCACCAGATTGACAGATCAATATAAGCTTACCTTTCCCCATACCCACAAAGGCCTGAGGCACGAATATCATATCAGATACACAAGCTAATTGTAAGAGATGATAATCCAAACCATACAAGTGTTCATTGTTGTAAATGTTAAGAATTCACAATCAGTTTGAGCTCAAGTGAGACTTGGTAATGTTTAAAGAGCTTATTACAATAGCAACACAGAGTAATGGCCAATGTAGCTAGACTGTAGAATCAATCCACACATGTTTTGAGACCAGATTAGCACATAACAAAGTCTGAATTAATCCTATTAACACGTATTTTTCAAGCTGATTACAAGAGATGATCATCCAAAAAATCCATCCTTTCTACCAGAGAGGGGAAGGTTTAAAATGTTTCAATCACAAAAGAGTTGATTATTTACTAAAGAGACAAAAAAGTTTATAAAAGAGATAAAATTTGGGTAAAACTAAAAACAAAACAAAAAAACAGTTGAATCACAGAAAATTTCAGACTACGATTATCCTCTAAATCCTTGTAACAATTCATAAACAGACAACCAACAAAAAAAAACTAAATTCCTCTTATGCACCATTTGAAAAAACCCTATCTTTTTGTTTTTTTACTCACCATTCGCATTGCTCAAACGAGGAGTTTTTACTTGTCAAAGTCAAAAATCGTTCTTTTATTTCGTTCTACCAAACGAAATTAGTGGTGAAGGAGAGAATAATTTTACCAAATTGTTGAAGGCAGATCTTGAAGCTGAGGAATTGAGGAACCCTAGTCCCTAGGGTTAGGAGCGTGAGAAGTTGAGAATTTTGGGGAAGAAACGAGAGAGTGAAACGAATTAGGGTTGGGTCTGTATTAGAAATAAATAAATAAAAGGTCCACTACAACGAAGAAAATAGTTTCGAGGGGTTGCTTTGAAAATCTTGTAGATCGTATCATGTTCAACTCTAATATATACATATATATAACCTAAAAAAAAATGAATGAATATTTTAGAGCACATAAAATTTGAGGTATTACTTAAAATACCATACTTTTATATTTTGTTATCAAAAAATACCACCAATAATTTAAAGTTCCAAAAATATCACTAAAAGTCTTAGTTTCCAAAAATATCATAAACACAAAATTTGTTTTATTAAATTTTTTGAGTTTAGATTTACTATTATAAATTTAGGGTATAGTTTTATAGGGTAGGGAGTAGGAGTTTAAGTAAACCCTATACTCTAAAAATATTTACAAAATTAAGAGAATATATGGTCATTTTGTGATATATATGGAAGTTTTTTAAATTAGTAGTATATATGGAAGAAAAACTTAATACAGTGGTATTTAAGAAAATTACTCTAAAATTTATGAATTTTGTATATTTTCTCTAATGAAAAATATTAATTAATTGATAAATTTGTAAAAATAAATTGTTTAGTGAATAATCAATTCAAAAACTGCTTTTTTTGTGGTTTAGGATATTTGATGATAGTTTAAATTTGGTGTTACATAAAACTGGCAAGACTTCCAATAAATCATCAAAGACAAAAGATCTTGTTAGATTGATGAGAGTTTAGGATTATAACGATTTATTTACTCATGATCATAAAAGTATCGTCACATACATTTGTTTATATATAGAGTAGAGTAATACACACAAAGAATCTAGTTTCCTAATATAAAATCAATACAAATATAAAGATAATATTCGTATATATTTTGAGAATCTTCTCGATCCATCTATATGATTCCTCAATCTCAAGGAAATGCTGGAGACTTGACAAAATTAACGACTTGAGGTTAACAAGAGAATCAGAGTGTTGAAGGAGATATGGTTACGAACATGTGATGAAAATTGAGAAGACAAGTTGTTACTGAGTATGAAATGTAAACAACGGTGGTGTTGATGAAGACGTGCTAATTTTGGATAATGGGCCTTTGACGTGAGGAAGGTGAACCTAGCTAACACCATCACTGCCACTTCAAAGAGACGATGTAAACGAGACAACCAAGGCTCAAAACGGAAACCCTTGACCTTTGACAGGGGACATACGAAGAATAACCTTCATTCACAAGAAGATGATGATGAAGATGAAAGAGAAATAAGAACATAGTGAATAAGAAGAACATCAAGATGAAAGAGACACACATAAAGATGGAAAAGAAGAAGAATCATCCTTTATATTATAAATTACAAGTTAGTTGGTAAATCAGAATCTGTCACATGAAATTTGCATCAAAATTTAGTTTAAGAAAAAAATATTATAAAAAACTGTAACTTCTTCATATTTTTATTTTCTCTACATATTTTGAGAAAAAAAACAATTTGAAAAGAAAAACAATTTGAAAAGAAAAATAAATAAAAGAAAACCAATTTATTGTTAAACAAATTCATAAATTTTCTCACACACTCATTCCACGGTCCTTAAAATTTTGTAATCATCTAAAAACAATAAACTGCTTTATTTTTTTTTTTTAAATCATCTTTCACTCTCTTCACTTTTCATTACTTTTTGTTTCTGATTTAATATTTTCCATTCAAGATTCAAAAACTTTATCATAGTACACCTATGCATGTTGAGGTTTAATTCGATCATGGAAGCTATAGTGTCTAATCTATTTTTATCAGATTCAAAAAAAAAGAGAGAGAAAGTTCAACATGCACAGTCTCATATGAAGGCCGTCGGGGTGTAGCCACATGGAAACTTTCGATTAAATTTATATCCACACGGGTTTTGAAAAATAATGTCTAGCCACATCCAAAGTTTTTTTCCGAGCTATATCCACATTTCCGTTAGCTTTGACGGAAAGTTAAATAGTTTACCTTAACCACTAACAGAGTTGAAAGTTTTCATGTGGCTACACCCCGACGGCCCAAAAAAAGAATTATAAATAATATTTAAAAAATTATAAGGGAATTGATTAACTATAGAAAATTATTATGATTTTAGTAAGATTTGAAAAAATTAAAACTTTTAATATTTTAACTAACACAACGTAAGCCATATACAATAATAACAAATAAGATCTCTAGCAATTTTAACGAATTAACACAATACAAACCATCTATAATTATTTGAGCAATGTTAAATACAAAATAACCTTACATTTACGTGGGATATTACAACAAATGCCATTGAACAATCTTTTAAATTTTTTCAAATCTTACTAATAATCATAATAATTTTCTATTTACTTAATCAATTCCCTAATAAATATCACAAAATAAGTATAGAGATATTTCAAATTTTAATTATTGATATTTTAAAATATTTTAATTTTTATTTAATATCTTTTAAATAAATATGAAATTATTTAATTAGAGTATTTAAAAAATATAATATTTAAGCTTTTTAAATAAAGTCATTAAGGATACAGTAACAACCATAAAATTTATATAATTGACAAAATGTAAATAATATTTAAACAATTACTTTCTATAAAAAATTAAACTCAATTTCTTTTTTACCATCTAACTTTAAATATGGACAAAAATTAAAATTATTTTTTACCATCTAACTTTAAATAATCCAGATCTTCAAATATTCTACTTTTTATAATAGATCAGGATGGATCAATTGAAATAATTTTAATTGATCGGTATTGATCCATCATGATCTATTGTAAAAATTAGAATATCTGAAGATCTGGATTATTTAAAGTTGGATGGTAAAATATAATTTTAATTTTCGTCCATAATTAATAAGAGAAAGAAATTGAGTTTAGTTATTTTTTTTGAAAGTAAAAATTGTTTAAATACTATTTACAATTTTTTTTTGGGCCGTCGGGGTGTAGCTACATAAAAACTTTCAACTCTGTTAGTGGTTAAGGCAAACTATTTAACTTTCCGTCAAAATTAACGAAAATGTGGATACAGCTCGAAAAAAAACTTTGGATGTGGCTAGACATTGTTTTTCAAAACTCGTGTGGATACAAACTTAATTGAAAGTTTCAATATGGGTACACCCCGACAGCCCGAGTATCCATCTAGGTATCTCTACATGTAAGTTAAATATTCTCATATACATCTTCTTTTTACTGATATTTACTCCGATCATAAGAGAGCTATAAATCAAAATTCAAAATATATATTTATTTTCTTTGTGTATATATATTTGTCCATATTTCTTACATTATAATACTCATTTTTGAATTTTATTCTTTCACTCAATAAAATAAAGTATCAATTCAACGAGTTTCTTTTATTATTGTATCAAACATGTAATAATTTAATTAAATTTTAAGCATTTCTAAAGAAATCATAGATATATAAACTTTTTGTTAAGTAATAATAATTTAATTAAATTTTAAGCATTTTTAAACAGTTTAAGCTCTAGTTTTTATTTCTAATAGTACTTTGTTAGAGAGAAATAAAAACTAGAGCTTAAAATGTTATGGCTCTGATACCATAACTACTCACACATATTGTTACAATCACAATGAAGAGTTTAAAGGATCAAATGTTTGTATATAAGACCAGATGGAGAAGTAATCACAAAGAAGGGAATGTTTATATATAAACACATTCAAAGTTTACAAGATAATATAAGACTCTCGCACTTAAACTTACAAGGGTTAATTTGTAGAATAGCCAAAATCTTGATTTTGTGTTAGAAAATGATTATGTGACAGAAAAAGTTAGTAAATAACGTTTTTTAGGGAGTGAAATATCAAAAATACCTTGAGACAATTGGGAAGAAGAAAAAGATAGCTCGTGTAATTAAAATAAGTAGCATGTATCATGTTAAAATAGTATATACTATATTAAAATAGCATGCTATCTGGAAAAAAAACTTTGGAGTTTGAAAAATTGATTGTACTTTTTGCAAATAACATGTTACAAAAATATTGAGAAACCATGTTTACATGCCAACAAAAAAGGTCAAAAAAATCTTGGGCAATTAGCAAAGAGAAACAAATAGATCAGATAATTCAGAAAATAACATGTATTGTATTAAAATAGCATGCTATTTAGAAAAAGACTTCGAAGTTTGAAAAAAATATATTATACTTTTTGTAAATAACATATTATAAAAACTAATAACATAATATATTAAAAAATCATGTTTGCATACCAACAAAGAAAAGATCTGAACTAGAAAAAAATGAAAATAACAATCATTTTTGAAAATTAACATGAAATATAGCTAAACGACATAAAATATGACGAAATATTCAAATGTCATTTTATTTGGCTCTCTCACAACATACTGTAACTCATAGTTATTTACTAAAAAAGAATTTAGATTTGGGTCATTTTTGCTATTATCCAACTTACAAACTCGACTTTTCTTTCATGCAATACTAAGCGAAGGTATATATACAGTACCTTGTGACTATCACTGTTACAACTATAGTTTTCTTAACCATAGTTATTACAACCACGGTTATTCTAACTCTAGTTATTTTATTTCAATCATAGTTAGTTTATTGTTGAACCATATAAGTTCAATAATAAATTAGAATTTCAAAGACAAAATTGGAGTAGGTAGATAATCAACTAACACGAGATTTTAGGGTTTTGTTGAATTATAGTTGCACCTTTGGGAAAAGGTTGCCTACGTACCTTTTAGAAGGGATCAAGCTATTTGTAGTTCATAGGAATTTGTGAGTGTGTTCATGTGAATGAGGCAGTTTATGCCTTGATTGCTAGATGATTTCTAGATGATCTTAGATGATTATTAGATGATTTTCTGTAGTGGGGAGAGCTTTTTATTTATAGTGATTTGAGGAGGTTTAGGGCTTCCTTTTCATTCTTGAATTAGGTTTGCCTTTTCGTCCAAACTTTTCTTTTCCGAGTTGATTTCTTTTTTCGAGTCGGTTTCCTTTTCTGAGCTGATTAGGTCGATCTAAGTCTTCATGGGCCAATTTGATTAGATTTTGAGAGAATTCGGTCTTGATTTGGATCAGGTCTAAGGTAGGGTGCTAAACCCGGTACCAACAATTAGTCCCCCTTCAGTTCGTTAGAACGAATGTTGAGTTTTGACAAAGTAAGAGAAAGTGAACTGATGTAAATTAAGATCGACTTCTTGTGAGGTGAAACTTGATGATGCGAGGATGAGCTTGGGCATAGAGATTTAATTCGAAACTGAGCTCGGCTTTGGAGACTTGTTTAATTACTCAAGACTAGCTGCGATCTGCAGCTCGACTTACCCGGTCTAAAGAAATGATGTCTAAGAGAATAAACATTTGATATCCAAGAAATGAGTATGACGTGAGTGCCGAGCTCGGCTTTGAGACTCTCTTGATGATTACGAGACTGAGCTTGATTTCCATGATGATGCCAGACTGAGCTTGGCTTTCTTGCTGATGCGAGACTGAGCTCGGCTTTCTTGGTGAAGCAAGACAGATCTCGGCTTAAACTTTGAGGAAGAGATCAGCTTATGGTGCGACATTGAGGTCGGCTTATACTGCGAGTACGAGATCGGCTTATGATGCAACGAGGTCGGCTCACACTTCGAGGAACAGATCAGCTTAAACTAAACTTTTTAATGTAATAACAAGCAAGTTGTATAGAAAACTTATCTTGATGAGTGATCGTAGGTAATGACTGATTGGAGATGATCTTCCTTAGAAACTTATTGACGATCATAAAAATTATCTTGACAATCCTGTAAAACAACTTGGGTTAGTAAATTAGATATGCAAGCTTTAATTATGTGCGAGGTAATCTTAGCTTATTTGCAAAATATTTATTCGTGTAGTTGTGAGCGTTGAGCTTGGCTTATCCTTAGTATGAGTTTTGACTTGGCTAAATGCGAGGCAGATGCTCGGCTTATATTAGAAACAAGGTAGAGCTTGGTGTAAGGTTGTGTGAGTTTGAACTCGGCTTAAGTAATGCGAGGCTGTGGTCGGCTTAAAAATATGTGAGGCATGATGCTTGGCTTAGATGTGGATAAACTAGCAAAATATATGTGTGTGTAGAGTAATTCTGAAGAAAAGGTGATTAATGATTAGAAAAATTTATCTTGGTGAGTTGATTAATTTGTCGATCTCGAACTTAGGTAAGCTTTAATCTGGTTCAACGGTGTTTGGATGCCTTAGCAGCGAATGTATAGATGCAGTAATATAGCTCGGATAAGCACGGTGAGAGAGACAAAGTTGGTCTCAATAGAAATATAAGTCTTGGGGCTTTCTGTTGATATGTTTTGTACTTCGTAGTTCCTTGTAGTTTGTTGGAAAACATGTTTCGAAGTTGGTCGATCTAACAGCAGCGAACTAAGTTTTAGGGAGTCAAGCAGATTGTGCAGCTTTCACAACAACGATGATAACTCTCGCTAGAAAGCTCGGATTGAGGCAAGGTTGAGTTTGCTGAACAGCTGACTCTTGGGGATATTCGTAGATAGGTAGCTTGTCGCCTAGTTCCTCAAAATCGATTGGGGAATTGCTTCGCAAGGAGACGACTTGGATATGTTCTTGAGAGTTTTGGACAGAGTTTGTGTATTGTAGAAAATTGGCAATATATCTTGGATGACAGCTCGGAATGAAGCAAGGTCAGATTCTATGGAAAGATGACTCTTGGGGCCTCCGATGGATTTTTTTTTGTCACTTGGGTCGACGTGTTTCGTCGGAAGAGTGCCTCGCAATAAGGCGGTTTGGATTTGTCTTCTAGGGTTTCAAACATAATTCATCAGTTTTAGTAAAACAATGATAACTTTCGATATACATATCGGAAAAAGTCGAGGTCAGCTTCTGTGTAAAGATGACTCTTGGGGCCTTCAAAGGATAGGTTACGCGTCACGTAGGTCGTCCTACGCCGTCAGTAAATTGCCTTGCAATTAGACAGCTTGGATCCGTTGATTTTGACGTAAAATTTGATCTTGAGGTTGGATGATACCATCTACTCCAACCGTCTTTGAATGAAACTTTTAGTAAGAATCTTCACAGACGGTGCTAATTATTGAATCATAAAAGTTCAATAATAAATTAGGGTTTCAAAGACAAGATTGGAGTAAATAGATGATCAAGTAACACGAGATTTTAGGGTTTTGTTGAATTATAGCTGCAACTTTAGGAAAAGGTTGTCTACGTACCTTTTAGATGAGATCAAGGCATTCGTAATTTATAGGGTTTTGTGAGTGTGTTTATGTGAATGAGGCAGTTTATGCCTTGATTACTTTATTAGATTGTTAGAGGATGGATGATAGGAGATAAATAATTTCTAAGTAAAAAAATGTTGTTAAAAAGAAAAAAATTAAATAAATAAAAAATATTAAAAAAAATTGTGAGCTTGATACTTTTTTTTTGTCATCCAGATTTTATTAATAGGAACCGGGTGAAATTACAAACACCTTTGCAAAACGCTAAGAAGATGTACAGACATGTGTAAAAGAGAACGAACACAGTCATTCCTACAAAGCCAATAAGCAAAGGGATACAATACCCCAAAACGACAATAAACTAAAACGATGACACCGGTAAAACTCATTAAAAATAATGTGCAGCCAGTAAGGAAACCTCGAAGCAACTACCAAAGCCACTCGAGAATTCGATGCCACTCTCTGGTCAATGAGAAAACCAAAATCCAAAAGATGCAGAAGACAGCGAAAACCCGCTTCAGACACTAAACCTGCAGACAACGAGAAGTCCCCAGAGACTAAAGGGAACTCAAGCCTCAAAACCAAAGAAAGGCAAGGAAGAAACCTGAACAAACACAGATACAGTTGACCAAAACAGCTTCTAAATCTCAACAAAGAGCCTACCAAAGCAAATTACCAAGGAACATTGTGCAAAACGAACGAGCGGTAATGGAGAGCTCTTATAGTGAATCAAGGGTGCCACACCAAATAAGGACCAAGACTTCATAATCCGACAAGCAAAACCCCCAAATAAGACCAGAGACCCACTTTCGAATGTGGTCAAGACTGCAACAACATTGAAACCTCAATAGAAGCCTATAATAGAATCAGACACGGTCCAACCTGTAATGTAGAGACAAGGAGCAAATACGGATCACACCGGGAAGCCTAACTCAGAAACCCAAGAGAAGCTGCAGATCAAAACCGATGAGACTCCAGGAAGAACTTAGAAACTGAAACTCAGAAGCTGCCGGCCCAAAGGATCAGAAAGCACCAGATGCACTAGCTTTTGTTAGAGCCGAATTGTGAGACAAATCTCCAAAGAAAGTGACACGGTAGTGAAGACGTTGCAGCCACGATCGCATCGTTGACATACGAGTCCGGCGCCTCCATCACCAAACCGGGAAAAAATACACCAGTTACGCCAACTACCACCAAATCGAAGAAACGAAACAACCAATCTGAGGTAGACTGCAGACGGAGGACAATTACGAACTCAAAACAAAGAAAGCCACTAGCCTTCACAAGATCTACAACTCAGCAGCTGAGACCACCAAAAGGATCAGATCCAAACCGCAACTCCAACCAAAGAGACGAGAATAGAAGGATGACCCAAATCGTTTACAAACAACAGATCCGCCGGAGCTGAAACCCCACCGCAAACCTCAAGAAAACTGGGTTACGAATCAAACCTCAAGAAAAATGGGTTACGAATCAAACCTCCAGAAACCAAAATTTCAACACATCAACCACCACTACTTACAAGGACAGAAAATGAAAAACTAAAGTAGAAGAGACAAAAGGTGACCGACGCCGGCACTATGTGAGCCGCCACGTGCCGGTAAAAGCTTGGAGGAGGCTGAGGGCGAGGACCAGCGGTGAGAGCTGTTCTATCGCTTAGGGAAAACTTCGAATATTGGACTATGATATTCCTACTTCCAAGTAATTGTGAGCTTGATACATGAGAAAAATTATTTATCTTTTAATATATAAAAGATTTAAACTTAAAAAAATAGTTTATTAAAGAACCGTTAGTGGTTAGTACTACGTTTGGATTCAAATTTAACAAAAAGAAAAACTTTTTAGGAATAACTAGAGTCGAACCGTCAATACACCGCGGGTCAATGTTTTCTTAATCATTGTAACGAATGTTTATATTTTACTGTTTAATATTTTGTTACCAGTTTTCCACAGAATTTGTATTTTTTTAGATTTTGTTTGTTTAGTTTGTATATGTAATTTTAACTTCATTAAATTATAAAATATTAGTGTTGTTGGTTAGTTTGCGTAAATTAGTGAAAGTAATTCTTATGTCCAACTCTTCCCCATTGTCCAACATGTTAGCTAGGGATGTTAAAATAGGTAATGAGTCATGGATTTTACCCAACCCGTTTACTCTAATAAGTTAGAATTTTTGACCATAATGGATTCATGGATATAATGAGTTCATGGTTAAATGGTTAAATGAGTTTAATAAGTTGGTTATCATGGGTTTCCCATTTAACTATTTATTTTAATCACTTAACTAACTTAACTAATATTAACAAAACTAATTTAATTAATCTAATTTCAGTTGTACTAAACCAATTCTCACACTCTTTCAATTTTTTTTGTAGAAATATGAATATACAATTTTCCTGCCAAAATATATATGTAATTTTCCCGTCAAAAAGCAGATTGACAATTTTCCCGCCAAAAATGTTCTCGTCATTTCCCGCCAAAAAAAATCTCATCATTTTTCACAAAAAAAAGTTTCATCATTTCCCGCCAAAAATGCACCAGCCATTTTCTCGCCAAAAATGGGTTTCGTCATTTTCCTCCAAAAACGGTCATATTGTTTTCCTGCAAAAAATGGGTTCTGTCATTTTCTGCCAAAAACAGTCTCGTCATTTTCCCGCCAAAAATAGTCTTGTCATTTTCCTGCCTAAAATGGTTCCACAATTTTCCTGCTAAAAACGGTCTCGTCATTTCCCCGCCAGAATAAGATCATGACATATACATGAAAATTTAAATCAGGACATATCCATGAAACTTTTTTAAAACTTTTAATAGTTTTATGTGTTATGTAATCATTCAAAATTATTAAAAGTAAGATCAAACAAAATTGATATAAGAATCATAATTCATACTATTAAATCATAATATTAGATAAAGAAATAATTATGTTTGGTTGTAAAGATTGTAGGGAATTAATTAGAACTTGTTTGGATACATGTATAACTTATGATATTGAATAAACACATTTTTGTATTGATAGAGTAATATATGTCTGTTTTGAAAAATTTGAATTACAACATATGGAGAAACTTTTATAAAATTTATTAGTTGTATGTATTATATAATAATTTACAATAAATTTAAATTAAACTAAAATAAAAGTGATATAGGAATCATATTTTTCAATATATAGGTTTAAATTAGGTAGAATACTTTAGGAAATTTGAAATTAGTGTTAGTTTCCATAATAAAAAATATATAGATGATTGTTTGGATGTAAGAATAGTATAAGATATATTTGGAAACATGAATATCTTTAAATTTGTATTTCAGTTTTAAATTAGTGTAAGTAATTCTTATATTCAACTCTTCCCCATTATCCAACATGTTAGCTAGGGATGTTAAAATGGGTAATGGGTCATGGATTTTATCCAACCCGTTTACTCTAATGAGTTAGAATTTTTGACCATAATGGATTCATGGATATAATGAGTTCATGGTAAATGGTTAAATGAGTTTAATAAGTTAGTTATCATGGGTTTCCCATTTAACTATTTATCTTAATCACTTAACTAACTTAACCAATATTAACAAAACTATTTTAATTAATCTAATTTCAGTTGTACTAAACCAATTCTCACACTCTTTCAATTTTCCCGTAAAAATATGAATATACAATTTTTCCGCCAAAATATATATGTAATTTTCCCGTCAAAAAGCAGATTGATAATTTTTCTGCCAAAAACGATCTCGTCATTTCCCGCCAAAACCAATCTCGTCATTTTTTCACAAAAAAAAGTTTCGTCATTTCCCGCCAAAAATGAACCAGCCATTTTCCCGCCAAAAATGGGTTTCGTCATTTCCCTCCAAAAATGGTCATGTTGTTTTCCCGTAAAATACGGGTTCCATCATTTTCTGCCAAAAACAGTCCCGTCATTTTTCCGCCAAAAATAGTCCTGTCATTTTCCCGCCTAAAATGGTCCTGCAATTTTTCTGCTAAAAACGGTTTCGTCATTTTCCTGCCAGAATAAGATCATGACATATACATGAAAATTTAAATCAGGACATGCATGAAACTTTTTTTAAACTTTTAATAGTTTTTATGTGTTATTTTAATCATTCATAATTATTAAAAGTAAAATCAAACAAAACTGATATAAGAATCATAATTCATAATATTAGATAAGGAAATCATCATGTTTGATTGTAAAGATTGTAGAGAATTAATTAGAAATTGTTTGAATACATGTATAACTTATGATATTGAATAAACACACTTTTTTATTGATAGAGTAATATATGTCTGTTTTAAAAAATTTGAATCACTACATATGGAGAAATTTTTATAAATTTATTAATTGTATGTATTATATAATAATTTACAATAAATTTAAAATAAAATAAAATAAAAGTGATATAAAAATTATATTTTCAATATATAGGTTTAAATTAAGTAGAATACTTTAGGAAATTTGAAATTAGTGTTAGTTTTTATAATATTAATATAGATGATTGTTTGGATGTAAAAATAATATAAGATATGTTTGAAAATATAAATATTCTTAAATTTGTACTTCAGTTTTAATAATATATAAGATAAGATAAGATACATGATGAAACTAATTAACATATCAATCATTGCGAGTAAAATACTCAGTCATTTCCATCTCCTCCTCTTCCTCTCTAAGCTGCTGAACAGTGAGCAGGATTTAATTAATTTAATTTTGAATTCAAAAATATCTCTTCGAAACAGCATTTGCCCTTTGTTAAGAGGAGAATCTCTTCTAGTCACCTCTGTAACTGACACGCCGGCGGTGGTGACAGTTCAAACTCAATCCCAGTGCTCTGAGAAATTAAATTTCCCGGAGAATCGTACGATCGAGATGCCAAACTCCACGACGGAGGAATCCATCGCCGTTCCACTACTTCCCTCCCTTCGCCGCCCTACAAACTCTACTTCTCAAGTCGCAATCGTCGGTTCAAACGTCTGTCCAATCGAAAGCCTCGATTACGAGTAAGATCAGACTCCTAACCGTTACTTCAATCCTCTTCTTCTTCTTCGTAGCCTAATTTTTTGTTTGTTTACTCTAATTTTAGAATCGCCGAGAATGATTTCTTCAAACAAGATTGGAGAGCTCGTAGTAAGATAGAGATTTTCCAATACGTGTTCATGAAATGGCTGTTATGTTTCTTCATCGGAATTATTGTTAGTCTGATCGGTTTCGCTAATAATCTCGCCGTTGAGAATCTCGCCGGCGTTAAGTTCGTTGTTACTTCGAACATGATGTTAGCTGGAAGGTGACTTTTGCTTTTTACCAATTTTCTTTCGCTTGTTAATGATTTGGCTTTGAATTGAGAGTTTGAAATCGTTTCACAGGTTTAGTATGGGCTTTGTTGTGTTCTCCGTAACCAATCTGGTTCTTACTCTTTTTGCGTCGGTGATTACTGCTTCTGTTGCTCCTGCTGCGGCTGGTTCCGGTATACCGGAAGTGAAAGCTTATTTGAATGGTGTTGATGCTCCTGAGATATTCTCACTTCGTACTTTGATCGTTAAGGTAAGGATATTTCGAAAATTGCACAAGTTTACGTTCTAAATTTTGTTTTTTATCTTTATTTGGTTGGGATGCAGATAATTGGGAACATATCTGGAGTGTCGGCGTCTCTTCTTATAGGTAAGGCAGGACCTATGGTGCATACTGGTGCTTGTGTTGCATCTATACTTGGTCAAGGTGGCTCCAAAAGATATGGATTGACTTGGAGATGGCTAAGGTTTTTTAAAAATGATAGAGACCGAAGAGATCTTGTAACTTGTGGTTCAGCTGCTGGTATCGCTGCCTCGTTTCGTGCTCCCGTAGGTGGTGTCTTGTTCGCTCTTGAGGAGATGTCATCTTGGTACGTCAAATTATCTTTAAAGCTCAATGGACTTTTTAAGATTCTCTTTGTTTGTCTTCTGGTCACTATATATGTTCCTCAAACCATCACTTTCTGAATGGATTCATTAAGTTATGATGAGGGTTATTTTGTTCTAGGTGGAGGAGTGCACTATTATGGAGAATTTTCTTTTCAACAGCTGTTGTGGCAATTGTGCTGAGGGCTCTAATTGATGTGTGTTTAAGTGGAAAGTGTGGTTTATTTGGTAAAGGAGGCCTCATAATGTTTGATGTCTATTCAGAAAATGCATCATATCATTTAGGAGATGTACTTCCTGTTCTTCTCCTTGGAGTTGTTGGCGGTATTTTGGGAAGTTTTTACAACTTTCTGCTGGATAAGGTTCTGCGAGCTTACAACTTTATATATGAGTAAGCTAAGATCTCTTTTCTATGTATTTATATTACAGACACATAAGTAAGTTCAAATCTTTATCGCCAACATTTTTTTCTGTCCAGGAAAGGGGTTACTTGGAAAATTCTTCTCGCTTGCGCAATTTCAATTTTTACGTCCTGCCTTCTTTTCGGATTACCGTTTCTTGCATCGTGCCAACCTTGCCCTGCCGGTACCTTGGAGGAGTGTCCTACAATTGGCCGGTCTGGCAATTTTAAGAAATACCAATGCCCCCCTGGTCACTACAATGATCTTGCTAGCCTCATTTTCAACACAAATGATGATGCTATCAAAAACCTTTTCAGCAAAAACACCGACTTCGAGTTTCATTATTTTTCGGTTCTCGTATTTTTTATCACCTGCTTCTTCCTCAGTATCTTTAGCTACGGCATTGTTGCTCCAGCAGGGCTCTTTGTACCTGTTATCGTAACAGGAGCATCGTATGGACGGTTGGTAGGAATGCTGCTTGGTTCGAATTCAAATCTTAATCATGGTCTATTTGCTGTGCTTGGTGCTGCGTCTTTTCTTGGCGGATCAATGAGGATGACAGTTTCCACATGTGTTATCCTCCTTGAGCTGACTAATAATCTGCTGCTTCTGCCTATGATGATGCTTGTCCTTCTTATTTCGAAAACCGTTGCTGATGCTTTCAATGCCAACATATACAACCTCATCATGAAATTAAAAGGGTTCCCTTACCTGTACAGCCATGCAGAACCTTACATGAGACAGCTTCTTGTTGGTGATGTAGTCACAGGCCCACTTCAAGTCTTCAATGGGATCGAGAAAGTCGAGACTATTGTACACGTTCTCAAAACCACCAATCACAATGGCTTCCCTGTGGTTGATGGACCACCACTTGCGGCAGCTCCTGTTCTATACGGTCTAATCCTCCGTGCTCATATTCTGACTTTGCTAAAGAAACGAGTGTTCTTGTCTAGTCCAGTGGCTTTTGACTCGAATACACTTGCCGAATTCAAAGCAGATGAGTTTGCTAAAAAGGGTTCTGGGAGAGGTGATAGAATAGAAGATGTGGAATTGAGCGAGGAAGAATTGAATATGTATTTGGATTTACATCCATTCTCTAATACCTCGCCTTACACTGTTGTGGAGACGATGTCACTTGCAAAAGCTCTTATACTCTTCCGTGAGGTTGGCATAAGGCACTTACTGGTCATACCCAAAACCTCCAATGTAAGTGATTTTGATTTCTCCGTTTCCATGGCTGTTATCATCACCTTGTTAGATTCTGATAAGCGCACTAGAAAATGAGATGATACATTATGGGAGGGAGAACAGATTAGAGTCTTTTGAATTTTTATCATTGGTTGTCTAGGGTCTCTCTACAACAAAACTTAAACCGTCTCAGAGTTCTCTAGTATCGGATAGCTCTTGGTTTAGCGGTTATTAAGTTCCTAAATTTGTTGACTATATAGCAAATGCATGTATTTGCAGAGACCTCCAGTGGTAGGTATATTGACAAGGCATGACTTCATGCCGGAACATATACTAACCCTGCATCCGTCCCGGTCTCGGAGCAGGTGGAAAAGGCTTCGGATTCGGATGCCTTTCTTCTCTTGAAAACTATTCAGCTGCCTGCCAAGTTTCAGGTATGACAGCTCTGTATTATTATTGAATTCAAAGCGAATTATTGAACTCTATGTTAAGATCTAAGATTTGCAAATGTTTTGTTCTGTATATGAATTGACATTTTTTTGGCGTTGGATACAAAGTGATAGAGATTAATAAATGGTTTGTTTCCTGAAAAGGCGACACATTGAAACGCTAAAGTCGAAAGACTCATAACTAAACATCTTCTTAATTATCTTTTTTCATCTTTGGATCCATCAATTTCAATACTTTTTCTTCATTGAATTTGTTGAAAACATAAAATAATGTTGCTAGACGAAAACAAGAGGTGTGTGCATCGTTTCTTACAAATCCTCGATCTCGACAAAAATATCCCAAAGGAGTAAACATTACTTTTTTACGTCCTCTCATATTACTCGGGATCCTTACATAAAATAACCAACTTGTCTTATTCACTTCGGTTAGAATATGGGTTTGGTTTTAAGTTAGAAGCAGGACCCTAAGTTTTGACGATTTACGGATTTATGTCTCTCTGAATTGTCTTTTTTACTCAATAAATATCCATTGACCCGACAACACTTGTGTGTTTCATTTGACCTTTATTCTTTCTGTATCGAAAAAGATACAAAGTAGATCCACGTGAACCTCATGATGATATATCCATAAATGACTTGTTTTTATTTGACTCGTACATTACTGTATATTACTTTAGTGCATTTTGCAAGTCGGAATAAATATACTTTTTTAACCTTCTCTTTAAAACGAGAAGTTTTTGCCTTCGCGAATCACAAAAATCAAAATCATGATCATTTTGAACTAAAAGAAAACTCTATTGGTGGCACAGTCGTACTAATGTTATACTCCCTTTATTTTTGTAAGATTGATGTTTTTATTTTTTAGACATTTTAAAATTAAATTTAAAATATCAAATATATCCTCATTGTAATGCTATTATTTTAAAATAACATTTATCTTTCTCTTTTTTTTTCTTTTTCTCTAGTAATGGTAAAATTAAAAAATAATAACAATGTTTACATTAAAAACATAAAACTTCAATTTTTTTGAAACAAATAAAAAACTCAAAACATCAATCTCATTTGTTCTCAATAGTTACAAGTAAGTATATAAAACATAGAAAGGTAAGATACTCGTGACGTATACGCATATATGATCAAGTTACTTGATCTGTTAACATGAAAAGTACAAGACTGGATCACTTAAGACCAAAATAATCAGTAATTACATAATAGGCTCTTTAACGTTGAAATAGGCTGTTTAAACATTACACAATGGACAGAACTAATTGGATTGGTATTTTTGTTTATCAATCACTAAACATAGAGATAATACTAAACAACAATAAGGTAGAGCAAACATTCCTAAAAGGAACGATTAAACAATATGATTATTATGATGATAGGTGTTAAGTGTTAACAAAAAGTTTCCGTGATTGAGGAACAACCAGAACTAATAAATCTTGATTATGGGAATTTATTCAAACCTTGCAAGGTTTGAGGAGATTATTTAAGTTGATTTATTTTTTTGTAGACAAGATTCTAATAAGCATCTAGATTTTATTTAATATTTTACCCAAACTAAAAATAAAAAAAAGCATCTAGAATTTACCAAAAATGATAAGAAATCAAATCCGAACTAGGTGTGGGCTTGTCCTATATCCAACAAGGTAGAAATGAAATATTGATCGACGAAATTTCTCTCAAGTGACGGAAAGAAAATAGAGAAATTCTTTCAAATAGCATTAATTGAAGTTTTGTTTCATAAATAGCACTTTTATTTTTTTGGACAAAAATAGTATTTTTATAAAAGATAAAATTTTAAATTTTTTGTTTAAGTTAAGTAATGTACAATTTAGAATATATTTTGTTTGGGGTGAAAAATATAATTTAAGGTTTAGAGTTTAGAATTTTTAAACCCTAAACTCTAAATCCTAAACCCTAAAAAGATGAGTTTAGGAGATTTTGTGCTATATAAAGAAAATAATATTTAGTAAAAATGTTATTTTTATCCCAAGAAAAAGAGTGTTATTTATGGAATAAAAACTTCATTTAGTGCTATTTATAAGAATTGCCCAAAAAAATATTGATCAAATCATCAGCGTAATCTCTTCTGATATATGTAATGACATGCTAATAATTTCCAAAAGCTATATGTTCAAAGCTGAGTGCTACAACTGCGAATTTATAGTGGAATCAAAAGTCAGAGAGCGGGGGCATCCATTAGATGGTATGGAACCAACCAGGCCCGACTAAAATTTTTGGTGAGTCATGTGTTCAACCATCAATTTGGACCAAAATATATAGGAAAAAATAAAATGTTTTTAAATTTGAGTCTTAATATATATAAAATATTGAAAAAAAAATCTAAGCCCTGTTCAATTGTACATGTGGCATCGTCCCAGAACCGGCTCTGGAACCAACTCTATCTACAACTTATAGAAAAACAACTTTACAACTGTAGAAGAATTCAGTTTGGCCTTACCTGCAAAACAACTCTAGTGGTTGCTACGGTTTCCCAATTCCCCCCTTAGTCGTATTCTGAAGGGGAAATATACTATAGATATTGCAACCCTTTGGAAGTACAAACGTTTAATCGACCCCTCGTGTGAATAAAGTGTTGGGTCACATTTTAATAGACAAATGGGTTTATAAAATTGTGTGTGAGTTGAAAAGAAATGGGCATGAGCCAATAAATAGCAAAGCCTTTCTTCACTCTCAAAATATAAGTTAGTTGGGAAAATATCCCACATTGCTTGTAACTTATGTTTGAAGTGGTATATATATAGTAATAGTAATACATTTATTTAAATGGCTATGGAGAGAGGAAAGAGGGACCAAACACGCGCGCTGCCGGCCGGCCGGCTCGAGGCTCGAGGCTCGGGGCGCGTGGCGCATGGCTCGTGGCTCGTGGCTCCTGGCTCGTGGTTCGTGGCAATGGGCCTCCAGAGTCCCCCGCGCGCGTACCTTTCTATTTGGGGAAAATTTGAATATTCTTTTCAAGTTAATGTGCTGAGAGATTTGCGTGTAACGATCAAGATTTACGCATTACGTTTGTATTAATGCGCGTAACGTTTGCATTAATGATCCGAGATTTTCTCCAGCGGAATTTGAACAAAACCGCTCTCTCCTTCTATATATTTTAAAACTCGAGATATCGATTTCATTCGGTTATTCCAACAAAAAAATCTCTCGTCTTCTGTCTAAAATCGTAAGTCCATTCGAGAGTATCGTAGAATCAATCGTTCGTTGGGTTCCTATTTTCGAGTGTTGCAAAAAGGAATTA
Organism: Cardamine flexuosa; assembly: GCA_963555745.1. NCBI lineage: Eukaryota > Viridiplantae > Streptophyta > Magnoliopsida > Brassicales > Brassicaceae > Cardamine > Cardamine flexuosa. The sequence goes on from OY743215.1 coordinate 19,315,564, forward strand.
TTTGCAATTGTATCTTGGGATTCAAAGGTCGCACCGAACTGTCACACTACCGGCGATTTATTGAGTTAAGGATAGAGACCAAGTCTCGCCTTTGCTATTTGGGTATCGTGTTTATTAGATTTGTCCCGCAATTTCATTTCTGGAAATTCAAGCGCCTACAATCTTAACTCAATAAATTCTGCTTCTAACCTATAGTTCGAATCGGAATTGTTATTATGGTTTATAAACGCTACCTATTATCGTTTCAAATTGTTTGTTTTTTGGCCCCGCTTCACCGCGGTTAGGTTTCGCCAAAAAAGAAGTTCGATTTAAACGTTCTTTCTGGATTTGCGATTCGCTTTATAGCGTTTACACAGATGAAAACGGTTTTTTTTGTTTTTGCGATTCGCTCTGGGTGTTTCTTCGAAAGGATTTTGCGATTCACTCTATAGTGTTTACGCGAAACGGATTAAAATCGTGTATTTCTTGCGGATTTTTTTTTTATATCCACGGTTTCGATAAAAAATTATTACTTTTATATCCAGTGTTTACGCGAAACGAATTATTATTTTTTGGTGTATCCAAATATTTTGAATAATAATTTAATTGTATATTAAACGTTAATGTGAACAACGTTGATGGGCAAAACGTTGATGTGAACAACGTTGCTGGACCGCCTTTGGATGTGGCACCAGTGAAGGTGGCGCCTATGGTACCTACTCAGCCTCAAGTATCTTGTCAAGGACTACAACCTGAGAAGTTTGATGGCAAAGGCTTCAAGACATGGTAGAAAAATATGTATTTTTTTCCATGCGATGCACCTGTCTAGGTATCTGACGGAGGATCAGCCCATCATTCCTGCAGGGAATACGGATATGCATATCGTTGGAACAGTGGATGCATGGAATCAGGGAGATTTCATGACCAAAGGCTGGATTTTAGGACGGCTGGTTGAAGATCTCTATGGAATCTACTGCGAAGCCAAAACTTCCAAATCTTTGTGGTTAGCTTTGGAGAAAAAGTACAAAGCTGATGATGCTGGTTGTCAGAAGTTTGCAACCACAAAAGTTCATGAATTCATGATGGTGGACTCCAAACCCATCATGGAACAAGTGGGAGCATTCCAACGAATTTGTCAAGAAGTTACTGCTGAGGGAATGTCCATCTGCGAAATCTTCACGGTGAACAGTTTCATCGAGAAGCTTCCTCCAGGTTGGATTGATTTCAAGCACAAGAGGAAGGCGATGAGTCTGGAGGATCTGATCCAAAGGTTGAACACTGAGGACAGAAACCGTACTGCAAACGTTATCTAGTCTCGTGAACATACTGTGAATGTGGCTGTTCAAAAAGGAAAGTTCAACGAGAAAGAAAAAGGCAAGGCAATTGCTAATTCTCCATTGAAGCCAACTTTCAAGACTTTCAAGAAGAAAGGTGCCCCAGAACCTTCAGTGAAGAAGTTCTTTAAGGGCAAATGCCACCACTGTGGTCAGAATGGTCACAAGGCCACTGATTGTCGCAGCAAAGCCTTACAGTTTCAAGCCAACCTCACGGGAGAGGACCTTTGCGCTGTGGTAACTGAGGTCAACATGGTCGACGACAATCCAAGCGAATGGTGGTACGACACTGGTGCCACAACGCACATCTGCAATGATCGGATAATGTTCAGCACCTATCAGAAGAGCAAGGCAAGTGAACAACTCTTCATGGGAAACACAGCGTTCTCCAAGATTGCTGGAATGGGGAAGGTGGTGACACGCTTAACCTCAGGAAAAGAGCTCACACTCCAGAATGTGAAACATGTCCCAGACATGCGAAAGAACCTGATTTCCGGTACCCTCCTAAGCAAGCCAAATTTGCTATGATCTTCGAGGCTGACAACCTTATTCTGAAGAAGTTTGGCATGTACTTGGGAAAGGGATACGTCAAGGGAGGCCTTGTGAAGATGTGTGTCCAGGCAGTTGTCAAGGGTGGCACAGGTGAAGCAAGTAGTTCTAAGAATAAAAATGTTGCAAATGTTGTTTCGGATATTGATCCAAAAACTATTGTAACCATTGACGAAATGAATAAGAATCCAGTTGCTTACTTGCTTGAGTCTTTTAATATTTGGCATGAAAGATTAGGACATGTGAATTATAAATCAATAAATCATTGAATGAATATGAACCTAATTCCGAAATGCAAAATGAGTAAAGAAAAATGTGAAGTGTGCGTACAGGCCAAACTTACAAAAACACCATCACCCCAAGTCGAAAGAACAACCACACCTTTAGGTTTAATTCACACAGATTTATGTGACTTAAAATTTGTTCCAACTAAAGGTGGAAAAAAATATTTTGTGACATTTATAGATGATCACACGAAATATTGTTATGTCTACTTGCTAAGAAGCAATGACGAAGTTCTGGAAAAGTTTAAGGAATTTAAATTGGAAGTTGAGAATCAACTGAGTACGACTATTAAAATAGTCAGAAGCGACGGAGGAGGAGAGTACGATGGTAGGTTTAATGTCTTTTGTCTCGAACATGGGATTATCTACCAAACGACTGCTCCTTATTCACCAGAATCTAATGGAGTTTCGGAAAGAAAGAACCAAACTCTAAAAGAAATGATGAATGCCATGTTGCAAGAATCTGGGTTAGCCTAGAACATGTTGGGGGGGGGGGGGAAGCTTTGCTTACCACAAATTATATCCTTAACAAAATTCCACACAAAGTTACGGGTAAGACACCCTATGAACTTTGGGAAGGTGTTGTACCTTCGTACAAATACCTGAAAGTGTGGGGGTGCCTAGCAAAAGTAGCAGTACCACCTCCGAAAAAGGTAACAATAGGACCAAAAACTGCGGATTGTATATTTATTGGATATGCACATAACAGTAGTGCTTATCGGTTTTTGGTATATAAATCAGATATACGAGATATCCATGTCAATACAATAATGGAATCACGCAATGCGTCGTTCTTTGAAAAAGGTGTTTCCTTGCAAGGATAAATCGTACCTAAAGCGGACACACGATCAAAGAGACGAAAATGAGTCAAGCACCTCTGGTACTTCACTCCATGAGGACGAAGAACGTCTTGAAGAAGAACCTAGACGCAGTAAAAAAGCTCGTAAGGAAAAATCCTTTGGCGATGATTTCATGATGGTTTTTCTTTTAGAGAACGAACCAAGAACATTTGCGGAAGCCATGTCTACACCAAATGGACCTTTTTGAAAGGAAGCCGTCAATAGTAAGATCGATTCCATTATGCAAAAATATACATGGATAATTACCGATCTTCTCCAAGGGTTTAAAGCACTAGGGTGTAAATGGATTTTCAAAACCAAATTGAAAACTGATGGCTTAATCGATAAATACAAGGCTAGGCTTGTGGTGCAAGGTTTCCCACAAAAAGAAGGTCTGGATTTCTTTGACACCTATTATTCAGTGACGAGAATAACCTCCATCAGAATGCTGATAGGAATTTCCCCACTAAAAGGCCTAGAAATCCATCAAATGGATGTGAAAACTGCTTTTCTAAATGGTGATTTAGAAGAGGAGATTTACATGAAACAACCTGAAGGTTTTGTCATCCCTGGACAAGAACACAAAGTGTGTAGACTTGTAAAGTCATTATATGGGCTTAAACAAGCTCCAAAACAATGGCATGAGAAATTTGACGTTGTGATGATGTCAAACGGAATCAAAATAAATGAATGTGACAAGTGTATCTTTGCTAAAAGTACTCGAAGTGGGTATGTCTTGCTATGTTTATATGTAGATGACATGCTCATTATTGGGAGTAATAAAGACATGATCAATCAGACTAAGACCATGCTCAGTCGGAAATTTGACATGAAAGATATGGGAGTTGCGGACGTGATTTTAGGAATTAAGATTATTAGAAATTCTGAAGGAATCATTCTGTCCCAAACCCATTATGCTGCAAAGATACTTGATAGGTTTAAAGCATATTCTAATGGGACAGCAAAAACTCCAATTGACGCATAACTTCATCTGACTAAAAATTCAGGTGAACCGGTGTCACAAATGGAATATGCAAGGGTGATCGAAAGTCTGATGTACTTAACAAATTGTACTAGACCCGATTTAGCGCACTCAGTAAATGTACTTAGTCGTTACACCAGTAATCCAGGACATAATCATTGGAAAGCTATAACAAGAGTATTAAACTACTTACGTTATACACAAAATTATGGTCTGCACTATGGTAAAGAACCGGTAATTTTGGAAGGATATAGTGATGCAAATTGGATATCCGACTCAAAAAACTCAAAATCTACGAGTGGTTATGTCTTTACGCTGGGAGGTGCAGCCGTGTCCTGGAAATCTTCCAAACAAACTCTGTTGGCCAGATCGACCATGGAATCTGAGTTTATAGCGTTAGACAAAGCCGCAGAGGAAGCAAAATGGCTTCGGATTCTTTTGGAAAAATATACCGATGTGGGAGAAACCAGTGCAAGCTCTTCGTGTACACTGTGATAGCCAGTCGACTATAGGTAGAGCACTGAATAATCTCTATAATGGTAAATCTCGTCATATTAGACGACGATATAAAACCATTAGACACTTGATCTCAATGGGAGTAATCACCGTCGATTACATCAAATCAAATGACAACCTCGCGGATCCGTTTACAAAAGGTTTGTCACGTCATCAAGTTGTAAAATCATCAAGAGGAATGGGTCTAAAGCCTATAAATTAAGAGGAAGTTTGATGGAAACCCTACCTACGTGACTGGCGATCCCAAGATGTAGGTTCAAAGGGACAACTAAATCAAGCTGAATCAAAAGAGCACTGTCAAATCTTGTATGTGCCCGGTTCCTAAGATGATCAACAGTGCTACATGTATGTGATAAGGCTAAGCATTGGCTTTTAATGATTTCATAGCTCCGTCATAGTGGAGTATAACATGATACTTCTGAAAGGAAGCTCATGGTAGATCATCTAGTGAGTGTGAAATACGGCTGTTTCTAGGAGAATGAAAGTAAAACTATATTATCCAAGTTCACTCATGAAAACCAGGAAGTTCAAGGCCAAAATGAACACAATAGAGAACATATTTCTACGAGAAAATGTCGCTATGCTATACCTGTTGTCTCGGTTTACATCAAAGTCCGGGTGGTTCAAAACATCATGTTCACCTCCTGTCCAAGTAAACCCGACAGATATTAAAAATGATTGGTTCAAAGCTGAAACATGCTACCTCTCAGATATAGTTACATTTCGTATACTCTCGAAAGTCTGTCTAGTCTAGTCGAGTCTTGTCTAGTCTAGTCAAGTCGGTCTAAGTTTAGAGTCGTTTCAAAGTCTGTCTAAGTTTAGAGTCATTTATGTTCATGTGGGGGATTGTTGTGTCACAATTTTAATAGACAATTGGGTTTATAAAATTGTGTGTGAGTAGAAAAGAAATGGGCAATGGCCAATAAATGGCAAAACTTTTCTTCACTCTCAAAATATAAGTTAGTTGGGAAAATGTCTCACATTTCTTGTAACTTATGTTTTGAAGTGGTATATATATAGTCATAGTCATACATTTATTTAAATGGCTATGGAGAGAGGAAAAAGGGACCACACGCGCACGCCGCCGGCCGGCCGGCTCGAGGCTCTGGGCGCGTGGAGCTTGGCGCGTGGCGCGTGGCTTGTGGCTTGTGGCTCGTGGCTTGTGGCTCATGGCTCGTGGCTCGTGGCTCGTGGTTCGTGGTTCGTGGCAATGGGCCTCCAGAGGCCCCCGTGCGCGTACTTTTTTTTTTGGAGGAAATTCGAATATTCTTTTCAAGTTAATGCGCTGAGAGATTTACGCATAACGATTGAATATTCGCGTAATATCTGCTGAGAGATTTACGCGTAACGTTTGTATTAATGCGCGTAACGTTTGCATTAATGATCTGAGATTTTCTCCAGCGGAATTTGAACGAAACCGCTCTCTCCTTTTATATATTTTAAAATTCGAGATATCGATTTCATTCGGTTATTCCAACAAAAAAAATCTCTCTCGTCATCTGTCTAATATCGTAAGTCCATTCGAGAGTATCGTAGAATCTATCGTTCGTTGGATTCCTATTTTCGAGTGTTGCGAAAAAGAATTGTTTGCAATTATATCTTGAGATTCAAAAGTTGCACCAAACGGTTACACTACTGACGATTTATTGAGTTAAAAACAGAGATCAAGTCTCGCCTGTGCTATTAGGGTATCGCGTTTATAAGATTTGTCCCGCAATTTTATTTCTGAAAATTCAAGCCTAAAAAAGTATGCTAGAATCCAAACGCTACCTCAAAAGTTACTACAGTTGATCGAGCTGTATAAATTTGTATACTGATCATTTGCAAAAGGTACAAAAATACAGAGTTTCTGTCTTTTGTTGTGTAAGTAAACTGATTTCGGATTCATTATCTTTAGACTAAAACCGTTAACCAAAAATTTAATATATGGGAGGATATTCACGACAACAAAAAACACCACCTTCAGTTTCCTGTACTTACTAAAATCCTCGAAAATTCCAAAAATGCTCAAGACATTAAAATGCTTATCAGAACGAGACCTCTAACCTCTTCATGGATTTTTCCTACCTAACACTAATATACAACGAATGAAAGATTTTTCTCCAATTTTACTCGTGGGAAATAAAAGATATTCACGTGAACGGTGAACCCTTTATCGGTCCCCACCTTTTTCTTTTCTCATGTCAGGATTATATATTTAAAATGTTTCCTAATTGTCACGAAAAATGTTACATGTGTAAAAAATTAAATTGCGTCAAGAAGGATGTTACGTATATTAAATTAGTCTAATACTAGTAGGTAAATAACTACAACACACGGGTTTTAAACTATTATTAATTCATACATGTACTAGCTAGTTAGCCCTAACACTAGTTGGTGAATTCTTTTTTTTTTTTTTTTTGAGAGGTGAATTATCTTACACAACACACAAAATTTTATTTATATATTGGATATATTTGTGAATGTGCTAATATCATTCTAGCTACATATGCAGAGCCGTGCCACGGTTTTAAGAGACCTAAGACCGAAAATATATTTTTTTATGTCGCAAAAAACAATTCGGTTATATATATATAATACTTTTGCTATAAAATATAAAGTGTAACTAAAATTTAATACATTTTTAATAATAAATTATAGATAACAAACATTATTTTATACTTATGAATTTATCTTTTTACTATTTTATTAAGTTAAAAATTTTTATTAAATTATAAAATATACTACTTTTAATTAACACTATATATATACTCTATAAAATACTAAATTTTTTAAAATGTTATAAAATATTAGAAATAACTAATACTATTTTCTTAATGTATGAAAAAAAAAGTTGAAACTTAAATATCATTACACTAAAATACATACTGCAATAATAAATCAAAACAATATTTTAAAATTAGGGCCCTTAAAATTTCCTAAATATTTGGGGGTCTTAGGCCAATGCCTTTTTGGTAAGCCTATAGGCAGGCCTCTGGCTACATGTTATAATAAGGTCAGTAATATTTGTTATCTTTTGTGAGTCTAACTTGTAAGTTGTGATTACTTTTGGGATATTAAAGTATTTGTATAACTCTTGACCCAAAAATAAAAGGATTTGTATAGCTCTATATTTTAAAATGTTAACATAATTACTTTGGAATGCCAAAGTTAAACCAATAAAAGTGTAAGCAGAATAGTCTCTTTGTTAAAGTTAGTATTGAAGTCGTAACATTCGTCATTTTTGAATTAGAAATCATTTATAACATGATGACGACGTCACTATTACAATCTTGTAGGCTACAACAGTGAACAGTCCACGTTCGAATTTTAAAGTTAATGCCGAATGATAGCTTGTTTATATATGACATTTGACGAAATACATCAAAAAGATAATAAAGGCCACCATAGATGAGCGCAAGTTATTTACTATGAAACTTCAAAGTATTAGAATCTGTAGATCTGAGAAACAACTGCCCAATCCTCCAAATTTTTGTTTGAAAGTGTAAAAGGCTTTCTATCTATTAAAAACAAAATCTGAAAACCTATTTTTCCTAAACAAAAAAAAAACTGTTAACTATAAAATTGCACTTTTGTTAAACTAGATTATGTATGAAATAAAAAATTTATATAAAACTAAGCTTAATCATAGTAACTAACCAATATATAGTCATTTATTTATAAAATAACGGATAATAAAATTGCAACCATGTTGGTTTATTTATCATCCTCGTTATCATATTATTTGTGAAAATTCATTTTAAAAATATATTTCACTCGATATCTTCTTATTTTATATAATACTAGATTTGAATTTGGAGTACACTGTGGGTCAATTGTTTTCATATAAAATTGTAATATTTTATTTATTTATTTATTTGCTGTTTATAGTTTAAACTTATTACAACTTTCTATATATAAATTGAACTTATTAATTTATTTTCTTTACTATTTATGAATAATTTTATTTTGTTTATTTAATGTGGGCTTGTCATCGAATTATAGTATTTTCATGTAGTTTAATATTTATAATATTTATAATATTTCTAAGTATAATTTTAAAAATTTATATAATATTTTAAAGTTTTAAAAGGTTAAATTTGTTCAACTAAATAACCGAATCAAACTGAATAAAATAAAACATTTAAAATTGGATGTATTGTAAATGAAGTTTTATGCTCATCTCTATTTGAAATTATTTTGGTCATTTTTATAATATGATTATGAACCATTCTCCAATTTTTTAGCTGATATAGCACATTGAACACACAATTATTTCTTCATCGACTGAGTAATATATGTTCGTTTTGAGAAATTTAAATCATGACATGTGCATGAAATTGTTTTAAAACTTTTAATAATTATATGTGTTATGTAATCATTCAAAATTATTTAAAAATAAGATCAAACAAAACTAATATAAGAATCATAATTTATACTATTAAATCACAATGTTAGATAAGGAAATAATTGTATTTGGTTGTAAGCATTGTAGAGAATTAGTTAGAAGTTGTTTGGATACATGGATAACTTATGATATTGAACAAACATACTTTTTCATTAATCGAGTAATATATTTGTGTTTCTAAAAATATGAAACACTATATGGAAAAAAAATTCTAAAATTTATTAGTTGTATGTAGTATATAATAATTTTAAATAATTTAAAAGTAAAATAAAATAAAGGTGAAAAGAAAATCATATTTTTCCATTATATAAATTTAAATGAAGTAGAATATTTTAAGAAATTTAAAATTAGTGTTAGTTTCTATAATATCAATATACAGGTAATTATTTGGATGTAAGAACAGGAATAAGATATTTGAAATAATTTCAATTTATACTTCACTTTTAATAGTATAAAATTACATTACTTGTTAAGTCATAATGTCATATACAAGAGAAAAACATACCACTTATTAACAGTTTTGCTACCATATTTTCTTGACAATTTTGGCTCCCCATATTATTTGTATTATTAATTTATTATTAAGCAAAAAGAAAAGACTTAAATTAATTTTGGTTGCCAACTTGTGATGTCACACTGATAACAAACTACTAAACTAGCAGTGACTCAGCTCTATATATTTTAAAAAATAAATAAATAAATTAGTACTAATTTTAAACGCATTAATTGTAGTATTACAAAACTTAGTGTTTAGCAATTTACTGCATCAAGTTCACTTCTAATTTAAAAACAAAAACGCCAAAGTTAAATAAGTTATACGTATTAGCTGTAGGATTATAAATGAGCAAATGTCAAAGTAAAGCCAAAGGAGCAAGTTGCTTGGTGAAGCAAAACTCATTTCTTCCACTAATGATAAATGATAGAGACATAACAAAGAATCTTTCATGACTTTTCTTCTTCTTCCTCACTTTCAAAAATTCTCTTATGTCTTACCTCTTGTAATTAAAGAATCAACAAAAAAATAGAACAAAAGAAATAGCCATATCCATGGCTGCTCCAAGATCAAAAAGATGCACTCTTTCGCTGTTAACCCTTTTCTCAATCTCTCTTGTTCTGATTTCTCTTTCAATATTTGTCTCCACAAAACCAGCTAATAAGCCTTTAATTGATTACAGAAACCAATTTTTAGTCACTGTCTCTTCTTCTCCTCCTACTGCTCTGTCTCCTCTTGGACAAAGCAACACAACAAATACCACTCTTGTTTCAGTCTCTTCTCCTCCTCCTCTGTCTCTTCTCGGACAAAGCAACACAACAAACACTACTCTTGCTTTAGTCTCCTCTGATGATGATGATCAAGAAAACCAAAAGATGTCTACAAGTCCTACAAGTAAAAGAGTTGCTATCAAAGTATGTAATCATTCTCTTACTTTAAAAAAAAAAAAACTCTCACAAACAAACCTCTTTGTTATGATCAAATTAAAACTTTTTCCTAATATTTATATTTACCCCTTTTTTCTAATATTCAAAAAACAAAATTTGTTTTCTTTGATCAGAAAAGAAGTGGGTTGGATAAAATAGAATCAGATTTGGCAAAAGCAAGAGCAGCAATTAAGAAGGCAGCTTCAACACGAAATTATATCAGCTCCCTCTACAAAAACCCAGCCGCCTTTCATCAGTTGAGTTTTACAATTCTTCTTTTTCATTTTTTTAACAATGAAAAAAATCTTCTTTTTCTTAATTAATTTACAAGTACAGTATTTTACAGTATTTAGTGTAGTCAAAGATGATAGAAGGCGCTGACAAATTTCACATGGATTTATCGTTTTCTAACTATTTAACATCGGTTTCATCAAAGAGCCCAGCATTAAATTACGGTTACATTAAAGACAAAATACAAATTACGCAACTTAATTTATACACTTTAACGGCTCCGGTAAGAATGAGATTCTTTCTAAGCAGAGCTTCTACTATATTCTCTTTTGTTCTGTCAACACTAAACTAAGAGTTATATAATACTGAAATTATAACTTTTAAGGTTTTAATTGAAGTAAAAAGACCTACTTTTAGTCTTATACTACTAAAAGGGTTGTTCTAATGACCTTTTTTAACATAAGGTCATTAGTTCAAAAGCTATCATTAAAAAGGTTTTAATCATCAACTATGTATTGAAATGAACAAAAAAAATTTTAAGGTTTTTTTTGTGTGGAAATATTTACTGCTGATTATATAAACTGTCAGTTTTGGCAAAAAAAAAAAAAAGAGAAAGAAAGAATATAAGCTCATGCTTAGAAAGAGGCATCTCACCGGTCATCAGGCCCCACTGTTCGTAGAAATTCCATATAGTATTTGCTATGCATTTATGAAATGACTACATATGTCATGTACACACACATCTATAGATACATTTTACTTGCATATACTCCATATATACTCGCATATATTGTGATATGCTTTCTCATCTTTAATAATGGAAAAAAAAATGTTCTCAGCACGACACACGGCGTTCTAAAAAAAACATTTTGTCTTTCTCTTCCGTTAATATATAGGGAAGTTTGCTTCCAATATGCGTTACAATTTACAAACTCTAAAAATATATTAAAAAAAAAAAAAACTCTTAAAAGCTATGAAATATTTTAGTAAGACGAGTTTTCTTAGGACTTTTATCATCTATCTCTAAAACAATATAATATTTAATTAATCACTTCAAGATATAAAAGCTTGTACACAAACTAAATTCAGTTAATTTTTTCAACTGGGGTAGCTGAGCTCTCTTATACAGAAATTAATATAAAGTTAAAAATGAACATGGTAATTAATATATGGTAGAATGACTAAATGCTTACATGATACGGCTGTCTAGTCGTGTGCACTACTATGTCACTCAAACTCGTATGTGCACAAATTTCAGGAGTCACACGGAAATGATGAAACGTTTTAAGGTGTGGACATACACAGAAGGAGAGGCCCCACTGTTCCATGACGGCCCTGTGAATGACATTTACGGCATAGAAGGCCAATTCATGGACGAAATGTGCGTGGAGGGGCCTAAGAGTCGAAGCCCTTTTCGCGCCGATCATCCCGAGAATGCTCACGTTTTCTTCCTACCATTTAGTGTTGCCAAGGTCATACATTTTGTCTACAAGCCCATCACTTCTGTTGATGGATTTTCGCGGGCTCGGCTACACCTCCTTATAGAGGATTATGTTGATGTTGTTTCTACTAAGTATCCTTATTGGAACCGAAGCCAGGGAGGTGACCATTTCATGATGTCATGCCATGACTGGGTACATATACTCTCTTCTCTTTATTTATTTATTGAGAGTATGAATATTAGACATATGAAAAGTCGAATATTAGGCAATCTTTAATTATTATCTTGGCTTAATTTGGTTTGAATTACATAGCAAACAAATTTGGCTTGAATTTCAAACCAAACAAATGTTAGGCTTGAATTTACATAAGCAAAGACCTCCTTGCTAATAAAAACTTACTAGAAAAAAGAACGAAATGTAGTGTGTCCATGAAGCTATCACCAATAGGCAATGAACTATAAGTTTCCAATGGTTGGGATGGATAGAGCGGAAAAAATTGTTTGTGGATTGGTAATGTTTGCGTGACAAAAAAAAAGGATTGGTAAATGTATTATTTATCATTCATAAATTTGGTTTATAATGTTGCAGGCGAATAAATAGAAAAAAATCCACAATATACCAACATAAGAACCGTTATCAAAATTTTAAGGTTTTTTTTGAAAAGTAACTTTACTCCGCTCTATTCGCAACTTAAGTTAACATAGAAACAGAGATGGGTCACGGAAGCAAAACATGTGAAAATTGTATTTTCCAAAAATTAGAAAAAAGATGTGTTAAAAACGCAAACACACACATATATATATATATATATAAGTATATCTAATTTTAAAAGAATATAGTAAAACAACAAATTCATATTTAAAAAAGAAAAATTGATACACGACAAATCCAACACATATTTTAAGTAGTTTAATGAGAGAAAATATCATAACCATCAAACTCTAAGATTTAATCAATATCTTCATTCATATTCTTAAAATATTTTGATTTCATTACTTTACTAATGATGGGATATTTTATGTTCTCCAAATTAGTTAGAATATTATTAAGTAAAAACATTATAAATATCATATATATCTCATCTTTCCAAATTATCAATCTAATAAGTTTTTAAATAAAAAAAAAGTTCCTATTGCACTTATTAAAAGACGTGTTTCCACTATGTTTCTATTGCTTTTCCGAGAATTTCCGTATCCGAAACGTTTGAATAAATGGGAAATGTACATCAGAGAGAGTTTCTATGTTACCTAGTTCGCAACATCCATTCAACACTTAAATATTATTGTCTCTATGCGAGTGTAGTATATAGTTTAATGTATATCATAAACCGTATGTCTATTTATTTGTGTAACATCGGAAATTATATATCAACTAATCTTATTGGAGACCTTAATTACAAAACAAGAAATAAATACATAATAGATTAAATATTTACTTGTTATAATTTGTTTTGGTATTGAAATTGGCATTAAATCTCCATTTTATATATTTTTGTTGTTGATGTTCATGTAGTTGCTTGATTATATTTTACTAAGAAAATACTTTTTATTTCACTCTCTTTTGCATATTTGATATAATTGTATGACTGAATTTCTTTTGTATAATAGGCACCAGACGTGATTGATGGAAATCCAAAGTTGTTTGAAAAATTCATAAGGGGACTATGCAATGCTAACACCTCCGAAGGATTCCGACCGAACATAGACGTATCCATACCAGAGATCTACCTTCCTAAAGGTAAACTAGGTCCATCTTTTCTAGGACAATCTCCGAGGATTCGATCTATACTAGGATTTTTCGCCGGAAGAAGTCACGGTGATATCCGAAAAATATTATTTAAACATTGGAGAGAAAAGGACAATGAAGTACAAGTTTATGAACGTCTTCCACCAGGAAAAGACTATACCAAATTAATGGGAATGAGTAAGTTTTGTCTATGTCCGAGTGGTTGGGAAGTCGCTAGCCCGAGGGAGGTTGAGGCTATATACGCTGGTTGTGTACCGGTAATCATATCCGATAATTATTCGTTACCATTTAGTGATGTCCTTAATTGGGACTCATTCTCCATACAAATCCCTGTTTCTAGGATAAGTGAGATTAAAACCATTCTACAGAGTGTTTCTCTTGTTAGATACTTGAAGATGTATAAGAGAGTCTTAGAAGTGAAGCAGCATTTTGTGTTGAATCGTCCAGCTAAGCCATATGATGTGATGCATATGATGCTTCATTCTATTTGGTTAAGACGACTTAATCTTAAGCTTAGTCCATAAATTGTTAGAAATAAAGATGAATTGTATGTTGTAATAAGTTCGTTCATATGAGGTACTAGATTTCTATTCTTTCTATAAATATACATTACTTCATCTTGTAAATATATATATACCCACAACAACAAAGATACAATCAAAGTGATTTTCATATTAATAAGAGAAACAAAACATTGTTCTAGCTTGTTCTTTTTTTTTTCTTCTCAATTTTTGGGTGTTTTCCAGTGTAAACTTTTTTTTTGTAACATAAGTTTAAAATGATCGATCAAAAGATACTGTGAAACTGTTTTTGATCGTTGATTTAAATCCGAATTTCACCACTAGGCGCATAGATTCACTTAAGATCATGTGACTAAGAAAAGAAGCACTTAAATCCAAACAATTGAAAAAGGGAAACCAAATTAATTTAACACTTACCGCCTGGCATAATTAAGTCATTCGAAATTCGTTTCTGGCTTCTGTATATGAACTCTAGAATTAAGACAAAATAAGCTGTTCAAAGTTTCTGTCCAAAATAGGTTTCGCTGTGTTTTAAGATTTTCACATTGGTTTTACAATTTTCAGATAAAATGACTCCAAAATGTTGAAGCTTCTTGAAGATCTCTCTGTTTACTTTGTCCTCTTAACAACTGGTTTCAGCACTTTTTTCACCTTACCAACATTTTCAGCTTCCTAAAAAATGCAAAATTTTAAAGTTGTAATCAAAAATGTAAAAATTAGATATTGCAGAAGAAGAAGCTTACTCGTATGTTTCCAATATCACGTAATGGTTGCTTCTTTGCGTCTTTGTCGTCATGACTAATTCCAACAGCTGGTTCCATTGATTTATCAGGTTTGACATTTTCTTCTCTGTTGCTACATTTGGTGGCTAAGCAACCACAAGAGTCTCCACATCCCCTTCCATTAGCTCTGCATTTGCAATTTTTCGTCTTGCACAATGATTTTTTAGTGCATGAGCAACACACCTCAGCTTTACTCTCCTCTTTTTTACAGACTGTTTCTTCAAAAGTTTTCAGTTCATATGACTCCATTGATTGATCATTCGTATTCTTGCTGGAAACAGAGGATTCAACTGGTTTACAGAGCGTGTCTTTAGAAGTTTTCGGTTCAGATATTGGTTGATCATTGGGCGTTTCCTCAGAAACTTTCGGTTGAGGTGGCTCTAGGACTGTTTCATCATTGGTAATATTGTTGGAAACAGAGTTTTTAGCTAGTTCGTCCTGATGAACAGTTAAACATGAGAGACATCAGACCACACACAAATAAAAAAGCTGGACTCGGTTTATATTAATGGATGAAATTAAACCACACACACAACCTGGTATTTATCTGTTTCACTGAGTGGGGATTTCGTCATTTCCATTTGGCTGACAAGAGTACTTAGCTTGTTCAATTCTTCTTTAAGCTCCTTTAGTTCTGAGTCCATCGGAGTGTGGTTGATTCGGTTGTCGGATGGAGCAGATCTAAAATAAGAGAAACTATTATAGACGCACAATTTCTGAAACGACAGATAAAGTTAAGCTACAATCAAACTTACAAAGAGTTTTGTTCTCCTTCAAATTCCGCCTTCAACTCATCTGCTTCTAGGCTGAACTTCTTTACCTCTTCAGCTATTCTGATTAAAATTGGTAATGAACACATAACTTGAGAAATAAAATGAGGTTACAACAACAAGAAAGGAATATTAATCCCACAAATTGAATGCTTACTCTTTCATTTGGCGTTCGTAGTCAGAATGAATCTTATTCAACTTCATTAGTAGCCCAGATTCATCGTTAGACTCCTGCACAGTCAGAACCAGAAACCATTTGGAATTTCTACTTATGAAAACCAATACATAGCCGCATCTATCATGGAATATCAAGAATCTCTATCTTCTAAGTGTAACGTAGCAAGGCAAAATATCCTAATAAAGGTTTCAAAACAATACCTGAATCCTAGAGGTTATTCCTTTTGGTGGGCCTGGAAAATTTTAAACGATTAAGCAAGAAAAAAACACGAGAAAACAAGGAATGCATACTAGCTAGCACTATCAGTTATGTTACCATTAGTTTTGTTTGAAGAAGTCTTTTTAGATTGCAGTAGCAATTTTAGGCGCTTCAAGGCTGTCAAAGCTTGTGTATTCTTCAGTTGCAAAATCTGATTAAAAGAAATATACAAATCAACAAGCTGAATGGACTCAGTAAATAAACAACATATAGCAACAGAATATATACCAGCTTCTGGCGACTGTTTAAAGCTGACAAGACATGTTTCTCGAACTCGCTTTTCCTTAGCTCTTTCTTGAGCTGTTAGAAGAGAAGAACTATTTAAGTAAGAGCCTGACGTTTCATCAAAGATCTAACTAGGTAACCAGAACTAGACAAGACAAGCACAATTGTTAACCAAAAACTAATCCAGAAAGGATGTATCCAAACTGATCGATTCTCAAAATGAACAGCATATGTAAGGAGAATCAAACATTTCAAATTCAAACTTAAAACTAAAATCATGTGATTTCAAGAACGTTTATCAATCAAAGAAAAGTGTTAATAAAGCAAGGCAGGTGACCAGATTATCATCAACCATCATTTATTATCAATATTCAATACTAATTCATGATTCAATCATATTAGACCTGCTACTACTCTCTTTACCTGAAGAACTTCTTTCTCTAGCGAAGCTTTCAACAGTCTGAAGTGCATAGAGTCTAGCTTGATCTTACACTGCAATTTAACCTGAAAAGTAATCACAACACACAAATCTTTATAAAAAAAAAAAAAACCAACAGAAAGTCCTGAAATTTTTAATGTAACTTTACATTATTCCCAGCAAGATGCTTACCTTTTGCGCCTTTAATCTCCGTACTTCGCCATCAACCTGCTTTACAGAACTCTCAGTTTTATACTTCTTTGTTGAGCACATAGACTGCAAATTTGACTTACTCCTTGAACTCATACCCTATACAAGTATTAAACGTTAGAAATGTGGATTGTATCAACATAAATGTCTTCTTATATAAAATTTTAAACAATAATTCACCTGCTCTTTTGGAGCAATAGACTTCTGAGAAAGTTCTCTACTTGATTGTAATGTACCAGCAGATGAACTAATTGAAACATCAGCCAATTTTGATCTTAGCTCTTCCACATCACACTGCGAGTTTCAAATAAAATCATTTCATGAAACTTGTGCTACTGAAACACAATTAACCAAATGTAATGTCATTATCACCAAGAAACGAATGAACCGTTTAGAATTTCACATTTCTATAAGAAACTCTTCGCACGGTATCATCCATGAAATTTCGAGCAAATAGCTTTGAAAAGTACGAAATCAAAAACCTAATCGTTGTTGCTATAGAGCTAGCTAAAAAGGAGCGAGTTCTAGATTTTGAAATCAGAGAAAAGTTCAAAATTTGAAAATGGAAGGATACCTTGAGAGATTCGTTTACGGACTCCAGATCTCGAATCTTCTTCTCGTAGTGTTGTTCAGAATCGTTTCCGACGAATGATTTCTTCGATCGGAGATTACGCTTCGTCATCTCCGGCGATGAGTTAGTACTTTTTCGATGTGAGTGAGTGAGTAACAACAACGCTCCCTCTTCTCTCTTTCCGAATCGGTGAAAAGGTGCGGACAAAGAATCTATTTGAATTTACTATTTTCGATATTTTAAAAAACAAATTGCATTATGGGCCTAGATCAACGAAAGCCCATCTTGTTATTAGCCCATTACATTGTTCGAACAACCATACTAAACGGCAAACAAAATGAATTTATTTACTGTTTATAAATATTAGTATTTTAAACTTATTATAACTTTTTATGTATAAATTTAATTTATTAATTTATTTTCTTTACTGCTTATGAATACTTTTTTTATTTGTTTAATATATTTTTATTTATTTAATGTGGGTTCGTCTTAACTTTATGTAGTTTAAATATTTATAAATTAAATTTTAAAATTTATATAATGTTTTAAACTTTTAAAAAGGTTAAATTTGTTCAACTAAATAGCCGAAATAAACTGAGTAAAATAGAATATTTAAAATTGGATGCATTATAAGTCAAGTTTCATGCTTACTTGTATTTGAAATCATTTTGGTCATTTTTATAACATAACTCTGAAGCATTGTCCAATGTTTTAGCTGATATAGCACATTGAACACATAATTATTTTTTCATCAATTGAGTAATGTATGTTTGTTTTGAAAAATTTAAATCAAGATATATGCATGAAAATTTAAACTTCTAATAATTATATGTGTTATGTAATCATTAAAAAATATTTAAAAATAATATCAAACAAAAATGATATAAGAATCATAATTCTTACTATTAAATCATAATATCAGATAAGAAAATCATTGTGTTTGGTTGTAAGGATTGTAGAGAATTAATTAGAAGTTGTTTGGATACATGGATAACTTATGACATTGAACAAACAATTTTTCTATTAATTGAGTAATATATGTCTGTTTTAAAAATTTTGAATCACAACATATGGAGAAAAAATTATTTAATGTTCCCCAAGTTTTTTTTGAATTTTTTTTATTTTCATTTATTTAATGACACATTAGTGTATTAATTTATTATGTGATCCTTTTTAATATAGAAAAACAATCTATTAGAAAAATAATTACTGGTTTATCCTGCGAAACCAATAAAAATAGTTAATAATTTACATTTCACTAAAAACTCTTGTTTTTATCAAAAATTTTAAATATTATGTGTACAAATACATTTTAAACTCTATAACAAAGTTTAAAAACATTTTACAGCCATATTTTTACAAACAAACCTTGGTGATTGTTTTATGGAAAAAAGTCATATCTTTCTTTGTATCAGTGACATAAAAAATTGTAGAAAATTTTAGACCACAAAATAAATTTTATAGCCATATTTATGTTTACTTTTTACATGAAGTGTAACTCTTCCCCGGTAACCCTCTTCTCTTCTTCTTCATGGGACCTATTCTGGTACATACAATGCATTACAATGTTCAGTAGTAATGCTTCCTTATTCGTAACTAACATATCAAACATTTTTTTGCCATGCTTTTATTTAGTTTTCACTCATGGGGAAATATTTATTAATAATTCTCAAAAGTTTCATTCATAAGGAAATATTCTGAGAATTTATAATCATATATATTATTGAGCAAACTCTAGATTTTCAAAACAATTTGAGGATATCATAACCAAAGAAACTCCCACCAATCCAAAAACCCTAATTCTCAAATCTCTGCATGAGAATTCCACAACATTCTTTTAAAAACAAATCAGAATGAAGAAAATCCAAACTCTTGACTCTCAATCCTACAAAATAATTAGTTTAAGAAAAAAAACCTAAAACCAATACTACTGAACGACATGGAATTCGATTAAGTCAGTTAGAAAATCAGGTAATCAACACAGATCACTACTAGAAAATGATATTTTGGCATCAATTATTAAGTATCATTTACAAAAGTGACTCAAATTAAAAACAAAGAAGATTATTTAGCATCATTTATAGTAATTGATGTTAAAATTTTCAAATTTGTGTCAATTATTATAAATAAGTGACACTAAATACCAATTTTAGTATCACTTATTTGATGTGATGCTAAATGAAATTGGTTTTGCATCATTTAAATTATAAATAACACAATTTAAATTTATTTATAAAAAAAAATTGAATAATCAGATAATAAAAGAATTGTGATGACCAACTTTGTTTTTTCCTCAAAAGATTTTCTTCTCATTACTCTGGTAAGGAGAATTGTCCTCTGTGACTCAAACATACAAACACGCTACCAGCAAGTATGTGTAAACATGGAAATACAGGGCCCAGCAGCCCTATATATATCTATGAAAAGAAAAAAAAACAAAAGGAAAAAACAGAGCTTGCATTAATATGTCGAGATAATCCTCTGGTGAACTTGTGCTCACTCATGGTGCCAAATTCAGACTGTATTCATTGTTGTTGCTTCTAGAGCTTCCTTATTCAGTAAATCTTGAAGCCATATAGGTCCTCCTCTCGCTACATAGGATTGATATCGCTGCTCCTCAGTCACACTTTTTGCAATCTTCCATGCACATTGATTTCCTTTCATAGTTGCATAAGCTAAATGCCACTCCAAGAGCTCTCCCAAGCATCTATGTATATTAACCAAAAGATTTCTAAAAATAGGCCATTCGCTTGGATTATTAACAGCCTTTATTGCATCCTCTGATGATATCTCAAAAATCACCCTCTTCATCTTCAGATTGATCATACTCTCGACTGCCCAGTAGATACTTATGAGCTCTGCCTCTAGTCGAAAATTGGCTTTCGAAAACGATCTTCTACTATGAAAAAGTACTTGCCCTTCCTGATCCCTAACTAGCCATCCGGTGCCACTATTTCTTTGTGGGTGCAACCAAGAGCAACCAACATTACATTTGGTGAAAGTTGAAAATGGTTTCGACCATATCTGTGCATTTAACTGTTCACCGTTTGCTTGTTCCTCATCTCTGTTCTGTTTCTGATTAATCGAAAGCCATAATTCAGCTTCCTCTTGAGCTTTATTCACCAAACCTACCGGTTCTAGTTTAGACTGTTCAAAAACAAGGGCATTACGTGCCTTCCAAGTATACCATAATATCCATGGTATGGGATATCTTATCTTCTCATCAATACTCTTATTGTTACACACTGCCACAACATGGTGTAGGTTGAGCATTACAGAGTTTGTTGACCAACCTCCCCTTGGTATCGGAAACCCAGCCAATGTCCACATTTCCATCGCCCTGGAACAATTAAATAATACATGACATATAGTTTCTTGTTCTTGTCCACACACTGAACATAATGGTTCCATATAGATTCCCCTTGTTTGCAACCTATCCGCCACCGCGAGTGCTCTAGTAAGCGCTCTCCACATGAAATGTCTGATCTTCGGTGTTGTTGGTACTTTCCATAGCTTTCCCCAGAGTTTTGTTTCCAATGGTGGCAATTGTTGTGCAGGTTCATCTTGTCTACTTTCTAGCATATCCGCCAGCTTGTAACCACTTTGTGTGTTATAGATTCCAGTTTTTGATAAACCCCATGCATAAGTGTCCTCTAACGATTCATAAAGCTTTAGGCGCAGAATAATCTCAGCATCTTTTGCATTAAACGTCTGCCTCACTCTACCCTCATCCCATCTATGTAGATTATGATCCCAAAAATCTGAGACTGTGAGGGTCATATCTATCAATCCTGGTTGGGGAGTAGGGGTTATTGGAATCTCATCCAATACCCATTTATCTGACCAAACATGTGTATTTATCCCATTCCCAACAACTCGCAACATCCCTTTCTGCATCAGTTCCCAACCGAACAACATGCTTCGCCAAGCATAAGATGTCCGTTTACCTCTACCACAGTCAAGAATCGTTGTATTCCGAAAGTACCGATGCTTGAGTATCTGAGCCAATAACGAATTTGGTTGATCCCATATACGCCACACTTGTTTGCATAAGAGAGCTTGTAAATCATCCAATATCTCTAAATCCAAGTCCTCCCTCATCTTTTTTCTGGCATAGCTTCTTCCAAGCAACCCATGGTATTTTCCTCTCTTTCTTTCCTTGGCTCCACCAGAATTCAATCATAACTCCTGTGATTTTCTCGCATGTTTCTTGAGGTAACATAAAGCAAGATATTGCATACACTGGAAGCGCCATAGCAACTGATTTAATTAGTACCTCTTTACCTCCTTGGGATAATGACTTTGCAAACCAACCATGGAGACGTGCCTGCAATTTTTCTTTTATAAAATTCAGTAACTTCGTCTTAGAACCTTTAAAGCACTCCGGCAATCCTAAGTAAGTACCCTCTCCACCTTCCTGAGTGATACTTAAGACTGTCTGAACCTCCTCTTTGGTCTCTTCTGCAACTTTTGACCCAAAGATAATAGAGGATTTTTGATAGTTAATGACTTGTCCCGATGCCTTCCCATACTTGGCTAAACAAGCCTTGAGTTCCAAACTTTCAGCTCTGTTTGCTTTGCACATTAGTAAAGAATCATCTGCAAATAATAAATGGTGTACCCTAGGTCCAGACGCTGAAGGTCGTACCCCATTCAACCTCTTTTGTGCCGCAGATATATTCAAAATATTCACCCAGGCCTCCGCACATAAGATAAAGATAAATGGCAATAGTGGATCTCCCTGTCGTATGCCTCTTTCCGGTTTGATAAATCCATGAGAATTATCATTTATTATCACTGTTTATGTAACCGTACTCACGCAGTGCATAATCCACTTTCTCCATTTCTCATTGAATCCCATTTTCTCCATTAATTTCTTGAGGAAGCACCATTCCACTCTGTCATATGCCTTAGACATGTCCGTCTTAACTGCCATATATTTAGTTGCCATTGCATCCTTTGTTTGCAGTGCGTGTACCATCTCATGCGCAATGAGAATGTTGTCTGATATAAGACGCCCCGATACAAACGCTCCCTGTGTTTCTGATATTATCTCTGGGAGCAACTTTTTCAACCTGGAGCATAGAATCTTCGACACAATCTTGTAGTGAACAGAACATAAACTGATTGGTCTCATATCCGTCATCCTTGTAGGATTTGTCACCTTAGGAATGAGGCATATTTGAGTATAATTCCATTCCAATGGGAATACTTAGGTTCCAAAAAACTCTTGTATCTCTCTAGTTACCTCTGGCCCAACAATGTGCCAAAAACTGTTGATAAAAACTCCTCGTTAATCCATCAGCTCCTGGGCATTTACTTCCTTTAATACCTAAGGCCGCCTTTTTCACTTCTAAAGCAGTGACTGGTCCTGTAAGTTGTTCATTCATATCTCCTGTTACTTTAGGCGAAACCCCCTCAAGTACTTCCTCTAGACTCTCAGGTTCTGAACTTGTAAACATCTCCCTAAAGTACTCCGCCGCTACATGCCCTTTAGGTCCCTCCGTAAACTGCTCCACACCATGTTTATCAATCAACAATTGCACTCTGTTTCGAGATTTCCTACTCTTCACAGAATTGTGGAAATATTTTGTGTTTTTATCCCCAACATCCAGCCAATTCTCTCTACTTCTTTGTCTCCAAAACAGCTCTTCCTCTTGGTGCGCTTCTTTCAGCTCATGTTTCAAACATCTTAAAGTATTTGCATCCGGTCTCAGCTTACTTATCTCATCCTCTAACCGCTTCTCTATCTTGTCTATCATTGAGTGTGAGTTTGTATTAGCACTTTTTTTCCACACTGATATCTCCCTCCGACATCTTTGAATCCTTTCCGTCAATGGCACAGTTATTCTCTCGTCGTCTCCTCTCCAGCCTCTAATGATAGTCTCTGTAATGCCTTTTTTCTTTATCCATCGACTGTCAAAGCAGAAACGCCCCTTATTATTTGCTTCCACTCCTGCTCCAAACTGAACTAATACAGGTCTGTGGTCGGACGCCCTCATCTCAAAATATTCTAGATGAGCTTGTGGGAACAACCGGAACCAACTATCATTCCCAAAGCTTCAATCTAGTCTACATTGTACCCATATTTTGTCTCTCCATTTTTTCCAGTTTTGTTTCCTCCTAATATCTCTTAGAACTCAAATTTTTTCTTCTTCTCCAATTTATTCCTCTCGCAACTCCTCAAATCTTAGCTTTTCTCTATTATTCTTCATTATCGTCCAAACAAGTCACTCATAATCACAATTTGTATTTCTCAGAACACAGAGCAATTCGTAAATCCAAGTTCCAAGCCGAGATTCAGGTTTCTCCTTTTTCTTCTTTGATTCGTAAATACTCTAGCGCGATGATGAATTGATCTCTTCCCCAATTTTAAATTTGAATTCTTGGAATTACGCTTGAGGAGCTGATTTTATGTTGAAATGATGAATTGATCTCTTCCCCAATTTTGAATTTGAATTCTAGGTTTCATGTAGATCTTCATCTGGATCGTAACTTAGACCTGGGCATAAATGGGTTTTAGGAAGAAATCTGTAAGCTTTATCTTCTTCTTTCCCTTTGGATACGAGATGTCTCCAATATCTATTTGAATCTCTTTTATGCTTAGAAAGTTATGGTTTACTAAATCTTCATATAACAATATCTGAATTTGAATCTTGTCAGAGGTAGTGATCTTCCAATTGCAGATAGTGTATATGGTCTTCATTATGTGAAATCATTTTGTTTGATTGGCTTCTGAGTTGTTTGCATATTTAGTTGATTCTTATGTCTCTTCTCACTGCTATGTGACAGGGGTCAAATATAACCCTAGAAGCTACTTTCTGAAATTAAGAGATCATTGTAATACTTATGGGTCAAATCCACAAGGACTCTGAAAACTCACACAATAGATTGAACAGATTCGAGTTAACCTAGACGAAAATGAGAAAACTTAATAGAGCAATGCAATAAACGAAAATAGCAATAAAAGGGATTAAATTCAGATGATTAAAACGCTAGACCTAGGGACATCAATCAGGAAAACTCGCAAAAATAAACTGGGCGGTCTGTAAATTAAGTCTAAAGTGTTTGTGCGGTTCTTAAACTCGTAACACTAATATGATATCTCATCCAACTCTCGCTGCGACGACATATATCATCTAAACAGAAGCAAACCAAATCTCTTTGCGAAATACCAATAAATAGAGTCTCTATGATAGTGCGAGTACGATATGTTAACAAAATTCCTAAACCAACTCTCGCTGCGAATAGGCTGTTTGCTCATCTAAGATTAGTTCAGGGTATCAATAACACTCTCATGTCTACCAATAATCCTATGGTACCAATATTAGGGTGATCAATCCTAAGACTAGTGTATTTATCAAATCTAGATGAAAAACATAATAGATAACTTAACAATACTAAACCCAATTCAATTTTCCTTCATAATCCCTTCTGAAACCCTAGATCTAACAAGGTGACTACTCAGACATAGAAGATGAAACACAAATCATTGTCTGAATAATACTCATAAAAATCAGAAATAAGAAACAAAGGAAGTTCAGAATTCTTCTCTCTACAAAGTTTGAGATCTGAATCTTCTCTCCAATAGTCTCCTTGAAACTTACAATAAACTTGAAAAACTTAGAATATGATCAAACTTATTCTCTGGGACTTCTAAAACATAATTTAACCTAAAAACACGATTATGCATGATTTATAAACTTTGAAAACTTTTGGGGCAAAGTTGCAATTCTTAAAACTTGATAAAACTTGGAGTCTTCAATATCGTCTAGGTGATGTCGACCGACACAAGGGAAGCGTGTCGATCGACGTGGACAGGAATAAACAAAAGCTTGGTTAATGGATAGAACGTGATTTCACAGTAATAACTTTGCTTTTTGGCTTTGGATTCTTCTCTCTTTTAACTCTTAACCCAATGCTTTCCTCATTATGCTTCATCTCAATCTATTTTTCAATTTTCTCAACTTTCAATTTTCAAGGCAATTTAATTTTTTTTAAAAGTTTTGGAAATAGGGAAGAGAGTAAGTAAGTACGAAAGAAAGATCCGTCTCCTTGTTGATTTGCTCAGCTACAAGCCTACAAATGTTCCAAAGTGCTCATAAAGATCCATCTTGTGTTTGTACCTAATAAAACTCAATATATATACAAAAGACTCCAAAACCGATACATATATCATGTCATAAAACCATAAAACGCATGATATATCAACTCCCCAGACTTAGCTTTTGCTTGCCCTCAAGCAAAACAGAAAACTCAATCAAGGAAGAAGTTTGATAATCGCGAAACTCACCTACTCTTCAGAACATTGTGCTTACCGGTCATCATGTAATCCACATGGTACAAGAACAATTCAGAGACTAACCACCATGTACATTCACCGTAGTCACTTGCAGTCTTCTCAATACCCACCACAACTTAACAACATATCCCTTTAGTAAGCCATTCATCGCTGGGTCTCACTTTCGATTTCAATGCCCAAGAGCTTTCTAGACTCAGCTGTCATCCTATACCATAACAGACAAACCTCACAACAACAATGATGTTTTCGTCTCTCCCACACTTAAATCCTTGGTTATTTTGGATTTCATATGATTTTCTCTTTCTTATCCTTTTGTCTATGAAGGTAGGCTATTAGAAGTGAATAATGGATCACGGGATCGCTCCTACCCTCACAAGAACCCTACTTTCATCATCTTCTTAAGAAGTAGAAATGTGGGGGCATAGATTTCTCTTACCCGCTTCTAGTTCAGAGAATCACTTGGTCATTCATAGATTATACCTAAAGGCTTTTTATTATTAGTAACAACTTTTTGGGGAGTCTAGACATCATAACTTACTTTGGTTTTATCAGGTCAGGTATGAATGAAAAATCAAGCTCTCAAACACCAATTTCATCCATGAGGTAAAAGGAACTGACAGAAATTAGCTCAGGCTATAGCGGGCATCTGTTGTAAGTGTGAGGCTCTCAAGTTAACCGGTCAGACTTGGGGATTTTCCATTAGTTGAATCTGAATAAGTTCTGCACAATGGTCACCATAAAACATAGCAAACAAAATAGACCAAGGGATACCTCATAGTTTCTAACTAGGTTTGATTCAATAAAACAAAAATTTAAAAATTAAAGAAAATTTGGGGCTGACTCTCAAAAGAATAAATAGTGTTAGTAACAACCTCGCCCAGACTTAAACTACACTATCCCAGTGTAATTAAGCTTAATAAATAAAAATTAAACATGAGTGAATTGTTGAGTTCTGAAAATCGTAACCTGGTAATGGTGTGTGTGTCGATCGACACACAGATCGTGTGTCGGTCGACATGAGTATGAAGATCGTACAATGAAGTCTCACACCAATCTATTGGTTATTCAATCCGTTTTCTGACATTAAATCCTCACTTAAGTGCTTCAAATCACGTCAAATAACAAGATAATATGATTACAAAACAAGTTCAAACATGATCCAATGAAAATCAAAAGAAAAATTGACTCAAAAGCAAGAAGAAAAATGACTCAAAAGGAAAAAGAGAAAGAAAAAGAAAAACTTAGAAGTGGGTTGCCTCCCATTAAGTGCTTGTTTTGTAAAGTCATTAGCTTGACTTGGCTGAAGTACGAATATCTGGTGGACGAATGAGTGGCACTGAATGTCTCTCGGAAAGATGTCGCTTCATCCATGGTGGAGTGTAAGCATTAGGTTCATGAGGACGACCAAGGTAATGAGGAACATCAGCCGGGTGGGACATTAGTCTGGGTGGGACACTTCTTTTCCCTGCAAAATCATCAAAAGGAGAAACAAGCGCTCTACGAGAATCTCATGGCTTGGTTAAATGCAAAACAGTTTTTGTATCTTGAAAAATCTTATTGATGATTTTAGATGATTTGCGCTTAGAAAGTGTGTACCTTTGCTTTTCCTGGGATGAATGAAGTATGGGATCTGGAGGTTTCTGTTTGGCAACAGCTCTCAGACTTGTAGCATTGATATCATCCTCAAAACCAGAAGTTTTAGACAATTTTGGATCAACTGGTGGAGTGTGTCGACCGACACGAGTTGGTGGTGTCGATCGACACGAAGGCACAACTCGGATATCTGCACTTTTTCTGAAACTCCTCTTTGTAATCCTTGTTTCCATCAGAAAAACATCATCCTCTAGCAATATTCTAGTGTGTACACTTGTCTTACAGCCTAGTCTTTAAGATATGATCACCACTCCAATCCTCAAGCTTTGAAGCTTGCTTATTCACTTGCTCATTAGGACCCAACTCTTTGACATACCCAACAGTAATGTCTTTGGAGGTTTCTACAGAGAATAATTGACCATCAATGGTGGGTGTTATTCTCAGCTTGTCCATATCAAAGTTCATCACCTTATCACCCAAATTCAAAGCTATCTTGTTTCCTCTTACATCAATGAGAGCACCAGCTGTAGCCAAGAAAGCTCTTCCCAAAATGAGAGGATCCTCCGGTTCTTCCTCATATTTCTTGTTCACTGGAACGTCTTCTAAGACACCTTCTGGAATCCTCTTGGACCTATCAGCCAAGACAATAATGATATTTGTTGGCTTCAAAGCAGTCATCCCAAGTCTAACAGCAACAGAGTGAGGTATCAAGTTGATAGTTGA
Organism: Cardamine flexuosa; assembly: GCA_963555745.1. NCBI lineage: Eukaryota > Viridiplantae > Streptophyta > Magnoliopsida > Brassicales > Brassicaceae > Cardamine > Cardamine flexuosa. Next base: position 19,343,823 of record OY743215.1, read on the forward strand.
CCCCATATCACAAAGAGAATGAGAAAATACTTCTGTTGAGATGGAGCAATCAAGCACAAAACTTTCTGGGTCAGGTAGCTTCTCTATAGTCCTACTCTCAATCATGGCACTAACTTGTTCAGAGACAATCACTTCCTTCTGCTTTCCTTTCCTCTTATGTGGAATCTTGTTCAAGAAAATCGCACTGATGTCTCTGGTAAGCAAAGCTTCTTCCTCAGGACTCACACCATTTATAACCATTCTCTTAACATACCTCTTGAGTGGAAGTGTAAGCTTAACTTCATCAACTTGAGGAAGTTCAATAATAACCTTATCCATCATTGCCTTGCATTCGGCTTCCTCCCTCTCTTGCTTAGACTTCCTTGGGGTCATATGATATGGTACCTTTGGTTTGTAAACCTTTTCTGCAGGTTTAGGAGCTGTTTCAGCTGAAATCGGACTGCTGATGTCCTCGTGTCGACCGACACAAGATGTGTGTTGGTCGACGTGAGCAGATTCTGTCGCCTGTATTCCTGCCCATGTCGACCAACATGGTGATTGCGCGTCAGTCGACGTGGACAAAATCTCCTCGGAAATCACATCATCTTCCACTTCTTCCAGATCTATGTTGTCCTCAGATGATAATCCTTTCTTCACAACAGGCTCTAGTTGTTTCCCACTTCTCAAAGTAACAGCGTGGCAAGGTTGATGTTGTTTTGTATCAGATCCTCTTGAAGAGCTAGCTGTTTGGGAAATCTGAATATCTAGCTTCTTCACATGGATGTCCAAAGCTTCAAATTTTCTGTTCAAGTTTGTGTACAAAGCATCCATCTTCCCCTTAAAATCAACTGCGATACCCTGCTGACCCTCCAGTATCTGTTCCAATATAGCCTTAGTCTCACTTTCTTTAGTGTTTGGAAAAGGTGTCTAGTGAGAGGAAGATTCATAGTTCTTGGTGAAACTATTATTCGGATAGAGGTGTTGGTACTCAGGCCTTGGTGTGTATCCATATCTATGTTCCTTATATCTAGTTACATTGATGTAGTTGACATCCTTTTCTTCAACCTCTGTAGCATACTTAACTGATTTCTTACCGACAAGAAGACTGTGTACCATATCCAACTTTGCATTCACCTCAGCAAACTGACCATTACCCATGTTAGCTGCTTGTCTTGTCCTCTCAAGGTCTGCATTCTTGGTACTATTACTAGAAACCAAGTTCTCAATCAACTTACTTGCAGCCCTAGGTGTATTGTTCTTGAAGTTTCCATTGCTAGCAGCATCTAAAGCCATCTGATACCTCCAATCAACACCTCTAAAAAAAGTACCCAAAAGTTGAACCTCATTGAAATAATGATGTGGACAATCTCTCTGATATCCCTTGAATCTTAGCCAAACTTCTTTCAAAGTCTCAGTAGGTCCTTGAGTAAATTAGGAGATCATGTTACTCAAATTTTCATACCTCGCATCATCATAGAAGTTGTTTAGAAAGGCTGTCTTAATTGCATCCCAAGTCATCAAAGATCCTGGTTTCAACTGCTTAAGCCAATAAGCTGCTTCCCCAGCAAGTGAGTATGGGAAGAGCTTGCAGAAAATGTAGTCCTCTGACACTCCATTGGCTTTAATGCTAGAAGCCAAATCCTCATACCTCTCAATGTGATCCATTGGGTGTTCATTCGAAAGACCATGAAAAGGGTGCTGTCCCACAAGAGTGTAGTATGCAGGTTTCAACTCAAAGTCATTCCTCTGAAAAGCAGGAGGTCGGATAGCAGACCTATTAGTATAGAACTGACTAGGCCTGTTGAATTCAGCAAGTGTTCTCTCCTCAACACAATTCTCATTGTCATTATCATGCGGACCCTGAAAATTCCGTCCGTGTCGATCGACACCAGCAACGTGTCGGTCGACATTCTCAACGACTTCGAGTAGTGCGTTTCCATCAGCATCCAATTTCCGACCCTGCGCATTGCGCACTTGCCCCTCTGAATCACGCAAAACTCCAGTCTCATCCCTAAACAACACCAGTGGATTAACCATCTCTGATATCCTCTGTGCTTTCCGGTTAACTTGCTCTAACTTAGCTAGTTCTTGAGTAGAAAAATTCACAAGTGAAAGATCCTTATTGCTCCTGGTACTGTGCTTAGGCATGCACCTGAAACACACAAAAAACGAAAGAACACGTAAGTAACAAAATAAAAGAAAAAAATTTAGACTAAATTCTAACCTAAACCTAATGGTGAATCAAAGAGTCCCCGGCAACGGCGCTAAAATTTGACATTGGTCAAATATAACCTTAGAAGCTACTCTTTCAAATTAAGAGATCACTGTAGTATTTAGGGGTCGAATCCACAAGGACTCTGAAAACTCACACAATAGATTGAACAGATTCGAGTTAAGCTAGACGAAAATGAGAAAACTAAATAGAGCAATGCAATAAACAAAAATAGCAATAAAACGGGATTAAATTCAGATGATTAAAGCGCTAGACCTAGGGACATCAATAAGGAAAACTCGGGAAAATAAACTGGGCGGTCTGTAAATTAAGTCTAAAGTATTTGTGCGGTTCTTAAACTCGTAACACTAATATGATATCTTACCAACTCTTGCTGCAGCGACATTTATCCTCTAAACAGAAGCAAACCAAATCTCTTTGCAAAATACCAATAAATAGAGTCTTTATGATTGTGCGGGTACGATACGTTTACAAAATTCCTAAACCAACTCTCGCTGCGAATATGCTGTTTACTCATCTAAGATTAGTTTGGGGTACCAATAATCCTATGATTTTTATTTCCTTTTATCATTTTTGGATTTATATTCGGATATCCTTTTGTGACAACTTTTAATATTCTTCATCCTAGCTCTATTTAGAACTACATATCTAAAGTGCACTTTACTCTCTGTGGATTCGATCCCACCATTATACTACCGGGCACAAAGACAAGGGTCAAAAGTAACCCTAAAGCTACTCTCTCAAATTAAGAGATCGATTGCAGCACTTAGGAGTTGAATCCACAAGGACTCTGAAAACTCACAGAATGGACGGAACAAATTCAAATTAAGCTAGATTAATAAATAGAAAACTAAATAAAACAATGCAATAAACGTAAACAGGAATAGCGGGATGTAAATTCAAGTAACTAAAAACGCTAGACCTAGGGACAATCAATTAGGAAACCTTTGGAATGTGAACTGGGCAGTTCGTAAATCAGGTCTCAATTGTTTGTTCGGTTCTTACATATGATATCTCATCCAACTCTCGCTTCGACGACATATATCCTCTAAACATAAGAAAACCAGATCTCTTTGCGAAATACCAATAAATATAGTCTCTATGATTAGCAGGTATGATATGTTTACAAAATTCCTAAACCAAATCTCGCTGCGAAAAGACTGTTTGCTCATCTAAGATTTGGTCAAGATATCAATAGCACTCTTGCGCCTACCAACATTCCTATGGTACCAGGATTAAAGTGATCAATTTTAAGACTAGTGTGATAATCAAATATAGATGAATAACATAATAGATAACCTAACATGACTATGCCCAATTCAACAATCTATCATAAACCCTTTTGAAACCCTAGATTTAACAAGGTGACTACTCAGACATAGAAAAGAAAACACAAATCATTGTCTGAGTAATACTCATGAAATAGAAATAAGAAATAAGGGAGTTCAAAATTCTTCTCTCTACAAAGTTTGAGATCTGAATCTTTTCTCCAACAAAACTCCTTGAAACTTACAATGAAACTTCAATCATTAGTGTCTCCGGCATAGTCAGTATCACAATATCCCACGATCTCTGTGTTTCCATTCTTTCCCATCCAAATGCCTTGACCCGGACTGCCTTTGAGATAGAGAAGAATCCTCTCCACCATGTTCCAATGGTACACCGTTGGGTCTTTCATATGTTGGGACACCTGATTCACAGCAAAACATAAGCCAGGTCTAGAAATGGTCAAGTATATTAGCTTACCTATGAGACGACGGTATTGGAATGGATTGGTGTAAGGTTTGTCCAGTGGATCCTCCTTTTCTTAATCCTTATTTTTCTCCCCCGTTCACCTGACCTTGTAGCCATCTTCAAGTGGAGTCTTTGCCGGCTTTGATCCTAATTTTCCTGTCTAATTCAACAAATCTAAGGTGTATTTCCTTTGAGAGAGAAATAGTCCCTCCGGAGAGCGACATATCTCAGTTCCTAGGAAATACTTTAGTATCCCAAGATCCTTAATATCAAAGACAGATTTCAAGAAGGTTTTAGTATCTTGTATACCTTCCTTATCATTTCCGGAAATGATAAGGTCATCAACATACACCAAGATGGCAATAATCCCCTTAGAGCTTTGTAGAGTAAACAATGTATGGTCAGCTTCCGATCTCTTGAACCCTCAGTCTTTGAGAGTGGAGCTGAGCTTGTGATACCACGCTCTAGGAGATTGCTTGAGCCCATAGATTGCTTTCGTCAGCCTAAGAATCTTTCAGGGAGCAATGGAGCTTTCAAGACCCGGTGGAGGTGTCATGTAAACTTCCTCTTCAAGTTCTTCTTGTAGAAATGTGTTCTTCACATCCATTTGCCATAATTCCCTATCTAGGTTTGTTGGCAAGGAGAGAATCACTCTAATGGTATGAAGTTTGGCTACCGAAGCAAATGTATCCGTATAGTTGTCTCCATAAGTTTGTGTAAAGCCTCTTGCTACCAGGCGAGCTTTGTATCTCTCAATTTCTCCATTGCTCAAATATTTGATGGTGAAGACCCACTTAGAACTAACAGCTCTCTTCCCTGGTGGTAAATCAGCATCATGCCATGTATGGTTCCTATCCATAGCTCCAACTTCATCTTCCACAGCTCCTAACCACCTCTTGTCTTCTTTGGCTTCCTCAGAACTCTATGGAGTTCTGTGGGAATCAACTTGTCCAAAGCAGACTTGATGATCACTCGGCAAAAGGGCAAGCAGACATGTAGCTTGAAAAGGATGGGCCACAGCTTGACAATTGTAGTATACTCTTTTGTTCTTCCAATTGTCAGCACAAAATCTCTGTCTAGTGCTCCTTCTTAGTGTAGGGCCTGGATCATGATCAGTTTCATTCTCAAACTCATCATCTTGATCTTCCAAGATCTATCTGCTCATTGGTAACATTCTCTGCATCTTCTGGATGCATGTTACTCTCAGGCTGTGTAGTCTCGATTGGAGATTGATGAGGTGAGGCTTCTGGTGAGTTCCCTGAGGTGTGGTTTTGGCGCTTGTGCTCCTTCTTGGGGATTTGGCATTCCATTACCATTACTCATGGGACTCTCATTCCCGGAAGTAACCGGATGATCATTTCCGGAGGTAGCCGGATGATCACTTCTTGGCAAAGGGTTCCCAAGGTGGTTGAGTAAATTCTGAAGACTTGCAGCTCTATCTGATGGTGATCTTGCAAGGTCCTTCAGGCTTTCCCAATCCTTCTTCTCATAAAACCCTTGGTGCTCTATGAACTTGACGTCCCTTGATACATGATATCTATTCCGGGTGGCGTCATAGCACTTGTAGCCCTTTTTGGTAGTAGAGTAGCCTAGGAACATGCACTTGGTGCTCTTGGTGTCTAGCTTATCTCTTAGTTCACCTGGTACCAAGACAAAACAAACACACCCAAAAACTTGTAAGTGATCAATATTGGGCTTAGTTTTGTTAAGTACTTCAAAGGGAGATATATCATTTAGGATCCTTGTAGGTATCCTATTGATGAGATAGCATGCAGCAAGAACAGCATCTCCCCAGAATCTTCTAGGGATATTTGAGTGGAACATCATAGATCGTGCCACTTCTATGAGGTGCCTATACTTTCTCTCAGCAACTCCATTTTGTTGTGGCGTGTATGGACAACTTGTTTGGTGATGAATGCCATGCTTTGCTAAGTGCTACTTGAATCTATGGCTCGTGTATCTCCTCCATTGTCTGATCTTAGTACCTTGATGTTATTGAGAAAAGGCATTCCGTGCAGAAGGCCGGGTACTATTCATCCCGGGTACTATTTATCCCGACACCCGAGATTACTATTCATCCCGACACCCGAGATTACTATTCATCCCGTGAGTGTTCGTCTTCACGTTCCAGCAATGTCACTATTCATCCCGTAAACTGAGTTCCAGCAATGTCACTATTCATCCCGTAAACTGCGTTTCACTATTGCTACAGTATTTTTATTTAGGGCTTCCTCCTTCCGCTATAAAAGGAGGAAAACCCTTTTTTCTTGTAACCTAACCTAATTTTCGTGCCTCTTATGGCTGAGAGAGAGCTGTCTCTAATTCTCTTGTTTTTATTGAATCTCTTCTCTAATTCTCTAGTTAATCCGCATAAATCTCATAAATTCTATATGGTATCAGAGCCTTGTTACTGATTCTCTGCTTCTATTCAATCATCTCTAGTTATTCTCTTAATCTCCATTCATGCCACAGCTCTCTCTTTATCTCTCATAGAAAGTTCTCAATCTCTGCTTGTGTTTGTTTCTCTTATCTATGCTTGAAGATCTCAGCAGGTCTCTGTCCCTTCTCAGCAGATTAATCTCCATTGCTGGTTCTATAGATCTTCAGCTCTCTTCTGGTTTTGACAGATTTTCGGAGGTACTGTAGCAACAGTGACACCAACAGAACTTGTGATTTCTCAGCAAAGGTGTAACCTTTCTCTGCTGTATTTGGTAAAATCATCTCTGCTCAACTTCACTTCAGACTCAGTTCATACGATTTCAGTCTTGTTGGTTGCTTGGGAAGTTAAGATCAATCTGGAAATTTGTGGGTGTGTTGGCTGTAAGAAACGCTGAAGCATGGATTCTTCAAAATCTGTTCCTATACCAGTTACTCTCAAAGGTGTGAACTACTTACTCTGGGCTAGAACCACCAAGACAAATCTGTGTGGTTGTGGTCTTTGGAATCACATTGAAACCCAAGATAAGAAAGTAATCACGGATGAAGATGGAAAAGAGATCAGTGGAGTTCCAAGTTCTGAAGATGGCAAATGGTTTCAAGAAGATCAGGGGGTTCTTGGACTACTTCAAAACTCACTTGAAGCCGCAATACTTGAAGCTTATTCTTATTGTGAGATGGCAAAGGAGCTGTGGAACACACTAAAGAATGTCTATGGAAATGTCTCCAATCTTACTCGAGTGTTTGAAGTCAAGAAAGCTATAAACAATCTCAGCCAAGAAGATCTTGACTTCACAAAACACTTTGGAAAATTCAGATCCCTGTGGGCTGAACTCGAGATGCTAAGACCTTTCTCGGTGGATCCAAGTGCTCTCAAGGAAAGGGGTGAACAAGATAAGGTATTTGGTCTGCTGCTCACATTGAACCCGGCTTACAATGATCTCATCAAGCACATCCTTAGAGCGGAGAAGTTACCTAGGTTAGATGAGGTGTGCTCTCAAATCCAACGTGAACAAGGCTCAGTAGGTCTCTTCAGTGGCAAAGGGGAAATGGTCATGGCACACAAAGTCACTTTCAAGTCTGAAGATAGGAAGATTCTTTTGTGTGATCACTGCAAGAAGAGAGGCCATATCAAGGATAAATGTTGGATACTACATCCACATCTTAAGCCAGCAAAGTTCAAGGTTCAAGCGAACTACTCTCAAGAAGCCTCAACTGAGCAAGCTCAGGCCGGACCATCTAGACAAGGAGATGAACTGGCTATGGTTGCCTACTCCAATGATGTTGTTAGGAAGTCGGACCTTGAAGCTCTCATCAAGTCCATTGCTGCCCTTACCAATAAAGAATCCGGTATCACTCACTTTGCTTCTTTACCTAAATCACAAAATAAAACATTGATTATTGATTCTGGGGCTTCTCATCATATGATTAGTAACCCTAACCTCATTAATAATGTTAAACCTATTAATGGAAATGTGATAATTGCAAATGGTGATAGGTCCCCATAAGAGGAGTAGGTGATTTAAAACTTTGTGATAAGAACTCTAAAGCGTTCTTCATGCCCGAGTTCACCTCTAATCTTGTCTCAGTAAAAAGAGCTACAAATGATCTTAATTGCTATGCTATATTTGGTCCTAATAGCTTTCATTTTCAGGATATTGAGAGTGAAAAAGTTCTGGGAGAAGGGAACACTAACGGTGACTTATATGTTTTTGAGGATTCTCCAGCAACAAAATCTACTTCTCTTTCTTGTCAATCTTGTTATGCTGTTAGCCCAAATAAACTGTGGCATGATAGACTTGGTCACCCTCATGCTAGGGCTTTAGAGATTATGTTACCCCATGTTGTCTTTAATCATATGAACTGTGAAGCATGTATTCTAGGAAAGCACTGTAAAACTGTTTTTCCTAAGTCTTCAACTTACTATGAAAAATGTTTTGATCTTGTGCATTCAGATGTTTGGACTGCCCCATGTTTATCTAGAGACAATAATAAATACTATGTTACATTTATTGATGAGAAATCAAAATATACATGGGTCACACTGCTTGCATCTAAGGATAAAGTATATGATGCATTTGTTAATTTTCAATCATATGTTACTAACCAGTTTAATGCCAAGATCAAGATATTCAGGTCTGATAATTGGGGGGGGAATACACTAGTCACAAGTTCAAAGATCACTTAGCAAGACATGGGATCATACACCAAACTAGCTGCCCATATACACCTCAACAAAATGGTGTAGCTGAGAGGAAGAATCGACATCTTATGGAAGTTGCACGATCCATGATGTTTAACACCAATGTTCCAAGGAGATTCTGGAGTGATGCTGTCATGGCAGCTTGTTACCTAATAAATAGGACACCAACAAGGATCCTAACTGATTTAGCACCATTTGAGGTATTGAACCGAGCCAAACCTTCTATTGATCACTTACTAGTGTTTGGTTGCGTTTGTTTTGTATTGAGACCAGGTGAACTAAGGGACAAGCTTGAAGCTAAGAGCACAAAATGCATGTTCCTAGGCTACTCTACTACTCAAAAGGGCTACAAGTGCTATGACCTCTCAAAGAACAGAACAATTGTGTCAAGAGATGTCAAGTTCATTGAGCACCAAGGGTATTACGACAAGAAGGATTGGGGGAGTTTGAAAGATTTGACAAGATCACTATCAGATAGAGCCGCTAGTCTCCAACATCTCCTTAGTCATCTTGGGAATCCTCCTCCTCGGAGAGAAGAACATTCTGATAATGTCGAAACCAACCAACAAGGAGTGGAGACTACAGAAGATCAACGCAATACTGACCTTGGGAATACACAGGCTGCTCCAAACCCCATGGAAGAAACTGATACCACTGAGCACACTCAGCCACAACAAAGCCCACTTGACAGGGAACAAGACCAAGTTCAAGATGAGGATGGTATGACTGAAGATGTGGTTCAAGAGGATCACCATGATGAGGTTGGACATGAAGCAGAAACTCCTCCTCCTCCACCGCCACCTCCTCTTCGGAGAAGCACTAGACAGAGGTTTGGACCCGGACATTGGAAGGTCACTAGAGTCTATTTCAACAACCAAGCGGTGGTGCATCCTATACAAGCTGTGTGTTCGCTTGACCTGTTGCCAACTCCTCATCAAGCCTTCCTTGGGAAAATTGATGCTCAATGGATTCCACAGAGTTATGAAGAAGCCAAAGAGAGTAACGAATGGCTTGGAGCAGTGGATAATGAGGTTGGGGCTATGGAAAGGAATCATACATGGGATGAAGCCGACCTACCATTGGGAAAGAAGGCTGTTAGTTCAAGGTGGCTTTTCACTATCAAGTATCTAAGCAATGGAGATATTGAGAGGTACAAAGCCAGACTTGTTGCAAGAGGATTCACACAGACTTATGGAGACGACTACACAGAAACGTTTGCTCCTGTCGCCAAGCTGCATACAGTTAGAGTTGTTCTCTCATTGGCTGCAAATCTGGATTGGGAGTTATGGCAAATGGATGTGAAGAATGCGTTCTTACAAGGAGAACTTGAAGAAGAAGTGTACATGACTCCACCACCAGGCCTTGAAGACTCCATTGCTCCAGGAAAAGTTCTGCGGCTTAGAAAAGCCATCTATGGACTAAAGCAATCTCCAAGAGCCTTGTACCACAAACTGAGCTGTACTCTCGAAGAGAAAGGGTTGAAGAGATCTGAAGCTGATCACACATTGTTCACAGTCCAAAGTCCACGAGGAATCGTTGTGGTATTGGTCTACGTGGATGACCTTATCATTTCCGGCAATGATAAGGAAGGTATTCTCGAAACTAAAACCTATCTTAAAACTGTGTTTGATATCAAAGATTTTGGAGAACTAAAATATTTCCTAGGGATTGAAGTATGTCGCTCTTCGGAGGGCTTATTTCTATCACAAAGGAAGTATCCTCTTGACTTGCTGAATGAGACAGGTAAAATGGGAGCAAAGCCAGCCAAAACTCCTCTTGCAGATGGCTACAAGGTCAAGCGAAATGGGGAGAAAAAGGGCAAGGAGCTCGAAGAAGAAGATTCATTAGACAAACCATATGCAGATCCTCTCCAATACCGAAGACTAGTGGGTAAGTTTATCTATCTGACTTTAACAAGACCTGACTTATGTTTTGCTGTGAATCAGGTGAGTCAATACATGCAAAAACCCACAGTCTACCATTGGAATATGGTGGAGAGGATACTCAGATATCTAAAAGGGAGTCCGGGACATGGCATATGGATGGGAAAGAATGAGAATGCCGAGATTGTTGGTTATTGTGATGCAGACTACGCTGGTGACACGAATGATAGGAAGTCAACCACTGGATATTGCACATTCATTGGAGGGAATTTGGTAAAATGGAAGTCTAAGAAGCAGAAGGTAGTGTCATGTTCAAGTGCTGAATCCGAGTATAGAGCCATGAGGAAGCTCACAGAAGAACTCATTTGGCTTAAGGCACTACTCAGAGATCTAGGCATTGAAACCACAAGACACATCACTATGCATTGTGATAATCAAGCTGCTATACACATTGCCAGCAACTCTGTGTTTCACGAGAGGACCAAGCACATAGAAGTTGATTGCCACAAAGTTCGAGAGAAGATCAAAGAAGGAGTCACACTACCATGTTTTACAAGAAGTGAAGATCAACTAGCAGACATCTTCACCAAAGCTGCGAGTCTTAAGGTTTGCAAATACATCTACAGCAAACTGGGGCTTGTGGATCCAACTCACCCTTGATCATATCCCCTACTCGTAGACGTTATGCTCTTTTCCTCATCACAGATTTTTTCCCAAGTGGTTTTTTCTATGATGAGGTTTTTACCGAGGTAATACCTATGTAGGTCCAAGCTTAGTCTTTGTTCACCGACGACTAAGCTTGAGGGGGAGTATTGAGAAAAGGCATTCCGTGCAGAAGGCCGGGTACTATTCATCCCGACACCCGAGATTACTATTCATCCCGACACCCGAGATTACTATTCATCCCGTGAGTGTTCGTCTTCACGTTCCAGCAATATCACTATTCATCCTGTAAACTGAGTTCCAGCAATGTCACTATTCATCCCGTAAACTGCGTTTCACTATTGCTACAGTATTTTTATTTAGGGCTTCCTCCTTCCGCTATAAAAGGAGGAAAACCCTTTTTTCTTGTAACCTAACCTAATTTTCGTGCCTATTATGGCTGAGAGAGAGCTGTCTCTAATTCTATTGTTTTTATTGAATCTCTTCTCTAATTCTCTAGTTAATCCGCATAAATCTCATAAATTCTATAGATGTTACCACTAAAACGGTTAGTCACATGATTTTGAAATGTAATAAAGGCATCCATCCAAACATCAGAGTGTACAAGATCAAAAAAATTCTCATATAAAGTTTGAGACTTGGGAAAAACGGTTTTACAGTGTTTGTCGAGAATACAAGCCTCACAACTAGAATGATCAAAGAAAATACTAGGAAACATTATTTCAAGAGCTCGCGAATGTGGATGTCCTAGTCTAGCATGCCACATTACATTATTACTAACAGAGACAAAACATGATTTAGAAGTAACAGGATTAGAACTATATGAAGTAGAGTTTTCAAGAACTTATAAATCTCCATTTGAATCCCCTTCTCCAAGAACCTTCCTGCTATCAATATCCTGAAAATGAAAATTGTTAGGACCGAATATAGCATAGCAATTCAAATCACAAGTTGCCTTTTTAACCGAGACAAGATTAGAGGTAAATGTAGGCATGAAGAATGCTTTAGATTTCCTATCAAATAGTCTTAAATTACCTACTCCTCTTACGAGAATCCTATCTCCATTAGCAATAATCACATTACCATTAGCCGGGTTAACATTCTCAATCAAGTTAGGATTACTTATCATATGATGAGATGCTCCGGAATCAATAATGAGTGATTTATTTGTTAAAGAGGCTAATAGAGTGATACTGGATCCCTTAAAGTTGAGAGCAGCAATGGACTTGATGAGAACATTCAAGTCTGACTTCCTCACGAATCCATCATCATATGCCACCAAAGCTTGCTCCTCTTCGCTCTTTGATGAGCTCCCTTGACCCGGTTCGCTTGCGGCTTTGGTAGAGGAGAGATTGGCCTTGAACTTGGTGGGTTTGAGGTGAGGATGGAGGATCCAGCACTTGTCTTTGATGTGTCCTCTCTTCTTGCAGTGATCACACACCAATGTGTTCCGATCTTCTCCTTTTAACATTCCTTTGTTAGCCGTAGCGAGTTCCTTAACTCCACAAAAGAGTCCAAGGGATCCTTGTTCTCTTTGAATTTGGGAACACATTCATCAAGGCTAGGAAGCTTATCAGCTCTAAGGATGTGCTTGGTGAGGTCGTTGAAAGAGATTGAGAGTGAGAAGAAGTCCAAAGACTCGGTCTTGCTCACGCCTCTCTCGAAGGATGGTGATATCCGTGGCGAATGGAACTCGCTACGGTCCAAAGCGATCGGAACTTTCCAAAGTGTTTGGTGAACTCAAGATTTTCTTGGCTGTAAATCTGGGAGATTAATTTAAGAGATATCACAAAATCTCAAGAACAAGAGAGAGAGTTTTTCTTTTTCTCTTTCTAGAAAATATAATGTGTATTGAAAAATTATTTTTTCCCTTTACAACACTCATATATGCTTAGCCTCTACACACTTGGCCACAAATAGTTAACATGTGCAAATTAATTCTAACCACACAAATTAAGCCTCCATGTTTGACTTTTCTTCTTGTGGAGACTCCCTTGACTTGGTGATCCTCTCATCCCATGCATTCATTTTGGGGTGACTCTTCCCATCTGATAGCTCTTGGTCTTCACATTGGATCTTCCGTTCAACACTCCCCCTCAAGATTGGTTGGTGTAGATCCAGCAATCCCATCTTGCCATGAAGATTTTCACAAACAATAGATGTTGTAGCTTTGGTGAAAACATCTGCTAGCTGGTCAATGCTCCTTACAAATGATGGTAGGATTATTCCAGCTTGAACCTTCTCCCTTACATAATGAAAATCCAGCTCGATATGCTTCGTTCTCTCATGGAACACAGAGTTAGAAGCTACATGGATGGCTGCTTGATTATCACAATATGGAGAGATAGGTTCAGATGATTCCACTCTGAGATCCTTCAATAAAGCCTTACGCCAAACCAACTCACCGGTTGTGTTTGCCATTGTTCTATACTCAGCCTCTGCACTCGATCTCAAAATCACCTTCTTTTTCTTACTCTTCCAAGTAACCAAATTCCCACCAACAAATGTACAATATCCGGTGGTTGACCTCCAATCCATCCTATCACCTGCCCAATCAGCATCACAATAGCCAATAATATTGGTGGAATTATTACACCCCATCCAGATACCTTGACCAGGAGTGCCTTTCACGTATCTTAGAATTCTTTCAACCATTCTCCAGTGATGCTTACTTGGAGCTTGCATATGTTGACTTGCTTGATTCACTGCAAATGAGATGTCAGGTCTTGTAATGGTCAAGTAAATCAACTTTCCAACCAACCTTTGATATTGCTTAACTTCTAACAGTGGCTCCCCCTCAGGACATACTTTATAACTCTCCTCAATGGGAGTCTTAGCTGGTCTTACTCCAAGTTTCCCTGTCTCCTCAAGCAAATCAAGTATACATTACATTTGAGAGAGAAATAATCCATCAGCAAACTTACATACCTCAATCCCCAAGAAATACTTAAGTTTACCCAAGTCCTTGATTTCGAATGATTTTTTGAGCAGACTCTTAGTTCTCTTGATTCCATCTAAATTATCTCCAGTGAAAATAATATCATCCACATAGATAAGAACTGCAACAATACCATTCTCATCCTTAGCTGTAAACAATGTATGGTCGGATTCAGATCTTTGAAATCCATTCTCAAGAAGACACCCACTAAGCTTCTGGTACCAGGCTCTAGGTGATTGCTTGAGACCATAGATTGCTTTCTTAAGCTTGCAAACCTTATTATCATCCATACTAACACCTTCTGTAGGAACCATATACACTTCTTCCTTCAAATCTCCTTGAAGGAATTCATTCTTCACATCCATTTGATATATGTCCCAACAGAGATTAGTAGCTATAGAGAGAAGAACTCTTACTGAGTGAAGTTTAGCTACTGGTGCAAAGGTTTCGGTATAGTCCACTCCATACTTCTGTGTATATCCTTTTGCCACTAACCTTGCTTTATATCTGTCCGCTGTGCCGGTGTATTTGATGGTGTAAATCCACCTGCATCCCACAAGCTTATTTTTCTTAGGTTTGTCAACCTCTTCCCATGTACCATTCTTGACCATGGATACTATCTCTTCCAACATCGCTTGAACCCAAACATCATACAAGCACGCCTCTTCATAACTGCTCGGTATATTATGCTTGTCAATTACGGAGATGAATGCTTGATGTTCTTGTGGAAACTGATCCATGGTACAATGATTCTGAATTGGATGAGTAACCGCCTGGTTATTGTTGTACACTCTCGTGTTCCTCCAATTTTCAGGCCTATATCTCAGCCTTGTACTTCTCCTCAAAGGTTGCACAACCTCTTCGGTAGAACTTGAATCATTTGACTCCTCTACTGTTTCAGTCTCTTCTATGTCTGAGGCCACTTCAATTCTTGGTGATCCTTCCTCTTCAATCTCACCCTCTGAATCTGCATCTGCCTCAGTTTCCATTGATTCACATTTGTCAGCATTCTCATTTGCAACATCACTGTCACCAATATGCACACTCGAACCACCACCAGGAGTTTAACCTTCTAGAATAACTCTTAACGTAGATGCATTATCAACAGATGAAGTTAAATCTTCCAAACTATCCCAACTCCTCTTATTGAAATAACCCTTCTCTTCAACAAATTTAACTTCTCTTGAGACATACACCCGCCTAGTAGTTGGATTGTAACACTTATACCCCTTTTGTGTAGAGGAGTATCCAATGAACGTACATTTGATGCTCTTCAGTTCTAGTTTATGCCTTTGAGCTTCTGGAACAAAGACATAACAAACACATCCAAACACTCGAAGATGGTCAATGAGAGGTTTAGCTTTATTCAATACCTCATAGGGAGAAACTTTTCCAAGATGAATGGTTGGTAGTCGATTGATAAGGTAACATGCGGTCATCACCGCATCACCCCAATATTGCTTTGGCACATTTCTGTCAAATAACATTGCTCTAGAAACCTCCATCAAATGCCTATTTTTGCGCTCAGCCACTCCATTTTGTTGTGGAGTGTATGCACAAGAAGTTTGATGCACAATTCCATGCTTCTCCAACAATTCTTTGAATGCCCTACTCATATACTCTCCTCCATTATCACTTCTCAGGATCTTAATCTTAACCCCAAACTGAGTAAGCACATAATTATAGAAATTGGAGAAAGCATCAAGAACATGGCTCTTAGAAGGCATTGTTAGGATACAGAGATTACGCTTCTAGAAACAAGAATAAGACTTGCAGAAATAATAAGAATAAGAATGGGAGTTGAGAGATTTTATTATCTCTTAGAGATTTTATTATCTCAGTAGTTGTAAAGTGTTACAATGAGTTACATATTTATAGAACTCTCAAACGCAAAAATAACTAGGCGTATCTTGTAGTTCACACGCTCATCTATCCGTTGGGAATAGTTGCGGATCCGTGTGAGATAAAAATAGAGCCGTTAGAGAAGAAAACAAGTTGGGCGTCCTTTCTTCTCTTCTTAGGCCTGAATTCCTTATTGGGAATTTGTTGCTTGATTAATACTCCCCCTAAAACTTAGTCGGAGTGAGTGTGGAGACTAAGTTTGATTTTCCAGAAACAAATCCTCACAACTACCTCATTAAAAACCTCACAAGTACAAACCCGGTGGGAAAAACTCCTTGTGAGGAAAAGAGTGTAGTGTCTCTGGAGATGGAGAGGCATGATCAAGGGTGAGTGAGATCTACTAGTCCAAGCTTGCTGTAGATGTGGTTGCAAATCTTGAGACTTGTAGCTTTGGTAAATATGTTAGCTAGCTGATCTTTGCTTCTTGTGTAGCATGGGAGGATTACTCCTTCAATGATCTTTTCTCTAACTTTGTGACAATCCACTTCTATGTGCTTGGTTCGTTCTTGGAAGACTGAGTTGGTAGCAATGTGAATTGCTGCTTAATTGTCACAATGCATTGTAATGGGACTTGTGCTCTCAATTCCCAGATCCTTTAGAAGCGCCTTTAGCCATACTAACTCATTTGTGAGCTTCTTCATTGCTATATACTCACTTTCAGCACTTGAGCATGAGATGACCTTTTGCTTCTTTGATTTCCAGGTTACTAAGTTCCCTCCAATGAATGTGCAATAGCCGGTTGTGGATTTTCTATCCACCGTATCTCCAGCATAATCCGCATCACAATAGCCCACAACTTCAGTACTATCATTCTTTCCCATCCAAACCCCTTGCCCTGGTGATCCTTTGATGTATCTCAGAATTCTTTCCACCATATTCCAGTGGTGCACCAAGGGCTCTTTCATGTGTTGGCTCACCTGATTCACAGCAAAACATAGGTCAGGTCCTGTTATGGTTAAGTAAATTAACTTACCTACAAGCCGCCGGTATTGAGCTGGATCTTCAAATGGTTTGTCAAGTGGATCTTCTTGTCCTTTCTCCCCCTTTCTCCTGACCTTGTAGCCATATTCAAGTGGTGTCTTGGCCGGTTTAGAACCTAATTTTCCTGTCTCTGTAAGCAAATCAAGTGAATATTTTCTTTGGGATAGAAACAAGCCTTCCGGAGAGCGGCATATCTCTATTCCTAGAAAATATTTAAGTTCACCTAGATCTTTTATATCAAATACAGATTTAAGAAAAAGTTTGGTTTCTTGAGTACCTGCTTGATCATTGCCGGAAATGATCAAGTCATCTACATATACCAGGACCACAATGATTCCTTGAGCACTTTGAGAAGTGAACAAGGTGTGATCAGCCTACGATCTTTTAAATCTTTTGGCTGTTAATGTGAAGCTCAGCTTGTGGTACCAGGCTCTTGGGGATTGCTTTAACCCGTAAATGGCTTTTCTAAGTTTGAAAACTTTGCCATGAGGAATTGAACTTTCAAGACCCGGTGGAGGCTTCATGTACACTTCTTCTTCAAGCTCTCCTTGTAGGAATGCGTTTTTGACATCCATTTGCCATAATTCCCAAGATAGATTGGTTGCCAATGATAGAATCAATCGGACTGTATGGAGCTTAGCCACTGGTGCAAAGGTGTCCATATAGTCTTCTCCATAAGTTTGAGTAAATCCCCTTGCAACCATGCGAGCTTTATACCTTTCAATTTCTCCATTGATGTGATACTTGATGGTGAATACCCATTTAGATGTCACAGCTCTTTTTCCCGAAGGTAGATCATTCACATCCCAAGTGTGATTTCTAACCATTGCTTCTATCTCAGCATCTATAGCATCCATCCAGACCTTGATTTCTTTTGCTTCTTCATAGGTCTTTGGAATGTAATGCTGCTCTATCTTTCCAAGGAATGCTTGATGGTCTGATGGCAAGAGGGCAAGAGAACACTGAGCTTGTATAGGATGAGCCACAACTTGATGATTATAATAGACCCTGGTTTGTTTCCAATGGTCCGGACCAAATCTTTGGCGTGTGCTTCTCCTCAAGGTTGGTGCTGGTGCCTCTTCTTCCTCATGATATTCATTCTCCTGACTATCAGCTTCTGGTGGAGTTTCTTGATTAACTCCCCCTTGTTCATTTACTCCTTCGTCATTCTCTTGCTCATTTTGAACATTTACCCCTTCTTCTTGAATCTGATCATCTTGATGGTTTGCAGGGGCTGTTTGATCTTCATTCATTTGAGGAAGATCCATGTGACTTAAAATGTGTTGAAGAGAGGCTGTCTCGATCTGCTGTAGAGTCAGCCAAGTCTTTCACACTTTCCCAGCCCGACTTCTCAAAATAACTTTGATCTTCTATGAATTTTACATCTCAAGACGTCATGATGCGTTTGGTGCTTGGATCATAGCATCTGTACCCTTTTTGAGTAGTGGAGTATCCAATGAACACGCTTCTAGTGCTTTTAGCATATAGCTTATTCCTTTGATCCCTTGGCACTAAGAAAAAACAAACACTACCAAACACACGTAAGTGATTAATATTTTGTTTGGTTCTGTTTAATACCTCAAATGGTGATAAGTCATCTAAGACTTTTGTTGGAATTCTATTTATGAGGTAGCATGCGGTCATGACAGCATCTCCCCAAAATCTCCTTGGCATGTTTTTGTGGAACATCATTGATCTTGCTACTTCCATCAAATGCCTATTCTTCCTTTCGGCCACTCCATTTTGTTGTGGAGTATAAGGACAGCTCGTTTGGTGAAGAATGCCATGATTTGCCAAATGAGCTTTGAAAATGTGGCTTGTGTATTCCCCTCCATTATCCGATCTTAGCACCTTAATTTTAGCATTGAAATGATTAGTCACATATGTTTGAAAGTTGAAAAATGCCTCAAATACTCTATATCTTTAGAAGGTAACAATGTGACCCATGTATATTTTGATTTTTCATCTATGAATGTCACAAAGTATTTTAGGTTATCTCTAGATAGGCAAGGTGAGGTCCAAACATCAGAGTGAACTAAATCAAAACAATTCTCATATATTGATAAGGAGTTTTGGAAAACACTTCTACAATGTTTTCCCAAAATACAAGACTCACACTCAGAGTTATCAAAGACTACATTGGGCAT
The DNA here is from genome assembly GCA_963555745.1 of Cardamine flexuosa. Lineage (NCBI taxonomy): Eukaryota > Viridiplantae > Streptophyta > Magnoliopsida > Brassicales > Brassicaceae > Cardamine > Cardamine flexuosa. The sequence goes on from OY743215.1 coordinate 19,362,922, forward strand.
AATTAATTTTAAAGCTCTAGAATGAGGATGGCCTAATCTAGCATGCCATAAATCATTTGAACTACTAGCTACATGACAGGAATTAATAAACGGCAAACTAGCAGAGTTGGAGCATCTAGAATGGTTCTTGAGATCTGCTAGAGTATACAACTCTCCCTTAGTGTTTCCCTTGCCTAAAACTTCACCGGTTTTAATATCCTGAAAATGAAAGCTGTTAGGTCCAAATATAGCATAAGCATTGAGATCGGTGGTAGCTCTTTTTACCGAGACCAAATTATTGCTAAATGTAGGCATGTAAAAGGCACTGGATTCATTTCCAAAGAGGTTTAAATTTCCTATGCCTTTAATTGGCACTCTAACTCCATTAGCAATTTCAACATGACCAGAGGTGTTTTGAATATTATTTAGTAGATTGGGATCTTTAATCATATGGTGAGAAGCTCCTGAATCTACTAAAAGAGTTTTTGAAGAGTTAGAGGCTAGAAAGGTGATACCAGACTCCTTGCAAATTTGCATTGTCTTGATCATTGCCTCTAAGTCTGCTCTGCTCATGGTGATCATGCCATTGTTCTCTAAGGTAGAGGCTTGATTAGAATGGCCGTTTGGAGCATTTGGGTTCAAACCGAGTGATGTAGTTTGTTGAGCGGCTGGAGCATAATTTGAAGCATCTGCTTCATTCACTTGTTGCCTTGCTCTGAAGCTGGCTCTGAGATGAGGATGAAGGATAAAGCACTCCTCCTTGGTGTGTCCTCTCCCTTGGTTGAATTTGCCAATGTTCTTGCAATGTTCACATTGCTTTGTTGTTCCTTTCTTGTTGGAACTGAATGGGGGTTTGTAAAACCCTTTGTTTGCCGTTGGCAACTCTCCTTTGCTGAAGAGATCTATGGAGCCTTGCTCCTTTTGGATTTGAGAGCAGACGTTCTCAAGGCTTGGTAGCTTCTCCTCCCTTAAAATGTACTTTATAAGGTCATTGAATTTTGGATGGAGAGATTGGAGAAGTCCAAACACTCGATCTTGCTCTCTTCTTTCCTCTATAATTTTGAGATCTTTTGTGCTTGGCCTCAGCATATCCATTTCAGCAAGTAATGACCTATATTTACCAAAGTGTTTGGTAAAATCTTGATCTTCTTGAGTGAGGTTGCTGAGATCTTTCTTCACTTCGAATACTCTTGAAAGATTGGTGATGTCTCCATACACCTTCTTTAGAGTTTCCCAAAGTTCTTGAGCTGTCTCGCAATATGAGTAAGATTCAAATATTGAATCACTCAAGGAGCTGTGGATTATGCTGAGCACCATTTGGTCTTTTTGTAGCCATTTTTCCCGAGCTTCTTCATCTCCTTCTTGAAGCTCTTTTCCTTTGGCTGGTTCGACTTGATTCCACAAGCCACGACCATATAGGTTCGATTTTGTGGATCGTGACCATAGGAGATAGTTTTCTCCTCTTAGGGTGACTCTTATTGTGGTTGGTTTTGTCTCCTCCATGATTGAAAGTAATGACTAGCCGCTTGATAATCTACCGCTCAACTTCAGACAAACTTTGTCTAGGATGAATATTTCAATCTCAGAGTTTGAACTGAAAGTTCTTTGAGGAATTTCCAGAAATATACCACTCTAACTTCACACAAACTCGTCTAGGATGAATATATATCAATCTCAGAGTTTTTAAGGAAGCTAGAAGGATGTATTTCCAAAATAACCAAAGAAATAGTTTGAACCCAAAGTTCTTTGAGGAATTTCCAGAAATATACCACTCTAACTTCACACAAACTCGTCTAGGATGAATATATATATCAATCTCAGAGTTTTTAAGGAAGCTAGAAGGATGTATTTCCAAAATAACCAAAGAAATTTTTTTTTTTTTTTTTTTCTCGGAGAAGATGATTGAACAGTGATTCCAACGGTTAGATTTTTGAATTTTCGAAAAAAATTTCTTGATTTGAAGCTTTATAGAGCGTTTGAATGCTGCGGAAGCTTTGAATATGAAGGAGGAGAGATTGTAGGTGCAAAAGAGACCAGGAGAAGGAGTGATTCTTCAAGAAAAGTTTCTGAACTTTCTTGAGCTGTAACAATGGTGTTTTTGAAAAAGTAGAGAAAGAGAATGATGAAATCAAAAGATTGATCTTGTTTATGGATCAACGCTCTTGATACCATGTTAGAATTCATAGATAATAAGAATAAGAATGGGAGTTGAGAGATTTTATTATCTCTTAGAGATTTTATTATCTCAGTAGTTGTAAAGTGTTACAATGAGTTACATATTTATAGAACTCTCAAACGCAAAAATAACTAGGCGTATCTTGTAGTTCACACGCTCATCTATCCGTTGAGAATAGTTGCGGATCCGTGTGAGATAAAAATAGAGCCGTTAGAGAAGAAAACAAGTTGGGCGTCCTTTCTTCTCTTCTTAGGCCTGAATTCCTTATTGGGAATTTGTTGCTTGATTAATACAAAGGAAATACTAGAAAACATTATTTCAAGAGCTCACGAATCTGGATGTCCTAGTCTAGCATGGCACATTACATTATTACTATCACAGACAAAACATGATTTAGAAGTAACAGGATTAGGACTAGTTGAAGTAGAGTTTTCAAGAACATATAAATCTCCTTTTGAATCCCCTTCTCCAAGAACCTTCCCGCTATCAGTATCCTGAAAATGAAAACTGTGAGGACCGAATATAGCATAGCAATTCAAATCACAAGTTGCCTTTTTAACTGAGACAAGATTAGAGGTAAATGTAGGCATGAATAATGCTTTAGATTTCCTATCAAATAGTCTTAAATCACCTACTCCTCTTACGGGAATCCTATCTCCATTAGCAATAATCACATTACCATTAGCCGGTTTAACATTTCCCAAAGTGCTTGGTGAACTCAAGATCTTCTTGGCTGAGGTTGTTGATGGCTCTCTAGACTTCAAAAATGCGTGTGAGATTGGAGATGTTGCCGTACACGTTCTTGAGAGTATCCCACAGCTCCTTTGTGGTTTCACAATAGGAATATGCTTCAAGAATTAGAGGATCAAGAGAGTTTTGAAGAAGACCGAGGACAGTTTGATCAGATTGGAACCATTTGTTCTCCTCAGCCGTGTCTTCCACTTTCCGTTTGGAAGAATCTTCTTCACCTTCATTTGTGATGGTGGAGCTTGGAGCTTGCAAAGTTTCCACATGGCTCCATAACCCTCTTCCACAAAGCCCACAGAAGGTAGTTGATTCCCCTAATGATAACCAGAATCACAATCGGTTTTGGATTATCCATAGATCCGTTGAAGAGAGTATGATGAAATGAAGAATTTTAGAGGAAAAGATGAAGTCTTTAGCGAATGAAAAACGAAAGTTTTGATGAACAAGGATGAAAGTATGAAGATTAAAACGCAAAGTTTTAAGGGAATCAAGAACTTTGCTCTGATACCATGTGAGTTTATGAAGTTTAAATGCGGAAAAATAAAGGGGAGACAAAGAGGATGGTGATTTCATTCATTGCCTAAAATGGCTAAAGTCTAGGTACTTTACAAAAGGCTGCGGCTTCTCCTTTTATAAGGACCCAATGATTAGGTCAATAAGGAGAAGCCCTAGTGATCTGACAAGTGAACAATGACCATAGGGGCAAACAGCTAGTTGGAATAAGGCATTGACCGACGTGTGGATAAGGAGATGACTTCTGTCCGGAAGCTAGGGTTTGGCCCGAACTTTGCACAAGGATCTTTCATAAACTTCATAAAAGACCCGAACTTTGCACTAACCCAATTCTTCTCCTGATCACATTTCTTCAAGATGTTCTTCAGTTGTACGATTTGGGTGTACGGATCCATACCATCCATACCGTTTGTACGGATCCGTACCATGTGTACGGACACTAAACCTTTGAAGCTTCCGGCTGATCTCTTCCTTCTTCCAACACTTGGGATCATGTCATCATAAGTCCAAACCATGCTCATAGTCTCCCTTGGTCTTGGTCCTTTGACATGACCATACTCGTCTATGTTTAATAAAACTGACTCTTCAAATACTTTAAATTTGTTTTCTCAAAAACCCTAGATCTGATCTGACAAAAGCTTTTTTGATGAATATGAAGAGACAAACTCGTACAGATCTAGCAAAGAAATTTCCACGAATTAAAAAAATTTATTTCAACACATCTAAGCATAGATATGACAGGTCTAGATGAAGAAAACTTAAAAATCGACAGAAAAAAAAAATTTCCACACAACCTAAAATTCAAATGATCAGATCTGATGCAAAACAACTCAGAGAAATACGATTCAAAATTCAGATCAATACTTAACACACTGATCGTCACAATCTGGGTGCAATTCGGATGCAATAGACGCAAAACAAACGAGAAAGAGATTACCCAACTTCTCAAGTGTGCTCTGATACCACTTAATGAGATCTTCCCAATTTCGGCACTTGTGAAGTTGAAACAAGATAGATTTGTGGCTGTGAGCCAGGGTGATGGAAGGGATTTGATGGTTGAATGGTTTGAAATAGAGATCTGCGGAAAGGATCTCTAAGAACCAACCTAATCTCTTCTAGATATTACCCACCAAAAGACACTATGGTTCTGTTGGATATAACACACCAACAAGATCCAAACTCGGAAAGTATTTTTGATAAAAGATTAGATAAATGAAAAAGATGAAAAGACAGAGTTTAAAAAGAAACAACAAGCAGGCTGCTTGAGCAACACATGTTACATAAATAATTAAGTCTGAATTTAAATAAAAAGGGCTGAGCCAAAATCTTCTCTTCATGGGCTAGCCTTGATCAACAAATGGACAATGGTGAAGTAATACATAAGCTTCATTAAAAACCTTGTCAAGAAAACCCATTGGGACAAAACTTGACAAGGGAAAAAGAGCACTCATGTATCACTTAATCCATTTGTTGATGCTCTTGAACTTGTATCAACACCAGTTTGGATAACTTCTTCTTCCTTCATGTTTAAGCGTCTGAGCATTCCTCCAATGGCTTGTTTGAATAGCTTGCTTCTAGCTCTTGTCATTGGTCCTCTTGGTGTAGCAAACACGTCCTCATCTCCAAGTGCATCCTCAGCTACAAGCTTAGCTTTCTCTGGTTCATGCTCTGGTCCATGCTCCATGTCCTCTATGCTATCGAGGATCATATCAAAACCTTCATTAGATCACTTACGTGTGTTTGGTTGTGTTTGTTTTGTATTGATACCAGGTGAACAACGAAGCAAACTAGATGTGAAGAGGGATACAAGTGCTATGTATTGATCATGATTAGTAAAGTCTCGGTTCTACTTGTCTAAGGGCCAAGTCTTCTTTAGATGGTAAAGATGAAGAAGAGAGAGCCTAAGATGTTATAGCCCATTATGAAGAAATGGAGCCGTTAGTCTCAAGGTAGCCGTTAAAGATATTTTTGATTAAGAAGTCACATGTTGGTTGAAGCTTCACCGAGGCGAGGCAAGGTTACTATCGTGCCTTTGGATCCAAGCATATCACTCTTATTTATGTCATTATCTCATTTTGAATTGCGCATAGAAACCCTACGAGATATTTCTATTTAAAGCTTGTAACACACATTGTGGTTTAACCAATCTAAGTAATACATTCTCTCTCTCTTTTATTCTCTTCCGAGTTCATCATTCAAGTTATTCATTCTTCACCAAATCTCTTGTTAATCTACATGAAATCTCTTTTAATCTTCCGCTAAAACCAACATGGTATCAGAGCATGTTACAATTCTATTACTATTCTCTTAATCTCTCTTAAACATTCTCTTAATCTCTTCCGCCAAAACTTACATATCTCTTTCATTACTCAAAAGATCTGTGATCAACATCCACCAAATCACCACAAAGTTCATCATCCTCTTTCGGTTCAGTTCGTGTTTTCTCAAGATCTTCTCCGGAATATCCAGCGGTCCATAGCCCAAAACGTTTTATCCACCGGATAATAGCTTTGTACAACAGTCCATCTGCCATTCTTCATCATGGAAAACTCGAAACCAATTGTTACTCCAGTTGTTCTCAAAGGGATCAACTATCTCTTGTGGTCAAGAACTACTAAAACCGCACTATGTGGTAGTCGCAGTCTTTGGAGCCACATTGAAACGTCCCAAGCGCCAAAGGAGATGGCTAAAGAGGAAGGAAAAGAACTAGTCAAAGAAGAGGAAGAAGAGAAGGAAGCCAAGTGGTTCCAAGAGGATCAAACGGTGCTTGCCATTCTCCAAAACTCTCTTGATAGCTCCATTCTTGAAGCTTACTCTTATTGCAAAACTGCAAAAGAGTTGTGGGATACTCTCAAGAATGTCTATGGGAATATCTCAAACCTAACCCGGGTATTTGAAGTCAAGAAGGCTATCAACGTTCTTAATCAAGAGGACTTGGAGTTTACCAAGCACTTTGGTATCTTACGGTCATTGTGGGCTGAGCTAGAGATGCTAAGGCCAAGTACTATTGATCCGGTGATACTCAATGAGAGGCGAGAGCAAGATAAAATCTTTGGGCTCTTGTTAACATTGAATCCGGCGTTCAATAACTTAATCATGCATCTTCTCCGAGCTGATAAGCTCCCAAGCCTTGATGAAGTGTGCTCTTAAATCCAAAAGGAACATGTTGAAACAAAATATTAGTGAAAACTAGTAAACTCTAGAGGTGGTGGGAGAAAAGTCAACTTTGGAGACTTTTCTATTTTCTGTGGTTGTAAATTTACACACATGGTTATTTATTTGTAGCCATACGTTTTTGGCATCTCACTTGTAGATATATGTGTATCAGAGCTGAAAGGATATAATAAGAAAAAAAATTATCTCCTAAAATATTCTCTCTGGTTCGTTTCTCTTTCCCCTGTTCTTGAGAAATTCATCACAAATCCTTCACAAATTCTCTAATTTCTACAGAACAAGGCTCTCTTGGCTTGTTTAGTGGCAAAGGCGAACTCATCATGGCTAACAAGGGAAGCTCTTTAGAGCCAAGTTTCCTAGCATCTTACTCCTATGCGGAGATGGCGAAGGAGCTGTGGGATACACTCATGGGGGTGTATGGTAATGAATCCAATCTTAGTAGGATTTTTGAGATCAAGAAGGCTCTCAACAATCTTCAACAAGAAGGGAAGGATTTCAAAGATCTCTTTGGTGAGTTTAGGGGGTTATGGGCGGAGCTTGATATGCTCAGGCCTCCTACTATTCATGTCAAGGAGATGATTGAGAGGAGAGAGCAAGATCAAGTATTTTGTTTGCTTCTCACTCTAGATGAGTCCTACATAGGACTAGTTCTGTGAGTTTATGAAATTTTAATTGCGGAAAAGTAGAAAAGAGATAAAGAGGATGATGATTTCATTCATTGCCAAAAATGGCTAAGTCTAGGTAACCTTTACAAAGGCTGCGGCTTCTCCTTTTATAGGGACCAAGTGAGGTCATCAAGGAGAAGCCCTAATGATTAGACGCGTGAATATATACCACAAGGGTAGACAATAACAGCTAGCTTGACCAAGACATTGACCCACGTGTGGATAAGAAGAGAGGCTTTATCCGGAAGAAGGATGTGACCCGAGCTTTGCACAACGGCTCTTTTATTTGACCCGAGATTTGCACAATCCCTTTTCTCCTTCTGATCACATTTTAGGATGATCTTCAGGTTGTACGGATTGGGTATACGGATCCGTGTTGCAACCTTATGCCTAACTCCATGTTTTCTCAGAAGGCTCTCAAATTGCCTATTGATGAAGTGGGAACCACCATCACTTATCACCACCCTTGGTACTCCAAATCTGGGGAATATGATCGTTTTGAACATTTTCAAGATAACTTTCGCATCATTGGATGGAGATGCTATGGCTTCTACCCATTTGGAGACATAGTCAACAGCTACTAAGATGTAGCTATTCCCGTTAGATGGTGGTGTGAAGGGTCCCATGAAGTCAATTCTCCAGCAGTCAAAGACTTCTACCTCTAGGATTGGGTTCTGCGGCATCTCTTTTCTTCTACTGATGAAGTTTTTCGTATCTTTGAACAGTGTTGCCCACCATAAACCTGATTGAAGGATCTTCTGTGTAGTTTTGAACATAGCAAAATGGCCGCCATAGGAGGAACCATGGCAATGTTCAAGCACTTCTTTCACCTCTTCCTCTGCGATGCATTGTCTGAATAAGCTGTTAGCACCTCTTTTGTAGAGGTAGGGCTCATCCCAAAAATAATGGTTTGAATCTCTATACAACTTCTTTCTATGGTGAGCATCAAGGTGTAGAGGTTTGTGACCTGTTGCTTTATAGTTTGCCATATCCGCATACCAGGGTGATTCACACTGCCTTGACTCGACTGTGTTACATGAATGAGTGGTCGAACGACAGGGCGTACCACTGGTCGTACCAGTGGTCGAACTGGGCTGTCGAACCAGAGTCCCTATGGACATGAGCTGTTCCTCAGGCAGAGAATCATCCACTGGTGTCGGGTCGTCAATCCTCATCCTAGACAAGTGATCTGCAACTCCATTTTCTATGCCCTTCTTATCTACTATTGTTAAATCATATTCTTGCAGTAGGATGATCCACCTCATAAGCGTCGGTTTGGTGTCCTTCTTTGCAGAAATGTGCCTAAGTGCGGCATGGTCGGTGTACACTATAATCTTCTGATCCACTAAGTAACTCCTAAATTTCTCTATTGCAAATACCACAGCAAGCATCTCTTTTTCTGTTGTAGCATATCTGCTTTGTGCCTCAACCAGGGTTCTGCTAGCGTAGTGGATGACATGCAGCTTCTTATCTATCCTATGACCCAGAACTGCTCCTACTGCATATTCTGAAGCATCACACATTATTTCAAAAGGGTGCTTCCAGTCTAGAGCTTGAACTACTGGAGCTGATACCAACGCCTCCTTTATGATATGGAAAGCCTTAAGGTACTCTGCCTCAACATTGAATTCGGCTTCTTTACACAGCAGCCTTGTCAGGGGTCTTGCAAGTTTTAAGCAATCTTTGATGAATCTTCTATAAAATCCAGTGTTGCCAAGGAAGCTTCTTATGTCTTTGACAGTTTTTGGAGACTGCAGCTGCATCATAACTTCAACTTTCGCCCTATCCACCTCTATACCCTTTCCAGAGATCTTGTGCCCCAGAACTATACCCTCTGTAACCATGAAATGACACTTTTCCCAGTTGAGGACCAAATTTGTCTCTTCACACCTTGCTAGTACCCTGCTAAGATTAGACAAACAGGAGGAGAAAGAGGGGCCATAGACTGAAAAGTCATCAATGAATACCTCCACCATCTTCTCTATTAAATCCAAAAATATAGAGGTCATACATCTCTGAAATGTTGCAGGGGCATTACATAAGCCGAATGGCATTCTCCTATATGCAAAGGTGCAATAAGGACAAGTGAAGGTTGTTTTTTCTTGGTCATTAGGGTGTATTGGTATCTGGAAAAATCCGCTATACCCATCAAGGAAACAGTAGTATGGGTGGTTAGCTAATCTTTCAAGAATTTGGTCTATGAATGGTAATGGGAAGTGATCTTTCCTAGATGCAGCATTTAACTTCCTATAATCAATGAACATGTGGTGACCAATTATAGTTCTAGTTGGGATCAGTTCATCCTTATCAGTTTTAATCACAGTTATTCCTCCTTTCTTAGGTACACAGTGTACAGGGGATACCCATGTACTATCAGAAATATGGTAGATTATTCCAGCATCTAGAAGCTTAATGATTTCTTTTTTCACTACTTCTTTCAAGTTAGGGTTTAATCTCCTCTGATGCTCTACACTAGTTTGCAATTCATTTTCAAGGTGAATTCTATGAGTGCAGAGAGATGGGGAAATTCCTCTAATATCTTCTAGAGAAATAGCCTATCATTTTTCTAAATTTTTTCAATTCTTTTAGCAATAGTTCGAGTTCATCAGGGTTCAGCTTGTCATTAACTATTACAGGGTAGGTGTTGTTCTTTCCCAAGAAAGCATACCTTAGCCCTGAGTTCAACTGTTGGTGCTTTGAGTTCAGACCACTCGGGTGGTTCAGCTGTGCCTGGTTCGAGTGGGTCATCGAATGACTGCTGAGGCATACGCGTCACAGGGTCGCTTGGCTCGACTGGTCCGCTCGAGTCCTTAGGTCGAACGGCATGCTCAAGTACTGTCATCCTTTCTGGTCTTATCAAACCCTCAAAAGCGTCATCAACTCCAAAGGGTTGCTTTGTGTTTAGCAAATTTGTGTAGTCAGAGGTATCGGAATGAACATATCCTCCCTCATTACTCTTAGTCAAAGCTGTCTTCAGATGATCTTTCTCAACTATCTCCTTATAGAATTCTTCAGCTAAATCATCTATCTCTCCAACCCCGAATATCTGCATCATGGGTTGTTTCATTGAGGATTTAATGTTAAATTGCATGGTTTCCTTTCCTAGCTTCAAAGCAATGGTACCACTCTGGACGTCTATGGAGGCTCCTGCAGTTGCCAAAAATGGTCTTCCTAGGATCAAAGGATCTTTCGGTTCTTCTTCCATTTCTAGGACGACAAAATCTGTAGGGACTTCGAGGTGTCCTATCCTAACTGGCAAATCCTCCAACATGCCGTGTGGCAGTCTAACAGACCTGTCTGCTAAGACTAAGGAGATTCTGCTAGGGGAAAACTTTGTGAATCCTAAACGCTGTGCTACTGATAGTGGCGTGAGACTCACCGAAGCTCCTAAATCACAGAGACAATTTTTGAAGCTAAGGGGTCCAATTGAGCATGTCAGAGTAAAAGAGCCTGGATCTTGGAGCTTTTCTCTGCATATGACTTTCTGCTGGATGATAGCACTGCATTCATGAGTGAGGAGCACCATACTTTGCGCTTCTTTGGTCTTCTCCATAACCATATCTTTGATATACTTCTGGGTTGGGAGTATTAGCATCAAAGCATCCAAGAGGGGTATATGAAGCTCAACGTCTTTCAGATGTTTCTCAAATAGCTTCTTATACTTAACTACCTGCTGCTTCTTATTTCTTCCTGGGAAAGACAAGGAAGGTACATAGGAGAATGGTTCAGAAGATTTGTCTTTAGGCTGCACAGAAATTTTCTCTGGGTTTGGAGCCGTTCGACCTGGTAGTCGAGCAGTATGGTCGAGTACTATCTCTTCAGCAGCTTCCTTAGATTGCAGTTCTTCCTCTTGCAAATCCTCCCCACCCTGTTCATCACTGTCCGCAGTGATCGTTGCAGGTTCTCTCGGTGGTAACTGTTTGCCACTCCTCAAGGTGATTGCATGGGCTTTTTTGCTTGATGGCTATGTATGATTGATCTGGCTGTTTTCTAGGTAAATAACTTTAGAGTGGAGGCTGTTGATCTGCTGTGTGATGTCAAGAAGTATTTCATTGACGTCTAGGGCGTTGGATCGCAATTCATTAGTAGTGTGTTCCTGACTACGGACGAGTTGCTGTAACAATAACTTGATATCCATATCAGGTGCAGCTTATTCTTGAATCTTCTGAGTGTGAATCAACATCATATCAAACTTCTCAGTAAGGATCTTGATTTCAGCTTTGGCGCCTGATAACACCACTTTTATACACGTTTTTACCAGTTTTTTTATCATGCCTTAGAGTAGATTTTATCCATTGTTTTTACCATTTTCGTGCATTTATGCTTCATATAGGATGTTTCATATTTCTGTATAGGCATTGCATGCATTTTGCATATTTGGGGTCTTATCAGGTACTTATGGAGCATATGAAGCACACTTGGATTTTGGCTCATGAAGTGAAGATGTGCAGTCAAGCCCTATGGAGTCGAGTGAAGATTGCAGAGAAGACGGATGGCTCACTTGACAAGACCACTCGAGTGAAGCACTCTCAGACAGGCACACTCGACCAGACCACTCGAGTGGAGCACTCTCAACTGAGCACTCTTGACCAGTCAATCAAGTGAGCACTCTACAAAGGCCACTCGACCCCCACTCGACCCGCCTACTCGAGTGAAGCACTCTCAGACAGGCTCACTCGACCAGACCACTCGAGTGACTTCGAAGCATCAGAAGTTGGGCAACATTTGAAGACTTTCCCGTGGACCAAATTTGGATTTCTGTATACCGTTGGAAAGCTAAAAGACTCAAGATTCACGTTGGATAAGAATCAGAGCAATCCAGTCTGCCATTTAGAAGATACATTCAGAAGAGTGAAGACATGTCAAACTTGAGCCTTCACTGCACCAGAGACACTTTGAGTGGCCTCCTTGACCTACCCACTCGAGTGGGTAGTCTAGTCAGCCTCTCTACTGAGCCACTAAACCAGGCCACTTTAGTTGGTGGTCGAGTCAGCCACAGCACCCACTCGACTGCTCCACTCGACTGACTGGTCGAGTGGCACGTTTACTCTTTTTTCCTTAAAACTTGAAATTTGTATTATTTCTCTTTTGGCACCTAGTATAAAAGCTCCTGAGTAACCTAATGTCAGGTGTGGCCAATTTTATTAGTTTAACCTAGTTTAGCTTAGTTTCTCTCTCTAGTTCTTCATCTTGTTCTTCATTTTCCCGAATTTTGTAACTTGCATAACTTTTTATAAAATCAGTATTTGCCTTAGCTTTCTTCTACACTCTTGCTCATCGGATCATCAGCTATCACATATGTCTCTTTTAGAGATTTCTGGGTTTCCTGCTCAAGTGATGAATCCGGTGAGTTAGTAGTAAAATTTGGATTTTTGGGGATGGATTAGGGTAGGTTCTCTCTGTTTTGTTATTGCTTAGTTTGATCATCACTCAGTTTCGACTCCCTCTTGGGTGAGTGATTTTAATGCTTGTTCTCCCCTGATCAAGGAGAACATGATTTTAGATGGTCTCATGAGCACGAACCATGCCTTGAGCCATTAGACAGACTTTTTCCAGGGTTTAGAGTACAATAGCGTGAGGATGGATGCATCAGACTTTGATTTATGTCACGACTCCACCTATTCACTTGTTATGAACTCTTCTCGACTTGAATAGGCTGATTCTTCATGCCTGATTCGACTCCTCACACTATGCTAACTGGGTTGGGTCTTGGGACTCTCTACCACAAACCATGGATTGAGCTTGTTATGAAGTCTGTTGTCTAGGGTAGTCCTGTGATGAAATTGCTTGTTGATAGCTGCAATGGAACAGAGTGTTTACGATCCTGTGATTTCCATCCCTAAAGTCCTTGTTTTTTCCATAGTTTCACAGCTTGCTTAGTATTAGTTCACTGTTGTTTTTCTCAACTTTTACTGTAGCACTCGACCACCCTAGTCGACTGCTTAGGTCGAGTGGTTAGTTTAGCATAGTTTTCTTGTGTTTTTGATGACTTACTAAAGTGTGACAGACTTTGGTAGCTCTAGGTTCACTTAAGGTTTGGTTATAGTTTCATTTAGGCTGTTAGATAAAACCAACCCTTTTATATTTGGCTTGAATTGTTTATTATTGATCACATCCTTTTTGTATAACTCTAGTCACCCATTGGTTCGATATTTTCTATATTTACAATTGATTGAAAAACTTGTGTTTTGTCTCTCTGTGCCTAGGCTGATAGTTTTTACTGTCTTTCTCTGCATATTAGGTAAAATACTTGTTTCAGCGCCTTCATCAGACATTCTTGCATCCCTAATACTTTGCTCATGTTTTTCATTTGAAATGCTGTCTGAGCGAGCCAAATTCTCTACCAACTCCCATCCATCTTGTACAGCGGTGTTGAGGAAATTTCCTTTGCTTGCAATGTCAAGGCATACCCTAACCATTGGGAGTACTCCTCTCTATAAAATCCATAGCAGGGACTCTTTGGAGAAGCCATGGTGTGGACATTGCCTTGTGTAGTCTGTGAATCTTTCCCAGGCGTCTGATAGTGTTTCGCCTAATGAGAATGGATAAAGTCTCAATCTGAAACCATCTTCAGTGATTTCTTGAATCTTTGTGAGGCTACATATCCTCTCAAACTTATCAAGATGCGCTATGGGGTCATCCGCTGGCCTACCAAGGAATATGTTGTCTTGAACCATAGTGATGACACCACTCCTAATCTCGAAATCATCACTCACAGGTGGTGCAACTATGCCTCCTCTGTATGTTTGGTGAGTTGGAGTTTCGTGAGCACCTATTGATCCTGCCATTGGGTATGGTGGTACGCTCGAGTAAAGAGCTCGAATGTGTGGTCAAGCTGAGTGGTTTCTGCGAGAGACAAAGTGTACCAAAGTGAGTATCCAAAATAAAAATTGAAAAGAACTTGATCTCCAAAGCAATGTGATCCGAATTGTAATACTAAAAACACCCAAATGGCAATGGCGCCAAATTGAAACAAGTATTTTGCCTATATGCTAAGAATGAATACAATCAAACAGAGCATGCCAACATAGCACAGGTTTTTCAATCAATCATAGTATAGATATGAGTCAATCCATTGGGTGATTAACACTAAGCAAAAAGGATGTGTACATTAGCAATTAGTTCAAGCCATGTATGAAAGTAGTTGTTGTGAAAACTATCAACCTAAGTGAATGAAAATGAAAATAAGCTAAAGACCAAACCTACCAAAGGCTGTCACACTTTGGTATGTTATTAGAGAAACAGAGAAACTACAGTGCTCGAACGCTAGGAAAACTGTAAAAGCAGGGAAAAGCAACAGTGCTCGAACGCTAGGAAAACTGTAAAAGTAGGGGAAAGCAACAGTGCATGAGTGGTTCGACCTGGTGCTCGAGTAGCAGGGTCGAGTGAAATAACTATGGAAACAAACCGTGACTAAAACGTTCTAAGCAAGTGAAACTAGTGATATTAAAGCTATAGGGATCATAGGGGTGAATTAACTGGTTAATGAATGCTCTAGAAAGTCCCAGGTGCTAACATGCTCAATCAATAAAGGATTCACTTAACAACAGACTTCATAGGCAGCTCAATACATGGGTCGTGGTAGAGAGCCTGAAGACCCAACCTAGTCAGCATAATGTGAGGAGTCGGATCAGGCATGAAGATTCAGCCTATTCAAGTCGAGAAAAGTTCATAACAAGTGAATAGGTGGAGTCGTGACATAAATCAATGTCAGATGCATCCACCCTCATGCTATTGTACTCTAAACCTTGGAAAAAGTCTGTCTAATGGCTCAAGGCATGGTTCGTGCTCATGAGACCATCTAAAATCATGCCCTAACTGGCCAGAAAAGAACAAGCATTAAAATCACTCATCCAAGAGGGAAGACAACGAATTTGCAAACAAACTTAGACACCCAAGGCGATCAAGAACATCACAAGCCTAATCCACCCCTAATAACCCTAATCTAACTACTCACACACGGATTTCATCGACTGAGGCTCAAACCCAGAAATCTCTAAGATTGACAGAGGGTGTAGATAAAGAGCCGATGAACAACTTTGTAGAAGAAGTCAAACGCAAATACAAACTATATAAAAAGTTATGAGCAATACAAAGTCACGAAATCTGATAATTCTCAAGAACAAAAGTGATGAACTAGAGAGAGAAAGTCTAAAAACTAGGTTAAGCTAAGAAAATGTTAATCAAGGGTTTTTATACAAGGTGTTAAAATAGATAAAATACAAGTCCGAGTTTTCAGGAAAAATAGTAGAGGATTGCCACTCGACCCAGCAGTTGAGTGGCTTGGTCGAGCATCCTCTCGAGTGGGAGATATCATTTAGGATCCTTGTAGGTATCCTATTGATGAGATATCTCCCCATAATCTTCGAGGGACATTTGAGTGGAACATCATAGATCGTGCCACTTCCATGAGGTGCCTATTCTTTCTCTCGGCAACTCCATTTTGTTGTGGCGTGTATGGACAACTTGTTTGGTGAAGAATGCCATGCTTTGCTAAGTGATCCTTGAATCTATGGCTCGTGTATTCTCCTCCATTCTCTGATCTTAGTACCTTGATGTTACCACTAAAATGATTAGTCACATATTTTTGAAATGTAATAAAGGCATTCATTACTCTATCTTTAGAAGGTAGTAATGTAACCAAAGTATATTTCTACTTCTCATCTATAAATGTGACATAATAATTATTGTTATCTCTAGATAAACAAGGTGAGGTCCAAACATCAGAGTGAACAAGATCAAAGCAATTCTCATATAAAGTTGAAGACTTGGGAAAAATGGTTTTACAATGTTTGGCGGGAATACAAGCCTCACAACTAGAATCATCAAAGGAAATATTAGGAAATATTATTTCAAGAGCTCGCGAATGTGGATGTCCTAATCTAGCATGCCACATTACATTATTACTAACAGAGACAAAACATGATTTAGAAGTAACAGGATTAGAACTAGTTAAAGTAGAGTTTTCAAGAACATATAAATCTCCTTTTGAATCCCCTTCTCCAAGAACCTTCACGCTATCACTATCCTGAAAATGAAAACTGTTAGGACCAAATATAGCATAGCAATTCGAATCACAAGTTGCCTTTTTAACTGAGACAAGATTAGAGGTAAATGTAGGCATGAAGAATTCTTTTGATTTCCTATCAAATATTCTTAAATCACGTACTCCTCTTACGGGAATCCTATCTCCATTAGCAATAATCACATTACCATTAGCCGGTTGAACATTCTCAATCAAGTTAGGATTACTAATCATATGATGAGATGCTCCAGAATCAATAATGAGTGATTTATTTGTTAAAGAGGCTAATAGGGTGATACCGGATCCCGTAAGATTGAGAGCGGCAATGGACTTGATGAGAACATCCAAGGCTGACTTCCTCACAAGTCCATCATCATATGCCACCATAGCTTGCTCCTCTCCGCTCTTTGATGAGCTCCCTTGACCCGGTTCGCTTGCGGCTTCGGTAGAGGAGAGATTGGCCTTAAACTTGGTGGGTTTGAGGTGAGGATGGAGGATCCAGCACTTGTCTTTGATGTGTCCTCTCTTCTTGCAGTGATCACACACCAATGTCTTCCGATCCTCTCCTTTGAAAACTCCTTTGTTAGCCATAGCGAGTTCCTTAACTCCACAAAAGAGTCCAAGGGATCCTTGTTCTCTTTGAATCTGGGAACACAGTTCATCAAGGCTAGGGAGCTTATCAGCTCTAAGGATGTGCTTGGTGAGGTCGTTGAAAGACGGATTGAGAGTGAGAAGAAGTCCAAAGACTTGGTCTTGCTCACGCCTCTCTTGAAGGATGGTGATATCCATGGCGAATGGTCTAAGCATCTCCAACTCGGCCCAAAGAGATCGGAACTTCCCAAAGTGTTTGGTGAACTCAAGATCTTCTTGGTTGAGGTTGTTGATGGCTCTCTTGACCTCAAAGACGCGTGTGAGATTGGAGATGTGTACACGTTCTTGAGAGTATCCCACAGCTCCTTTGCGTTTTCACAATAGGAATATGCTTCAAAAATTGGAGGATCAAGAGAGTTTTGAAGAAGACCAAGGACGGTTTGATCAGATTGGAACCATTTGTTCTCCTCAGCCGTGTCTTCCGCTTTCCCTTTGGAAGAATCTTCTTCACCTTCCTTTCTGATTGTGGAGCTTGGAGCTTGCAAAGTTTCTACAAGGCTCCATAACCATCTTCCACAAAGCGCCGTTGGTGTAGTTCTAGCCCACAGAAGATAGTTGATTCCCCTAAGGATAACCGGAATCACAATTGGTTTTGGATTATCCATAGATCCATTGAAGAGAGTATGATGAAATGAAAAAGGTTATGAGGGAAAAGTGAAGTCTTAAGAGAATGAAAACAAGAATTTTTATGAGCAAGAATGAAAGTATGAAGATTGAAATGCAAAGTTTGAAGAGAATCAAGATCTTTGCTCCGATACCATGTGAGTTTATGAATTTTAAATGCAGAAAAGTTGAAAAGAGACAAATAGGATGATGATTTCATTCATTGCCAAAAATGGCTAAGTCTAGGTAACCTTTACAAACGCTGGGGCTTCTCATTTTATAGGGACCAAGTGAGGTCATTAAGGAGAAGCCCAAATGATTAGACGTGTGAATAAAGACCACAAGGGTTGACAATAACGGCTAGCTTGACCAAGACATTGACCCACGTGTGGATAAGAAGAGGAGCTTTATCCGGAAGAAGGATGTTACCTGAACATTGCACAACGGCTCTTTTATTTGACCCGAGATTTGCACAATCCCTTTTCTCCTTCTGATCACATTTCAGGATGATCTTCAGGTTGTACGGATTGGGTGTACGGATCCGTACCATCTGTACCATGTCTACGGATCCGTACAATGTGTACGGTCACACAATCCTATAAGCTTCCGACTGATCTCTTCCTTCTTTCTGACACTCTGGATCATGTCTATGATGCTTTCAAGTTATCATCAGTCCAAGCAATGCTCATAGTCTCCCTTGGTCTTGTTTCCTTGTCATGACTCTATACTCGTCGATGTTCATTAAGTTCATCACATTTTGAGGTTTGAGAAGTTGCCTACTCTCAACCAGGTGTGTATGATGATTCAGAAGGAGGAAGGCTCCAAAGGTCTCTTCAAAGGAACAAGTGAAGTTGCTGATGTGAGCAAGGGTAAAGAGGTTGGATTGATAGTCGACAAGAAAAATCTCTGGTGTGATCACTGTAGGATGAAAGGACACACCAAGGAAAGATGTTGGACTCTCTATCCGCATCTAAGGCCCAAGAACTTTAAGGTGGCGGGTCAGACATCAAGGGGAGTGTCTGGAGTTGCTATAGCTCCCCCAGATGATGTTGTAAGAAGGTCGGACTTGGATGCTCTCATCAAAAGCATTTCCAAGCTCACAGAATCTGGTAAGGGTTTCCTTGCATCTTGAATTTGCAAACTAGTTATAGTAGATTCTGGTGCTTCTCATCACATGATTAGTGATAAGGAATTGTTGTCTAATGTTGAGCCACATGGTGGAAAGGTTACAATTGCTAATGGACAGGATGTTGAGATTAGAGGAATTGGGAACTTAGAGTTATTTCAGAAAAAGTTGAAAGCTCTATATATGCCAGAATTCTCTAACAATCTGTTATCTGTTCAGAGGGCAACTAAAGAGCTTGATTGTGTGGTTGTATTTAGTCCTGATGATGTGAAATTTCAGGACAATAAGTCAGGAAAGACCATCAGAGAAGGCTGCTCCAAGGGTGGTCTTTATGTTTTGGACAACAAGCAGCCTGATGTGAACATGGAAGTTGATCATTCGGCACTAAGCTCTTTTTGGCATGAATGGTTGGGTCATCCTCATATAAAGGCACTTCAACTTGTTCTCCCCAATCAGAAGGTTCAAGATCATCAAAAGTGTGAAGCATGTATTCTTGGGAAACATTGTAGGACAGTTTTTTTGGATTCTTCAACTTTGTATGATGATTGTTTTGATCTTGTACATTCTGATGTGTGGACAGCTCCATGTGCAACTTGTGATCAATATAAGTATTTTGTTTCATTTACTGATGAGGAGTCTAAGTACACATGGATTACACTTATGCCTTCGAAAAGTCATGTCCTAGATGCTTTCTCCAAGTTCTACAACTATGTATTGACTCAGTTTGGAACCAAGATTAAGATCTTAAGGAGTGGTAATGGAGGAGAGTACACTAGTAATGCCTTTAAAGAGTTTATTGGGAAGGTTGGAATTGTGCATCGAACTTCTTGCGCTTATACTCCAAAACAAAATGGAGTAGCTGAACGCAAGAATAGACATCTCATGGAGGTTGCTAGGACAATGTTATTTGATAGGAGTGTGCCTAAGCAATATTGAGGAGATGCTGTGATGACATGTTGTTACCTCATTAACCGGCTACCAACAGTTCATCTTGGAAGTGTATCTCCTTATGAGGTATTGAACAAAGTTAAACCCCCCCATTGATCATCTTCGTGTCTTTGGTTGTGTTTGCTATGTATTTGTACCAGATGCTCAGAGGAACAAGCTAGAACCAAAGAGTACAAAGTGTATATTCATTGGATACTCTTCTACACAAAAGGGGTATAAATGTTACAATCCCATCACCAAGCGTGTGCATGTCTCAAGGGAGGTTAGATTTGTTGAAGTGAAGGGTTATTTTTATAAAAAGAATTGGAATAACTTGGAAGATTTAGCCTTGCCAGAAGAGAGAGCATCCACGTTAAGGGTTATTCTTGAGGGGTTAGCTCCAGGTGGTGATTCAGTTGAACATGTTGAGAATATTGAGGTTGAAAATGAGGAGAGTGACAGTAGTGATCATATAGAGGTTGAGACAGTGGTTGATTCAGAAGGTGATGACAGTGAGATGGAATCACCAAGTATCGATTCTGCTCTAGATCTAGTGGAGACTGCTGTAGTAGAGGAGTCTGAGGAGTCGAGTCCTAATGAGGAGATTGTGCCCCCATTGAGGAGAAGTACAAGGATGAAATTTCCTCCTGAGAATTGGAAGACCACAAGAGTGTATTACAATAATCAAGCGGTAGCTCATCCATTTCAGAATCATTGCACCATGGATCAATTTCCAAAAGAGCACCAAGCGTTTCTCTCCAAGATTGATAAGCACAGAATACCAAGCAGTTATGAAGAGGCTTGCTTATCTGATGTTTGGGTTCAAGCTATGTTGGAAGAGATAGCGTATATGGTCAAGAATGATACATGGATTGAGATTGAGAAGCCTAGCAAGAAGAAGCATGTGGGCTGTAAAAGGGTTTACACTATCAAGTATACTAGCACTGGAGAAATAGAGAGATACAAATCAAGATTGGTAGCCAAGGGTTACACACAAATGCATGGAGTGGATTATACTGAAACCTTTGCGCCAGTAGCTAAACTTCATTCGGTACGAGTTCTGCTCTCTATTGCAACTAATCTCTGTTGGAACATAAGGCAGATGGATGTGAAAAATGCATTTCTTCAAGGAGAGTTGAAGGAAGAAGTTTATATGGTTCCTCCAGAAGGAGTTAACATAGGGGACAACAAGGTGTGCAAGGTTAAGAAAGCTATATATGGTCTCAAGTAATCACCTAGAGCTTGGTATCACAAGCTTAATGGATGTCTTCTTGATAATGGATTTCGGAGATCCGAAGCAGACCATACGTTGTTTACAACTCAGGGGGAGAATGGTATTGTTGCGGTGCTGGTTTATGTTGATGATATTATTGTTACTGGATATGACATTGAGGGAATCAAGAGAGCTAAGAGTTTGCTCAAGGCTTCATTTGACATCAAAGACTTGGGTGAACTTAAGTATTTCCTTGGGATTGAGGTATGTAAGTTTGAGAATGTGCTATTTTTGTCTCAGATGAAATACACTCTTGATTTGCAGGAAGAGACAGGGAAGCTTGGTGTAAAACCGGCTAAGATTCCCATTGAGGATAGTTACAAGATATGTCCTGATTATCACCCGCCCTGACATCTCATTTGCAGTGAATCAAGTAAGTCAACATATGCAGGCTAAGCATCATTGGGGAATGGTTGATCGTATCCTGAGATACTTGAAAGGCACACCTGGCAAAGGTATTTGAATGGGTCGCAATAACTCCACAGATATTATTGGTTATTGTGATGCTGATTGGGCAAGAGATAAAGGTGATCGGAAATCTACAACTGGGTATTGCACATTTGTTGGTGGGAACTTGGTTACTTGGAGAAGTAAAAAACAGAAGGTGGTTTCAAGATCAAGTGCAGAAGCTGAATATAGAGCTATGGCAAACATAACTGGTGAGTTGGTTTTGATTAAGGCTCTTCTCGAAGATTTAGGAATCGAATCATCTGAGCCTATAACCCTTCACTGTGATAATCAAGCTGCTATCCATATTGCTTCTAATTCAGTGTTTCATGAGAGGACAAAGCATATAGAGGTAGATTGTCACTATATAAGGGAGAAAGTTGAATCCAGGATTATTCTACCAACATTTGTGAGAAGTGTTGATCAGTTAGCAGATGTCTTCACCAAAGCAGCAACAAGTAAGGTATGTGATGATCTTCATGGCAAGATGTGGGTTTATTGGATCTCCATCAACCAATCTTGAGGGGGAGTGTTGAAACAAATATTAGTGAAGATAAGTCAACTCTGGAGGTGGTGGGAGAAAAGTCAACTTTGGAGACTTCTCTATTTCTGTGGTTGTAAATTTACACACATGCTTATTTATTTGTAGCCATACGTTTTTGGCATCTCACTTGTAGATATATGTGTATCAGAGCTGAAAGGAAATAATAAGAAAAAAAATTATCTCCTAAAATATTCTCTCTGGTTCGTTTCTCTTTCCCCTGTTCTTGAGAAATTCATCACAAATCCTTCACAAATTCTCTAATTTCTACAGAACAAGGCTCTCTTGGCTTGTTTAGTGGCAAAAGCGAACTCATCATGGCTAACAAGGGAAGCTACAAGCATGAAGATAGGAAGCCATGGATATGCGACCAATGCAAGAAGCAAGGACACACCAAGGACAAGTGCTGGATCCTCCATCCCCACCTCAAGCCTAACAAGTTCAAGGCAAACGTCTCCCGGGGAGCTGAGAACGAGTCCAAGCTTAAGCGTGGGAAGAGACAATGGCTGGAGCTTCTCATTTGGCTTCTCATGGATATTTCGTCAAGAAATCTGACCTAGAAGCCTTCATTCGCTCCATAGCCCTAAAGGAATCCGGTAAAACAAACTTTGCCTCTAACTCTTGTGAATCTCTTGTCATTGTTTCGGGAGCTTCTCATCATATGATTAGTAACCCGAATTGCATTGACAACATAAGATCAGTTAAGGGAAGTGTTACTATTGCTAATGGAGATGATATACCCATTAAGGAAAAGGCGATTTAAAGATATTTGATAAGAAATCAAAAGCATTTTATATGCCTACTTTTACATCATATTTGATATCCGTCAAGAAGGCTACTAATGATTTGAATTGTTACACTATATTTGGACCTAATAGTGTTTGTTTTCAGGATATTAAGACCGGGAAAGTCCTCGGAGAAGGGAATGCAAATGGAGATCTCTATGTTCTAGAGAAAACTTCATCAAGCGATTTAAATCATGTTTCTTTTCAATCATGTATTGCGTTTAGTTTCAATGCTATGTGGCATGCTAGATTAGGCCACCCTCATTCTCGTGCATCTGAATTAATGTTACCAAATGTTTCTTTTGATCATTCGCTTTGTGAAGCTTGTATCCTTGGAAAACATTGCAAATCTATTTACCTTAAGTCTTCAACTATCTATGAGAATTGTTTTGATTTAGTACACTCTTATGTTTGGACCTCACCATGCGTATCTAGAGACAATAACAAGTACTTTGTTTCGTTCATTGATGAAAGTGGCCCGGCCAATGATATTCCACACAAACGTGACAAAGAGATATTGGGGAGATGCAGTTATCACCGCTTGCTATCTCATCAACAGAACCCCAACCCGGGTCTTGAAAGATGTATCACTATTTGAGGTACTTAACAATGTCAAACCTTCACTAGATCACTCGTGTGTTTGGTTGTGTTTGTTTTGTATTGATAACAGGTAAACAAAGAAGCAAACTAGATGTGAAGAGCACTAGATGCATGTTCATTGGATATTCAATAACCCAAAAGGGATACAAGTGTTATGATCTGGTGCATGGTCGAATCTATGTTTCCCGGGATATGAAGTTCATGGAGAATCAAGGATATTATGATAAGAAGAATTGGGAGAGCTTGAAAGACCTATCCCACTCTACAACCAATAAAGCAGCAAGCTTGACATTCCTCCTAGATCATCGTGGGAATGGAAAGCCTCAAGAGAAAGAAAGTCATGAGGAATCACACCAAGAAAATCCACAAGTTCCAACGAGTGCAAATGAGGAACCGGTGGAAACAACATCTCATGATCATGATGTAAACGATATAGTACATGAGGAACAACATGAAGAACAAAGCCATGATGATCATGAGCATGAGATACCTACTGAGGTGGCTGCACAACTTCGAAGAAGTACAAGACAACGGTTCCCAAAGGAGCATTGGAAGAATACAAGGGTATACTTCAATAGTCAAGCTGTGGCTCATCCAATACAAGCCGTGTGTTCTCTCGCCCTTTTGCCTATGGCATATCAAGCATACCTTGGGAAGGTTGAGCTGGATTAAATTCCACAAAGCTATGAGGAGGCAAAGGATATTGAGGTGTGGAAAAATGCGGTTAGTGATGAGATTGGTGCAATGAAAAGGAACCATACATGGGATGAATCCGAGTTGCCTAATGGGAAGAGGGCTGTGAGTTCAAGATGGATATTCCCTATCAAGTACCTCAGCACCGGTGAGATTGAGAGACACAAAGCAAGGCTTGTTGCAAGAGGCTTCACTCAAACGTATGGTGATGTTTACACCGAGACGTTTGCACTGGTTGCTAAACTTGGTGTAAATCTGGGAGAATAATAACAGAGATATCACGAAATCTCTAGAACAAGAGAGAGTTTTTCTTTGCTTTTCTCTTTCTAGAAAATATCTTGTGTTCATTAATTATATTTTTGTCTCTTACATAACTCATATATACTCAGCCTCTAAACACTTGGCTACAAATAATTAACATATGCAAATTAATTCTAACCACACACATTAAGCCTCAATGTTTGACTTTTCTTCTTGTAGATACTCTCTTGACTTTGTGATCCTCTCATCACACGTATGCATTGTGTGATGACTCTGCCCATCAGATAGCACTTGGTCTTCACATTTGATCTTCAGTTCAACACTCCCACTCAAGATTGGTTGGTGTAGATCTAGCAATCCCATCTTGCCATGAAGATCTTCACAAACAATAGATGTTGAAGCTTTGGTGAAGACATCCGCTAACTGATCAATGCTCCTTACAAATGATGGTAGGATTATTCCAGCTTGAACCTTCTCCCTTACATAATGACAGTCTACCTCAATATGCTTCGTTCTCTCATGGAACACAGAGTTAGAAGCTATATGGATGGCTGCTTGATTATCACAATATAGAGGGATAGGTTCAAATGATTCTATTCTGAGATCCTTCAATAGAGCCTTAAGCCAAACCAACTCACCGGTTGTGTTTGCCATTGCTCTATACTCAGCCTCCGCACTTGATCTCAAAATCACCTTTTGTTTCTTACTCTTCCATGTAACCAAATTCCCACCAACAAATGTACAATATCCGGTGGTTGACCTCCGATCCATTCTATCACCTGCTCAATCCGCATCACAATAACCAATAATTTTGGTAGAATTATTACAACCCATCCAGATACCTTGACCAGGAGTGCCTTTCAAGTATCTTAAAATTCTTTCAACCATTCCCCGGTGATGCTTACTTGGAGCTTGCATATGTTGACTTGCTTGATTCACTGCAAATGAGATGTCAGGTCTTGTAATTGTCAAGTAAATCAACTTTCCAACCAGCCTTTGATACTGCTTAACTTCTAACAGTGGCTCCCCCTCAGGACATATTTTATAACTCTCCTCAATGGGAGTCTTAGCTGGTCTTACTCCAAGTTTCCCTGTCTCCTCAAGCAAATCAAGTATATATTTCCTTTGAGAAAGAAATAATCCATCAGCAAACTTACATACCTCAATCCCCAAGAAATATTTAAGTTCACCCAAGTCCTTGATTTCGAATGATTCTTTGAGAAGACTCTTAGTTCTCTTGATCCCATCCACATTATCTCCGGTGACAATAATATCATCCACATAGATAAGAACTGCAATAATACCATTCTCATCCTGAGCAGTAAACAATGTATGGTCGGATTCAGATCTTCAAAATCCATTCTTAAGAAGACACCCACTAAGCTTATGGTACCAGGCTCTAGGTGATTGCTTGAGACCATATATTGCTTTCTTAAGCTTGCAAACCTTATTATCATCCATACTAACACCTTCTGGAGGAACCATATAAACTTCTTCCTTCAAATCTCCTTGAAGGAATGCATTCTTCACATCCATTTGATATATGTTCCAACAGAGATTAGTAGCTATAGGGAGAAGAACTCTTACCGAGTGAAGCTTAGCTACTGGTGCAAATGTATCAGTACAGTCCACTCCATACTTTTGTGTATAACCTTTTGCCACTAACCTTGCTTTGTATCTCTCTGTTTCCCCGGTGCTGGTGTATTTGATGGTGTAAACCCACCTGCATCCCACAAGCTTATTTTTCTTAGGTTTGTCAACCTCTTCCCATGTACCATTCTTGACCATGGATCCTATCTCTTCCAACATAGCTTGAACCCAAACATCATACAAACACACCTCTTCATAATTACTCGGTATCTTATGCTTGTCAATCATGGAGATGAATGCTTGATGTTCTTGTGGAAACTGATCCATAGTACAATGATTCTGAATTGGATGAGCAACCGCCTGGTTATTGTAGTACACTCTCGTGTTCCTCCAATTTTCAGGCCCATATTTTATCCTTGTACTTCTCCTCAAAGGTTGCACAACCTCTTCAGTAGAACTTGAGTCCTTTGACTCTTTTACTGTTTCAGTCTCTTCTGGATATGAGGCTAATTCACTTCCCGGTGATTCTCCCTCTTCAATATCACCCTCTGAATCTGCAACGGCCTCAGTTTCCATTGACTCATTTTGTTATCATTCTCATTCACAACATCAATGTCATCAATATGAACACTTGAACCACCACCAGGAGTTTAACCTTATAGAATAACTCTTAACGTTGATGCATTATCAACTAATGCTTGATGCTCTTTGGTTCTAGTTTATGCCTTTGAGCTTCTGGAACAAAGACATAACACACACAACCAAACATTCGAAGATGGTCAATGAGAGGTTTAGGTTTAACTAAACATACACTTGATGCTCTTTGGTTCTAGTTTATGCCTTTGAGCTTCTGGAACAAAGACATAACACACACAACCAAACATTCGAAGATGGTCAATGAGAGGTTTAGCTTTATTCAGTACCTCATATGGAGAAACTTTCCCAAGATGAATGGTTGGTAGTCGATTGATAAGGTAACACGCTGTTATCACCGCATCACCTCAATATTGTTTTGGCACATTTCTGTCAAATAACATTGCCCTAGAAACCTCCATTAAATGTCTATTTTTGCGCTCAGCCACTCCATTTTGTTGTGGAGTGTATGCACAAGAAGTTTGATGCACAATTCCATGCTTTTCCAACAATTCTTTGAATGCTCTACTCATGTACTCTCCTCCATTATCACTTCTCAGGATCTTAATCTTGGCCCCAAACTGAGTAAGCACATAATTATAGAAGTTGGAGAAAGCATCAAGAACATGGGTCTTGGAAGGCATAAGTGTAACCCATGTGTATTTTGACTTCTCATCTATAAACGAAACAAAATACTTATATTGATCACGAGTTAAGCACGGAGTTGTCCATACATCAGAGTGTACAAGATCAAAACATTCACCATATGAAGTAGTAGATTCTGGAAAAACAATTCTACAATGTTTTCCTAAAATGCACGCTTCACAATCTTGATGATCTTGTGCCTTCTGATCTGGCAAAGCAAGTTGAAGTGCTTTTGAGTGTGGGTGACCCAACCTCTCGTGCCAAAAAGAGCTTAGAGCTGCCTTATCAACCGCATTATTCAGAATAGGTTGCTTGCTATCCAAAACATCCAAAACATAAAGACCATCCTTGGAGCAACCTTCACCAATGGTCTTCCCAGAATTAGTGTCCTGAAACTTTACATCATCAGGACTAAACATAGCCACACAATCAAGATCCTTAGTTGTTTTATGTACAGACAATAGATTAGATGAGAAATCAGGCAAATATAGAGCTTTTAACTTCTTCTTAAACACCTCTAAATTTCCAATTCCTTTAATCTCAACATCCTGTCCATTAGCAATCACAACCTTCCCACAATGTGGCTTAACATTAGACAGCAACTTCTTATCACTAATCATGTGATGTGATGCCCCTGAATCCACTACAACTGATTTATGATTCCTAGAGACAAAGAAACCCTTACCGGATTCCGAGAGCTTAGTGATGCTCTTGATGAGAGCATCCAAATCTGACTTCCTTACCACATCATCTGAAGCAGCACTTATTGCTCCTTTTGAGGTTTGACCCGTCCCTTTAAAGTTCTTGGGTCTCATATGTGGGTAGAGAGTCCAGCACTTGTCTTTGGTGTGTCCCTTCATTCTACAATGATCCCACCATAGATCTTCTTCACGGCAATTGCGCCAACTTCTTAAACCTGACTCACATGAGCCACCTCACTTGTCCCTTTGAAGAGACCCCTGGAACCTTCCTCCTTTTGGATCATCATACACACCTGGTTGAGAGTAGGCAACTTCTCAAACCTCTAAATGTGATGAACTAGTCCTATGTATGACTCATCTAGAGTAAGAAGCAAACCAAATACTTGATCTTGCTCTCTCCTCTCAATCATCTCCTTGACATCAATAGTAGGAGGCCTGAGCATATCAAGCTCCGCCCATAACCCTCTGAACTCACCAAAGTGTTCTTTAAATCCTTTTACCTCTTGCTGAAGACTGTTGAGAGATTTCTTGATTTCAAAGATCCTACTAAGGTTTGACTCATTTCCATACACTCCAAAGAGCGTATCCCACAGCTCCTTTGTCGTCTCTACATAGGAATAAGACGAAAGGATACTGGCTCCAAAGTGCTCTGAAGAGCAGCTAAGACAAACTGATCTTCCTGGACCCACTTAGAGTCCTCTTGGCTTGAAGAGATTTGAACCGCTGGCTCCACTGTTACTTTAGCTCCGGCGGCTCCTTCTCCTTCCTCAACTACCCCTGCTTCTGCTGTGTTCTTAGACATCTCCACCGACCTTAGGCAGTGAACCCAAACTCCCCTGCTCCTCAGAGCAATCTTGGTGGTTCTAGACCACAAAATATAGTTGTTCCCATTAAGAACAACAGGTAGAGTGAATTGCTTCAGGTTTTCCATGATGAAGAGTAAGAGATTAAGAGCTTCCAAGCTCTGATACCATGTAAATCTGGGAGATTAATAACAGAGATATCACGAAATCTCTAGAACAAGAGAGAGTTTTTCTTCGCTTTTCTCTTTCTAGAAAATATCTTGTGTTCATTAATTATATTTTTGTCTCTTACATAACTCATATATACTCAGCCTCTAAACACTTTATTGAGAAAAGACATTCCGTGCAGAAGGCCGGGTACTATTCATCTCGAGACCCGAGATTACTATTCATCCCGTGAGTCTTCGTATTGAGAAAAGGCATTCCGTGCAGAAGACCGGGTACTATTCATCCCGAGACCCGAGATTACTATTCATCCCGTGAGTCTTAAACTGCGTTTCACTATTGCTGCAGTTTTTTTTATTTAGGGCTTCCTCCTTCTATAAAAGGAGGAAACCCCTTTTTTCTTGTAACCTAACACAATTCTTGCCTCCATAGGCTTAAAAGAAGAAAATGGCTGAACCTCTCTTTCTCTCTAGTTCATCTAATCTCTGTCCTTATTTCCGCATCTAATCTCTTTAAAATCTCATGGTATCAGAGCAGGTTACTGATTCTCTGTTTGTATTCAATCATTTCTAGCTATTCTCTTGATTTCTCCTCAGTTACTATTCTCTTGATTTCTCCTCAGTTACTATTCTCTTGATTTCTCCTCAGTTACTATTCTCTTCTCTACACACCACAGCCATTTTCGTTTTTTTTTTTCAAGTTCTCAATTCCGAAATTTGTTTGTTCTTCTTGTCAATACTTGAAGATCTCAGCAGATCTCTGTCCTGTCTCAGCAGATTAATCTCCATTGCTGGCTCTATAGATCTTCAGCTCTCTTCTGGTTTTGACAGATTTTCGGTGGTACTGTAGCAACAGTGACACCAACAGAACTTGTGATTTCTCAGCAAAGTTGTAATCTTTCTCTGCTTTATTTGGTAAAATCATCTCTGTTCTACTTCACTTAAAACTTAGTTCATACAATTCTAGTCTTGTTGGTTGCTTGGGAAGTTAGGATCAATCTGGGAATTTGTTGGTGCGTTGGTTAGAAGAAACGCTGAAGCATGGATTCTTCAAAATCTGTTCCTATACCAGTTACTCTCAAAGGTGTGAACTACTTACTCTGGGCTAGAACCACCAAGACAAATCTGTGTGGTCGTGGTCTTTGGAATGACATTGAAACCCAAGATAAGAAAGTAATCACAGATGAAGATGGAAAAGAGATCAGTGGAGATCCAAGTTCTGAAGATGGCAAATGGTTTCAAGAAGATCATGGGGTTCTTGGACTACTTCAAAACTCACTTGAAGCTGCAATACTTGAAGCTTATTCTTATTGTGAGACGGCAAAGGAGCTGTGGGACACACTAAAGAATGTCTATGGAAATGTCTCCAATCTTACCCGAGTGTTTGAAGTCAAGAAAGCTATCAACAATCTCAGCCAAGAAGATTTTGACTTCACAAAACACTTTGGAAAATTCAGATCACTGTGGGCTGAACTCAAGATGCTAAGACCTTTCTCGGTGGATCCAAGTGCTCTCAAGGAAAGGGGTGAACAAGATAGGGTCTTTGGTCTGCTTCTCACATTGAACCCAGCTTACAATGATCTCATCAAGCACATCCTTAGAGCTGAGAAGTTACCAAGCTTAGATGAGGTGTGCTCTCAAATCCAACGTGAACAAGGCTCAGTAGGTCTCTTCAGTGGCAAAGGGGAAATGGTCATGGCACACAAAGTTACTTTTAAGTCTGAAGATAGGAAGATTCTTATGTGTGATCACTGCAAGAAGAGAGGCCATATCAAGGATAAATGTTGGATACTACATCCACATCTTAAGCCAGCAAAGTTCAAGGTTCAAGCGAACTACTCTCAAGAAGCCTCAACTGAGCAAGCTCAGGCCGGACCATCTAGACAAGGAGATGAACTGGCTATGGTTGCCTACTCCAATGATGTGTTAGGAAGTCGGACCTTGAAGCTCTCATCAAGTCCATTGCTGCCCTTACCAATAAAGAATCTGGTATCACTCACTTTGCTTCTTTACCTAAATCACAAAAAAAACATTGATTATTGATTCTGGGGCTTCTCATCATATGATTAGTAACCCTAACCTCATTAATAATGTTAAACCTATTAATGGAAATGTGATAATTGCAAATGGTGATAGGATCCCCATAAGAGGAGTAGGTGATTTAAAACTTTGTGATAAGACCTCTAAAGCGTTCTTCATGCCTGAGTTCACCTCTAATCTTGTCTCAGTAAAAAGAGCTACAAATGATCTTAATTGCTATGCTATATTTGGCCCTAATAGCTTTCATTTTCAGGATATTGAGAGTGGAAAAGTTCTGGGAGAAGGGAACACTAACGGTGACTTATATGTTTTTGAGGATTCTCCAGCAACAAAATCTACTTCTCTTTCTTGTCAATCTTGTTATGCTGTTAGCCCAAATAAACTATGGCATGATAGACTTGGTCACCCTCATGCTAGGGCTTTAGAGATTATGTTACCCCATGTTGTCTTTAATCATATGAACTGTGAAGCATGTATTCTAGGAAAGTATTGTAAAACTGTTTTTCCTAAGTCTTCAACTTTCTATGAAAAATGTTTTGATCTTGTGCATTCAGATGTTTGGACTGCCCCATGTTTATCTAGAGACAATAATAAATACTATGTTACATTTATTGATGAGAAATCAAAATATACATGGGTCACACTGCTTGCATCTAAGGATAGAGTATATGATGCATTTGTTAATTTTAAATCATATGTTACTAACCAGTTTAATGCCAAGATCAAGGTATTCAGGTCTGATAATGGGGGGGGGGGGGGAATACACTAGTCACAAGTTCAAAGATCACTTGGCAAGACATGGGATCATACACCAAACTAGCTGCCCGTATACACCTCAACAAAATGGTGTAGCTGAGAGGAAGAATCGGCATCTTATGGAAGTTGCACGATCGATGATGTTTAACACCAATGTTCCAAGGAGATTCTGGAGTGATGCTGTCATGGCAGCTTGTTACCTGATAAATAGGACACCAACAAGGATCCTAACTGATTTATCACCATTTGAGGTATTGAACCAAACCAAACCATCTATTGATCACTTACGAGTGTTTGGTTGCGTTTGTTTTGTACAGAGACCAGGTGAACTAAGGGACAAGCTTGAAGCTAAGAGCACAAAATGCATGTTCCTAGGCTACTCTACTACTCAAAAGGTTACAAGTGCTATGACCTCTCAAAGAACAGAACAATTGTTTCAAGAGATGTCAAGTTCATTGAGCACCAAGGGTATTACGACAAGAAGGATTGGGGGAGTTTGAAAGATTTGGCAAGATCACCATCAGATAGAGCCGCTAGTCTCCAACATCTCCTTAGTCATCTTGGGAATCCTCCTCCTCGGAGAGAAGAACAATCTGATAATGTCGAAACCAACCAACAAGGAGTGGAGACTACAGAAGATCAACCCAATACTGACCTTGGGAATACACAGGCTGCTCCAAACCCCATGGAAGAAACTGATACCACTGAGCACACTCAGCCGGAACCAAACCCACTTGACAGGGAACAAGACCAAGTTCAAGATGAGGATGGTATGACTGAAGATGTGGTTCAAGAGGATCACCATGATGAGGTTGGAAATGAAACAGAAACTCCTCCTCCTCCACCGCCACCTCCTCTTCGGAGAAGCACTAGACAGAGGTTTGGACCCGAACATTGGAAGGTCACTAGAGTCTATTTCAACAACCAAGCGGTGGCGCATCCTATACAAGCTATGTGTTCGCTTGACCTGTTGCCAACTGCTCATCAAGCCTTCCTTGGGAAAATTGATGCTCAATGGATTCCACAGAGTTATGAAGAAGCCAAAGGGAGTAACGAATGGCTTGGAGCAGTGGATAATGAGGTTGGGGCTATGGAAAGGAATCATACATGGGATGAAGCCGACCTACCGTTGGGAAAGAAGGCTGTTAGTCCAAGGTGGCTTTTCACTATCAAGTATTTGAGCAATGGAGATGTTGAGAGGTACAAAGCCAGACTTGTTGCAAGAGGATTCACACAGACTTATGGAGACGACTACACAGAAACGTTTGCTCCAGTCGCCAAGCTGCATACAGTTAGAGTTGTTCTCTCATTGGCTACAAATCTGGATTGGGAGTTATGGCAAATGGATGTGAAGAATGCGTTCTTGCAAGGAGAACTTGAAGAAGAAGTGTACATGACTCCACCACCAGGCCTTGAAGACTCCATTGCTCCAGGAAAAGTTCGGTGGCTTAGAAAAGCCATCTATGGACTAAAGCAATCTCCAAGAGCTTGGTACCACAAACTGAGCTGTACTCTTGAAGAGAAAGGGTTCAAGAGATCTGAAGCTGATCACACATTGTTCACAGTCCACAGTCCACGAGGAATTGTTGTAATATTGGTCTACGTGGATGACCTTATCATTTCCGGCAATGATAAGGAAGGTATTCTCGAAACTAAAACCTATCTTAAAACTGTGTTTGATATCAAAGATCTTGAAGAACTAAAATATTTCCTAGGGATTGAAGTATGTCGCTCTTTGGAGGGCTTATTTCTATCACAAAGGAAGTATACTCTTGACTTGCTGAATGAGACAGGTAAAATAGGAGCAAAGTCAGCCAAAACTCCTCTTGCAGATGGCTACAAGGTCAAGCAAAAGGGGGAGAAAAAGGGCAAGGAGCTCGAAGAAGAAGATCCATTAGACAAACCATATGCAGATCCTCTCCAATACCGAAGACTAGTGGGTAAGCTTATCTATCTGACTTTAACAAGACCTGACTTATGTTTTGCTGTGAATCAGGTGAGTCAATACATGCAGAAACCCACAGTCTACCATTGAAATATGATGGAGAGGATACTCAGATATCTAAAAGGGAGTCCGGGACAAGGCATATGGATGGGAAA
Organism: Cardamine flexuosa; assembly: GCA_963555745.1. Lineage (NCBI taxonomy): Eukaryota > Viridiplantae > Streptophyta > Magnoliopsida > Brassicales > Brassicaceae > Cardamine > Cardamine flexuosa. The sequence goes on from OY743215.1 coordinate 19,396,540, forward strand.
GAATGAGAATGTTGAGATTGTTGGTTATTGTGATGCAGACTACGCTGGTGACACAAATGATAGGAAGTCAACCACTGGATATTGCACATTCATTGGAGGGAATTTGGTGACATGGAAGTCTAAGAAGCAGAAGGTAGTGTCATGTTCAAGTGCTGAATCCGAGTATAGAGCAATGAGGAAGCTCATGGAAGAACTCATTTGGCTTAAGGCACAACTCAGAGATCTAGGCATTGAAACCACAAGACCCATCACTATGCATTGTGACAATCAAGCTGCTATACACATTGCCAGCAACTCTGTGTTTCACGAGAGGACCAAGCACATAGAAGTTGACTGCCACAAAGTTCGAGAGAAGATCAAAGAAGGAGTCACACTACCATGCTTTACAAGAAGTGAAGATCAACTAGCAGACATCTTCACCAAAGCTGCGAGTCTTAAGGTTTGCAAACACATCTACAGCAAACTAGGGCTTGTGGATCAACTCACCCTTGATCAAATCCCCTACTCGTAGACGTTATGCTCTTTTCCTCATCACATATTTTTTCCCAAGTGGTTTTTTCTATGATGAGGTTTTTACCGAGGTAACGCCTATGTAGGTCCAAGCTTAGCTTTTGTTCACCGACGGCTAAGCTTGAGGGGGAGTATTGAGAAAAGGCATTCCGTGCAGAAGGCCGGGTACTATTCATCCCGGGTACTATTCATCCCGAGACCTGAGATTACTATTCATCCCGTGAGTCTTCGTATTGAGAAAAGGCATTCTGTGCAGAAGGCCGGGTACTATTCATCCCGAGACCCGAGATTACTATTCATCCCGTGAGTGCTGCAGTTTTTTTATTTAGGGCTTCCTCTTTCTTCTATAAAAGGAGGAAACCCCTTTTTTCTTGTAACCTAACACAATTCTTGCCTCCATAGGCTTAAAAGAAGAAAATGGCTGAACCTCTCTTTCTCTCTAGTTCATCTAATCTCTGTCCTTATTTCCGCATCTAATCTCTTTAAAATCTCACACTTGGCTACAAATAATTAACATATGCAAATTAATTCTAACCACACACATTAAGCCTCAATGTTTGACTTTTCTTCTTGTGGAGACTCCCTTTACTTTGTGATCCTCTCATCACACGTATGCATTGTGTGATGACTCTGCCCATCAGATAGCACTTGGTCTTCACATTTGATCTTCAGTTCAACAGTTGGTACTATACGAGTAGTGTTATCCCTGGCAACCAATCTCTCATGAGAACTAAGGCAAATGGATGTCAAGAATGTATTCCTCCAAGGGGAACTTGAGGATGAGGTCTATATGACACCACCTCCGGGTTTTGAGAACACCTTTGCTCCAGGAAAGGTTCTACGACTAAGGAAAGCAATCTATGGTCTCAAACAATCCCCATGATCATGGTACCACAAGCTTAGCACCACCCTAAAGGATAAAGGGTTCCGGAAATCGGAGGCTGATCATACGCTTTTCATTGTACAAAGCGCCAAAGGTATTGTTGTCATTGTCATTTATGTTGATGATTTAATCATCTCCGGAGATGACAAGATAAGTATTCAAGAGACAAAAGATTTTCTAAAATCTGTTTTTGATATTAAAGATATTGGTTAACTCAAATACTTTCTAGGAATTGAAGTATGTAGGTCTCCGAAAGGACTCTTCTTATCTCAAAAGAAATATGCACTTAATCTCTTGAGTGAAACAGGAAAGATAGGAGCTAAGGCTGCCAAAACTCCACTTGAAGAAGGCTACAAGGTTGATCGAAAGGGGGAGAAAGAAAATGAACCATGTGAAGATGTTCAAAGATATCGCCAGCTAGTAGGTGAGCTCATATATCTTACTCTTACACTGCCTGACTTATGTTTTTCTGTGAATCAGGTGAGTCAACATATAAAAGATCCAACCAAGTTTCATTGGAGTATGCTAGAAAGTATTCTTTGCTACATCAATGGAAGCCCGGGTCAAGGGATATGGATGGGTAAGAATGCTAGCACCGAGATAGTGGGATATTGTGATGCTGATTATGTCGGAGATAGTTATTAATCAAGCAACAAATATCCAACAAGGAATACAAGGATAGAAGCCCAAGAAGAGAAGCCCAGAAATGACGCCCAAATTCAAATCGTCTCCAACGGCTCTATTTTGATATTTAACGGCTCTATTACTATTTCCAACGGATAGATGAGAGTCTGAACTCCACGAAACACCTACTTATCTTTGTGTTTAAGTTTCTATAAATATGTAACTCCTTGTAACATTTTCAAGGTTACAAAGATAATAAAATCTCTCAATTCTTATTCTTATTCTTACTCTGAGTTCTTATCAATTCTTACTAAGTTCTTATCAGTTCTTACTCATTAATCTTTGAAAACTAACATGGTATCAGAGCATTGATCCATAAATAAGATCAATCTTTTGATTTTATCTTTTTCTTTCTCTTCTATCATTCTCGCCATTGTTACTGTTCAAGAAACTCCATAAGTTTTTCTTGAAGAATCTCTCCATTCTCCAGGCCTCTTTTCCATCTTCAAACTCTCCTCCATCATCTTCAAAGCTTCCGCAACAACCATAATCTCAAGAATTCTCCAGATCAAGAAATCAATTTTTGAAATTCAAAATTGCCCAGATTCTACTGTTCATCTTCTTCTCCAAGAGTTCTTTGTTTATTCTGGAAATACATTCTTCTAACTTCCTAAAAAACTCTGAGATTGACATATATTCATCCTAGACGAGTTTTTGTGAAGTTAGAGTGGTATATTTATGGAGGAGACAAAACCAACTGCAATTAGAGTCATTCTAAGAGGAGAGAACTATCTCCTATGGTCACGATCCACAAAATCAAACCTGTATGGTCGTGGCTTGTGGAATCAAGTTGAACCGGCTAAAGGAAAAGAGCTTCAAGAAGGAAATGAAGAAGCTCTGGAAAAATGGCTGCAAAAATATCAAATGGTGCTCAGCATAATTCACAGCTCTCTGAGTGATTCAAAATTTGAATCTTACTCATATTGTGAAACAGCTCAAGAACTCTGGGAAACTCTCAAGAAGGTGTATGAAGACATCACCAATCTTTCAAGAGTATTTGATGTAAAGAAAGCTCTCAACAGCCTCACTCAAGAAGACCAAGATTTTACCAAACACTTTGGTAAATATAGGTCATTACTTGCTGAACTGGATATGCTGAGGCCAAACACAAAAGACCTCAAAATTATGGAGGAAAGAAGAGAGCAAGATAGAGTGTTTGGACTTCTCCAATCTCTCCATCCAAAATTCAATGACCTTATCAAGCACATCTTTAGGGAGGAGAAGCTAATAAGCCTTGAAAATGGCTGCTCTCAAATTCAAAAGGAGCAAGGCTCTTTAGACCTCTTCAACAAAGGAGAGCTGCCAATGGCAAACAAAGGGTTCTACAAACCCCCATTCAGTTCCAACAAGAAAGGAAAAACAAAGCAATGTCAACATTGCAAGAAAATTGGCAAATTCAACCAAGGGAGAGGACACACCAAGGAGGAGTGCTTCATCCTCCATCCTCATCTCAGAGCCAACTACAGAGCAAGGCAACAAGAAAATGAAGCAAACGCTTCAAATTATGCACCAACCGCTCAACCAAATGCACCACTCAGTCTGAATCCAAGTGCTCCATCAAATGCTCTAAACGGCCATTCTAATCAAGCTTCTACTTCAGAAAACAAAGGCATGATCACCATGAGCAGAGCAGACTTAAGGGCAATGATCAAGACCATGCAAATTTCCAAGGAGTCTGGTATCACATTTCTTGCCTCTAAACCTTCAAAAATACTTTTAGTAGATTAAGGAGCTTCTCACATATGATTAAAGATCCGAATCTACTAAATAATATTCAAAATACCTCTGGTCATGTTGAAATTGCTAATGGAGTTAGAGTGCCAATTAAAGGCAAAGGAAATTTAAACCTCTTTGGAAATGAATCTAGTGCCTTTTATATGCCTAGATTTAGCAATAATTTGGTCTCAGTAAAAATAGCCACCACTGATCTTAATGCTTATGCTATATTTGGACCTAACAGCTTTCATTTTCAGGATATTGAAACCGGTGAAGTTTTAGGCAAGGGAAACACTAAGGGAGAGTTGTATACTCTAGAAGATCTCAAGAAACATTCTAGAGACTCCAACTCTACTAGTTTGTCTTTTTATTAATTCTTGTCATGTAGCTAATAGTTCAAATGATGTATGGCATGCTAGATTAGGCCATCCTCATTCTAGAGCTTTAAAATTAATTATGCCTGATGTAGTCTTTGATAATTCTAAGTGTGAGTCGTGTATTTTGGGAAAACATTGTAGAAGTTCCACAACTCCTTATCAATATATGAGAATTGTTTTGATTTAGTTCATTCAGATGTTTGGACCTCACCTTGCCTATCTAGAGATAATTTAAAATACTTTGTGACATTCATTGATGAAAAATCAAAATATATATGGGTCACATTGTTGCCATCTTAAGATAGAATATTTGAGGCATTTGTCAATTTTCAAACATATGTGACTAATCATTTTAATGCTAAAACTAAGGTACTGAGATCGGATAATGGAGGGGAATACATAAGCAACACTTTCAAAGCTCATTTGGCAAATCATGGCATTCTTCACCAAACAAGTTGTCCTTATACTCCACAACAAAATGGAGTGGCTGAAAGGAAAAATAGGCATTTGATGGAAGAAGCAAGATCAATGATGTTTCATAAAAACATGCCAAGAAGATTCTGGGGAGATGCTGTTATGACTGCATGCTACCTCATAAATAGAACTCCAACAAAAGTCTTAAATGACTCATCACCATTTGAGGTATTAAACAAAAGAAAACCGAATATTAATCACTTACGTGTGTTTGGTTGCTTGTGTTTTGTTTTAGTGCCAAGAGATCAAAGAAATAAGCTAGATGCTAAAAGCACTAGAAGCGTGTTCATTGGATACTCCACTACTCAAAAAGGGTATAGATGTTTATGATCCAAGCACCAAACGCATCACAACTTCTAGAGATGTGAAATTCCTAGAAGATCAAAGTTATTTTGAGCAATCAGGCTGGGAAGGTGTGAAAGACTTGGCTGACTCTACAGCAGATTGAGCAACCTCTCTTCAACATATTTTGAGTCACATGGGTCTTCCTCCAATGAATGAAGATCAATCAGCTCCTGTAAACAATCAAAATGATCAGATTCAAGAAGAAGAGATAAATGTTCAAAATGAGCAAGAGAATGAAGAAGTAAATGAACAAGGGGGAGTTAATCAAGAAACTCCACCAGATGCTAATATTCTGGAGAATGAAAATCATGAGGAAGAAGAGGTACCAGCACCAACTTTGAGAAGAAGTACACGTCAAAGATTTGGCCCTGAACATTGGAAACAAACCAGGGTCTATTATAATCATCAAGCTGTGGCTCACCCTATACAAGCTAAGTGTTCACTTGCCCTGTTGCCATCAGACCATCAAGCATTCCTTGGAAAGATAGAGCAGCATTACATCCCAAAGACCTATGAAGAAGCAAAAGAATCAAGGTCTGGGTGGATGTTGTAGATGCTGAGAAAGAAGCAATGGATAAAAATCACACTTGGGATGTAAGTGATCTACCTTCGGGAAAAAGGGCTGTAACATCTAGATGGATATTCACCATCAAGTATCACAGCAATGGAGAAATTGAAAGGTATAAAGCTCGCTTGGTTGCAAGAGGATTTACTCAAACTTATGGAGAAGACTATACAGACACCTTTGCACCAGTGCCTAAGCTCCATACAGTTAGAGTGATTTTATCATTGGGAACCAACCTATCTTGGGAATTATTGCAAATGGATGTCAAAAACGCATTCCTCCAAGGAGAGCTTGAAGAAGAAGTATACATGAAGCCTCCACCAGGTCTTGAAAGCTCAATTCCTCAAGACAAGGTTTTCAAACTCAGAAAAGCCATTTATGGCTTAAAGCAATCTCCAAGAGCCTGGTACCACAAGCTAAGCTTCAGATTAACAGGCAAAGGATTCAAAAGATCAGAGGCTGATCACACCTTGTTTACTTCTCAAAGTGCTCAAGGAATCATTGTTGTCTTGGTATATGTAGATGACTTGATCATTTCCGGCAATGATCAAGCAGGTATTCAAGAAACCAAACTTTTCCTTAAATCTGCATTTGATATAAAAGATCTAGGCGAGCTTAAATATTTTCTAGTAATAGAGATATGTCGTTCTCCGGAAGGCTTGTTTCTATCCCAAAGAAAATATTCACTTGATTTGCTTAAAGAGACAGGCAAAATTGGTTCTAAACCAGCCAAGACACCACTTGAAGATGGTTACAAGGTCAGGAGAAAGGGGGAGAAAGAACAAGAAGATCCACTTGACAAACCATTTAAAGATCCAGCTCAATACCAGCGGCTTGTAGGTAAGTTAATTTACTTAACCATCACAAGACCTGACCTATGTTTTGCTGTGAATCAGGTGAGCCAAAACATGAAAGAGCCCTTGGTGTACCACTTGAATATGGTGGAAAGAATTTTAAGATACATCAAAGGATCACCAGGGCAAGGTGTTTGGATGGGAAAGAATGATAGCACTGAAATTGTGGGCTATTGTGATGCGGATTATGCTGGAGATACAATGGATAGAAAATCCACAACCGGCTACTGCACATTCATTGGAGGGAACTTAGTGACCTGGAAATCTAAGAAGCAAAAGGTAGTATCATGCTCAAGTGCTGAAAGTGAGTATAGAGCAATGAAGAAGCTCACAAATGAGCTAGTATGGTTAAAAGCGCTTCTGAAGGATCTAGGAATTGAGAGCACAAGTCCCATTACCATGCATTGTGACAATCAAGCAGCAATTCACATTGCCACCAACTCAGTCTTCCATGAAAGAACCAAGCACATAGAAGTGGATTGTCACAAAGTCAGAGAAAAGATCATTGAAGGAGTAATCTTTCCATGCTACACAAAAAGTGAAGATCAGCTGGCCGACATATTTACTAAAGCTACAAGTCTCAAGATTTGCAACCACATCTACAGCAAGCTTGGACTAGTAGATCTCACTCATCTTTGATCATGCTTCTCCTTTTCCAGAGACACTACACTCTTTTCCTCACAAGGAGTTTTTCCCACTGGGTTTGTACTTGTGAGGTTTTTAAAGAGGGAGTTGTGAGGATTTGTTTCTGGAAAATCAAACTTAGTCTCCACACTCATTCCGGCTAAGTTTGAGGGGGAGTATTAATCAAGCAACAAATATCCAACAAGAGAAGCCCAGAAATGTTGCCCAAATTCAAATCGTCTCCAACGGTTCTATTTTGATCTCTAACGGCTCTATTACTATTTCCAACGGATAGATGGGAGTCTGAACTTCACGAAACACCTACTTATCTTTGTTTTTAAGTTTTCTATAAATATGTAACTCCTTGTAACATTTTCAAGGTTACAGAGATAATAAAATCTCTCAATTCTTATTCTTATTCTTACTCTGAGTTCTTATCAATTCTTAATAAGTTCTTATCAATTCTTACTAAGTTCTTATCAGTTCTTACTCATTAATCTTTGAAAACTAACAATAGTAAGGATAGGAAATCTACAACCGGCTACTGCACCTTCATTGGTGGCAATCTTGTTACATGGAAGAAAAAGAAGCAAAAGGTTGTGTCTTGCTCTAGTGCCAAATCCGAGTATAGAGCCATGAGAAAGCTCACCAATGAACTCACATGGCTCAAAGCATTGCTTGAAGACCTGGAAATTCATCAAGATCATCCTATCACCATGCATTTTGATAATCAAGCCGCAATCCACATTGCCACTAACTCCGTCTTGTATGAGAGAACAAAGCATATTGAAGTTCATTGCCACAAGGTCCGGGAAAAGATTGAAGAAGGAGTCACTCTTCCACGCTATACAAGAAGTGAAGATCAGTTAGTTGACATCTTTACTAAGGCCGCAAGTCTCAAAGTGTGCAACCATATTCATGGTAAGCTTGGACTTGTGGATCTCACAAGACCATGATCATATTCACCTAATCCGTGAAATGTCATACTCTTTTTCCTTGGCGTGAGTTTTCTCCCATGTGGTTTTTCTCATGCTAAAGGTTTTAATGAGGTGACGGCTCACGGGTTCCAAGCTTAGCTCATTCACCATCGCTAAGCTAGAGGGGGAGTATTGATCATGATTAGTAAAGTCTCGGTTCTACTTATCTAAGGGCCGAGTCTTCTTTAGATGGTAAAGATGAAGAAGAGAGAGCCCAAGATGTTATGGCCCATTATGAAGAATTGGAGCCATTAGTCTCAAGGTAGCCGTTGAAGATATTTTTGGTTAAGAAGTCACATGTTGGTTGAAGCTTCACCGAGGTGAGGCAAGGTCACTGTCGTGCCTTTGGATCCCGAGCTTATCACTCTCATTCATGTCATTATGTCATTTTGAATTGCGCATAGAAACCCTAGGAGATATTTCTATTTAAAGCTTGTAACACACATTGTGGTTTAACCAATCTAAGTAATACATTATCTCTCTCTTTTATTCTCTTCCGAGTTCATCATTCAAGTTATTCATTCTTCACCAAATCTCTTGTTAATCTTCATGAAATCTCTTTTAATCTTCCGCTAAAACCAGCACTATGATCCGGTAAATGGAAGAATCTATGTTTCCCGAGATGTGAAGTTCATAGAGAATCAAGGATACTATGATAAGAAGAATTGGGAAAGCTTAAAAGACTTATCCCATTATACAACCGGTAGAGCTGCAAGCTTAAAGTTCCTTCTAGATCATCTCGGAAATGGAAAGACTTAAGAGAAAGAAACTCTTGAGGAAACACATCAAAAAGATCCGAAAGTCCCAACAAGTACAAATGAGGAACCGGTGGAAACAACATCTCAAGATCATGATGATATTGTACAAGAGGAACAACATGAAGAACCAAGCCATGCTGATCTTGAGAATGAAACACCTACAGAGGTGGCTCCACAACCTCGTAGAAGTACAAGAGAAAGGTTCCCAAAGGAGTATTAGAAGAATACAAGGGTTTACTTCAATAGCTAAGCCGTGGCTCATCCAATACAAGTCGTATGTTCTCTCGCCCTTTTGCCTATGGAACATCAATATACATTGGGAAGATTGAGCTGGATTCAATTTCACAAAGCTATAAGGAGGCAAAAGACATTGAGGTGTGGAAGAATGCGGTTAGTGATGAGATTGGTGCAATGGAAAGGAACCATACATGGGATGAATCTGAGTTGCCTAATGGGAAGAGGTCTGTGAGTTCAAGATGGATATTCACTATCAAATATCTCAGCACCTGTGAGATTGAGCGACACAAAGCAAGGCTGGTGGCAAGAGGTTTCACTCAAACGTATTGTGATGATTACACCGAGACCTTTGCACTAGTTGCTAAAGTTGGTACTATACGAGTAGTGCGATCCTTGGCAACAAAATCTCTCAGGGGAACTATGGCAAATGGATGTCAAGAACGCATTCCTCCAAGGGGAGCTTGAGGATGAGGTCTACATGACGCCACCTCCGGGTTTTGAGAACACCAATGCCCCATGAAAGGTTCTACGACTAAGGAAAGCAATCTACGGTCTCAAACAATCCCCAAGAGCATGGTACCACAAGCTTAGCACCACTCTCAAGGAGAAAGGGTACCGAAAATCGGAGGCTGACCATACGCTTTTCACTTTACAAAGCGCTGAAGGTATTGTTGTCATAGTCATCTATGTTGATGATCTAATCATCTCCGGAGATGACAAGGTAGGTATTCAAGAGACCAAATATTTTCTTAAATTTGTTTTTGATATTAAAGACCTTGGTCAACTCAAATACTTTCTAGGAATTGAAGTATGTAGGTCTCTGGAAGGAGTTTTCTTATCTCAAAGGAAATATGCACTTGATCTCTTGAGTGAAACAGGAAAGATAGGTGCTAAGGCTGCCAAAACTCCACTTGAAGATGGCTACAAGGTCGATCGAAAGGGGGAGAAAGAAAATGAACCATTTAAAGATGTTCAAAGATATTGCCGGCTAGTAGGTAAGCTCATATATCTAACACTTACACGGCCTGACTTATGTTTTGCTGTGAATCAGGTGAGTCAACATATGAAGGATCCCACGAAGTATCATTGGAGCATGCTAGAAAGGATTCTTTGCTACATCAAAGGAAGCATGGGTCAAGGGATATGGATGGGCAAGAATGCTAGCACCAAGATAGTGGGATATTGTGATGATGACTATGCCGGAGATAGTAAGGATAGGAAGTCTACAACCGGCTATTGCACCTTCATTGGAGGCAATCTTGTTACATGGAAGAAAAAGAAGTAAAAGGTTGTGTCTTGCTCTAGTGCTCAATCCGAGTATAGAGCCATGAGAAAACTCACCAATGAACTCACATGGCTCAAGGCTTTGCTTGATGATTTGGGAATTGTACAAGATCTTCCGATCACCATGCATTGTGATAATCAAGCCGCAATCCACATTGCTACCAACTCCGTATTCCATGAGAGAACAAAGCACATTGAAGTTCATTGCCACAAGGTCCAGGAAAAGATTGAAGAAGGAGTCACCCTTGCATGCTATACAAGAAGTGAAGATCAGTTGGCTGACATCTTCACTAAGGCCGCAAGTCTCAAAGTGTGCAACCATATTCATGGTAAGCTTGGACTTGTGGACCTCACAAGACCATGATCATATTCACCTAATCCGTGAAATGTCATACTCTATTTCCTTGGTGCGAGTTTTCTCCCATGTTTTTTTTCTCATGCTAAAGGTTTTAATGAGGTGACGGCTGACGGGTTCCAAGCTTTGCTCCTCCACCGTTGCTAAGCTTGTGATATGATCCTAAATAGCATGAGGAACATGGAGCATGGACCGGAACATGAACCAGAGGAAGCTAAGCTTGTAGCTGAGGATGCCCTTGGAGATGAGGACGTGTTTGCTACACCAAGAGGACCAATGACACGAGCTAGAAGCAAGCTATTCAACCAATCCATTGGAGGAATGCTCAGGCGCTTAAACATGGAAAAAGAAAAAGTTATCCAAACCACTCTAGTTTTGATACAAGTTTAACAGCATCAACAAATGGATTAAGTAATGCATGAGTGCTCTTTTTCCCTTGTCAAGTTTTGTCCCAATGGGTTTTCTTGATAAGGTTTTTAATGAGGCTTGTGTATTACTTCACCATTGTCCATTTGTTGATCAAGGCCAGCCCATGAAGAGAAGAATTCGGCCGGCCCATTTATTTTGAATTAAGACTTAATTATTTATGTAACAGGTATTGCTCATGCAGTCTGCTTGTTGTTTCTTTTTAAACTCTGTCATTTCACATTTTTCAGTTATCCAATCTTTTTATCAAAATATTTTCTGAGTTTGGATCTTGTTGGTGTGTTATATCCAGCATAACCTTAGTGTCTTTTGTTGTGTACTATCGAAGAGAGATTAAGTTGGTTCTTAGAGATCCTTTCCACATATCTCTATTTCAAACCATTCAATCATCAAATCCTTTCCACCACAACGGCTCATAGCAACCATTTTAGGAGGTTCACAACGGCTCTACCACGAACCATGGATTGAGCAGGTTATGAAGTCTGTTGTCTAGGGTAGTCCTGTGATGAGATTGCTAGTTGATAGCTACAATGGAACAGAGTGTTTGCGATCCTGTGATTTCCATCCCTAGAGTCCCTGTTTTTCCCATAGTTTTTACAGTTCACTGTAGTTTTCCTCTTTTTTTACTGTAGCACTCGACCTCACCACTCGATCAGTGTGGTCGAGTAGTTTTAGTACTGTGACTTTTCCTGCTTAGTTTTATGATGTGCTGAAGTGTGATAGACTTTGGTACCTCTAGCATCAATAAGGGTTTTTAGTAGATTTCTTATTTACACTACTAGTACCGCACCCTTTTGATAATCACTTGAATAGCTTGCTTTATTTATCAACTGATTGCTGTAGACCACTCTTGATTGGTTCGACATTGTTACTGCACTAAACTTCTACTTACCTTTATACTACAATTGATAAACTTTGTATTTTGTCTCTCTAGGCTTAGGTTGATTGCGTTGCTGTCTTTCTTTGCTTAGGGTAGGCAAAATACATGTTTCAAGTATGCACCAAAGCTCTAGAACAAAGTCCCTACGACTACATAACTTCCAAGAAAGAAGGTTGCGGCCTTACCAGATTCAAAACAAGAGAAGTCAGTGAACAAGAAGATTGATCATGGCAAGGAAACCACCCTCAAAAACAAAGACAAGGTGATGATATAAGTACTTAAAGTTCGTCTTGAGCAGATAATAGATAAATAATTTGATGCGATTCATCAAAAGCAAGAGCAACAGAGGCAGTCCAGTGCTAAAACGGATCATAAAAAGTCGACTCTACCTGAACTGAGTTCATCTCCATTTGAACCACAAGGAAAGCACACTCAAGCTAAGGTAAGTGATGAATTGAGCCAAGTTGTTTCCAATAGTTCTCATGACGTGATAACACCCTTGTCTTGTCCCAATGAAGCTGAAAAAGGTACAGGTGAAAATGAGAAACGTCTAGAAGCACACAGTTCACTTTATCTGCTCCGTTGAGGAGTATGAGCAACCTGCAAGTGAACCAAAGAAATATCATACTATGGAGCAGGAGAATGACAAAGCTGAAAGAGTTCTTGTCTGCAGTCAGTTACCTAGAGTTGAAGATATAATGGTTATCAAGAAGAAACTACCTGATGCTTCACCACCAAATAAAACCCGCGGTAACTGTTTTGACTCACAAAAATGAATGAAAGCTAATCTGCTTTCTATTGGTGCAGATTTCACAATTTTGAGGCCAATAATGAAGACTAATGATCAAGAAACTGTCGCTCATAATCAGAATCAATCAAAAGAGCACTATAAAGTTTATCAAGATCAACTTTGGCTAAAGCACAAGGATGAACACATAGGCAAGCAATCTAATTTCTTTGGGAAGGCTGGTGATTTTAAGAAAGATTTGTTTTCAAAATAGCCATTATTATTGCTTGTTGATAAGAAAATTCTCATGAGCTTGACTAACCTTACACCGGTGCTGCCGAGTGAGATAATGTGTCTTTTGCAGGAATATGAGAACATATTACCAGAAGAAAATCCTGGAGGACTTCTACTCATCCATGATGCATCTCAAAGCCACATTTGCAAACCTGGATTCTTTGTAGAACGTCCAAGACCCTTACCACACGAGATTTGGATTCACTTCACATGTTTCCCGTGGAACCTAAAATGGATTTTTCAACATTTTGTTCATTCCAAATTTATCAATGGCACCCAGGAGAGCTATCATTGTGTAAGTTAACCTCTAGAGTGGACAGTTTTGTCACCAACAACGCCCTGATCCAAGAAGAGTCCCCAGATCCAACACCATTTCAACTTACCGTGAAGAGCATATTCACCAAATACACAAAGGACCTTATTCAGGTAAGTATTTCTTTGTCTGGATTCTTTTCTCATAATTTCATGGCTGTGAGTATGAGTTTACTATATCCAGAAATCTTTGAGAAAGAGTTAGGTTTATTCAAGAAATATTTGGAACTAAACTTTTGTGTTAAAACGCATATAAAAGAGAAGCATGACAAATACAATGCTTTGGCTCAAAGTGAGATATGTTTACTTGTTTATTGTGACATCATGACTGTGATAACACACTTTCTCTTTGCCAAAAGCGTTAACAATTTTGCAGGTACAAAAGAGGAGCCACCGGATATAAACCTTATCTCAGCCAATCTCTTTGTGAGGACTGGAATTGGAGATGTCTTCATGCAAGATACAAAACCCATTGATTATTTTAGGATGATCTTTGAGGTTGGAGAGCACATATGGACGCCCAGGAAAGATGGTCCATTTCACCGAACAAGAAGAATAAGAGACAATGCTTATCAACTTAAGCTGCAAGGTAAGTCTAAAATGAGTTATACTTTCAATGTTTCTGATTTACTTCCTTTTATTGCAGATGAAACAGATTTGAGGTCAAATCGTTTTCAAGAGGGAGAGAATGATATGATCCTAAATATCATGAGAAACATGGAGCATGGACCGGAGCATGAACCAGAGGAAGCTAAGCTTGTAGCTGAGGATGCACTTGGAGACGTGGACATGTTTGCTACACCAAGAGGACCAATGACACAAGCTAGAAACAAGCTATTCAACCAATCCATTGGAGGAATGCTCAGACGCTTAAACATGGAGAGAGAAGAAGTTATCCAAACTACTCTGGTTTTGATACAAGTTGAAAAGCATCAACAAATGGATTAAGTGATGCATGCGTGTTCTTTTTCCCTTGTCAAGTTTTGTCCCAATGGGTTTTCTTGATAAGGTTTTTAATGAGTTGTGTATTACTTCACCATTGTCTATTTGTTGATCAAGGCATGCCCATGAAGAGAAGAATTCGGCCAGCCCATTTCTTTTGAACTAAGACTTAATTATTTATGTAACAAGTTTTGCTCATGCAGCTTGCTTGTTGTTTCTTTTTATACTCTGCCTTTTCACATTTTTCAGTTATCCAATCTTTTTATCAAAATACTTTCTTAGTTTGGATCTTGTTGGTGTGTTATATCCAGCAGAACCTTAGTGTCTTTTGTTGTGTAATATCCAAGAGAGATTAAGTTGGTTCTTAGAGATCCTTTCCGCAGATCTCTATTTCAAACCATTCAATCATCAAATCCCTTCCACCACCACGGCTCATTGCCACCATTCAACTTCACAAGTGCCGAAATTGGGAGGTTCTCATTAGCTTGAGGGGGAGTATTGATCATAAATATCTAAGTCTCAGTTCTTCTTCTTAAAGGGCCGAGTCTTCTATTTGCAAGTGTAAGAAGAAGAGAAGAGAGAGCCCATGATCGATGACCCATTATGAGAATGTAGCCGTTTGAAGAATTGAGCCGTTAGAAGATATTTGCGAGTGAAGATCACATGTTGAGGTTAAGCTCTACACGGTTATTCAAACCGATGAGCAGTCACTTTCACGCATTGGGATCTCAATATGTCACTCTCTACATGTCTCTTTCATTCTCTTTGTTCTATGTATGAAAACCCTAATCAGTTCCACTACTTATAGGCTGTAACTGAGATTGTTATAATTCTATTCTAAGCGATTTACACTTCACATTATTCTCTCACCGAATCTCTTATGCTCTTTTACTTATCTCTTCAATAATCTCTCATGAAATCTCTCTTAAACTTCCGCTAAAACTAACACCATATCAATCTTTTCGAGAAACGCTTGATGCTCTTTAGGCAAAAAGGTCGAGAGAACATACAGCTTGAATTGGATGAGCTATCGCTTGGTTATTGTAGTTCACTCGAGTATTCTTCCAATGATCTATAGGAAATCTTTGACGTGTACTTCTTCTAAGTTGTGGAGTTGGATTTGTTGCTTCCCCACTATCTTCATGGATTGACACATTCTCAATATCTTCCCCATTCTCCATAGCTTCCAGTGCATGATCTTGTGGCTTCACTATAATAGGTTCTTCATTGGTCGTTGGATGTACTTCCTCACTTTCTCTTGGAACTTGATCCGCATTCCCCTTTACTTGACATGGTCCATTTCCAAGATGATCTAGGAGAAACTTCAACCTTGCAGCTCTATCCGATGTGGAGTGAGATACGTCCTTTAGGTTATCCCAATCCTTCTTGTCGTAATTGTTAGAATAATGCAGAATGTTTATGAAGAATTATGAATGAGATTAGGGAAGAATGAAGAACACTTTAAAGAGATAAGTAACCGAGAGAATAAAGAGAGAAACTCTTCTATTAGGTTTATACAATCATGAGTTACAACCTTTAAATAGAGAGACAATATGGTAGCTAGGGTTTTGCACAAAAATAAAATATCTAAGAAGAGATCCCGAGATAAGAGGGACTTGTCCCGACGTTTGAATCTCTTAAGAGAACATGTGACTCTTCTTCTTTTGGTTCTCTAATGGCTCCATAGATGCTTTCCTTCTCTTCATTTGAATGCGCTCACGGACTTTACCCCTAATGGGCCTTTCCTTTAGTTTTTCTTAATGTGCAAAGGAGCCTCGGCCTTATAATGACATGTACGGATAGGCCAAGGCTTAGATAGTCATGGTCAATACTCCCCCTCAAGCTTAACCATATGTGCAAAGGTTAAGCTTGGAATCCCATGAAACCTCACCTCATTAAAAACCTCAATATAGAAAAACCACTTGGGAGAAAACTATATTGAGGGAAAAAGAGTGTGAAGTTCCCGGGTTAGGAGACATGAGATCATGGGTGAGTAAGGTCCACCAATTCAAGCTTACTATGTATGTGAGTGCAAACTTTGAGGCTGGCGGCCTTAGTGAAGATGTCCACGAGTTGATCTTCACTTCTTGTGAAACATGGAAGAGTTGTGCCATCTACAATCTTCTCTCGAACCTTGTGGCAATCAACCTCGATGTGCTTGGTTCTCTCATGGAAAACCGAGTTTGTTGCGATATAAATGGCGGCTTGGTTGTCACAATGCATGGTGAAGGGCTTGGTATGATCAATGCCAAGGTTTTATAGGAGAGCCTTGAGCCATGTTAACTCATTTGTAAGGTTCCTCATTGCCCGGTATTCCGATTCAGCACTAGAGCATGAAACCACCTTTTTCTTCTTTGATTTCCAAGTTACCAAGTTTCCTCCAACAAACGTACAATACCCGGTGGGTGTCTTCCTATCCATTGTATCCCCGGAATTATCAGCATCACAAGAGACAACAATTTTGGTGTTAGCATTCTTCCCCATCCAAATTATTGAACATAGACGAGTATAAAGTCAGGACAAGGAAACAAGACCAAGGGAGACAATGAGCATTGCTTGGACTGATGATGACTTGAAAGCATCATAGACATGATCCAGAGTGTTAGAAAGAAGGAAGAGATCAGCCAGAAGCTTCTAGGGTTTGGTGACCTTACACATTAGACGGATCCATACACCCAATCCGTACAACCTGAAGATCATCTTGATATATGATCAGAAGGAGAAAAGGGATTGTGCAAATCTCGGTTCAAATAAAAGAACCGTTGTGCAAAGTTCGGGTCACATCCTTCTTTCGGATAAAAATCATCTCCTTATCCACACGTGGGTCAATGTATTGATCAAGCTAGCCGTTTGCCCCTATGGTCATTGTTCACTTGTCTTGGCACTAGAGCTCTCCTTAATGACCTAATCATTGGTTCCATATAAAAGGAGAGGCCACAGCCTTTTATGAGCTACCTAAGACTTTAGCCATTTTGGGCAATGAATCATTTACTCATCATCCTTGTTCTTTCTTTACATTTCCGCAACTAAACTCACACAAATGCCTTGGCCCGGAGTTCCCTTGGGATACCTAAGGATGCGTTCCACCATGCTCAAATGATACTTTGTTGGAGCTTGCATATGTTGGCTCACCTGATTCACAGCAAAACAAAGATCAGGACGTGTAATGGTAAGGTATATTAGCTTACCGACAAATCACCGATATTGCTTGAAATCTTCAAATGGTTCATCCATTGGGTCCATTGGGTCCATTGGGTCCATTGGGTCCATTGGGTCCATTGGGTCCTTTGGGTCCATTGGGTCCTTTGGCTGATCCGGAGATGCATCCGTCTTCTTCACCCCCATACGCTTGACTTTGTAGCCATCTTCCAGAGGAGTCTTTGCTGGTTTGGCACCAAGTTTTCCTGTCTCAGCCAACAAGTCAAGAGTATACTTCCTTTGTGAGAGAATGAAGCCTTCCGAAGATCAGCGAATTTCAATCCCTAAGAAGTATTTTAGTTCCCCAAGGTCTTTAATATCATACACAGATTTAAGGAAAAGTTTTGTGTTTGCAATACCTTCATTGTTGTTCCCTGAGATGATGATATCATCTACATAAAGAGGACAACAATAATACCTTTATCACTTTTGAGAGTAAAGAGAGTATGGTCGGCTTTGGATCGTTTGAATCCCCGGGCAATGAGAGTGGTGCTCAGTTTGTGTTACCATGCCCTTGGTGATTGTTTGAGTTCATATATTACCTTCCGTAATCACAAAACCTTTGCCGGGGCTATGGTGTCTTCAAGACCGGGTGGAGGAGTCATATACACTTCTTCTTCAAGTTCTCCTTGAAGGAAAGCGTTCTTTACATCCATCTACCACAAATCCCAAGATAGGTTTGTAGCTAATGAGAGTACAACCCTTACCGTATGAAGCTTTGCTACAGTAGCAAACATGTCTGTGTAGTCGTCGCCATAAGTTTGTGTAAATCCTGTAGAAATTAGAGAATTCGTGAACAATTTATGATGAATTTCTCAAGAACAGGGGAAAGAGAAACAAACCAGGGAGAATATTTTAGGAGATAATTTTTTCTTATTATTTCCTTTCAGATCTTATACACATATATCTACAAGTAAGATGCCAAAAACGTATGGCTACAAATAAATAAGCATGTGTGTAAATTTATAACCACAGAAAATAGAGAAAGTCTCCAAAGTTGACTTTTCTTCCTCCACCTCCAGAGTTGACTAGTCTTCACTAATATTTGTTTCAACACTCCCCCTCAAGATTGGTTGATGGAGATCCAAAAAAACCCATCTTTCCATGAAGATCATCACATACCTTACTTGTTGCTGCTTTGGTGAAGACATCTGCTAATTGATCAACACTCCTCACAAATGTTGGTAGAATAATCCTGGATTCAACTTTCTCCCTTATATAGTGACAATCTACCTCTATATGCTTTGACGCGATCCCAGATATGGACCCGAGGTTGTGTAGTCGGACCGGGAACTATCGGCATGTATCGGGAAGAAATGGAAGATAGTCGGGAGGTACAGATCGAAGACCGATGGTTCGGTCCAGAAATACACGGGACAGATGAACGAGGATCAAACGATGGGAGAATGATGAATGAACGATGGGACGAATAGACGAAGGTCGGAACAACGATGAATGATAGCTGAGCGATGGATGAACGAGGGAAGAATGGATCGATAATTGGCCACGTGAGATGCGGTTGTCTCACGATACAAAGGACAACGACTCGAGCCCGGCTACGAGAGTCGTTGGGTTTCAAACGAGAGAATGAACTTGGATCGAATGAGAATGAGCAAACGATTAAAACAAAAGTGTTTATTTCAATGTTGGCTAACCCTATTACAACTCAGGATCTCGTGCTTATATAGCCAAGCCCTTCATTAGGGTTTCGCGATACAAAATTCTAGCGTGCCCTTTGTGGGACAGGCTTGAAAGAACGCGTAACTAAAGATAAGAGGTTGCTCGGTAAAGCAGTGAACAACCTCGGTAAAGATAGAACCATACTTGGTAACTTTCCTTGTATCATGGACATTTCCACTGGTAAGTTACTCGGGGCCAAGTATGGTGCGCCAAGCTTAATGCCTAATTAAAAACCCCTCGGTAAAATCACGTCGGACTAAAACCCAAGTGGGGAAAAAGAGTACACAACCTTGGCATCTTGGGGCGTCTCACCGGATGATGGTGAGAATGCTAAGGATGAAATCCTTACCGTTTCCAGTCACCATGGGCTGGTGACCGGTTCCCCTTGCACCATCAGGAAGCTCTCCAAAGCTTGCTCCATGAAGGCACGAAGTCGCACCTGGTACTTCTTCTGGCTTCTCGGTCTGATCCCATCCTTTGGTAAGCTCAGGGCTGTAGCCGGTGCGCTCGGGTACTCGGCAACATTGGGTCGTGAAACCTCGGTCTCGGTCTCACTCTGGCTCTGCCTCGGACATGTACTCGATAGCTAGGGTCATATCATTCCCTCCCCTTGGTTTGCTTTTGTCCTCAAAAGCTGCTATTCTCCTGCATCATATCGGACCAAGTCAGTAACGTTGAAGGAAGTAGAGAATTCAGGCTTACCTGGAATATCCAGCCGGTATGCATTCAGATTGATTCACTCCAGGATTCGGAAAGGTCCGGCTCCACGAGGTTGAAGCTTGTTGCATCGCAGGTGTGCGTAACGCTCCATCCGAAGGTGTCACCAAACCTAATCTCCAGGCTGTAGAATTAAGGGACGTCTTCCGCGATTGGCCTTGCGCTTGTAGTGCTCGGTCTTCTTCTCTATGCTTTCCCGGATCCGCTCGTGTAGTTCCTTCACCAGTTCGGACATGGCGACCCCATCATGGTCTTCGATATTTCTCGGTGGCAAGGGTAGCATATCCAGTGGGGTCAGTGGGACGAAACCATAGGCTGCTTCAAATGGGGATACATTGGTGGCCAAGTGGATGGATCAATTATAGGTGAACTCCACGAACGGGATACATACTAGCCAGTTGACCCGGTTTGGATCAATGGCTGCCCTGAGTAGCGATCCTAACGACCGGTTGACTACTTCAGTTTGCCCATTGGTCTAAGGGTGGGCGATCGTTGAGCACATGAGCTTGGGTCCCAGACGCTTCCACAGGGTCCTCTAGAAATGCCCGAGGAACTTTGGTTCCCGATCCAAGATGATGTTCCTCAGTAACCCGTGTAATTGGACAACTTCATGCAAGAAGAGATCAGCGATCATTGTGGCGTCCAATGTTTGGGCATTCGGTATAAAGTGAGGCATCTTCAAGAACCTATCAACCAGAACGATGACTGAGTCCTTCTCGTCAAGCTTAGGTAACCCGATCACAAAATCCATCGAGAGGTCAACCCATGGGGAGGTTGGGATCGGTAATGGTAAATATAACCCTTCGGTCGGATGGACACGGGACATAGCCTTAAGGCAGGTGATGCATCGGGTGCAATAGGTTTCCACCATACTCCTCATCTTAGGCCAGTAGAAGTGCTCCCTCAACATGGCCAAGGTCTTATTAACCCCAAAATGTCCTATAAGGCCACCACCGTGAGCTTCGGACAATAACAATTCCTGTAATGAACCGGCAGGGATACACAGCCGGTTTCCATTGAAGAAGAAACCCTCGTGGAGATAGAAGGCCTTGTATGCCCCCTTCCCATGATCCTGCTAACATCCTCCTAGTCCCGGGTCATTCTGGTACTGCCCCTTGATCATTTCAAACTCGAGAACTTTTGCTTCCGCGATGGTGATCAAGGCGTGGTGCCGGGATATTGCATCGGCCACCACATTCTCCTTCCCTTTCATTTACTTGATAACATAAGGGAATATCTTGATGAATTCTAACCACTTGGCGTGACGGTGCTAGAGGTTGCTCTGGCCTCGGAGATGCATTAGCGTCTCGTGATCGGTATGGATCACGCATTCCTTGGACAGTAGGTAGTGCTGCCAAGTCTCTAAGGCACGTACCAGGGCATATAGCTCCTTATCATAGGTAGGGTAGTTCAGCGTTGTCCCGCTGAGCTTCTCGCTGAAATTGGCCACGGATTAGCCTCCTTGGGTAAGGACAGCCCCAATACCAATTCCGGAAGCATCACATTCTATCTCTTAGGTGCGCTAGAAGTCGGGGAGCACAAGCAAAGGTGCTTGGGTAAGGCGCTTCTTGAGTTCTACAAACGCTTGCTCTTGCCGGGTTCCCCAAACAAACCCAGTGCTCTTCTTGATCAAAGCGGTGAGGGGTGTCGCGACACTACTAAAATCTCGGACGAATTGGTGGTAGAAACTGGCCAGGCCATGGAAGCTCCTGACTTGGCTGACGTTGGTCGGGGTTGGCCATTCCTTAATTGCTCGGATCTTCTCACTATCCACCTTCAGGCCCTCTGAACTGACCACAAAACACTAGTTCGGATGCTCCGAACACACATTTCTTCTGGTTGGCATAAAGCTCGGCTTCGCTTAAGGTCTGTAGGACCGCTTCCAGATGGGTCACATGCTCGGCCAGGGTTTTACTATAGATCAGGATGTCGTCAGAGTAGACGACAACAAACCGGTTCATGTAGGCTCGCAAGGTATGGTTCATCAGCCGCATGAATGTGGACGGGGAATTCGACAGACCAAATGGCCTGACGAGCCATTCATAAAGGCCCTCATCACCTTCCCGCATTCTAATCTGATGGTACCCGCTCTTGAGATTGACCTTCGAGAAAATTGACCACCCGCTTAACTCGTCAAGCATATCGTCTGATATGATCCTAAATAGCATGAGGAACATGGAGCATGGATCGGAGCATGAACCAAAGGAAGCTAAGCTTGTAGCTGAGGATGCACTTGGAGATGAGGACGTGTTTGCTACACCAAGAGGACCAATGACACGAGCTAGAAGCAAGCTATTCAACCAAACGATTGGAGGAATGGTCAGACGCTTATACATGGAGGAAGAAGAAATTATCCAAACCACTCTGGTTTTGATACAAGTTCAACAGCTTCAACAAATGGATTAAGTGATGCATGAGTGCTCTTTTTCCCTTGTCAACTTTTGTCCCAATGGGTTTTCTTGATAAGGTTTTTAATGAGGCTTGTGTATTACTTCACATGCAGCCTGCTTGTTTTTTTTTAAACTCTGTCTTTTCATCTTTTTGATTTATCCAATCTTTTATCAAAATACTTTCTGAGTTTGGATCTTGTTGGTGTGTTATATCCAGCAGAACCATAGTATCTTTTGGTGTGTAATATCCAGAAGAGATTAAGTTGGTTCTTAGAGATCGTTTCCGTAGATCTCTATTTCAAACCATTCAATCATCAAACTCCTTCCATCACCACGGCTCACAGCCACCAATCTATCTTGTTTCAACTTCACAAGTGCCAAAATGGGGAGGTTCTCATTATCGTCCAACCGGGGAATCGGATGCCGGTACTTAACCATGCTGTTGTTGATGGGACGATAGTCAACACACATCCTCAAGCTTCCGTTCTTCTTGGGAACCAATAAGACGGGAACGGCGCAAGGAGTCAAGCTTTCCCAGATGTACCCCTTGGTCATCAAGTGGGAAACTTGGCTTTCTAGCTCCTTGGCTTCCTCGGGGTTGACACGGTAGGCGGGACGATTAGGAAGGGCGGCACCAGGGATAAAATCTATATGGTGCTCTGTCCCACGTAGTGGGGGTAGACCGGGAGGCATCTGCTCGGGGAACACGTCCTTGTACTTCTCCAAGGCTCCCTTGATCTTGGCCGGCAGCTCTCGGTCTTTGGTACCTATACTGAAAACCTCACGGTAAACCATTAGTACTGCCCGTGAGCCAGTGCCGAGCGACTTTCTAACATCATGGAAGTTGATAAGAAAATTAGCTAGTTTCACTTATCATCTGAGTCCTTGGATAGTTTCACTTGCATCTCGTGAACTTGAGCCGATGACAAATGAGCTAGATTGATCCGCCTACTATCATGCATAAAATAATAGAAATTGGTGCGACCGTTATGAGTGGCATCCTTGTCAAACTGCCATGGACGACCAAGTAGGACGTGGCCAGCCTGCATTGGTACCACATCACAATGGACCGAGTCCCAGTATTGCCCAATACTAAATGGTACCACTACTTGCTCGTTAACAGTAACCATATTCCGGTCAGTCAACCAGCACAATTTGTAAGGAGCAGGATGGGGAGTAGTAAGGAGGGATAGTTTTCTCACTAACTGGACACTCGCGACATTCATGGAAGAGCCCCCATCAATGATCAAACCGCAAACCTTTCCGTTAACGGTGCAACGGGTATGGAAGAGGATGTCGCGTTGGGATGCAGTGGTTGGGGAAACGGTAGTACTGAGCGTCCTCCTGACCATGAGCAATTCTCCAACATCCGGGTACTCCATGTTACCCTCCAGTGGGGCGGCTTCTACCTCCTCCTCCTCGGTTGTTTTCCCGGGTGCCTCGTCTTCTGACTCATATTGGCCTTGCAGGGTGAGTATCATGACCCGCCTGTTTGGGCATTCCCTAGCATAGTGCCCTCTTCCTAGAACTTATAACAGATCACGTCCCAGCTTCTTCCAGGGTTGGCTTCGCGCTTGGCATCTGGACAGGGGTCCTTGGATCCTTCTGGCTGTCGCGGCTTGAACCGGGAATCAACAGTGACCGATTTGCCTTTCTTGGGGAATCGGTTGGGCGAGGATGGATTCGGGGAAAACTCGGGTTGGTCGGGGCTTGGGACCGCATGGTGCTGGCAGCCTTCAGTTTGATCTGCTGCTCTACATGGATGGCGAGGTCAAGCAGTTCTTCAAACCTTAAGTAAGGTTGCCGTTCGACCTTACGGACGATGCGGTCTTTCATCTCATCTAAGAACTGTGCCATAAGAGCTTCTTCCGACTCGTTGAGTTGTAGCCGGCTCCGAATGTGCTCAAACTCCTTATGATACTCCTCGACTGAACAAAAGCCTTGTTGCAGTTTCCGGAAACGTTTCTGAAGTTCCCGGTGATACATGGGAGGAATGTATCGTAGCCTCATAACAAACTTATGATCTCCCAAGAGGGAATCATGGCCTCATATTGTCGTATACTCTCGGCAAGATCACAGTCCCACCAGGTAAGGGCATTGTCAGTGAACTCGGCCACGGCATAAGTGACCTTCTTGTGCTCCGGGTATTTGTAGCAATCGAATACATGATTCATACGGTGTTCCCAATCAAAGTAAACCTCTGGATCGACCTTTCCGGCAAAAGTGGGAGGTGTGAGTTTGTGCCTGGGGCCATCCAAACGTGGGGCACGTTCATCATGATCGAAGGCGGGCTGGTTAATGCGATGTCGGGGTCACGCTCTCCGTGGGGCATAGTCGTAACCCTCTTCTTCAGAATCTTCTCCCAAGTCAGGGAGAGGATTGATCAGGGCGTTGGGCTCGCCAATGACCAGTGGGTCGGGAAGAGACGGGACGGCTATGGGTGGTTGATCCCAACCAGACGAGCATCCAGCTGATCGAGCCGTGCTTGAAGGCCGACAAAAATAACCCCTTAATCGGGTGGGGGTGGTGGATCTTACATTTAAAATGGAACCGAACAGACAGTGGAAGAATTCTGGCATCGCCGGAGATGGCAAAGTACAAACGGCGAGGCTGGCTGGTCCGGTCACCAGAGTTGTACGGCCGGTGAGGTACGGACAACAGAGTGAGATGGTCCGGTCACAGGAGTGGTGTGATACGGACGACAGAGTAAAGTCACCGGGATATATTCGTCGGAGGTAGTGTCCAGCAAGGCTCGATCGTCTGGCACGGAGGACAGCAGCCCGGATAGTTTGGCGGTGTGGTCAACCGTCGGAGCCAAGGACGTTTGCTGGGGTGGGTTGGCCGGCACAATGGTGGACAATCCGTAGTGGGCCAGTACGAGAGCTCAATTAACCTTCCGTGGTGAAAGTCACTCGGCAAGATCGGGTCAAAGTATGGACGACACCGTAAGAACTCTCAGTAACAATACTCGGAAGCCCTAGGTAGCTCGCGGTAAATGGTACCTCGGCAAAATAAAACACGAGTAAAGTGAGAGCTTATCCGATAAACGACACACGTGCAACGGATCTATTTCAAATGAGTGGCTAATGATTGAGCGCGTCAGATGACAAAAGAAATCTTTGCCTAAACGACAAAATCCAAAAAGCGCAATCAATCACAACCACACAAGTATCCTTGGAGAGACGTGGCCAAATCTCGATCAAAAACATATCTTTGAGCGGGACAAGGACGTTTCTTCTCCGACTCGAGTTCAAGCAACAATGGTGAATCAGCAAAATGAAACGAAAACGAAAACAACTAAGGAAACTAGCTATCAACCTAACAACATGCGGAAACAAAGAGCCATAAGATTTCCCAATGGTACGGCAAGCAAGAACTACGATGAAAACGAGAAAACAAACAGAAATGAAAAGGATAGACACAACCTTTTGAATAGAGCCTAAGCTCTGATACCAATGACGTGATCCCGGATATGGACCCGAGGCTGTGTTGTCGGACCGAGAACTATCGGCATGTATCGGGAAGAAATGGAGGATAGTTAGGAGGTACAGACCAAGGACCGATGGTTCAGTCTGGAAATACACGAGACAGATGAACAAGGATCGAACAAT
The DNA here is from genome assembly GCA_963555745.1 of Cardamine flexuosa. Lineage (NCBI taxonomy): Eukaryota > Viridiplantae > Streptophyta > Magnoliopsida > Brassicales > Brassicaceae > Cardamine > Cardamine flexuosa. Next base: position 19,422,360 of record OY743215.1, read on the forward strand.
GGGTGAATGATGATTGAATGATGGGAAGAATAGACGAAGGACGGAACGATGATGAACGATGGGTGAGCGATGGATGAACGAGGGAAGAATGGATCGATAATCAGCCACGTGAGATGCGGTTGTCTCACGATACGAAGGACAACGTCTCGAGCCTGACTATGAGAGTCGTTGGGTTTCAAACGAGTGAATGAACTCGGATCGAATGAGATTGTGCAAACGATTGTAACAAAAGTGTTTATTTCAATGTTGGCTAACCCTATTACAACTCAGGATCTCGTGCTTATATAGCCGAGCCCTTCATTAGGGTTTCGCGGTACAAAAGTCTAGAACGCGTAAATAAAGATAAGAGGTTGCTCAGTAAAGCGGTGAACAACCTCGATAAATATAGAACCATACTCGGTAACTTTCCTCGTGTCATGGACATTTCCACGGGTAAGTTACTCGGGGCCGAGTATGGTGCGCTAGGCTTAATGCCTCATTAAAAACCCCTCGCTAAAACAACGTAAGGCTAAAACCCGAGTGGGGAAAAAGAGTACACAACCTTGGCATCTTGGGGCGTCTCACCGGTGGCCTCTCCTTATCGTTCCCGGTCACCATGGGCTCTCCAAAGCTTGCTCCACGAAGGCACTAGGTAGCACCCGGTACTTCTTCTGGCTTCCCGGTCTGATCCCATCCTTTGGTAAGCTCGGGGCTGTAGCCGGTGCACTCGGGTACTCGGCAACCTTGGTCTCGGTCTCGTCAGGCTCTGCATCGGACAGGTACTCGATAGCTAGGGTTGTATCATGCTTTGTCCTCTCATGGAACACTGAATTAGATGCGATATGGATAGCAGCTTGATTATCATAGTGAAAGGTTATAGGCTCAGATGATTCGATTCCTAAATCTTTGAGAAGAGCCTTAACCCAAACCAACTCACCAGTTGGGTTTTCCATAGCTCTATACTCATCTTCAGTACTTGATGTTGAAACCACCTTTTCTCCAAGAAACCAAGTTCGCACCAACAAATGTGCAATACCCAGTTGTAGATTTCCGATCACCTTTATCTCCTGCCCAATCAGCATCATAATAACAAACAATATGTGTGGAATTATTGCGACCCATCCAAATACCTTTGCCCGGTGTGCCTTTCAAGTATCTTAGGATTCGATCGACCATTCCCCAATGATGCTTACTTGGAGCCTGCATATGTTGACTTACTTGATTCACTGCAAATGAGATGTCGGGTCGGGTGATAGTCAAGTAAATCAACGTTTCAAATAGTCTTTGATATTGCTTTACCTGCATAAGCGGCTCCCCCTCAGGACATATCTTATAACTATCCTCTATGGAAGTCTTAGCCGGTTATACACCAAGCTTCCTTGTCTCTTCCAGCAAATCAAGAGTGTATTTCCTCTGAGACAAAAATAGCCCATTCTCAAACTTACATACCTCAATCCCAAGGAAATACTTAAGTTCACCCAAGTCTTTGATGTCAAATGAAGCCTTGAGCAAACTCTTAGCTCTCTTGATTTCCTCAATGTCATCTTCAATAACATTCTCCCCCTGAGTTGTAAACAATGTATGGTCTGCTTCGGATCTCCGAAATCCATTCTCAAGAAGACACCCACTAAGCTTGTGATACCAAGCTCTAGGTGATTGCTTGAGACCATAGATATCTTTCTTAAGCTTGCACACCTTGTTGTCCCCTATGTTAACTCCTGGAGGAACCATATAAACTTCTTCCTTCTACTCTCTTTGAAGAAATGCATTTTTCACATCCATCTGCCATATGTTCCAACAGAGATTAGTTGCAATAGAGAGCAGAAATCGTACCGAATGAAGTTAAGCTACTGGCGCAAAGGTTTCAGTATAATCCACTCCATGCATTTGTCTGTAAGCCTTGGCTACCAATCTTGCTTTGTATCTCTCTATTTCTCCTGTGCTAGTATACTTGATAGTGTAAACCCATCTACAGCACACAAGCTTCTTCTTGCTAGGCTTCTCAATCTAAATCCATGTATCATTCTTGCCCATAGACGCTATCTCTTCCAACATAGCTTGAACCCAAACATCAGATAATCAAGCCTCTTCATAACTGCTTGGTATTCTGTGCTTATCAATCTTGGAGAGAAACGCTTGGTGCTCTTTTGGAAATTGATCCATGGTGCAATGATTCTGAAATGGATGAGCTACCTCCTGATTATTGTAATACACTCTTGTGTTCTTCCAATTCTCAGGAGGAAATTTCATCCTTGTACTTCTCCTCAATGGGGGCACAATCTCCTCATTAGGAATCGAGTCCTCAGACTCCTCTACTACAGCAGTCTCCACTGGATCTAGAGCAGAATCGATACTTGGTGATTCCATCTCGCTGTCATCACCTTCTGAATCAACCACTATCTCAACCTCTATATGATCACCACTGTCACTCTCCTTAGTTTCAACCTCATTATTCTCAACATGTTCAAACGAATCACCACCTGGAGCTAACCCCTCAAGAATAACCCTTAACGTTGATGCTCTCTCTTCTGGCAAGGCTAAATCTTCCTAGGTATTCTAATTCTTTTTATCAAAATAATCCTTCTCTTCAACAAATCTAACCTCCCTTGAGACATGCACACGCTTGGTGATGGGATTGTAACATTTATACCCCTTTTGTGTAGAAGAGTATCCAATGAATATACACTTTGTACTCTTTGGTTCTAGCTTGTTCCTTTGAGCATCCGGTACAAATACATAGCAAACATAACCAAAGACACGAAGATGATCAATGGGGGGGGGGGGGGTTTAACTTTGTTCAATACATCATAAGGAGACACACTTCCAAGATGAACTGTTGGTAGCCGGTTAATGAGCTACCTAAGACTTTAGCCATTTTCGGCAATGAATCATTTAATCATCATCCTTGTTCTTTCTTTACATTTTTGCAACTAAACTCACAATTGCCTCATTAAAACCTTCTTGCATGTCCAATCTGTCTTGGATGTCACAAGATAACCCTCCAAGGAACCTTGCCATAGTTGCATCAGCTTCTTCTTCAATGTCTGCCTTAATCATTAAAAGTTTCATCTCCTGAAAATAGTCCTCCACACAAGGCCAGTCGCTGGATTAAGACTAACAGGACCATTCCTTATGGAAGACCCATTAGATCCTTGAGACAACCTCCTAAGCTTCTGATGTAACTCTCGGTGAAAATGGCTTGGAACAAATCATTTCTATTGAACATAGACGAGTATAGAGTCAAGAAAAGGAAACAAGACCAAGGGAGACAATGAGCATTGCTTGGACTGATGATGACTTGAAAGCATCATAGACATGATCCAGAGTGTCAGAAAGAAGGAAGAGATCAGCTGGAAGCTTATAGGGTTTTGTGACCGTACACCTAATCCGTACAACCTGAAGATCATCCTGAAATGTGATCAGAAGGAGAAAAGGGATTGTGCAAATCTCGAGTCAAATAAAAGAGCTGTTGTGCAAAGTTAGGGTCACATCCTTCTTCTAGATAAAGCTCCTCTCCTTATCCACACGTGGGTCAATGTCTTGGTCAAGCTAGCCGTTATTGTCTACCCTTGTGGTCTTTATTCATGCGTCTAATCATTAGGGCTTCTCCTTGATGACCTCACTTGGTCCTTATAAAAGGAGAAGCCGCAGCCTTTGTAAAGGTTACCTAGACTTAGCCATTTTTGGCAATGAAAGAAATCATCATCCTCTTTGTCTCTTCTCTACTTTTCCGCATTTAACACTTCAGAAACTCACATGGTGTCAGAGCAAAGATCTTGATTCTCTTCAAACATTGCATTTCAGTCTTCATACTTTCATTCTTGCTCATCAAAACTTTCGTTTTCATTCTCTTAAGACTTCATCTTTTCCTCTAAACTTTTTCATTTCATCATATTCTCTTCAATGGATCTATGGATAATCCAAAACCGATTATGATTCCGGTTATCCTTAGGGGAATCAACTATCTTATGTGGGCGAGAACTACATGCACGGTGCTTTGTGGAAGAGTGTTATGGAGCCATGTGGAAACTTTGCAAGCTCCAAGCTCCACCTTCACAATGGAAGGTGAAGATGATTCTTCCAAAGGGAAAGCGGAAGACATGGCTGAGGAGAACAAGTGGTTCCAATCTGATCAAACCATCCTTGGTCTTCTTCAAAACTCTCTTGATCCTCTAATACTTGAAGCATATTCCTATTGTGAAACCGCAAAGGAGCTGTGGGATACTCTCAAGAACATGTACGGCAACATCTCCAATCTCACACGCGTCTTTGAGGTCAAGAGAGCCATCAACAACCTCAGCCAAGAAGATATTGAGTTCACCAAACACTTTGGGAAGTTCCGATCGCTTTTGGCCGAATTGGAGATGCTTAGACCATTCGCCACGAATATCAGCATCCTTCGAGAGAGGCATGAGCAAGACCGAGTCTTTGGACTTCTTCTCACTCTCAATCCGTTTTTCAACGACCTCACCAAGCACATCCTTAGAGCTGATATGCTCCCTAGCCTTGATGAAGTGTGTTCCCAGATTCAAAGAGAACAAGGATCCCTTGTACTCTTTTGTGGAGTTAAGGAACTCACTACGGCTAACAAAGGAATGTTCAAAGGAGAAGATCGGAAGACATTGGTGTGTGATCACTGCAAGAAGAGAGGACACATCAAAGACAAGTGCTGGATCCTCCATCCTCACCTCAAACCCACCAAGTTCAAGGCTAATCTCTCTGCTACCAAAGCCGCAAGCAAACCAGGTCAAGGGAGCTCATCAAAGAGCGGAGAGGAGCAAGCTATGGTGGCAAATGATGATGGATTCATGAGCAAGTCAGACTTGGATGTTCTCATCAAGTCCATTGCCGCTCTCAATCTTAAGAGATCTGGTATCACTCTATTAGCCTCTTTAACAAATAAATCAATCATTATTGATTCCGGATCATCTCATCATATGATTAGTAATCCTAACTTGATTGAGAATGTTAAACCGGCTAATGGTAATGTGATTATTGCTAATGGAGATAGGACTCCCGTAAGAGCAGTAGGTGATTTAAGACAATTTGATAGGAAATCTAAAGCATTCTACATGCCTACATTTACCTCTAATCTTGTCTCGGTTAAAAAGGCAACTTGTGATTTGAATTCTATGCTATATTCGGTCCTAGCAGTTTTCATTTTCAGGATATTGATAGCGGGAAGGTTCTTGGAGAAGGGGATTCAAAAGGAGATTTATATGTTCTTGAAAACTCTACTTCAACTAGTTCTAATCCTTTTACTTCTAAATAATGTTTTGTCTCTGTTAGTAATAATGTAATGTGGCATGCTAGACTAGGACATCCACATTTGCGAGCTCTTGAAATAATGTTTCCTAGTATTTCCTTTGATCATTCTAGTTGTGAGGCTTGTATTCTCGGCAAACACTGTAAAACTGTTTTTTTCCAAGTCTTCAACTTTATATGAGAATTGTTTTGATCTGTTTCACTCTGTTGTTTGGACCTCACCTTATTTATCTAGAGATAGCAATAAGTATTATGTCACATTTATAGATGAGAAATCGAAATATACTTGGGTTACATTACTACCTTCTAAAGATTGAGTAATGGATGCTTTTACTACATTTCAAAAACATGTGACTAACCGTTTTAGTGGTAACATCAAGGTACTAAGATCAGACAATGGAGGAGAATACACGAGCCATAGATTCAAGGGGCACTTTGCAAAGCATGGCATTCTTCACCAAACAAGTTGTCCATACACGCCACATCAAAATGGAGTTGCTGAGAGAAAGAATAGGCACCTCATGGAAGTGGCACAATCTATGATGTTCCACTCAAATGTCCCTAGAAGATTCTGGGGAGATGCTGTTCTTGCCGCATGCTATCTCATCAATAGGATACCTACAAGGATCCTAAATGATATCTCTCCCTTTGAAGTACTTAACAAAACTAAGCCCAATATTGATCACTTACGAGTTATTGGGTGTGCTTGTTTTGTCTTGGTACCAGGTGAACTAAGAGATAAGCTAGATGCCAAGAGCACCAAGTGCATGTTCCTAGGCTACACTACTACCCAAAAGGGCTACAAGTGCTATGACGCCACCCGGAATAGATATCATGTAGCAAGGGACGTCAAGTTCATAGAGCACCAAGGGTTTTATGAGAAGAAGGAATGGGAAAGCCTGAAGGACCTTGCAAAATGACCATCAGATAGAGCTGCAAGTCTTCAGCATTTACTCAACCACCTTGGGAACCCTTTGCCAAGAAGTGATCATCCGGCTACCTCCGAAAATGATCATCCGGTTACTTCCGGGAATAAGAGTCCCATGAGTAATGGTAATGGAATGCCAAATGCCCAAGATGGAGCACAAGCGCCTCACCACACCTCAGGGAACTCACCAGAAGCCTCACCTAATCAATCTCCCACTGAGACTACACAGCCTGAGAGTAACATGCATCCAGAAGATGCAGAGAATGTTACCAATGAGCATATAGATCTGGAAGATCAAGATGATGAGTCTGAGCATGAAACTGATCCTGATCCAGGCCCTACACTAAGAAGGAGCACTAGACAGAGATTTGGGGCTGACAATTGGAAGAACACAAGAGTATACTACAATTGTCAAGCCGTGGCCCATCCTATTAAAGCTACATGCTCGCTTTCCCTTTTGCCAAGTGATCATCAAGTCTACTTTGGACAAGTTGATTCCCACATAACTCCACAGAGTTATGAGGAAGCCAAAGAATACAAGAGGTGGTTTGGAGCTGTGGAAGATGAACTTGGAAGGATGAAGAAAAGGAGGATCAACTGGAGAAACCTTACACCAATCTACTCCAATACCGTCATGTCGTAGCTAAGCTAATATACTTAACCATTTCTAGACCTGACTTATGTTTTGTTGTGAATCAGGTGTCCCAACATATGAAAGACCCAATGGTGTACCATTGGAACATGGTCGAGAGGATTCTTTGCTATCTCAAAAGGCAGTCCGGGTCAAGGCATTTGGATGGGAAGGAATGGCAACACCGAGATCGTGGGATATTGTGATTCTGAATATGCCAGAGACACTACTAATAGGAGATCTACTACCGGCTATTGCACGTTCATCGGTGGGAACTTGGTCACTTGGAAGTTAAAGAAGCAAAAAGTGGTGTCATGCTCTAGTGCCGAATCGGAATACTGAGCAATGAGGAAACTCACCAATGAGCTTGTATTGCTCAAAGCGCTTCTCAAAGACTTCATGATAGAGTCAAAGCACCCCATTACTATGCATTATGACAATCAAACCGCGATCCACATAGCAAGTAACTCGGTGTTTCACGAACGGACAAAGCACATTGAGGTGGATTGCCACAAGGTCCGAGAGAAGATAGAAGAAGGCATAACATAACCATGCTATACCAGAAGCAAGGATCAGTTAGCCGACGTCTTCACCAAAGCCACAAGCCTCAAGATCAACCACTACTTGTATGGTATGCTTGGGCTCGTTGACCTTACTTGTCCTTGATCTACTTCCTAGTTCCCGTGGGTGATATGCTCTTTTCCCCAACATAAGGTTTTTCCCATGAGGTTTTCTTTATGTTGGGGTTTTTACTGAGGTATCATCCATAGGAATCCAAGCTTAGCCATCGTCCCTACGGTTAAGCTTGCGGGGGAGTATTAACATAGACGAGTATAGAGTCATGACAAGGAAACAAGACCAAGGGAGACTATGAGCATTGCTTGGACTGATGATGACTTGAAAGCATCATAGACATGATCCAGAGTGTCAGAAAGAAGGAAAAGATCAGTCGGAAGCTTCTAGGGTTTTGTGACCGTACACATTGTACGGATCCATACACCTAATCCGTACAACCTGAAGATCATCCTGTAATGTGATCAGAAGGAGAAAAGGGATTCTGCAAATCTCGGGTCAAATAAAAGAGCTATTGTGCAAAGTTTGGGTCACATCCTTCTTCTGGATAAAGCTCCTCTCCTTATCCACACGTGGGTCAATGTCTTGGTCAAGCTAGCCGTTATTGTCTACCCTTGTGGTCTTTATTCACGCGTCTAATCATTAGGGCTTCTCCTTGATGACCTCACTTGGTCCTTATAAAAGGAGAAGCCGCAGCCTTTGTAAAGGTTACCTAGACTTAGCCATTTTTGGCAATGAAAGAAATCATCATCCTCTTTGTCTCTTCTCTACTTTTCCGCATTTAACACTTCATAAACTGACATTTTCCTCATCAAATTCTTCATTTCCTCCCAAGTTTCAACTTGAAGCTCTCTGTGGCGCCTTCTACAAGTCACAATTTGATCCCACCAGTTGATAGCATAATCATAAAACTTTGTTGCTGCCACTTGAACCTTCTTGTAATCCGGATAGATTTGACAATAAAACACAAACTCTATCTTCTTCTCCCACTCCAAATAAGCATCTTGATCATTCTTTCCATGAAATGGTGGTATCTTCAACTTAAGACCACTGAGAATATTGTCATCTCGTCTCCTTGCTTCTTGATCACCTCTTGGCCTTCTCCGACTTCGAACTGAAGCATGACTGCCCTAGCTATAATAATCCAGTTCTTCTTGACTTCTTTCTTGACGAGCTCGCGCTCTCCTTTTCCTAACTTCAGGGTTTTGTTGTTGCCTTTGCTGAGTTGGAGTTAATCTAGAAGGGGCATTAAATCCAAACACATCCAAGAAGAAGAGAAAATATTTAGAGTTAATTTGAGGATATTAACTATCAAGCTCAGCCCATATGAAGCCCAAAAATGTCATGAGAAAAGCCATTTTCGTCCATATTCAAAACAACATTTAAATGTGCTTTTTCTCTCTCTTACATGCACCTTTGTTGTTTAATTTCAATTTCCAAGAAGTGTTGCATGTTAAATTATTTTTATTAATGTTTCATTATAATTCCTCTATATAATGAGGCTCATTTCCATTGAATAAAGATCATACCTCTTTTTATTATTTTTGGTACTTTAGAGAGTGAGTTTTCATTTTTCGTCAATGGTGTGTAATATCCGTTGATTTGGTTAATGGTGTGTAATATCCATTGATCAATACATGATCAGTCTTGGTGTGTCATATCCAGGGGGTCTTGTCGAGAGTGATTCTCATTTTTGTCCTTGAATTCGTCTTAGTGCGTCATATCTAAGGGATTCAAGATGGGGTAAATTAGAAGTCTTCCGCAGCTTCTGTGCGACCTTTCGATCCATCATTTATTCACCTTGAATTCGTCTTAGTGTTTCATATCTAAGGGATTCAAGTTGATGTATCTATCTTTGCCAACTCTAGGGTGCAAATTCCTTGGGAGAATCTCATCACAAGATAGGTTTGATCAATACTCCCCCTCAAGCTTAGCCAACGATACAAAGACTAAGCTTGGAAACCCATGAAGAATCACCTCATTAAAAACCATAACATCGAAAACCTCTTGGGATAAAAACAATGTTATGGGAAAAAGAGTGTGATGTCCATGGATGAGGGGACTTTTTACCAAGGGAGTGAAAGGCCTACAAGTTTAAGAGGACTTGTAGCCTTGGTGAAGATGTCCATCATTGAATCTTCCCTTCAAGTGTAAAAACATAAGGATTTATGCTTTCTTCGGTCTTCTCATGGAGTTGATTGCTTGGTTGTCTCAAAGTATGATGAGGCTAGAAGACTTTAATGCCTAGATCTTCGAAAAGAGCTTTGAGCCGAGTTGGCGAGCTTCCTCCTTCTCTGGTATCTTTGCTTCCGCTTGCTTCCGCTTGCTCCATCTTTTCTTTCTTTGACTTCCAAGTTCCACTTTCCTTCCATTGATCCCATGTGTTGGCGGTATTGGGAGGTTTCTTCACAAATGGTTCTTCTAGCAGGTCCATTGGCTTGGTATTTCCTTTCTCCTCTTTTGCAGGGCTTGTAGCCATCTTCAAGAGGCCTTGGCGTTCTTGAGAACTCAACTATAAATTCCTTAATCTGTTTGGTCAAGGCTTAGTCTTCTTTGTTCCAAACGAGCCTTATGTACCATCTTCCAATCCAACTTGGTGATCTTGCTCCAAAGTTTACTTATATGCATTTTCCTAGTGCAAAATCACACTTGGATAAAATGCACAAGTTAAACTTGAATTTGATTATCCCTCCTCTTGATTCTCGGCTCCAGTCCTCTCCTCACTAAACTTGGTCTTGATAAAACAGATTTGACCCAAGTCTCCAAAACATATATCTTCCGAGTGATTCTTCAATCCGGTATACCATGCTTGAGTGGATTAGATGGCTTAACACGCTCCTCTTTGTTCCTTGACCTTTGTTGACAATCTTGCCTTGATACACACACACCTTGAGCCAAAAACCGCCTTTGCTTAATCTTGAAATTGTTTTGCTAACAGCAAACGCCTTTGAGCTTCAACTACAAACACCTTTGAGCTCCAATAGATAGTGCTTCAACTACAAACTCCTTTGATCTTCAATAGATAGACTTGCTTTACCAATGCTTCACAACCTACAAACGCCATTGAGCTTCAATTTTCTTTGCCAACCTCAAACGCCTTTGAGCTTCAATTTGCTTTGCCAACAGCAAACGCCTTTGAGCTTCTTCAATATTCTCCCCCTCGAGCTTAAGTGGAGGAACTCCCCCTGAAGCTTGCAACATAACAGTATTCTCCTCCTTTCTCCTCAACGTCTATACGTGTAGTGCAAGGCAGGAGTAACCTTTTCCTCTTCACGGTTTGTATTCAACAAACTTGGTGTGAAGTTTCTGTAGTAAATCCTTCACTGCTTGATCCCCAAGCTTGATGTGAAGCCTTTCTTTGGTAGCAACTTGAAACTCCACTTATCCTTCTTTAGGTAGAAATCCATTTTTTTCACCAGACAGACCACTCTCCATTCATACGAGCATAACTTGTGAACCATAACCCAGAAACTCTTCAAACTGGTTCCATACGAACCCTAACTCTTGTAGTGTGCTTGTGTCCAAAAATCATGAATAACCGAGCGTTGGAAGTCTTTGAACGAATAGAAAACTTCTGATGAACCAACACTTCTATACTTCATTTCGTCTCATGTTATCACTTCATTTCATCTCATGAAAACTTCTGATGATCCAACGACACTTACTTCTTTGTACCTTCATCAAGAGATACAAAATTTTAAAGCAATTGACGTGGGGTTTTAAGAAGTTTAGATGACAAAATTAAAGATAATAAGGGAAATGAATGTGACAAGGTTAATCATGAAACATATAACACATATCATAATAAATAAATAAAAAACAATAAGAGTTTAGGGAGTTATCCTTTTGTGGTGTATGATTTGATGAATAGATATGGCGAGTTGGTCTTTCTATTATGATTTGGGAACACCTTGAGTAGATCTTTTCTCAACATCTTGAGTAACACCTTTCTTGATCCATCTTATGAATTTACATGCTCCAAGGATTTCTTGACTTCATTTCATCTTCATTTGTCCATTCTTCTATATCACTTCTCTCACCAAGAATTGTCCCAACTTTCCTTGTTTAAATCCTTCATAGAGAATTTATATTCAGTAAGTAATAGCCATGAGGTTTAAGAAGTGAATATAAAATTAGTTTGAATTTTAAAGAAATAGAATTCATAATTCACAATGCTCAAAGATTATTCATAGAATTAGACAAATAGAGTGTACTCCCTTTTTGTTGATGATCTTTGTAGAGGATTGTGAGTCAAGCTACATAAAATTCCTTCACTACTTCCTCCTTGGTATTTTCTTCTTAGTCTAGGGTCAACAATTGTTTGTGACAACATATTGCGGTTTCCCTTTCATGACATACCTAGGATAAACAAGTTAGTAATAAAGTTTTTCTTTATGATTCTTCATCATAAAGCAATTTACTCTCTTTTGAGATATAAGGTTTAGCCATGGTCTTAGGAGCATCCTTATCACAAAGATGGGAAACTCGGACCAAAGACTATCTTTACAAAAAAAAACATGGTGAACCAAAGTCATTAGATGTTTTTCATTCATAAGAAAGAAAATGGACTAAGGTTCATCATTTCTTTTACAAACAAGGGATGAAACATGATCTTTACAGCAATAATTCATAATGAATTTTGCAGATCAAGTTTCATCTTTTGATCTAAACCATGGTCTTAGGTGCTTTCTAGAAGCGGACCATTTTCTTTGAGAGACTCGGGTGACTATTGGTCTTAGGTGTACTTCTATTCCCAAAGAATTTGATATGGACCTAGTTCACCTTAGGGAGTAACTCAAGAACCAAGGACTTAGGTGCTAATAAGCGGCCCAAGGTTTTAATAATAACCAAAGACATTTGGATTCATCAAGGCTTAAGGGCTTAAAACTCAATTTGAGTAAAAGCAACCAAGGTTCTAATTGCTTTGGAAATCTAACAATATGAGATTTGGATTCATCATGGCTTTATGCTCTTACTCATAAGAGTTTAGCTTTACCAAGGTTCTCTTCTCATTAGTTTTGGATTCATCATGACGTTTTAGTGTGCTAATTCATAAGAATCAAACATTTTTACCATGGTTCACTATTTGATAACAACCTTTGGATTTAGCATGACTTTACCACTAGATGAAAAACGTGCATGGTTCACTATGGATTCATCATAACAACGTTTATACTTCTAATAGTTAAGCACACATTTTCCATAGGAGAAATTTAACTTTTAATCTACAATTTAACACACTCAAACCGCAGACAATAAAACAAAAACTATAATGGACTTAATTGCATTTATATTTCACAAGAAAATAAAACAAGATAGTCCAAGGTTTAAAATATGCGGTCTGAGAAACAAAGATAATATTTGATTATTATCCAAGCAGATCTAAGCTATCCATGGATTTGTAGTTTCTTCTCATTCCCAAAGGGAATGTGAGTTTAAATGCGGAATATAAGATGAAGTATAGAAGGATAAGTATAAAATAGAAAGCATAAGTATGAAGAACAAATATAAGCATAAATTAGAGAGAAGTTTAGAGAGATTGTGTAACAAGATTTAGTAACAAATATAATGGAGCCCGAAAGGGCTTAACCTTTGAAAGAGGTGCAGCTACTAAGTATATATAGAGAAACCGTTTAGGGTTTTCTCTTTACAAAGTGACAAAAGAGCAAAAAGTGGAGAAGATAAGGTTTTCTCCTATTCTCTTTTGAATTCTGAAATAGGCTCCTTCCCTCCATCTTTTGGCTCCAAATCGTAGGTCTTTGTGGATAAGTGATGTGATTCTGGTTAGGAATCACGCCCATATTTCGACACCGTGAAGTTATGGACAACGATCTCAATCTAGGCTCGACACACAAGCAAAGAAAGAGGTGTAATGGATTGATAGACGCCACAAAAGGTTGCGGAAGACCTTTTGATAAGTCTTAAAAGATCGAGATTCGACAGACGAAAAAGGATCGATGATCTTTACTTAAAAAGTTTGAGAATAAAAAGAAAGATGAGTTACAATGAGATCTCCCACGAGATTGTAAAGAGAAGGAAGAAGAAAGTCTCAAAACAAACAAACCAAGTTCGAGACAGAAATTAAAACAACTCGAGAATGAGAAAAATAATAAAAACTGTTTGAATTCAAAACTGACTCTTCAAGTCATTTTCCTTCCTCTTGGCCACGAAATGCTGATGGGTCTTGGGCCTGATCTTGACCAACAAATGGGCTAATGAGAAATGTGATCCACTTGCCTCATTAAAAACCTTTCTCCGGAAAACCCAATGGGACAAAACCGCATATAAGGGAAAAAGAGTACAATTGGAACACATGCCCATTTGTTGATCATCTTGAGCATTTATCAAAACCAATGAGGTTTGGATAATATCTTCTCTGTTCTTGCTCAAGAGATCCAAATGTTTCCTTTTGTAGTTAAGCAATCCTCCAATAGCATGGTTAAACTTCTTGGTCTTTAAACGAGTCTTAGCTCCGAGAGGTACTTCCAAAGCATCCTTAGCTCCATGCTTGTCCATGTCTTCATGTCCTATCCATGCTCCATACTCTAGGTCCTTAGAGCTTTCCATTATCATTCATCCTCCCCCAGTTGAAAAGGATTAGTCCTGAAATCTGTTTGACCTGCCACAAACAACACTAAGTTAGAACCAGCAAAGAGTAACATCATGGGATACTTACCTCGGAGATCAAGTTGATTGGCAGTGTTGATAATTCTTCTTGTTAGGGAAAATGGACCAGCAATCCTTGGCATCCATACTTGTTCTCCAACCTCAAAGATCATTCTGAAGTAAGGAAGGGGTTTCTTATCGTGCAGAAAAATGACTCCAATTCCAGTCCTCGCAAAGCAACTAGATGAGATAATTTTTGAATCCGGTGGCTCCTCTTTTATTCCTGCAAAGTTGTCAACACTTTTGGCAAATAGCAAGTATGTTATCACAGTCATGGAATCACAATAAACAGGAAAACATGTATCAGATTCTATCAAAGCATTAATCTTATCAAGTTCTTCTCTTTCTTGCATCCTAAGACAAGATTTTGATTCCGAATATTCCTTGAATAAACCTAACTTTTTCTCAATGATTTCTGGAGATAGTATATTCATTCTCACAGCCCTTAAATCATGAGAAACTAATCGAGACAAAGAGATACTTACCTGATCCTTGGAGTATTTGGTGTTCATTGGTATCACGGTAAATGAGAGTGGTGTTGGATCTGGAGGTTCTTCTTTGATCAGGACAAGGCTGGTGACAAGAGTAGTCTTCTTTTCTTGAAAAGGTTTTAAACTCAAAATTGTACAATCTGCACCAACTGAAAGCAAGTTAGCTTTCATTTGTTTTTAAGAGTCTAGATAATTACCTCGGGTTTTTATTGGTGGTGAGGCATCTGGTGGTTTCTCCTTGATCCCAATGATGTGTCAAGTTCTTGTTAATCTCTCTGATCGATCCATTGTTAAGCTCCGTGTGGATGTGATTCCTCCTGAGCCATTGCACACATCTAAGGTACTTGTATCTTTCTTGGTACTTAAGGGAAAATCAAGTGCATTATACTTGAAATTTCAACATTCTAAACAGGTTGATTGAAGCTACAAGTGAAACTAAAATTATTCCAATATCGAATTAACTCGCAAGCTAAACTTACTTGAGTACCTTGTAAGATGTTTGATAACATTTCATCTTTGAAGATGGTGATATTTCTTGGTACTTAAGGGAAAATCAAGTGCATTATACTTGAAATTTCAACATTCAAAACAGGTTGATTGAAGCTACAAGTGAAACTAAAATTATTCCAATATCGAATTAACTCGCAAGCTAAACTTACCTGAGTACCTTGTAAGATGTTTGATAACATTTCATCTTTGAAGATGGTGATATTTGAAGCACAACCAGTTTTAGTCACCATATGCTCATAGTCATTTTGCTCATACTTCTTATCTCGGCAAGCTTGTGAAGTGGTTGACACTGAAAGTTGATTTTTTTTCTTTTGTGCTTCCTTCAGATTTGTCATCCTCATGCTCCATTGTATGACCTGAATCAACATCGTTTGACAAGAACAAGTGCATCACACAAGAACTGGAAGTTTCTAAACCTTGATTAACTACTTCACTACTTGAGTTTTGTGAGCTCAGTTTTGATCCTAATGAAGTGATATTTAGCTCGTGTTCTTCAAAGCAAGTTGCAGCAAAATGTCCTTTCTTTCGACACTTATAACAAGTGACTTCCTTAGATTTTGAAAGATTAGAGGACTTACATTGCTTTGGTTCACTGCTTGTTTCAAGTGATGGATATAGGCTTTTCTTGTGAACTGAGACTTGTTTGGTGTCCTACTTTGGTAGAGATGTTGACTTAGCCTCCACTTTCTCACTTAAAACATTCTTGTACACTTCCTTTGGTGCATACTTATCCCTGAGTAGTTCCTTAAGTTTTCTCCACGAGTTGATATTTGAATTCTTGTAATACCAGTGATCATAAACTTCTTCCAACAACCATTTATAAGCATTTCCAGCGAGTTGGTCAGTTACAACATCGAACCTCTTCTCTTTAAGAATGTGGTTGTAGTGAAACCAATCTTCCATGTTTAGTTCCCACTCTAAGTAGTTTCCTTTTCCTGAAAATTTATAGAGTTGAAGCTCATTAGTATGTTGAAAATCAGATTTAAATTTCAACTTAGATTTGAGAGTAAGAGAGGTTTTATGTGGGCTGCGATGAGTTGATCTCAATGGATCGCCTGGTGGCTTGGGATTAATCTCTTGTTCCCTCCTTTGTTTGGCTCTGTTCTTTTCCTCAAAAGCAGCAAAACTTCCAGCCAGCATCTTCTGCATTTTTGCTGTTAACATTTCAATGAAGAGCTCGTTGCGGTTCTTGCTTGAATCCTTATCAATATCGGCCATCTCTGCCTGAAAAACAACACAAAACTAACCCAGTAACAAGTTCCTTTGAAAGGAATCGCAATCAAATGAGCAAAACACGAAAATGACTCTTCAACTGCTGAAGAACCCTAATCGCAACTATTCAACGAAATTGATCTCGAAGAATTATCATAACAAATCTAAAAATTCCAGAATTAATTTTAACAAATACTAGACTCGTCCTAGGTTTCGATGCAGTTGATTTCACGATTTTAGCGCACACCAAATAATTATGAAAATTAAAACAAAATCGCGCAGAAAACACTTAACCTCTCGGTGGTGCTCTGATACAACTTGATGCGATTCTGGTTAGGAATCTCGCCCTAATTTCGACACCGTGAAGTTATGGACAACAATCTCAATCTAGGCTCGACACACAAGCAAAGAAAGAGGTGAAATGGATTGATAGGCGCCATGAAAGGTTGTGGAAGACCTTTTGATAAGTCTTAAGAGATCGAGATTCGACACACGAAAAAGGATCAATGATCTTTACTTAAAAAGTTTGAGAATAAAAAAAAAGATGAGTTACAATGAGATCTCCCACGAGATTATAAAGAGAAGGAAGAAGAAAGTCTCAAAACAAACAAACCAAGTTTCAAGATAGAAATTAAAACAACTCGAAAATGTGAAAAATAATCAAAACTGTTTGAATTCAAAACTGACTCTTCAAGTCATTTTCCTTCCTCTTGGCCACAAAATGATGATGGGTCTTGGGCCTGATCTTGACCAACAAATGGGCTAATGAGAAATGTGATCCACTTGCCTCATTAAAAACCTTTCTCCAGAAAACCCAATTGGACAAAACCAAAGATAAGAAAAAAAGAATACAAATGGAACACATGCCCATTTGTTGATCATCTTGAGCATTTATCAAAACCAATGAGGTTTGGATAATATCTTCTCTGTTCTTGCTCAAGAGAACCAAATGTTTCCTTATGTAGTTAAGCAATCCTCCAATAGCATGGCTAAACTTCTTGGTCTTTAAACGAGTCTTGGCTCCGAGGGGTACTTCCAAAGCATTGAAACAGTGATTTTGCGTACCCTAAGCAAAGAAAGACAGCAACGCAATCAACCTAAGCCTAGAAAGACAAAATACAAAGTTTATCAATTGTAGTATAGTGGTAAGTAGAAGTTGAGTGCAGTAACAATGTCGAACCAATCAAGAGTGGTCTACAGCAATGAGTTGATAAATAAAGCAAACTATTCAAGTGATTATCAAAAGGGTGTGGTACTAGCAGTCTAAATAAGAAATTTACTAAGAACCCTTATTGATGCTAGAGGTACCAAAGTCTGTCACAATTTAGCTCATTATGAAACTAAGCAAGAAAAGTCACAGTACTAAAACTATTCGACCACACTGATCGAGTGGTGAGGTTGAGTGCTACAGTAAAAACAGAGGAAAACTACAATGAATTAATACTAAGCAAGCTGTGAAACTATGGGAAAAACAGGGACTCTAGGGATAAAAATCACAGGATCGCAAACACTCTGTTCTATTGCAGCTATCAACTAGTAATCTCATCACAGGACTACCCTAGACAACAGACTTCATAACCAGCTCAATCCATGGTTCGTGGTAGGGAGCCCCAAGATCCAACCCAGTCAGCATAGTGTGAGGAGTCGGATCAGGCATGAAGAATCAGCCTATTAAAGTCGAAGAGAGCTCATAACAAGTGAATAGGTGGAGTCGTGACATAAATCAATGTCTGATGCATCCACCCTCACGCTATTGTACTCTAAACCCCAGAAAAAGTCTTTCCAATGGCTCAAGGCATGTTTCGTGCTCATGAGACCATCTAAGATCATGTTTTCCTTGATCAGCGGAAAACAAGCATTAAAATCACTCACCCAAGATGGAGTCAAAACTGAGTGATGATCAAACTATCTAAGCATTAACAAAATAGAGAGAAGCTAACCTAATCCATCCCCAAACATCCCAAATCTACTACTCACACATGGTGATCATGGCTGGGGTCCGAAACCCAAAAAAGGATGAACTTTTCATATGTTATAGCCAATGATCTAGTGAGCAAGGTTGGAGAAGAAATCGGATGAATATGCTAATTTTATAAAAAGATATCAAAGTACAAAGTTGCTTGAAAAATGAGAAAATTATCAAGAACACCAAGAACAAGAGACAGAAGAAATATGAGAAAACCTAAAAATTACTAAGCAAGAGCGGCGCTATTCGATCCCCATTAATTAGGTTTAATGAGGCGCTTTTATACATAGTCTCCAATGGTTATTACATTTTGCGAGTTTTAAGGAGAAAAAATCGGAGAGTGCCCACTCGACCCAGCAGTCGAGTGGGGTAGTCGAGTGAGGTAGTCCGAGAGTGCTTCACTCGAGTGGACTGGTCGAGTGGGCAGCCGGTGATGCTGAGGTCAAGACTGATCGCCTGAGAGTGCTTCACTCGAGTGGTTTGGTCGAGTGAGCCTGCCTGAGAGTGCTGTTTGAGAGTGCTTCACTTGAGTGCTCTGGTCGAGTGAGCCTGTCATCTGCAACGGCTTTGAGAGTGCTTCCCTCGAGTGGTCTGGTCGAGTGAGCCATCCATCTTCTTCTGCAATCTTCACGCGACTTCACACGGCTTGCTACACGTCTTCACTTCATGAGCCAAAATCCAAGTGTGCTCCATATGCTCCATATGTACCAGATAAGACCCAAATATGCAAAATGCATGCAATGCCTATACAGAAATATGAAACATCCTTAATGAAGCGTAAATGCAAGAAATGGTATAACAATGGATGAAATATACTCTAAGGCATGATAAAAAAGTGGTAAAAACATGTATAAAAGTGGTGTTATCAACTCCCCAAACTTACCCTTTGCTTGCCCTCAAGCAAATAGAAAGGATAAGATGAAAAGAGTAGTGTAAAAAGTGGGGACTCAGAACCTAAGCAAACTAAACAAACCTCTAATGTCAATGTCACAGTTATTAGTTCTAGAATGCATTTCACAGAAGTTCTACTTAAAAGCATTAGCTATACTCATCACATCAAATTCAACACTAAGACTCAGCCACAAGCAGACATTCAACGCAAACTATCCTTTTAACATTGATTAAGCACGAACTGGTGAATGATGATATGCAATAACTGTAACTCATTTGGTTGAGGGACAAGTTTTAAGAGATAAAAATGATCTCTTCTTCCTCTGGTTTTAAGCGCATGTATCAGGATTTCTCAATGAAATGGATTGAATTATAAGAGAATGCTAAAAGTAGAGCCAACTAGTGCATACAGGAGCAGACTATTATCTACCCATGAAGAACCAAATGATTCTCCTAACTCTAAAATCCCATAAACTTCATCCTAGTTCTACACTTGTGCTTAAAAGCTTTTCTTTTTCATTTTTTTGGCTTAAGGACTGATTTTCTGTTTTCTTCTAGGGAGAGGATACTTTATTTTTTACTTCTAGCGGATTTGGGATTTTTTTTTTTTTTTTTTCACTAAGCTATGACTCGACCACTCACTCGAGTGGCCTGGTCGAGTGGCTAATATATGATTTTTTCTGTTTCTTTTACTGAGCCAACTTTTATCTTTTTCTTCCAAATCTTTTACTAGACTCATTTTGTTTTTTCTTTTGAACCTATCCTCTCCAAAGGCTTATGATTTTTTAGCAAACTCTTTTCCTCTTTTCTTTTCTTTTCCCAGACTCAAACCTCAACTTATTCAAGCTCCTAGCCTAAATCTGGTACAAAAATTGTGAACCAGAGACTACATGAGAGGCTACTCCTGTCGGCAACACCTAACACTTTATCTCTAATTCAATCCGAAAATAGGCCTCACTTCACTCAAGAATAATGTATGGTCCGAAATGCAGTTTTAGGTTTGGTTTTTGTGAAACTGTCTCAATGGTGGAGACAGCTACTTGGATTAGCAAGAGTGGTAAAAGGTGAAAGAGAATCCAAGTATTTTGAGGTATCCATGAGTTAAAATTTTAGAGCATATTATTATTGAGAAAAGGCATTCCGTGCAGAAGGCCGGGTACTATTCATCCCGTGTACTATTCATCCCGACACCCAAGATTACTATTCATCCCGACACCCGAGATTACTATTCATCCCGTGAGTGTTCGTCTTCACGTTCCAGCAATGTCACTATTCATCCCGTAAACTGAGTTCCAGCAATGTCACTATTCATCCCGTAAACTGCGTTTCACTATTGCTACAGTATTTTTATTTAGGGCTTCCTCCTTCCGCTATAAAAGGAGGAAACCCCTTTTTTCTTGTAATCTAACCTAATTTTCGTGCCTCTTATGGCTGAGAGAGAGCTGTCTCCAATTCTCTTGTTTTTATTGAATCTCTTCTCTAATTCTCTAGTTAATCCGCATAAATCTCATAAATTCTATATGGTATCAGAGCCTTGTTACTGATTCTCTGCTTCTATTCAATCATCTCTAGTTATTCTCTTAATCTCCATTCATGCCACAGCTCTCTCTTTATCTCTCATAGAAAGTTCTCAATCTCTGCTTGTGTTTGTTTCTCTTGTCTATGCTTGAAGATCTCAGCAGGTCTCTGTCCCTTCTCAGCAGATTAATCTCCATTGCTGGTTCTATAGATCTTCAGCTCTCTTCTGGTTTTGACAGATTTTCGGAGGTACTGTAGCAACAGTGACACCAACATAACTTGTGATTTCTCAGCAAAGGTGTAACCTTTCTCTGCTGTATTTGGTAAAATCATCTCTGCTCTACTTCACTTCAGACTCAGTTCATACGATTTCAGTCTTGTTGGTTGCTTGGGAAGTTAAGATCAATCTGGAAATTTGTGGGTGTGTTGGCTGTAAGAAACGCTGAAGCATGGATTCTTCAAAATCTGTTCCTATACCAGTTACTCTCAAAGGTGTGAACTACTTACTCTGGGCTAGAACCACCAAGACAAATCTGTGTGGTCGTGGTCTTTGGAATCACATTGAAACCCAAGATAAGAAAGTAATCACGGATGAAGATGGAAAAGAGATCAGTGGAGTTCCAAGTTCTGAAGATGGCAAATGGTTTCAAGAAGATCAGGGGGTTCTTGGACTACTTCAAAACTCACTTGAAGCCGCAATACTTGAAGCTTATTCTTATTGTGAGATGGCAAAGGAGCTGTGGAACACACTAAAAAATGTCTATGGAAATGTCTCCAATCTTACTCGAGTGTTTGAAGTCAAGAAAGCTATAAACAATCTCAGCCAAGAAGATCTTGACTTCACAAAACACTTTGGAAAATTCAGATCCCTGTGGGCTGAACTCGAGATGCTAAGACCTTTCTCGGTGGATCCAAGTGCTCTCAAGGAAAGGGGTGAACAAGATAAGGTATTTGGTCTGCTGCTCACATTGAACCCGGCTTACAATGATCTCATCAAGCACATCCTTAGAGCGGAGAAGTTACCTAGCTTAGATGAGGTGTGCTCTCAAATCCAACGTGAACAAGGCTCAGTAGGTCTCTTCAGTGGCAAAGGGGAAATGGTCATGGCACACAAAGTCACTTTCAAGTCTGAAGATAGGAAGATTCTTTTGTGTGATCACTACAAGAAGAGAGGCCATATCAAGGATAAATGTTGGATACTACATCCACATCTTAAGCCAGCAAAGTTCAAGGTTCAAGCAAACTACTCTCAAGAAGCCTCAACTGAGCAAGCTCAGGCCGGACCATCTAGACAAGGAGATGAACTGGCTATGGTTGCCTACTCCAATGATGTTGTTAGGAAGTCGGACCTTGAAGCTCTCATCAAGTCCATTGCTGCCCTTACCAATAAAGAATCCGGTATCACTCATTTTGCTTCTTTACCTAAATCACAAAATAAAACATTGATTATTGATTCTGGGGCTTCTCATCATATGATTAGTAACCCTAACCTCATTAATAATGTTAAACCTATTAATGGAAATGTGATAATTGCAAATGGTGATAGGATCCCCATAAGAGGAGTAGGTGATTTAAAACTTTGTGATAAGAACTCTAAAGCGTTCTTCATGCCCGAGTTCACCTCTAATCTTGTCTCAGTAAAAAGAGCTACAAATGATCTTAATTGCTATGCTATATTTGGTCCTAATAGCTTTCATTTTCAGGATATTGAGAGTGGAAAAGTTCTGGGAGAAGGGAACACTAACGGTGACTTATATGTTTTTGAGGATTCTCCAGCAACAAAATCTACTTCTCTTTCTTGTCAATCTTGTTATGCTGTTAGCCCAAATAAACTGTGGCATGATAGACTTGGTCACCCTCATGCTAGGGCTTTAGAGATTATGTTACCCCATGTTGTCTTTAATCATATGAACTGTGAAGCATGTATTCTAGGAAAGCACTGTAAAACTGTTTTTCCTAAGTCTTCAACTTACTATGAAAAATGTTTTGATCTTGTGCATTCAGATGTTTGGACTGCCCCATGTTTATCTAGAGACAATAATAAATACTATGTTACATTTATTGATGAGAAATCAAAATATACATGGGTCACACTGCTTGCATCTAAGGATAAAGTATATGATGCATTTGTTAATTTTCAATCATATGTTACTAACCAGTTTTAATGCCAAGATCAAGGTATTCAGGTCTGATAATGGGGGGGAATACACTAGTCACAAGTTCAAAGATCACTTAGCAAGACATGGGATCATACACCAAACTAGCTGCCCATATACACCTCAACAAAATAGTGTAGCTGAGAGGAAGAATCGACATCTTATGGAAGTTGCACGATCCATGATGTTTGACACCAATGTTTCAAGGAGATTCTGGAGTGATGCTGTCATGGCAGCTTGTTACCTAATAAATAGGACACCAACAAGGATCCTAACTGATTTAGCACCATTTGAGGTATTGAACCGAGCCAAACCTTCTATTGATCACTTACTAGTGTTTGGTTGCGTTTGTTTTGTATTGAGACCAGGTGAACTAAGGGACAAGCTTGAAGCTAAGAGCACAAAATGCATGTTCCTAGGCTACTCTACTACTCAAAAGGGCTACAAGTGATATGACCTCTCAAACAATAGAACAATTGTGTCAAGAGATGTCAAGTTCATTGAGCACCAAGGGTATTACGACAAGAAGGATTGGGGGAGTTTGAAAGATTTGACAAGATTACCATCAGATAGAGCCGCTAGTCTCCAACATCTCCTTAGTCATCTTGGGAATCCTCCTCCTCGGAGCGAAGAACATTCTGATAATGTCGAAACCAACCAACAAGGAGTGGAGACTACAGAAGATCAACGCAATACTGACCTTGGGAATACACAGGCTGCTCCAAACCCCATGGAAGAAACTGATACCACTGAGCGCACTCAGCCAGAACAAAGCCCACTTGACAGGGAACAAGACCAAGTTCAAGATGAGGATGGTATGACTGAAGATGTGGTTCAAGAGGATCACCATGATGAGGTTGGACATGAAGCAGAAACTCCTCCTCCTCCACCGCCACCTCCTCTTCGGAGAAGCACTAGACAGAGGTTTGGACCTGAACATTGGAAGGTCACTAGAGTCTATTTCAACAACCAAGCTGTGGTGCATCCTATACAAGCTGTGTGTTCGCTTGACCTGTTGCCAACTCCTCATCAAGCCTTCCTTGGGAAAATTGATGCTCAATGGATTCCACAGAGTTATGAAGAAGCCAAAGAGAGTAACGAATGGCTTGGAGCAGTGGATAATGAGGTTGGGGCTATGGAAAGGAATCATACATGGGATGAAGTCGACCTACCATTGGGAAAGAAGGCTGTTAGTTCAAGGTGGCTTTTCACTATCAAGTATCTAAGCAATGGAGATATTGAGAGGTACAAAGCCAGACTTGTTGCAAGAGGATTCACACAGACTTATGGAGACGACTACACAGAAACGTTTGCTCCTGTCGCCAAGCTGCATACAGTTAGAGTTCTCTCATTGGCTGCAAATCTGAATTGGGAGTTATGGCAAATGGATGTGAAGAATGCGTTCTTGCAAGGAGAACTTGAAGAAGAAGTGTACATGACTCCACCACCAGGCCTTGAAGACTCCATTGCTCCAGGAAAAGTTCTGCGGCTTAGAAAAGCCATCTATGGACTAAAGCAATCTCCAAGAGCTTGGTACCACAAACTGAGCTGTACTCTCGAAGAGAAAGGGTTCAAGAGATCTGAAGCTGATCACACATTGTTCACAGTCCAAAGTCCACGAGGAATCGTTGTGGTATTGGTCTACGTGGATGACCTTATCATTTCCGGCAATGATAAGGAAGGTATTCTCGAAACTAAAACCTATCTTAAAACTGTGTTTGATATCAAAGATCTTGGAGAACTAAAATATTTCCTAGGGATTGAAGTATGTCGCTCTTCGGAGGGCTTATTTCTATCACAAAGGAAGTATACTCTTGACTTGCTGAATGAGACAGGTAAAATGGGAGCAAAGCCAGCCAAAACTCCTCTTGCAGATGGCTACAAGGTCAAGCGAAAGGGGGAGAAAAAGGGCAAGGAGCTCGAAGAAGAAGATTCATTAGACAAACCATATGCAGATCCTCTCCAATACCGAAGACTAGTAGGTAAGCTTATCTATCTGACTTTAACAAGACCTGACTTATGTTTTGCTGTGAATCAGGTGAGTCAATACATGCAAAAACCCACAGTATACCATTGGAATATGGTGGAGAGGATACTCAGATATCTAAAAGGGAGTCTGGGACAAGGCATATGGATGGGAAAGAATGAGAATGCCGAGATTGTTGGTTATTGTGATGCAGACTACGCTGGTGACACGAATGATAGGAAGTCAACCACTGGATATTGCACATTCATTGGAGGGAATTTGGTGACATGGAAGTCTAAGAAGCAGAAGGTAGTGTCATGTTCAAGTGCTGAATCCGAGTATAGAGCCATGAGGAAGCTCACAGAAGAACTCATGTGGCTTAAGGCACTACTCAGAGATCTAGGCATTGAAACCACAAGACCCATCACTATGCATTGTGATAATCAAGCTGCTATACACATTGCCAGCAACTCTGTGTTTCACGAGAGGACCAAGCACATAGAAGTTGATTGCCACAAAGTTCGAGAGAAGATCAAAGAAGGAGTCACACTACCATGTTTTACAAGAAGTGAAGATCAACTAGCAGACATCTTCACCAAAGCTGCGAGTCTTAAGGTTTGCAAACACATCTACAGCAAACTGGGGCTTGTGGATCCAACTCACCCTTGATCATATCCCCGACTTGTAGACGTTATGCTCTTTTCCTCATCACAGATTTTTTCCCAAGTGGTTTTTTCTATGATGAGGTTTTTACCGAGGTAACGCCTATGTAGGTCCAAGCTTAGTCTTTGTTCACCGACGACTAAGCTTGAGGGGGAGTATTGAGAAAAGGCATTCCGTGCAGAAGGCCGGGTACTATTCATCCCGGGTACTATTCATCCCGACACCCAAGATTACTATTCATCCTGACACCCGAGATTACTATTCATCCCGTGAGTGTTCGTCTTCACGTTCCAGCAATGTCACTATTCATCCCGTAAACTGAGTTCCAGCAATGTCACTATTCATCCCGTAAACTGCGTTTCACTATTGCTACAGTATTTTTATTTAGGGCTTCCTCCTTCCGCTATAAAAGGAGGAAACCCCTTTTTTCTTGTAATCTAACCTAATTTTCGTGCCTCTTATGGCTGAGAGAGAGCTGTCTCCAATTCTCTTGTTTTTATTGAATCTCTTCTCTAATTCTCTAGTTAATCCGCATAAATCTCATAAATTCTATAATTATGATAATTAATTTTTTCAAAATAGGTTCTAATTGATAAGGATATTTGACAAATCACATTAAGCTTCAACCAAGTGAGAGTGCTAAATCTAAATTCCAAACAAGGTGCAGCCTTAATTTTCAAGCTTAGGCGAATGCATTAGACAACTTATAACTGTGCCATTGAAATTATATGTTTGGTTCTTAAGCTTTTTACGGTTTGGCTCATCATCATCCCCTATGCATATGTACAATACTAAGCGAAATTCGAAAAACTCAATCCTAAAATGATAATGCAACTACATGACACTCTGTTTTTTGTAAATTTCTGAAAATTTTCAAATTTTTAAGGTTTTTTTCACTGCACATAGATGATGCAAATTTTAAACAGAAAATAAGGAAATATGTCAAATACATCTCTCAAACCCTTCCCCAAACTTAAATTACACAGTCCCTTGTGTAAAATGAATTCAAGAGATGATCTGAGAAACTAAAACAAAAAGGAAGAAAATATGCAATGGTATAAACAATGATAAAGAAATGGGGTGGTACCTCATTCTTGTGGAGTGAAGAAGGCATCTGTGTTAGCCTCCATGCTCTCCTGAATGTATGCTGGAACTGTAGTGGTGGGAGGGTCAGCTGCGGGGTGCGACTCGAGTGGTCCACTCGACCCAGCAGTTGAGTGGCCTTGCATATATCATGCACTCGACCCAGCGTGGTCGAGTGGTTCGCTCTGATAGTACCCCGAGTAAGGTGGAAGCTCTGCGCCCTGATCATAGCATGGGTACGGACCGACTAGTGCACTTGGGTCGTAACCCTGATAGCACTCGAGTGGTCACTCGACCTAGGTGGTCGAGTGGCTTCGTCTGGGGACGAATGCTCTAGAT
Organism: Cardamine flexuosa; assembly: GCA_963555745.1. Lineage (NCBI taxonomy): Eukaryota > Viridiplantae > Streptophyta > Magnoliopsida > Brassicales > Brassicaceae > Cardamine > Cardamine flexuosa. Next base: position 19,449,197 of record OY743215.1, read on the forward strand.
CCTCTATAGGGTGACCTTGGCGCCTCTTTCTCTCCTTCTGCTTAGCTGAAGTTCTTCTAGATGAGCCAGCACTCAACTTTCTCTCAGCTGCTGCCAAGCGTCTGGTGATCCCTTTCATTGTGGCATTCATTCCACTCTTGAATTTGCTGAATTGCTTATCCTGCCACTTGCACCACTTCTGAAGTGTGGAGATCTTATGATTAGCCTCCTTGAGGCTTCTGCACTCTGTCTCCTCAAAGTAAAACCTCTATGGAGCTTGCACACTCCCCATGAAGTCTTGAAATGTCTCATCTTCTTGGAGTCTAACTCCCTCATCAGAGAAGTAGAGATCTCTGACTGGTGGTACAAAGAGGATACTGCGGTCACTGTCCTCTGCATAGATCTTGGCTAGACCTCCATAAGGTAGCAAAATCTTTGCCTTACTGCTCCTGGGATGTGAGAAGTTGTAGATGTACTTCTCCCCAACCTTTGCACCAATAGTCTGAGTGTCCTTCATGTGATCCAAATCCATCATAGTGTATGGTGTGGGCGCTGATCTAAGCTCAACTCCAGCAGCCTCTAAAAATGGGGTAACAATCCCTCCCACTGTGAGCTCTTCCTTGTTCAACATCTTGTCATTCTTGACAGCAGCAGCTTTGTAGATCATGAGGTGTCTCACCAAAACGATGGAGTTCCCTGTGTAGGCTCTATCTCCTGGCATCTCTGTCCCATTGGCCTGGTTCTCCTCTGATGAGTAGATGAGGTAGTTGCAAAGAGCCTTGTCCAGCATCTTCAACTCACTCTCATTCATTGGCCCTGTGGCCTTCTTCGCAAACATCGTGTTTACGCGAGTCCTGTGGAGGTATCTCACTGCAGGGTGCCTGATCTCACTGCTCTTAGCTCTAGCAGACTGATAGTGCTTCCTTCCTCCAAGCGCTAACCACAACTCATTCAGCTCTTTTTTATCAAAATCTTGAGCTTGCCCTGTTCCTCTGCGGAAATCAAACAAGATGTCGACCACACTCAGGGGCAGCTGATAGTCTATTCCTCTGACTCTGAAGCTCACATGTCCCATCTCTGCTGTACTAGTCATGCATCTCGTCTCATAGAGGTGGAGATCTACTGTTGCCAAGAAATGGCAAGTCTCAGTCTTGAAACCAACCCTAGGGTTGTGGGTGAGATGCGATTCTGGTTAGGAATCACGCACCAATTTCTACACCGTGAAGTTATGGAAAACGATCTTAATCTAGGCTCGACAAACAAACAAAGAAAGAGGTGAAATAGATTGATAGACGCCACAAAAGGTTGCGGAAGACCCTTAAATAAGTCTTAAGAGATCGAGATTCGACACACGAAAAAGGATCAATGATCTTTACTTAAAAAATTTGAGAATAAAAAGAAAGATGAGTTACAATGAGATCTCCCACGAGATTATAAAGAGAAGGAAGAAGAAAGTCTCAAAACAAACAAACCAAGTTTCGAGACAGAAATTAAAACAACTCAAAAATGACAAAAATTAATGAAAACTGCTTAAATTCAAAACTGACTCTTCAAGTCATTTTCCTTCCTCTTGGCCACGAAATGCTGATGGGTCTTGGGCCTGATCTTGACCAACAAATGGGCTAATGAGAAATGTGATCCACTTGCCTCATTAAAAACCTTTCTCCGGAAAACCCAATGGGACAAAACCGAAGATAAGGGAAAAAGAGTACAAATGGAACACATGCCCATTTGTTGATCATCTTGAGCATTTATCAAAACCAATGAGGTTTGGATAATATCTTCTCTATTCTTTCTCAAGAGATCCAAATGTTTCTTTTTGTAGTTAAGCAATCCTCCAATAGCATGGTTAAACTTCTTGGTCTTTAAATGAGTCTTGGCTCTAAGGTACATGTATCTTTCTTGGTACTTAAGGGAAAAATCAAGTGCATTATACTTGAAATTGAAACATTCAAAACAGGTTGATTGAAGCTACGAGTGAAACTAAAATTATTCCAATATCGAATAAACTCGCAAGCTAAATTACATGAGTACCTTGTAAGATGTTTGATAACATTTCATCTTTGAAGATGGTGATATTTGAAGCACAACCAGTTTTAGTCACCATACGCTCATAGTCATTTAGCTCATACTTGTTATCTCGGCAAGCTTGTGAAGTGGTTGACACTGAAAGTTGATTTTTTTCTTTTGTGCTTCCTTCAGCTTTGTCATCCTCATGCTCCATAGTATGACCTGAATCAACATCTATTGACAAGTACAAGTGCATCACACAAGAACTGGAAGTTTCTAAACCTTGATTAACTACTTCACTACTTGAGTTTTTTTAGCTCAGTTATGATCCTAATGAAGTGATATTTAGCTCGTGTTCTTCAAGGCAAGCTGCAGCAAAATGTCCTTTCTTTCGACAGTTATAACAAGTGACTTCCTTGGATTTTGAAAGATTAGAGGACTTACATTGCTTTGGTTCACTGCTTGTTTCAAGTAATGGATTTAGGCTTTGCATGTGAACTGTGACTTGTTTGGTGTCCTCTTTTGGTAGAGATTTTGACTTAGCCTCCACTTTCTCACTTAAAACATTATTGTACACTTCCTTTGGTGCATAATTATCCCTGAGTAGTTCCTTAAGTTTTCTCCACGAGTTGATATTTGAATTCTTGTAATACCAGTGATCATAAACTTCTTACAACAACCATTTATAAGCATCTCCAGCGAGTTGGTCAATTGCAACATCGAACCTCTTCTCTTCAAGAATGCGGTTGTAGTGAAACCAATCTTCAATGTTTAGTTCCCACTCTAAGTAGTTTCCTTTTCCTGAAAATTTATAGAGTTGAAGCTCATTAGTATGTTGAAAATCAGATTCAAATTTCAACTTAGATTTGGGAGTAAGAGAGGTTTTATGTGAGCTGCGATGAGTTGATCTTGATGGATCGTCTGGTGGCTTGGGACTAATCTCTTGTTCCCTATTTTTTCGTGCTCTGTTCTTCTCTTGTTGAGATCTTTGATGAAGTGCATCCAGTCATCTATCTAACTCTTGCTCCATTTTTGCGATAAACATTTCAATGAAGAGCTCGTTGTGGTTCTTGCTTGAATTCTTATCAATATCGGCCATCACTGCCTGAAAAGCAACAAAAAACTAACCCAGTAACAAGTTCATTTGAAAGAAATCGCAATCAAATGAGCAAAACACGAAAATGACTCTTCAACTTCTAAACAACCCTAATCGCAACTATTCAACGAAATTGATCTCGAAAATTTATCAACACAAATCAAAGACTTCCAGAATCAATTTTAACAAATACTAGACTCTTCCTAGGTTCAGATCCAGTTGAATTTGAGATTTTATGACAAGCCAATATTTTATGAAAATTCTAACAACTTCGGACAGAAATTAGTCTTCCTATGCCAAAGAACCCTATTAGCGACTGTTCATAAAAATCGATCACGAAAATTATCAAAACACATTCAATAATACCAGAATAAATTTTAAAGAATAGTAGACTCAACCTAGGTTCAGATGCAATTAATTTCAGGATTTTACCACACACCAAATAATTATGAAAATTAAAACAAAATTGCACAGAAATTATTTAACTTCTCGGTTGTGCTCTGATAGCACTTGATGCGATTCTGGTTAGGAATCACGCCCCAATTTCAACACCGTGAAGTTATGGAAAACGATCTCAATCTATGCTCGACACAAAAGCAAATAAAGAGGTGAAATAGATTGATAGACACCACAAAAGGTTGCGGAAGACCCTTTGATAAGTCTTACGAGATCGAGATTTGACACATGAAAAAGGATCAATGATCTTTACTTAAAAAATTTGAGAATAAAAAGAAAGATGAGTTACAATGAGATCTCCCACGAGATTATAAAGAGAAGGAAGAAAGTCTCAAAACAAACAAACCAAGTTTCAAGACAGAAATTAAAACAACTCAAAAATGATAAAAATTAATAAAAACTGCTTGAATTCAAAACTGACTCTTCAAGTCATTTTCCTTCCTCTTGGCCACGAAATGCTGATGGGTCTTGGGCCTGATCTTGACCAACAAATGGGCTAATGAGAAATGTGATCCACTTGCCTCATTAAAAACCTTTCTCCGGAAAACCCAATGGGACAAAACCGAAGATAAGGGAAAAAGAGTACAAATGGAACACATGCCCATTTGTTGATCATCTTGAGCATTTATCAAAACCAATGAGGTTTGGATAATATCTTCTCTATTCTTTCTCAAGAGATCCAAATGTTTCTTTTTGTAGTTAAGCAATCCTCCAATAGCATGGTTAAACTTCTTGGTCTTTAAATGAGTCTTGGCTCTGAGCGGTACTTCCAAAGCATCCTTAGCTCCATGCTTGTCCATATCTTCATGTCCTATCCATGCTCCATACTCCAGGTCCTTAGAGCTTTCCATTATCATATCAGGGTGAGTCCCACTATGTCTGCAGAGCATAGAGCTTCCCCACCTCACTGCAAATTCCTAGAGCTTGCATGGTAGGGTGATCTGGGTACCTAGTCCCAAGGAACTTCACCCTCTCCAGGATGGAGATTAGCTTAGCTTCCTCAGAGGTTTCAGCCTGGATTTCCTCTGAACTCTCAAAACCATCTTCCTCACTGTTCCTTCTCCCTGATTCCTCTTCTTGAACTCTCTTTCCCTTGGCCTTGTCTTGCCGTGACCGAGATGGTCGAGTGGCTCGTGCTGCGGTGTGGCTTCTTGTTGCCCTTGTCCTTGTTGTGCCAGTGCTCCTGAAACAAAATCAAAAATCAAAAATTTAGCAAAAATTTGGACCACTCGACTCAGGCACTCGAGTGGTGTGGTCGAGTGGGCAAATTTTTCCAAATAAAATTTGGCCCGACTTGACCCACTCGAGTCCTTTGATCGAGTAAGTAAATTAAGAATAATGTATTGATTTTGTAACATTAATAAGAAAAAAGGTTTCTGATGATGTCATATCGAATGTATTGATTTTGTAACATTAATGTATTGATTTTGTAAAATCATCAAGTTTCAAAGCGATTTTTATATATGCATGATTTCCAAAATTTCTAAAACTTGTTCAATTTCAACAATGATGATCAATGTGGGTTCTCCTATTATCAAACAATCAATAGATAAACCAAAATTTGTCCTAAGGTTACACAAATTTTCGAAAATTTCAAGTGCACTACTAAGAACCAAATTTCGATTTCAAGCAAATTCACCCATAGAAATTCATTGCATACTCATTTCAATTCCTTACTCTACTCTAATCAGCCGATTTTAACTATATGCAAGCCAAAAAATTTTCGAACCCGGATTTTCGCAAAAACGGGTTCAAAGGGTTTAAAAACTTACAAGTTGGTTTCGGGATTGCTAGAGTAGTGAGACATGATTGAAATTCGGTTGAAAATTTGAAGATTTGAGTGAAAAAAATTTTAGAGAGAAGTTGAAGAGTTATGCGCTTAGAGAGATAAAGAAAATCGCAAAAATGGGGAAGAAGAAGGTGGTGGGTCGCGTGGGAATTAATTGGTATAGTGATTTCAAATGAACGCCCTAGATTAAAAGTTGAGATTTCAGACAAAACCTGGCCACTAGACCTGGGGGTCGAGTGGTGTGGTCGAGTGACTTTTGGGATTTTTGGTTGACCCTTTTGAAACTCCATTTTGACTTATACTCAGCTCCTATCCTTTCCTGAAACTCAAAACACTAAGGAAACGCATTAAAAATAAAAAAAATCAAAAGACATAAGAAAATCAAGCTAGTATATACAATGATAATCATGGGAATTCCTCCCAAGTGAGCTTGTTTAAAGTCACTTAGCTTGACTTTCACTCTTTTAGGCAGGTGGAAGGTCTTTGAGAGACTGTGTTGATCCCTCTAGACTCTCGAAACTTTTCTGGTCATTGAGAGACTGTGTTGATCCCTCTAGACTTGGCTTCTCCACAATGAAGGTTGATGCCATGATAGCATGATAAAAGCTATCACTCATTCCTGGTGGCTTAGGCCTCCTTCTTCCCATCTCAGGTGGGGGTGGTTGAGTTTCTTTGAGCTTCAGAACTTCCTTCTCAAGCTTATCCACTTTCTCTGCCAACTCAACAACAACACCTTGTAGAGCAAGGATAGTGCTCTGGTCTGATGCTGGTGTTGTGAGTGGGTATGTTGAGTTGCTCTTCCCTAAACAAAAATATTCCTGGTCTGAGTACCAAATCGAACCAGGTGGTTTCGTAGGGGTTGGCTGTGCTCTCTGGTGGTGACTCGAGTGGTCACTCGACCTAGCACTCGAGTGGTCACTCGACCTAGCACTCGAGTGGTCACTCGACCTAGCACTCGAGTGGTCACTCGACCTAGCACTCGAGTGGTCACTCGACCTAGCACTCGAGTGGTCACTCGACCTAGCACTCGAGTGGTCACTCGACCTAGCACTCGAGTGGAGTGGTCGAGTGTATCCTGTGTTGTCTTCATCAGAGTCACCTTCTGCTACAAACGTATCAACCTTCTGCACTGCTTTGTCAGAGTGACTACCCATGGTGACTATGAACCCTTGAGGTCTTGATGGTGTCTGAGAGTACTGTTCAAAATTTTCAAAGTTTGTCTTTTCATTGCCCTCAGCTTCTTCCATGTAGAAAAGCTGTCTCTCAAAATCAGGGTTCTTCAAGCCGGAAGAGGTGTCAAAACGCATCACCAAGTCATTACCGGTTTGAAGAACTATTTCACCATTTTTGGTGTCTATAACAGCTCTAGAAGATGCCAAGAATGGTCTGCGTAGTATGAGGGGATCCATTTGCTCCTTTTCCATCTTCATCACTATGAAGTCAGTAGGGATCTCCATGTTTCCTACTCTCACTGGGACATTCTCTAGCAAGCCATGGGGAAATCGGATGGTCCTTTCAGCTAGGATTAGAGACATGGGGCTAGGCAGAAATTTGTGATATCCCAGCTTTCCTGCCACAAACAATGGCATTATGCTGACTGAAGCTCCCAGATCACAGAGAGAATTTTGGAAAGTCTGGTTTCTGATGGTGCAGGGTATCGTGAAAGATCTAGGATCCGTCAGCTTCTTTTGCACTAGCACTTTCTTCTGAGTGATCATCTTGTACTCATAGGCCTTAGCAGCTGCTGCTCTCTTATCTTTAATTTTCTTCAAGGCTCTTTTTCTCAAACCACTCTCAAAGGGTTCAAGTGACTTCACAGCTTCCTCCCAAGTCATTTTAGCTTCAAGCTCTAATAACTCTTCTTCAAGCATAATAGCATACTCCTTCTCAATCTCATCCTTGAACCGTTCTGGGAAAGGACTTGTTACTACCGCATGCAAATCCAATATGCGCTTCTCTTTTGCAGTCTCGGGAGTGCCTACCGACCACTCACTCGAGTGGTGTGGTCGAGTGCTACAGTGCTCGAGCCAATTTTAGCAGCAGATCGAAAGCTTCCCCCTCCCCCCCCCCCCCCAACTTGAGTATCACTGTCCTCAGTGATGTTGGAGAATCTCTTCTTGAAAGGAAGAAGATGGAGAGCTGGTGCTGTGCTCACTGCATAGAGTTTTGCAGGTTCCTTAAGGTTCTGCACAGCTTTGCCAGGAAGTTGGCATGTGGTCTTAGTAGAGGCTGAAGCAGCACTGGACTCAACAAACTTCAGTCTGCTGTTGAGAACCTCAATCTTATGGTTCAAATCATCATAAGAGCAATCGATGGGGGTTCTGAGTTCAGTGAACCTCTTTGACGTCTCTTGAGTAGCAGTATTCTGGCCTTGAAGAAGTTGGAGTAGCAGAGGCTTAAGGTCACCATCAGCTGGCTGAGGTGGTCGTGGAGCAAACCCAGGTGGATTAGCTGGAGCTTGTGGCACAAAAGGCTTGTTTTGCCCTGGGTTCTAAGTAGGGTAGACTTGATCCTGAGGGTTGGCTACATTGGTATTCCTATAGGATAGATTCGGATTGTTCCTATAGTTGATGTACCCTCTGTTGAAGCCAGCTTGATTATGTATATACAATATCTCTTCAACCTGATCATCATCACCCTCCTAAGCTTGAGTAGCAGAAACTTCACCAACAAAGTTCACAGATTTCTGCTGAGCCAGGATTAACTTGTCACGCTTCTCACTAAGAGACTGGATTTCCTGTTTGGTCTTATCAGAAGACAAAGATGGTCCTCTGACTGATCTGTCGAAATCCTCACTGTAGTTTTCATCAGAGATTGCAAGGTTCTCTACTAGCTCCCAGCCAGTGACAACGTCTCTATTGAGGAAATTTCCATTACTAGCTGTATCCAATAGCATTCGGATCTTCGGGCTTACCCCTCTGTAGAGCGTACTGAGCAAAGACTCCTTGATGAAACCATGGTGAGGACACTGCATTGTGTACTCCTTAAAGCTCTCCCATGCTTCAGAGAAACTCTCATTGGTCCGCTGAGTGAAGCTGGAGATCTCATTTTGAACTTTGCAGTCCTTGACATAGAGAAAAATTTCAGCAGGAAAGCCTTCTTGCAGTCATCCCAGGTGGTTATAGAACCCTGAGGCAGTGCTCGTTCCCAGTGGGAAGCCTTATCACCAAGAGAAAAAGGAAAGAGGCGTAGCTTAAAGCTGTCTTCTGAGATGCCAATTATCTTGGTGAGCTCGCACAGTCTATCAAATTAGTCCAAATGAGCAAGCGGGTTTTCCATAGGAAGTCCATGGAATTTGTGGTTCTGGACCATGGAGATCAAACCCGTCTTGATCTTGTAGTTATTGTTGTTGACTGGAGGGGCTACAATTCCCTGTCTCTGAGAGTGAGTGTTTCGAGCGTCTCCTGCTCCAATCACCCTAGGCTGAGGAACTTGTTCTACCATGACTGCAGGTGTCTCTTGAATTGGTTGTGCAGGAATGGTGGTAGCAGGTTCAGGTGTAGCTTGACGAGTGCGTATGTTGATACGGTGAATGTGATCCAAATACTGGATTAGCTTTTAGCTGCCTTGAGAACGTGTTTGCATTTAGAGAGTAGTGACTTGATCAAGTACTCGAGCGGTAAGGTCGAGTGGGGGTCGAGTGCTACAGTAACTGATGCAAAACAGGCAAATTTTAAAAACCAAATCAGTACGCAGATCTCGAAAGTAACAGACTTGATCTAGTAAGCCTTAAACAACTAACTGTGTAGACAAAAACACTCAAAACTGGCTACGGTGCCAAATTGAAACAGTGATTTTGCCTACCCTAAGCCAAGAAAGACAGCAATGCAATCAACCTAAGTCTAGAGAGACAAAATACAAAGTTTATCAATTGTAGTATAGTACTAAGTGGATATTGAGTGAAGTAACAATGTCAAACCAATCAAGAGTGGTCTACAGCAATCAGTTGATAAATAAAGCAAGCTATTTAAGTGATTATCAAAAGGGTGTGGTACTAGCAGTCTAAATAAGTAATCTACTAAAAACCCTTATTGATGCTAGAGGTACCAAAGTCTGTCACACTTTAGCACATCATGAAACTAAGCAGGAAAACTCACAGTACTAAAACTACTCGACCACACTGATCGAGTGGTGAGGTCGAGTGCTACAGTAAAAACAGAGGAAAACTACAGTGAACTAATACTAAGCAAGCTGTGAAACTATGGGAAAAACAGGGACTCTATGGATGGAAATCACAGGATCGCAAACACTCTGTTCCATTGGAGCTATCAACTAGAAATCTCATCACATGACTACCCTAGACAACAGACTTCATTACCAGCTCAATCCATGGTTTGTGGTAGAGAGCCCCAAGATCCTACCCAGTCAGCATAGTGTGAGGAGTCGGATCAGGCATGAAGAATCAGCCTATTAAAGTCGAAGATAGTTCATAACAAGTGAATAGGTGGAGTCGTGACATAAATCAATGTCTGATGCATCCACCCTAACGCTATTGTACTCTAAACCCCGGAAAAAGTCTTTCCAATGGCTCAAGGCATGGTTCGTGCTCATTAGACTATCTAAGATCATGTTTTCCTTGATCAGGGGAAAACAAGCATTAAAATCACTCACCCAAGAGGGAGTCGAAACTGAGTGATGATCAAACTATCTAAGCATTAACAAAACAGAGAGTAGCTAACCTAATCCATCCCCAAAAATCCCAAATCTACTACTCACACATGGTGATCATGGCTGGGGTCCGAAACCCTGAAAAGAATGAACTTTTCATATGTTATAGCCAATGATCTAGTGAGCAAGGTTGGAGAAGAAATCAGATGAAAATGTTAATTTTATAAAACGATATCAAAGTACAAAGTTGATGGAAAATGAGTAAATTATGAAGAACACCAAGAACAAGAGAGAGAAGAAATGAGAGAAAACCTAAAAATTACTAAGCCTGAGCAGCGCTATTCGATCCTCCTTAATTAGGTTTAATGAGTCGCTTTTATACACAGTCTCCAGCGCTTATTACATTTTACGAGTTTTAAGGAGAAAAAATCGGAGAGTGCCCACTCGACCCAGCAGTCGAGTGGGGTAGTCGAGTGAGGTAGTCCGAGAGTGATTCACTCGAGTGGACTGGTCGAGTGGGCAGGTGATAACACTGTATTTAGCACGTTTTAACATTGTTCATACCATTTTGTGCATTTATCATTCATATAGGTTGTCTAATGTTCTTGCATGAGCATTGCATGCATTTTGCATATTGGGGGTGTTCTCAGGTACTTATGGAGCTCATGGAGTTTTTGGAATAGGAAGTGCTGTGTAGCTGCTGAGCTAGAACAGATGTGCAGAGAAGTCACAGCCACTTTCACAGGCACTCTCACGACCACTCTCACGACCACTTGAACGACCACTCTTACAGGCACTTTCACAAGTACTTTTACAGGCACTCGAACGACCACTTGAACGAGCACTCGACACAAACGTTCCACCCAGGGCACTCGAACGAGCACTAGTACGATCAATCGACCACCCACTCGAGAGGATGCGCGACCAAGCCGCAGTCGAGTGGCAATCCTCTACTATTTTTCCTGAAAACTCGGACTTGTATTTTATCTGTTTAACGCCTAGTATAAAAACCCCTGATTAACCTAATGTCAGGGGAACGCCGCATTTTATTAGCTTAACCTAGTTTTTAGACTTTCTCTCTCTAGTTCATCATTTTTTATTCTTGAGAATTATCAGATTTCATGACTTTGTATTGCCTATAACTTTTTATATATTTTGTATTTGCGTTTGACTTCTTCTACAAAGTTGTTCATCGGCTCTTTATCTACACCCTATGTCAATCTTAGGTATTTCTGGGTTTGAGCCTCAGACGATGAAGTCCGTGTGTGAGTAGTTAGATTTAGGTTATTAGGGGTGGATTAGGCTTGTGATGTTCTTGATCGCCTTGGGTGTCTAAGTTTGTTTGAAAATTTGTTGTTTTCCCTCTTGGCTGAGTGGTTTTAATGCTTGTTCTTTTCTGGCCAGTTAGGGCATGATTTTAGATGGTCTCATGAGCACGAACCATGCCTTGAGCCATTAGATAGACTTTTTCTGAGGTTTAGATTACAATAGCGTGAGGGTGGATGCATCAGACATTAATTTATGTCACGACTCCACCTATTCACTTGTTATGAACTCTTCTCGACTTGAATAGGCTGAATCTTCATGCCTGATCCGACTCCTCACATTATGCTGACTGGGTTGGGTCTTGAGGCTCTCTACCACGACCCATGGATTGAGCTGGCTATGAAGTCTGTTGTTAAGGGAATCCCTTATTGATTGAGCATGTTAGCACCTGGGACTTTCTAGAGCATTCATTAGCTAGTTAATTCACCCCTATGATCCCTATAGCTTTAATATCACTAGTTTCACTTGCTTAGAACATTTTAGTCACTGTTTATTTCCATAGTTATTTCATTCGACCCTGCTACTCGAGCACCAGGTCGAACCACTCATGCACTGTTGCTTTTCCCTGGTTTTACAGTTTTCCTAGCGTTCCAGCACTGTAGTTTTTCTGTAGTTTCTCTGTTTCTCTGATAACATACCAAAGTGTGACAGCCTTTGGTAGGTTTGGTCTTTAGCTTATTTTCATTTTCATTCACTTAAGTTGATAGTTTTCACAACAACTACTTTCATACATGGCTTGGATTAATTGCTAATGTACACATCCTTTTTGCTTACTATTATTTTACCCAATGGATTGACTCATATCTATGCTATGATTGATTGAAAAACTTGTGTTCTGTTTGCATGCTCTGTTTGATTTTTTTCATTCTTAGCATATAGGCAAAATACTTGTTTCAATTTGGCGCTGTTGCCATTTGGGTGTTTTTAGTATTACAATTCGGATCACATTGCTTTTGAGATCAAGTTCTTTTCAATTTTTATTTTGGATACTCACATTGGTACACTTTGTCTCTCGCAGGTACCACTCAGCTTGACCACACATTCGAGCTCTTTACTCGAGCGTACCACCATACCCAATGGCAGGATCAATAGTTGCTCACGAAACTCCAACTCACCAAACACACAGAGGAGGCATAGTTGCACCACCTGTGAGTGATGATTTCGAGATTAAGAGTGGTGTCATCACTATGGTTCAAGACAACATATTTCTTGGTAGGCCAGCAGATGACCCCATAGTGCATCTTGATAAGTTTGAGGATATGTAGCCTCACAAAGATTCAAGGAATCATTGAAGATGGTTGCAGATTGAGACTTTTTCAATTCTCATTAGGTGAAAAAGCAGCCCACTGGGAAACCAATCTTCACCCTGGTTCCATAACAACCTGGGATTCTTGCAAGAGGTCTTTCCTTACCAAGTTCTTCTCATACAAAAGAATAGCAAAGTTTCGCCAAGAAATTGCAACGCTTCACCAGCTGAAAGGTGAAACACTATCAGACGCCTGGGAAAGATTGACAAACTACACAAGGCAATGTCCACACCATGACTTCTCCAAAGAGTCCCTGCTGTGCATTTTATACAGAGGAGTACTCCCAATGGTCCGGGTATGCCTTGAAACTGCAAGCAAAGGAAATTTCCTCAACACCGCTGTACAAGATGGATGGGAGTTGGTAGAGAATTTGGCTCGCTCAGACAGCATTTCAAATGAAGAACATGAGCAGAGTATTAGGGATGCAAGAATGTCCGATGAAGGCGCCAGAGCTGAAATCAAGATCCTTATGGAGAAGTTTGATATGATGTTGATTCACACTCACAAGATTCAAGAACAAGCCGCACCTGATATGGATATCAAGTTATTGTTACAGCAACTCGTCCGTAGTCAGGAACACACTACTAATGAATTGCGATCCAACGCCCTAGACGTTAATGAGAAACTTCTTGACATCACACAGCATATCAACACCCTCCACTCTAAAGTTCATTACCTAGAGAAGAGCCATATCAATCATCCACAGCCATCAACCGAAAAAGCCCATGCTATCACCTTGAGGAGTGGCAAACAGTTACCACCGAGAGAACCTGCAACGATCACTGCAGACACTGATGAACAGGGTGGGGAGGATTTGCAAAAGGAAGAACTGCAATCTAAGGAAGCTGCTGAAGAGATAGTACTCGACCATACTGCTCGAGTACCAGGTCGAACGGCTCCAAACCCAGAGAAAATTTCGGTGCAGCCTAAAGACAAATCTTCTGAACCATCCTCCTATGTACCTCCCTTGCCTTTCCCATGAAGAAATAAGAAGCAGCAGGTAGTTAAGTATAAGAAGCTATTTGAGAAACATCTGAAAGACGTTGAGCTTCATATACCCCTCTTGGATGCTTTGATGCTAATACCCCCAGCCCAGAAGTATATCAAAGATATGATTATGGAGAAGACCAAAGAAGCGCAAAGTATGGTGCTCCTCACTCATGAATGCAGTTCTATCATCCAGCAGAAAGTCATATGCAGAGAAAAGCTCCAAGATCTCGGCTCTTTTACTCTGCCATGCTCAATTGGACCCCTTAGCTTCAAAAATTGTGTCTGTGATTTAGGAGCTTTGGTGAGTCTCATACCATTATCAGTAGCACAGCGTTTAGGATTCACAAAGTTCTCCCCTAGCAGAATCTCCTTAGTCTTAGCAGACAGGTCTGTTAGACAGCCACAAGGCCTGTTGGAGGATTTGCCAGTTAGGAGAGGACACCTCGAAGTCCCTACAGATTTCGTCGTCCTAGAAATGAAAGAAAACCGAAAGATCCTTTGATCCTAGGAAGACCATTTTTGGCAACTGCAGGAGCCTCCATAGACGTCCAGAGTGGTACCATCGCTTTGAAGCTAGGAAAGGAAACCATGCAATTTAACATTAAATCCTCAATGAAACAACCCATGATGCAGATATTCGGGGTTGGAGAGATAGATGATTTAGCTGAAGAATTCTATAAAGAGATAGCTGAGAAAGATCATCTGAAGACAGCTTTGACTAAGAGTGATGAGGGAGGATATGTTCATTCTGATACCTCTGACTACAAAAATTTTTAAACACAAAGCAACCCTTTGGAGTTGATGACGCTTTTGAGAGCTTGATATGACCAGAAAAGATGGCAGTACTTGAGCATGCCGTTTGACCTCAGGACTCGAACGGACCAGTCGAGCCAAGCGACCCTGTGAAGCGTACGCCGCAGAAGTCATTCGATGACCCACTCGAACCAGGCACAGCTGAACCACCCGAGTGGTCTGAACTCAAAGCACCAACAGTTGAACTCAAACCACTTCCAGCAAGACTAAGGTATGCTTTCTTGGGAAAGAACAACACCTACACTGTAATAGTTAATGACAAGCTGAACCCTGATGAACTCGAACTATTGCTAAAAGAATTGAAAAAATATAGAAAAGCGATAGGCTATTCTCTAGAAGATATTAGAGGAATTTCCCCATCTCTCAAAGCACTCATAGAATTCACCTTGAAAATGAATTGCAAACTAGTGTAGAGCATCAGAGGAGATTAAACCCTAACTTGAAAGAAGTAGTGAAAAAAGAAATCATTAAGCTTCTAGATGCTGGAATAATCTACCCTATTTCTAATAGTACATGGGTATCCCCTGTACACTGTGTACCTAAGAAAGGAGGAATAACTGTGATTAAAACTGATAAGGATGAACTGATCCCAACTAGAACTATAATTGGTCACCACATGTTCATTGATTATAGGAAGTTAAATGCTGCATCTAGGAAAGATCACTTCCATTACCATTCATAGACCAAATTCTTGAAAGATTAGCTAACCACCCATACTACTGTTTCCTTGATGGGTATAGCGGATTTTTCCAGATACCAATACACCCTAATGACCAAGAAAAAACAACCTTCACTTGTCCTTATTGCACCTTTGGATATAGGAGAATGCCATTCGGCTTATGTAATGCCCCTGCAACATTTCAGAGATGTATGACCTCTATATTTTCGGATTTAATAGAGAAGATGGTGGAGGTATTCATTGATGACTTTTCAGTCTATGGCCCCTCTTTCTCCTCCTGTTTGTCTAATCTTAGCAGGGTACTAGCAAGGTGTGAAGAGACAAATTTGGTCCTCAACTGGGAAAAGTGTCATTCCATGGTTACAGAGGGTATAGTTCTGGGGCACAAGATCTCTGGAAAGGGTATAGAGGTGGATAGGGCGAAAGTTGAGGTTATGATGCAGCTGCAGTCTCCAAAAACTGTCAAAGACATAAGAAGCTTCCTTGGCCACACTGGATTTTATAGAAGATTCATCAAAGATTTCTTAAAACTTACAAGACCCCTGACAAGGCTGCTGTGTAAAGAAGCCGAATTCAATGTTGATGCAGAGTACCTTAAGGCTTTCCATATCATAAAGGAGGCGTTGGTATCAGCTCCAGTAGTTCAAGCTCCGGACTGGAAGCACCCTTTTGAAATAATGTGTGATGCTTAAGATTATGCAGTAAGAGCAGTTCTGGGTCAGAGGATAGACAAGAAGCTGCATGTCATCCACTACGCTAGCAGAACCCTGGATGAGGCACAAAGCAGATATGCTACAACAGAAAAAGAGATGCTTGCTGTGGTATTTGCAATAGAGAAATTTAGGAGTTACTTAGTGGATCAGAAGATTATAGCGTACACCGACCATGCCGCACTTAGGCACATTTATGCAAAGAAGGACACCAAACCGAGGCTTATGAGGTGGATCATCCTACTGCAAGAATATGATTTGACAATAGTAGATAAGATGGGCATAGAAAATGGAGTTGCTGATCACTTGTCTAGGATGAGGATTGACGACCGGCACTAGTGGATGATTCTCTGCCTGAGGAACAGCTCATGTCCATAGGGACTCTGGTTTGACAGCCCAGTTCGACCACTTGTACCATTGGTACCACTGGTACGACCACTGGTACCATTGGTACCATTGGTACGACCAGTGGTACGCCCTGTTGTTCGACCACTCATTCGTGTAACGCAGTCGAGTCAAGGCAGTGTGAATCACCCTGGTATGCGGATATGGCAAACTATAAAGCAACATGTCACAAACCTCTACACCTTGTTGCTCACCATAGAAAGAAGTTGTATAGAGATTCAAACCATTATTTTTGGGATGAGCCCTACCTCTACAAAAGAGGTGCTGACAGCTTATTCAGACGATGCATCGCAGAGGAAGAGGTGAAAGGAGTGCTTGAACATTGCCATGGTTCCTCCTATGGCGGCCATTTTGTATGTTCAAAACTACACAGAAGATCCTTCAATCAGGTTTATGGTGGCCAACAATGTTCAAAGATACGAAAAACTTCATTGCCCACTGTGATGCTTGCCAGAGAATGGGCAACATCAGTAGAAGAAATGAGATGCCACAGAATCCAATCCTAGAGGTAGAAGTCTTTGACTGCTGGGGAATTGACTTCATGGGACCCTTCAACCCACCATCTAACAGGAATAGCTACATCTTAGTAGTTGTTGACTATGTCTCCAAATGGGTATAAGCCATAGCATCTCCATCCAATGATGCGAAAGTTGTCTTGAAGATGTTCAAAACGATCATATTCCCCAGATTTGGAGTGCCAAGGGTGGTGATAAGTGATGGTGGTTCCCACTTCATCAATAGGCAATTTGAGAGCCTTCTGAGAAAACATGGAGTTAGGCATAAGGTTGCAACACCTTACCACCCCCAGACGAGTGGTCAGGTTGAAATCTCTAACAAGCAGATTAAAGCCATTTTGGCTAGAGTAGTGGGGATTTCAAAAAGAGACTGGGCAAGCAAACTTGATGAAGCTCTGTGGGCGTACAGGACGGCATACAAGACCCCTATAGGCAGAACACTTTTTCAACTCCTCTATGGGAAATCTTGCCATTTGCCCTCTGGGCTACTAAGCTGTTGAACCTTGACCTCCAATCTGCTCAAGAAAAAAGAAGAATCACAGTGCATGAATTAGAAGAAATAAGGCTTGATTCGTATGAAAGTTCAAAGGTGTACAAAGAAAGGACCAAGGCCTTCCATGACAAACGGATCAAACCTAAGGCTTTCACAACAGGGGATCTAGTTTTGTTGTTCAACTCCAGGCTCAAACTCTTCACTGGGAAGTTAAAATCAAGATGGACAGGCCCATTTCACATCAAAGAAGTTCTACCATATGGTGCAATCACTCTACTAGACCCCGAGGGTAAAAAATTCACAGTGAATGGTCAAAGAGTCATGCCATACATGGCATACCAAGTAATACCAGGAGACACCTCAATTTATATAGCTGATCCTGACAAAGCCTAAGGTACCAAGTCAAGCTAAGAGACTTTAAATAAGCTCACTTGGGAGGAAATTCTATGATTATCATTGTAAATATTTTCAATGTCTCTATTTATGTCCCTATTTAGTTTTTTGATATTTGATATTTTTATGTCTCTATTTAGTTTTTGACGTTTCAGGAATTTAAGTGGCTCGAACAAGGCTTCACCACACACAGCTCGAGCACGCCGTTCGACCACTTGTTCGAGTGGGCCAGCCCGCAGCACTAGTGTCCCCTACACTGCCCTCCACCAGTATCCCCTACGCTGACCCCTATAAGTGTCCCCTAGCATGCTACTCAACTCCAGTATCCCCTACGCTGACCCCTACAAGTGTCTTCCACCACCCCATTTGAACTCTTTAAAACCCACCATCTCTAGTCCATGAAAATCACATATTTTCTCTCTCCTCTTTCAATTTGTGATTTTAATACTCATCAACTAACACTCGTTTATCGTGAATCATGGCTAGCAGAAGAAAATTTGTTTTGAGAAATGAACACTCACCAGCTGCTGTGGTGGCAAGGAACTTACTTAGAGCCAGGCGTTCCCTACCAAACAGAGAAAAGTCCCTTGATGATGAGACTCTTGACCGGCAAGACCACATGCTTCTTCAAGCAACACAAAGGGGTCAGAGCTCGAGATCAGTGATACGGAGTGATTCTGAGGAAGAGGAGCAGGTAGAGGTGGAAGCTGAGACAGTGACAGGTCGAACCAGCACTCAAACGGGTGCTAATGCGTCTGGAGAGACTGAAGCTAACTATCTCACCGCCTTGAAAGCCATGCAATTTCACGGCACAAGGTACCCTCACAGAGGAACAATGGAGGCGCTGGGAATAAGAGAAGATGTAGAGTGTATGCTTGATGCAGCCAACCTTCAGTTCCTAATGACCCAACATCATCCTTGCTACACAGATGAAACGTGCCAGTTCCTGGCAACACTTAAGGCTTGCTTCTATAATGAGCATCCGGATATGGTTTCGGATGGTAGTAGGAAATTTGTCTATTTCAAGGTGGATGGGAATGAGCATACGCTGAGCTTCAGGCAGATTGAAGCTTTATTTGAGTTAGAGAAGGGGCGGGTCAAGAGCCATCTTTTGATGCAGGAGAACTCATAAAGTTGTGGCATACTTTAGGAGGAAGTGAGACTTTCAAGACTTCTAGGGTAAAGAGCTCTGATATTAGAAACACTGCCCTTTGATATTTTCACCGTGTAATAGCAAGTACCATCTTCAGAAAGAAGAACCTTGGGAAAGTAAACGACCAAGATCTTCAAGTGATTGACTCAGCTCTTAAGGATTTTCTCTTATACGCCTCACCTGAGGATATGGATGAGGGAATCACAACGAAAGGTGACATGAATGGTGCAGGGATTACAGCTGTCTTGGTGGCTAGTCTGACCTACATCAAAACTTATGCCTACAGACTCCATAGGTAGAACAAAGAGGGGGACATCTCTATAGGAGGAGTGGTCACACCATTTTTGATTGCTTGTGGGATAGACCTGAGTACCAGCAATTGGACTGAGCCTCTCTGGTTGGACATCCCTCACCTGCAAAGTTCTAAAATACTGAACCAAACCATGGTTGGTGACCAATACGTCTATAACTTCCAGCATCCCTTGGTGGAAAGAGCCAAAATCCTCCTACCATTCAATGGTCTGCCAAAGATCACCGAGGGTGAAAGTATCAACTTTGTCCCACCACCAAACTTGCTCTTCAGGACTAAAGCTCGAAGAGAAAATCAGCAGGTTGAAATTGAGGAGAAAGAGGGAATACCTGAGCCTGAACGATATGATTTTGGTGAGGAGAACTGTGAAACCCTGAAGGAGGTGAGCAAGAAGTTAACCTTATCACGAAGATGGTCTAAGTGGCAGGATAAGACCATCAAGAAGCTCTCAGGAATGGTGAGAGAACTCGCCACAGCTGTTAAAGACTTGACAAGCAGTGTCAAGGATATTCAAAGGAACCAGCGAGACCCATGAAGTTTGGCTAGGACCAACTCTTTCACTACACGTACAAGGCATGCAAGCCAGCCTAGGAGGAAGTCATCCGTGGAAGACACACACAGCAGGAGAAGGACCTATGTCCTAAACCCGACTTCAGAGGAAGACGAGTTGCCACTCAAGCACACCGTTCGATAGCCTCGTTCGAGCGGACCAGTCGAACGAGCCCAGAGAAGAGCAACCACCCATGCACCTAACACTGAAGAAGGGGAGGAAGAATCAGAAGGGAACCGTCTAATTAGACGAAGGCACACTAGAGAGCTCGTTCGACCGCAGCACTCAAACGAACCAGCCAACATCACCCCTCCTGAGCACTCAAACCCACCAGTCCAGCCTGCCTACACCGCAGAAACTATGGACAACTACCTCAGCGAGTACTTCAGCTGATGCTAGCACGGTACCACCCCAGTGCACCCACCATATAAACAATTGCATTGTTTGTTTTTGATTTTGCTTGTAATCTTTAAAGTCTTCTCTTGGATTTTTATTACACAAGGGACCGTGTAATTCAAGTTTGGGGGAGGGCTTGAGAGATTGTATTCAACATTTCTACTCTTTTCTTAGTCAAATTTTGCATCATCTATGTGCATCTAAAAAAAAAAAACCATAAAAATTTGAAAATTTTCAGAAAACTACTTCACAAAAACATAGTGTCCATTAGCTGCATTTACACATTAGGATTGAGTCTTAGTATATCATTTAGGATTGTATATGCATAGGGGATAATGAGTTAATACCATCAAAGCTTAATAACCAAACATACAACCTCTATGCCTTAGTTATAAGTTGTTTAATGCATTCGCTTAAGTTTCAAACATAAAGCTGCACCATGCTTGGAATCCTATTAGGCATTAGTACTACGTTGAAGCTTGCTGTGACTTGTAAATTATCCCTATGAATTTGAACCTAAATTTGAAAATTTAATTATCATGATATGTTCTAAAACTTTAACTCATGGATACCTCAAAATACTTGGATTCTTTCAAACCCTTGCTAATCCAAGTAGCTGTCTCCACCATTGAGACAGTTTCACAAAAACCAAGCTTAAAAAGACTTCCTTTCAAACCAATGAATCAATTTCTGAGAGAAGTGAGGTCTATTTTTGGATTGAATTAGAGAGAAAGTGTTAGGTTTTGTCGACAAGAGTAGCCTCTCATGTAGTCTCTGGTTCACACTTTTTGAATCAGATTAGGCTAAAGAGTTTGAATAGGTTGTAGCTTGAGTCTGGGAAAGAATGAAAAAAAAAAGAGAAAGAGTTTGCTAAAAATTGTATAAGCCTTTGGAGAGGATAAATTCAAAGGTTTGAGTCTAGTAAAGGATTTGGAAGAAAAAGATAAGAGTCGGCTCAGTAAAAATGAAAAGAGACGAAACGCTTAAGTAGTCACTCGACCAGTCGCTCGACTATGTGGTCGAACCAGAGCTTAGAAAATTTTAAAAATCCCAAATCCGCTAGATACTAAAGGAAAAAGTGTAAAACATCCTCTCCTAAGAAGAAAAACAGAAAAATCGATCCTTGAGTCAAGAAAAAGAAAAGAAAGCTTTTAAGCACAAGGGGTAGAACTAGGATTAGTTTCTAAGATTTTAGAGTTAGGACAGTCATTGGTTCTTCATGGGTAGATGATAGTCTACTCCTGTATGCACCAGTTGGCTCTACCTTTAGCATTCTCTTTAAATTCAATCCATTTCAATGACAGATCCTGAAACTTGCGCTTAAACCAGAGGAAGAAGAGATCACTTTTATCTCTTAAAACTTGTCCCTCAACCAAATGAGTTACAGTTATTGCATATCATGATCTACTGGTTCGCACTTAATCAATGTTAAAGGGATAGTTTACTTTGAATGTTTGCTGAGGCTGAGTCTTAATGTTTGATCTGTTGTGATGAGTATGGCTAACGTTTTTAAGTAAAAACTTTGTGCATTGCATTCGAGAACTTTTAACTAAAACGTTGATGTTGGAGGTTTGTTTAGTCTGTTTAGGTTATGAATCCCCACTTTCACACTACCCCTTTCATCTCATCCTTTATATTTGCTTGAGGGTAAGCAAAGGGTAAGTTTAAGGGAGTTGATAACACTGTATTTAGCACGTTTTTACCATCCTTTTATCATAACTTAGTATAGAATTTTAGTCATTGTTCATACCATTTTATGCATGTATCATTCATATAGGTTGTCTAATGTTTTTGCATGAGCATTGCATGCATTTTGCATATTGGGGGTGTTCTCAGGTACTTATGGAGCTCATGGAGTTTTTGGAATAGGAAGTGCTGTGTAGCTGCTGAGCTAGAACAGATATGCAGAGAAGTCACAGCCACTTTCACAGGCACTCTCACGACCACTCTCACGACCACTTGAACGGCCACTCTTACAGGCACTTTCACAAGTACTTTTATAGGCACTCGAATGACCACTTGAAAGAGCACTCGACACAAGCGTTCCACCCAGGGCACTTGAACGAGCACTAGTACGATCAATCGACCACCCACTCGAGAGGATGCTCGACCAAGCCACTCGACTGGTGGGTTGAGTGGCAATCCTCTACTATTTTTCCTGAAAACTCGGACTTGTATTTTATCTATTTTAATGCCTAGTATAAAACCCCTGATTAACTTAATGTCAGGGGGACGCATTTTATCAGCTTAAACTAGATTTTAGACTTTCTCTCTCTAGTTCATCACTTTTGTTCTTGAGAATTATCAGATTTCATGACTTTGTATTGCCCATAACTTTTTATATAATTTGTATTTACGTTTGACTTCTTATACAAAGTTGTTCATCAGCTCTTTATCTACACCCTATGTCAATCTTAGGGATTTCTGGGTTTGAGCCTCAGACGATGAAATCCGTGTGTGAGTAGTTAAATTTGGGTTATTAGGGGTGGATTAGGCTTGTGATGTTCTTGATCGCCTTGGGTGTCTAAGTTTGTTTGCAAATTTGTTGTTTTCCCTCTTGGCTGAGTGGTTTTAATGCTTGTTCTTTTCTGGCCAGTTAGAGCATGATTTTAGACGGTCTCATGAGCACAAACCATGCCTTAAGCCATTAGATAGACTTTTTCTGAGGTTTAGAGTACAATAGCGTGAGGGTGGATGCATCAGACATTAATTTATGTCACGACTCCACCTATTCACTTGTTATGAACTCTTCTCGACTTGAATAGGCTGAATCTTCATGTCTGATCCGACTCCTCACATTATGCTGACTGGGTTGGGTCTTGAGGCTCTCTACCACGACCCATGGATTGAGCTGGCTATGAAGTCTGTTGTTAAGGGAATCCCTTATTGATTGAGCATGGTAGCACCTGGGACTCTCTAGAGCATTCATTAGCTAGTTAATTCACCCCTATGATCCCTATAGCTTTAATATCACTAGTTTCACTTGCTTAGAACGTTTTAGTCACCGTTTATTTCCATAGTTATTTCATTCGACCCTGCAACTCGAGCACCAGGTCGAACCACTCATGCACTGTTGCTTTTCCCTGATTTTACAGTTTTCCTAGCGTTCCAGCACTGTAGTTTTGCTGTAGTTTCTCTGTTTCTCTGATAACATACCAAAGTGTGACAGCCTTTGGTAGGTTTGGTCTTTAGCTTATTTTCATTTTCATTCACTTAGGTTGATAGTTTTCACAACAACAACTTTCATACATGGCTTGGATTAATTGCTGATGTACAAATCCTTTTTGCTTAGTGCTATTCACCCAATGGATTGACTCATATCTATACTATGATTGATTGAAAAAACTGTGTTCTGTTTGCATGCTCTGTTTGATTTTTTTCGTTCTTAGCATATAGGCAAAATACTTGTTTCAGCAGGCGGTGATGCTGAGGTCGAGACTGATTGACTGAGAGTGCTTCACTCGAGTGGTTTGGTCGAGTGAGCCTGTCTGAGAGTGCTGTCTAAGAGTGCTTCACTCGAGTTCTCTAGTCGAGTGAGCCTGTCATCTGCAACGGCTTTGAGAGTGCTTCACTCGAGTGGTCTGGTCGAGTGAGCCATCCATCTTCTTCTGCAATCTTCACTCGACTTCACAAGGCTTGCTACACGTCTTCACTTCATGAGCCAAAATCCAAGTGTGCTCCATATGCTCCATATGTACCTGATAAGACCCCAAATATGCAAAATGCATCCAATGCCTATACAGAAATATGAAACATCCTAAATCAAGCGTAAATGCAAGAAATGGTATAAACAATGGATGAAATCTACTCTAAGGCATGATAAAAAGGTGGTAAAAACATGTATAAAAGTGGTGTTATCAGCATCCTTAACTCCACACTTGTCCATGTCTTCATGTCCTATCCATGCTCCATACTCCAGGTCCTTAGAGCTTTCCATTATCATATCGATAAGGCTCTTAGCATCATTTAACCCGGTTTTTGCACATCCTTGATCCTTAACACAACTTTTCCACAAGATCGTTTCTCAAACCCGGATTTTGCACAAAGTCTTTGATGATGCTTTCTTGCCTTTCCTTTAGATCTGGGAGCGTGCAATATGCGGGTTTGTACGGATCCGTACATTCCGTACATGACCCGAGATTTGCACGCCCTTATTTTGCACAATCCTCCATAAGCTTCTGTAACTCTTAGTGAACTCGAACTTTGCACGGTCTTCACTAATGCTTTTGTAAGCCCGGACTTTGCACATGCAGCTTGACTCGATGTGTAGCTCGTGGTGCCTTCTTGATCTCAACACTCCCCCTAAAGCTTAGCCGTCGGTACAAAGGCTTATGCTTGGATCCCCAGAGGCGTTACCTCGGGAAAAACCTCATCATAGAAGAAAACCTCTTGGGAAAAAATAGTCGATGATGAGGAAAAGAGCATAACGTCCATGGGTGATGGGTGTAGAGGATGCGAGTCAAGGATGATAGAGTGGCGTGAAGACTTTAAGTACACAGATCTTCAAGGATAGCTTTGAGCATAACCAGCTTTCTTGGCTTCCTCTTGTCTTGACTTTTGCTTTCGCATGCTTTAGACTTCAAGTCTCAGTGTCCCTCCTCAGATACTTGGGAAATAATCAATACTCATGAGATGTTGGTGGTGATGATTTCTTTATATGGCTTGTGTAGCAAGACTCGGCCCTTTCTTCTCCTCCTCTTGCTTTTCTTTGTTGACTACTCTAACTCCAACTGTTGACTTGACGGATTGATGACATTAGTATAATCCTCCACAGATAGATCCCTCATAGCTTGATCTTCCCAAATCAGAACCTTCCCAATCAATGGTATTTTCCTGATGAATGCACAAGTAGAGGCCGGATGTACGACTGGACCATCATCTAGACCGTGCTTAACTGAATCCTTGGTTCTTGGTAATGCTCCATATATCATCTTATAACCCATCTTGGTACTACTTGACTTCTCTTGACCCAAAGTTCTCTCATGTGCCACATATGAGTGATTCTTTGAACCCGAGCTTCAAATGCCCAAGATGATTTGGTTTTGGATGGCTCTCTTCACTTCTCGGCTTAGGCTAAACATCCTCGGTTATTACCGACTTAGACTTGATCTTGGGAGAATCTGATTGAACCAAAGTGTTCATTATGTCTGACTTCCGAGTGATTCTAGAAACCTATCCCCAAAGCTTGAGTAAGACTGCATTTTATAACCCATATACCCGAGTGATCTCCTTGCACATCCCTTTGTCTTGAACCAACTCTTGTTTCAGCCTCCATTGCTTGACTCTTGATCTCCAAGCTTTGAGCCGGATCCTGCATAGATACTACTAGCTATGACGCTTGATCTCCAAACTTTGGGGGGATCCTCCATAGATACCGCCTCCATTATTTGACTCTTGATCTCCATAGCTATAGCTATCCTTACCATCTTTGACCACCAAGTTTCGTAACCACAAAGCTTCAAAAACCACATACCCATATGCACACGCCTGTCTTTCTGATATTTTAATCTCCCCCTCAAGTTGAAGTGGCGGGACTCCCCCTTAAGCTTGCAATTCAAAGGAATCCTTCCTCTTTCTCCTTAACGTCTTCTTCCATAAAACGCAAGGCATCTTCTCTTCACGTGTATCTTCACAAACTTGGTGTGAGACTCTCCATAAACCACCTTCACGGCTTGGGTTCTTCAAGCTTGATGTTTCTTTGGTAGCAACATAGACCTCAACTTATCATTTCTTCTATAGAACCCCACTTATCGCCAGACAGACCTCTCTTCGGAAATCCGAGCATAACTCGCGAACCGTAACCCAGAAACACTTCATACTGATCCCAAACGAACACTAACTCTTCTAACTTCCTTGTGTCCAAAACTCATCAAGAACAAAGCGTTGGAAGTCTATCAACGAACATCAAACTTCTGATGAACCGACGGTTTTTTCCCTCATTTCTTCTTATGCTATCCTTTCTTTCTTTGTCTCCAAATTTCTTGGAAGTATAGTCACAACACTTACTCCGTTGTACCTTCATTACGAGATACAAAATTTTAAAGCAATGGCCGTGGGGGTTTAAGAAGTTTAGAATGACAAATTTGAGGATAGTAAACATGAGAAACAAATGTAACACAATCAAGACGAAAAATGTAACACTAAGTGTTTAGAGAGTTGGCCTTTGTTGTTTATGATCTGGTGAATGGGTGTGGTGAGTTAGTCTTCTTGTCATACTGTTTGTGGGTCTTCTTATCAACATTTCTTGAGCAACACCTTCCATTCTCCATTTCATGAACATACATGCTCCAAGAACTTCTGACTCCATTTCTTCTTTATGTGCCCCTTCTTCTTTAATGCTTCCCTCACCAAGTATAATCCAGGCTTTCCTTGTTTAAACCCTTCACAAAGGATTTAAATGTTAGTTTTCAAAGATTAATGAGTAAGAACTGATAAGAACTTAGTAAGAATTAGAATAAGAACTCAGAGTAAGAATAAGAATAAGAATTGAGAGATTTTATTATCTATGTAACCTTGAAAATGTTACAAGGAGTTACATATTTATAGAAAACTTAAACACAAAGATAAGTTGGTGTTTTGTGGAGTTCAGACTCTCATCTAGCTGTTAGAGATAAAAATAGAGCCGTTGGAGACGATTTGAATTTGGGCGTCATTTCTGGGCTTCTCTTCTTGGGCCTCTATTCTTGTATTCCTTGTTGAATATTTGTTTCTTAATTAATACTCCCCCTCACACTTATGCGGAATGAGTGTGAAGACTATGTTTAATTTTCCAGAAACAAATCCTCACAACTACCTCATTAAAAACCTCACAAGTACAAACCCAGTGGGAAAAACTCCTTGTGAGGAAAAGAGTGTAGTGTCTCTGGAAAAGGAGAAGCATGATCAAGGATGAGTGACATTTAATAGTCCAAGCTTGCCGTAGATGTCGTTGCAAATCATGAGACTTGTAGATTTGGTGAATATGTCGGCCAGCTGATCTTCACTTTTTGTGTAGCATAGAAGTATTACTCCTTCAATGATCTTTTCTCTGACTTTGTGACAATCCACTTCTATGTGCTTGGTTCTTTCATGGAAGACTGAGTTGGTGGCAATGTGAATTGCTGCTTGATTGTCACAATGCATGGTAATGGGACTTGTGCTCTCCATTCCCAGATCCTTCAGAATCGCTTTTAGCCATACTAGCTCATTTGTGAGCTTCTTCATTGCTCTATACTCGCTTTCAGCACTTGAGCATGATACTACCTTTTGCTTCTTGGATTCCCAGGTCACTAAGTTCCCTCCAATGAATGTGCAGTAGCCGGTTGTGGATTTTCTATCCATTGTATCTCCAGCATAATCCGCATCACAATAGCCCACAATTTCAATGCTATCATTTTTTCCCATCCAAACACCTTGCCCTGGTGATCCTTTGATTTATCTTAAAATTCTTTCCACAATATTCCAGTGGTACACCAAGGGCTCTTTCATGTGTTGGCTCACCTGATTCGCAGCAAAACATAGGTCAGGTCTTGTGATGGTTAAGTAAATTAACTTACCTACAAGCCGCCGGTATTGAGCTGGATCTTTAAATGGTTTGTCAAGTGGATCTTCTTGTTCTTTGTCCCCCTTTCTCCTTACCTTGTAGCCATCTTCAAGTGGTGTCTGGGCTGGTTTAGAACCAATTTTTCCTGTCTCTTTAAGCAAATCAAGTGAATATTTTCTTTGGGATAGAAACAAGCCTTCCAAAGAACGACATATCTGTATTCCTAGAAAATATTTAAGCTCACCTAGATCTTTTATATCAAATGCTTGGTTTCTTGAATACCTGCTTGATCATTGCCAGAAATGATCAAGTCATCTACATATACCAAGACAACAATGATTCCTTGAGGACTTTGAGAAGTAAACAAGGTGTGATCAGCCTCTGATCTTTTGAATCCTTTGGCTGTTAATGTGAAGCTTAGCTTGTGGTACCAGGCTCTTGGAGATTGCTTTAAGCCATATATGGCTTTTCTGAGTTTGAGAACCTTGCCTTGAGGAATTGAGCTTTCAAGACCTGGTGGAGGCTTCATGTATACTTCTTCTTCAAGCTCTCCTTGGAGGAATGCGTTTTTGACATCCATTTGCCATAATTCCCAAGATAGGTTGGTTGCCACTGACAAAATCACTCTAACTGTATGGAGCTTAGCCACTGGTGCAAAGGTCTTTGTATAGTCTTCTCCATAAGTTTGAGTAAATCCTCTTGCAACCAAGCGAGCTTTATACCTTTCAATTTCTCCATTGCTGTGATACTTGATGGTGAATATCCATCTAGATGTTACAGCCCTTTTTCCCGAAGGTAGATCACTTACATCCCAAGTGTGATTTTTATCCATTGCTTCTTTCTCAGCATCTACTGCATCAATCTAGATCTTGATTTCTTTTGCTTCTTCATAGGTCTTTGGGATGTAATGCTGCTCTATCTTTCCAAGGAATGCTTGATGGTCTGATGGCAACAGGGCAAGTGAACACTCAGCTTGTATAGGGTGAGCCACAGCCTGATGAGTATAACAGACCCTGGTTTGTTCAGGGCCAAATCTTTGACGTGTACTTCTTCTCAAAGTTGGTGCTGGTACCTCTTCTTCCTCATGATCTTCATTCTCTAGAATATTAGCATCTGGTGGAGTTTCTTGATTAACCCCCCCCCCCTTTGTTCATTTACTTCTTCATTCTCTTGCTCATTCTGAACATTTATCTCTTCTTCTTGAATCTGATCATTTTGATTGTATACAGGCGCTGATTGATCTTCATTCATTGGAGGAAGACCCATGTGACCCAAAAGGTGTTGAAGAGAGGTTGCTCGATCTGCTGTAGAGTCAGCCAAGTCTTTCACACTCTCCCAGCCTGATTGCTCAAATAACTTTGATCTTCTAGGAATTTCACATCTCTAGAAGTCGTGATGCGTTTGGTGCTTGGATCAGAACATCTATACCATTTTTGAGTAGTAGAGTATCCAATAAACACGCTTCTAGTGCTTTTAGCATCTAGCTTATTTCTTTGATCTCCTGACACTAAAAAAAACACAAGCAACCAAACACACGTAACTGATTAATATTTGGTTTTGTTTTGTTTAATACCTCAAATGGTGATGAGTCATTTAAGACTTTTGTTGGAGTTCTATTTATCAGGTAGCATGCAGTCATAACAGCATCTCCCCAGAATCTTCTTGGCATGTTTTTATGAAACTTCATTGATCTTGCTACTTCCATCAAATGCCTATTTTTCCTTTCAGCCACTCCATTTTGTTGTGGAGTATAAGGATAACTTGTTTGGTGAAGAATGCCATGATTTTCCAAATAAGCTTTGAAGGTGTTGCTTGTGTATTCCCCTCCATTATCCGATCTCAGTACCTTAATTTTAGCATTAAATTGATTAGTCACATATGTTTGAAAATTGACAAATGCCTCAAATACTCTATCTTTAGATGGCAACAATGTGATCCATGTATATTTTGATTTTTCATCAATGAATGTCACAAAGTATTTTAAATTATCTCTAGATAGGCAAGGTGAGGTCCAAACATCTGAATGAACTAAATCAAAACAATTCTCATATATTGATAAGGAGTTTTGGAAAACACTTCTACAAGGTTTTCCCAAAATACACGACTCACACTTAGAATTATCAAAGACTACATCAGGCATAATTAATTTTAAAGCTCTAGAATGAGGATGGCCTAATCTAGCATGCCATACATCATTTGAACTACTAGCTACATGACAGGAATTAATAAAAGGCAAACTAGTAGAGTTGGAGTCTCTAGAATGTTTCTTGAGATCTTCTAGAGTATACAACTCTCCCTTAGTGTTTCCCTTGCCTAAAACTTCACCGGTTTCAATATCCTGAAAATGAAAGCTGTTAGGTCCAAATATAGCATAAGCATTAAGATCAGTGGTGGCTCTTTTTACTGAGACCAAATTATTGCTAAATGTAGGCATATAAAAGGCACTAGATTCATTTCCAAAGAGGTTTAAATTTCCTATGCCTTTAATTGCCACTCTAACTCCATTAGCAATTTCAACATGACCAGAGGTATTTTGAATATTATTTAGTGGATTCGGATCTTTAATCATATGGTGAGAAGCTCCTGAATCTACTAAAAGTGTTTTTGAAGGTTTAGAGGCAAGAAATGTGATACCAGACTACTTGCAAATTTGCATGGTCTTGATCATTGCCTCTAAGTCTGCTCTGCTCATGGTGATCATGCCATTGTTTTTTGATGTAGAAGCTTGATTAGAATGGCCGTTTGGAGCATTTGCTTGAGCAGTTGGTGCATAATTTGAAGCGTTTGCTTCATTTTCTTGTTGCCTTGCTATGTAGTTGGCTCTGAGATGAGGATGGAGGATGAAGCACTCCTCCTTGGTGTGTCCTCTCCCTTGGTTGAATTTTCCAATTTTCTTGCAATGTTCACATTGCTTTGTTGTTCCTTTCTTGTTGGAACTGAATGGAGGTTTGTAGAGGTCTATAGAGCCTTCACTCTATCTTGCTCTCTTCTTTCCTCCATAATTTTGAGGTCTTTTGTGTTTGGTCTCAGCATATCCAGTTCAGCAAGTAATGATCTATATTTACCAAAATGTTTGGTAAAATCTTGGTCTTCTTGAGTGAGGCTGTTGAGAGCTTTCTTTACTTCAGATACTCTTGAAAGATTGGTGATGTCTCCATACACCTTCTTGAGAGTTTCCCAGTGTTCTTGAGCTGTTTCACAATATGAGTAAGATTCAAATATTGAATCACTCAGAGAGCTGTGGATTATGCTGAGCACCATTTGATCTTTTTGCAGCCATTTTTCCAGAGCTTCTTCATTTCCTTCTTGAAGCTCTTTTCCTTTAGCTGGTTCAACTTGATTCCACAAGCACGACCATACAGGTTTGGTTTTGTGGATCGTGACCATAGGAGATAGTTCTCTCCTCTTAGAATGACTCTAATTGCAGGTTGTTTTGTCTCCTCCATGATTGAAAATAATGATCTTCAAGAGAATTGGTTTTGGAGAGAGTTCTTCGAGATATTTCCAGAAATATACCACTCTAACTTCACAAAAACTCGTCTAGGATGAATATATGTCAATCTCAGAGTGTTTCAGGAAGTTAGAAGAATGTATTTCCAGAATAAACGAATAACTTTTGGAGAAGAAGAAGAACAGTGGAATCTGGGTAATTTTGAATTTCAAAAATTGATTCCTTGATCTGGAGAATTCTTGAGAGTATGGTTGATGCGGAAGCTTTGAAGATGATGGAGGAGAGTTTGAAGATGTAAAAGAGGTCTGGAGAATGGAGAGATTCTTCAAGAAAAACTTCTGGAGTTTCTTGAACAGTAACAATGGGGAGAATGATTGAAGAGAAAGAAAAAGATGAAATCAAAAGATTGATCTTAGTTATGGATCAATGCTCCGATACCATGTTTGTTTTCAAAGATTAATGAGTAAGAACTGATAAGAACTGATAAGAACTGATAAGAACTGATAAGAACTTAGTAAGAATTAGAATAAGAATTGAGAGATTTTACTATCTCTGTAGTCTTTAAAATGTTACAAGGATTTACATATTTATAGAAAACTTAAACACAAAGATAAGTAGGTGTTTTGTGGAGTTCAGATTCTCATCTATCCGGTGGGAATAGTAATAGAGCCGTTAGAGATAAAAATAGAGCCGTTGGAGACAATTTGAATTTGGGCGTCATTTCTGGGCTTCTCTTCTTGGGCCTCTATTCTTGTATTCCTTGTTGGATATTTGTTGCTTGATTAATAAATACCTCATAAGGAGACACACTTCCAAGATGAACTGTTGGTAGCCGGTTAATGAGGTAACAAGCTGTCTTCACAGCACCTCCCCAATATTGCTTAGGCACACTCCTATCAAATAACATTGTCCTAGCAACCTCCATGAGATGTCTATTCTTGCGTTCAGCTATGAAACAGGTATTTTGCCTATATGCTAAAAATGAAAACAATCAAACAAAACACAAGTTTTTCAATCAATCATAATATAGATATGAGTCAATCCATTGGGTGAATAGCACTAAGCAAAAAGGATGTGTACATTAGCAATTAATTCAAGCCAAATATGAAAGGTGTTTGGTGAAATCTATCAACCTAAACAAGTGCAAAATAAAAGATGAAACTAAAGA